>CM072914.1:0-600000 GCA_037013685.1 Acridotheres tristis | reverse complement strand
CTCTGGGATAATCCCTGGGATCCTTCCTGGCTCCAAAGCCAATGGATGTGCTGGAGCAGGAGGTCTGACCAAGGCACAGCCCTGGCAGCTCAGGGCTCCTCAGCTCAGGCTGTGGCAGGACAGGAGCCCTGCACGGGAGGGGAAATGCAGGAGCCCGGTTTGGGCTGCAGGGAGGGACCTGGGGCTGCTCTGGGGACGAGCTCAGCGTCCCCCCAGCCTGGCCCTGAACACCAGCCCGGCACAGGGAACGTGGAAAAGGCTTCTCTTTACCGAGGGAAAAGGGAAATAAAAAGCAAAGCTGGGATCCCCTGCCAGGAGAAGCCGAGCAGCCCCCACTGCTCCGAGACTTTGGGGATCAAAGGACCCTTCCCAGTCCCTTTTTTCTGCCTTCCCAAAGTCAGGCCCTGCCCAAGGCTGACAATGTACAGACATTGAAACTGCCAGACAAAGGGAGCAGCCAGGCTCAGGCATCTGATTCATCCTGACATTATAAATATAAAGGTTGGAATTGCTGCTTCGCCCTGCCTGGAAAGTCCTGACTGAAATCTGTGGATATTTTCCTTCTTGTTGCATTTCCATTAATAAGGAAGTACAATGGGCTGTGCAAACATTGCTGCTTTTCTGTGCTCTCAGTCCCCAGGGATGGATCCCAAACCCCAAATCCCTGGGCCATTCCCAGCACTGTCTACCTCCAGTAGGAGCCAGGCTCAGGCCAAGGAAGGGACGCTGGGGCTGTGATGACCTTTCCTTATCTTTCCTACAAATATTGTGGGCAGGGAAAAGCAGTTTTTGTCAAACAAGAACTGTATATGAAACACTCTGGATCCCATTCCTGTTCCAGGACTCCCTGGCACAGAAGTGTCCCTGGATGGTGAATGGCCTGGGGTGAGGCTGAGCTCAGGCTGGGCTCAGCCAGTTCCCTCCTCTTAGCACAACTTAAATTCCAGCTTAAAACTGAGCTGAAGAACTGATTTTAGCACTCTGAACAAAAACCTCAGCTCTCAGAGAGCTGATCCCAAAGTCAGCAGAGCTAGGCTCAGCTTTTTGCTAAGTTAGCAACAAAGTCCAGTTTTATTTCCAGGGCTTTTTCACGGAGAGTTTGAAAAATGAGGCCCTGTCGGCCTGGACAGCACCCTGGGGAGGCTCTGCTGCCACTTGATGAGAGAAGCAGAGCTTTACATGCCCTGCTCTGCCCAAGCTGCCCCTTGGGCTCCCTCCAGCACCATTCCCCAGAGCAGTAATTCCAGGCCAGGGGCAGCTGCAGCTCAGGTTGGGCTTTGGAGAATTCCAGAGCCAGGAGCTCATGGCTGAGCTGGTGGAAATATAGGGAATTAATAGAAAGGTGTTGAATTTTTCAGGTAACCACCCTGAGCCCTGATGAGAAATGCCAGAGATTCCTTTGGAGGGATTTGCACCAGTCACTGTTAAACCAAGGCTCCACTCCAGGGCTAAGCCAGAACATTCAGGTAAGCTAGGACTGTTCCCACCCCTGGCACCAGGGCCGGAACACGGTGATCTTTAAGGTCCTTTCTGACCCAAATCGGGCTGGGATTCTGTGGGCTTATTTTTATATTCCCATTGTTGTATTTTATTTTATTTCTGGGTTGGTTTCCTGCCCATTCCCTGAGCTGAGTCAGGGAACACCCACAGAATCAGAACCTGGAGGAATGGGACCTCCTCATGTAGATCTTTTTCGGCCAAGCTCAGGGATTTTCCCATTTTTCTTTCTCTCAATAAATCTCAATTTCCAACCTGTATTTTCCCAATTATGTATTTAACTCTCTTGGTCTGTGGAAACAATCTGGTATTGGGGGGGGGTGGTGCAGGAAAAAAAATCCCAGGATATGCAATAAAACCTTTGCCAATGATGATTCCTTCCTTTGTCTCATCCTTCACCTGCTGCTGCCGTGTTCCATTCAAGAGTCACTCCCTTAAACTTTCTGAGGTGAGGAATAAAAGAGAAAATTCCAGTTCTTCTCCAAATACAAACCCTGAGCACAATAAAACCCCAGCTGCATTTCCTAGCATTGACTGGAAGGTGTTTACTGTGAGCACTGAACAAACAAATGTCTGTGCACACATCGATATTGGGATCAGGCTCAGAAATGTCGTCTCTATTTCATAACGTGGGAAACAGAATTTTGGGAATGCTCAGCCCTTCATTCATCCCATGCCCGGGTTTATTTTGTTCTCTGCCTTCTTTGGGAAGAGACTCCAAGGCTCTGCTATTTTTGTCCCAGAGTTCTGAGTTTGCTGCCAGGGAACTCGGATGGAGGCAGCTGGACCAGCCCTGGCAGAGGCAGTGCCAGGGGGATGGGGATTTAGGAGGGTCCAGAACACTTGCACTTGGAATAGTCCATGGAGGACATGTCCCCATGGAACACAGGGCTTCCTCCTGACTCCTGGCTCTGGGAACCTTGGCCCCAGCATCCCAAGGAAAGAGCTCACATTTAACTCCAGTCAACAAAGGAAATGGAGGCTCTAAAATTTAAGTGGCTGATTTTGTGGTCAGGACATCAAAGTGGAAATTCAGGAGCTGCTCGAGCTCCAGCAGCTCCTCCCTTCAGAGCAGTTTCTCTTCAAGATCCCGTTGCTTTTTCCCCATTCCATCCTGATTTCCTGAAGCTCTCCTTGTCCTCCAGCGTCAGACCTGAAGAGCCACAGCTGCAGGCAAGGTGGGGCTTGGGCAGAGAATTTAAACACAAGGAACAAACTCTGTCACCCTCAGGGCTGGCCTGGGACACTCAGTCACTGGCAGAGCCCCAGACTTTTCCAGATGGTTCAGACACTTTCACAGAATCCTGGAATGGTTTGGGTTGAAAGTGACCTTAAACCCATTCAGTGCCACCCCTGCCACGGACAGGGACACTTCCCACTGTCCTAGGCTGCTCCAAGCCCTGTCCAGCCTGGCCTTGGGCACTGCCAGGGATCCAGGGGCAGCCACAGCTGCTCTGGGCACCCTGTGCCAGGGTCCCCCGACCCTCACAGGGAACAATTCCTGCCCAATATCCCATCCAGCCCTGCCCTGGGCAGTGGGAGCCATTCCCTGTGTCCTGTCCCTCCATCCCCTGTCCCCAGTCCCTCTCCAGCTCTCCTGGAGCCCCTTTGGGCCCTGCAAGGGGCTCTGAGCTCTCCCTGGAGCTTCTTCTCTCCAGGTGAGCACCCCCAGCTCTCCCAGCCTGGCCCCAGAGGGGCTCCAGCCCTGGAGTAGCTCCATGGGTTCTTCTGGACTCACTCCAGCAGCTCCAGGTCCTTTTTGCCACAACTCTTCCTCAGAACCCAAGAAAAGCAGGCAGCACCATCCCCTTTTCAGAAATAACCCCAAATCAGGTGTTGTAGGACCTGGACAAATCCTGCTCTCCTAAATGCCCCCCACTAAAATTACCACTGCCTTTTCCTCAGCCTTGTTCTGAAGTGTCTGAAGCAGCTCCATGAAATCCCTGGGACCCAGTGCAGGAGCCCTGCCTGAGCCTGGGCAATGACGGACATGCTGGAGCAGAGAGGAAAAGCTCCCTGCTCCCTTCAGGAGCTGCCAGCCAGAAAGGAAGGAGCACATGATCCATTTTGGGCACAAACTCATCTCCTAGGCCAAGAAAGACAACAAATATGGTAATTCATAAAAAAAAGAGGGTAGGGAAGGAGGAGGACTCGGGTTTATTTCTTGCCTTGCCTCGAGAAAGAAGTGCCAGCTTTCATCTTCTGTCCCTCCTGCTTTTCCTCGTGTTTCTCTGCCCTCCTTTTCTGAGTTGCTGAGGATTGGGAGCAGCCTCACAAGCCCCAGCTGTGCTGTGTGCCAGGGGTGACACGGGGCCAGCCAGGAGCTGCAGAGGCCACCTCAGGCCACGAGCAGGGCAGGGCTGGCCCCGTGTCCCTCAGAGACACTGGGGTGACACCCAGGGCTGTCCTTCCCCACTGAGACCCTGCTCTGCCTCCTCCTACTGCAATGAGAGCCAGAAAACACAGACAAGACCCAGTTCTAGCCTTGGAGAGGGAGGATGTTCCAAAGCAGAAAACCCAGAAAATCCCAAGGGATGGGTCAGGCCAGACCTGCCCTCCTCTCATCAGCTCAGGGGTCACAGGAGCATCCCAGGACAGGGATTTGTCACATGTTCCTCTTATCCAGAGAGGGACAATGACAGCATTCCAAGGCTCATTACACTCCTTATCCACTTTCTATTCCTTAGAAAAAGAATGGATTCAATGACCAACAAACAACACTGAAAGCTCATCTCTGGTATCCAGGGATGCTTAAAGCTGGCAGAAGAACTTTTAGGAATTGAGGAGGAGCCTTCCTGAGCCAATTGCTGCAGTCAGAGCTCACCTCTGCAGGTGGCACTGGGAGTTGAGCTCTATTTTTATGAAGTTTCAAGACTCCAAGGCATGTGATGAGATTCAGCTTCCAGCTCAGTAACTTCAGCACTGCCGATAAAACTTAAAAATAACACCTCCCCTCCAGCTACCAAACGCCCCAAATCAGTTACAAAGGAGAATCTGACAAATTTTCCATTTAAAAGGCAGATGCTTCGAAAGGCAAGCTCCAGATCTTGGAGAAAGTAGCTCTGAAGTTTTGGGGGATGCAGAACTTCCCAGATGGGTCTCAGAGAGGGGATTTCAGGCTCTTTCCCTCAGCAGCAGAGGAGTAAAATTTTTCCAGGAATCAGGGCTGGTGGAGGGTGACAATCCTGGGGAAGAGTTGTGTGATGGAGGCAGAGGTGAATGAGGAGTTCTGGATGTTTGGAGTTGACAACTCTGCTGGAAAAGGGATTTTAGTCCATCACTGATTTCTTCAGATTGGCCAGGCCTTTCCCCACACCTGGGGCTTCAACAGCTCTTCCCATTGTTGGAGAATGGAGCCAAAATTCCCAGGAGGGAAGCTGAGAGATTCCAGGTCCAGCTCTTCAATACATCAGAAAGCTGGGAGGGGTCCTGGAGGAACCACAGAATTCCAGAATCCCAGACTGGTTTAGGCTGGAAAGGACTTCAGAGCCCATCCAGTGTCACCCTTTTATCCAAGCAAAATGACAATATTATGAATAACATTATAATTACTATCTACTTGCTAATGACAAATAAATGTTCCAATGCAACCTCCTGATCAATGGGTTATTGATATCTCCTGTTATTGATGTCCTTTGGTCTAACTGATGATTTTTTTATCATGAGAAGAACATTTCAGGAGTATTCATTTTTCACAGCCACACAGAGCCTCTTTTAGGTGTTTTTTTTTTTATTTTTTTTTTTTTTTGCGTTAAGCTGAAAGCAAATTCCAGCTCCCACTTCCAGCACTGAATCTTGGCTTTCTGAGCTGCACAAACCTTTCAGGGATTTTCAAGGTCTGACTTTGCCTTCAGACATGGCCCTGGCAGGCTCTGAGTGGAACTGGGGCAGCTCAATGTCCTGCAGGAGGAAACTCCACTGATTGCTCAAAAATCCCACTGTCCTGGCTGGGAGGAAAACCCTGGCAGTCTGTGGGGTCTGATGGACAGGGCAGGCTGAACAGACCCCGAGCTCTTAACATCAAACCCTGCCAGAGTGAGGGCAGCACGGAGGGGAGCTGGGACGTGCCAGCTGGGAGAGCAGCACCCAGGGCTTGGGGAGGGAGGGAGGGGGCACGGCTGGGCCTGGGTAGGGCTGGGCCTGAGCCTGAGCATGGCTGGGCCTGAGCCTGAGCACGGCTGGGCCTGGGCAGGGCTGGGCCTGAGCCTGAGCATGGCTGGGCCTGAGCCTGAGCATGGCTGGGCCTGGGTAGGGCTGGGCCTGAGCCTGAGCAAGGCTGGGCCTGAGCCTGAGCATGGCTGGGCCTGGGCAGGGCTGGGCCTGAGCCTGAGCACGGCTGGGCCTGGGCAGGGCTGGGCCTGAGCCTGAGCATGGCTGGGACTGGGCACGGCTGGGCCTGAGCCTGAGCATGGCTGGGCCTGAGCCTGAGCATGGCTGGGCCTGAGCCTGAGCATGGCTGGGCCTGGGCAGGGCTGGGCCTGAGCCTGAGCATGGCTGGGCCTGGGCATGGCTGGGCCTGGGCACGGCTGGGCCTGAGCATGGCTAGGCCTGGGCATGGCTGGGCCTGAGCATGGCTGGGCCTGAGCACGGCTGGGCCTGAGCCTGAGCCTGGCTGGGCCTGGGCAGGGCTGGGTCTCCTTTCTCCATCATTACCCAAAGGGAATGGCCTGGCCCAGCTGCTCCAGCAGCTCCGGCGCAGCCTCCAGCCCCTGAGCTGGAAAACTCAGCTCCTGCAGCTGCTGGGGGTGAGCAGAGGCTGAGCTCTGCCCCTTCCATCCCTGCTGTGCCACAAAGCCCTCCAGCAATGCAATAACACATTCCCAAAACCTGGCTCAACAGGGATGTGATAACACATGCCCAAAATCCAGCTCATGGCTGCACTCACAGCCTGGGGACCCTTTCTGGATGAAGTCTCATCCCCGGAAATTGAGCTGTTCTCATTTTACCTCCTGGCCATGGCCTTTTCCCACTTCTTCATGTCCTTTTGTCACCTGGCCATGTTCTTTTCCCACCTGGCCATGTCCTTTTACTAGCGATCATGTTCTTTTTCTGCCTGGCCACATCCTTTTCTCCCTGGCCATGTCCTTTTAGTGCCAATCCATGTTCTTTTATCACCTGTCCATGTCCTTATCCCACCTGCCCACATCCTTTACCTGCCAGATCCATGGCTGTGATTGTCACTGGAGACAAAAGCATGTGGCACCTGCTCCCAACAACTCCCCCACCTTGTTTGTGATCACTGAACTTGTCCCTGCTCCCCACTGGGAAAGGGGAAGAACAAGGAGGTGATTCTGCTCGGTGTATCCATGCAAACAAAGCATCAGCCGGAGCACATCCCCCAGGCAGGGAGGAGCAGGAATTCCCAGCCATGGAAGGCTCTCAGTCAGTGCCAGAGGGGTGGAGGAGAGAGCCGAGACTGAAATTGTCAGCAGGGAGTTGTTGGTGTCACTCTGCTCCTCTTGCAGCGCAGCTCCTTCCCCACTTCCACTCACACTTCCAGCTCAAAATCAGCAGAGTCCCTGTCCCTGGCAGAGAGGTGCCACCCTCAGGAGCTGCACTCACTCAGCTCCACAGCCTTTCCCTTTGGGAATGTCACCTGAACTGGGGGATCCTCTGGAGAGGCTCAGGACTCACTGCCTGGGCCCAGAGAAACCTCGGGAGTCTGACCCTTCCCGTCCTTTCCCAACTCCAAGGGCTGTCCCTCTGCTCCCATTCCTGCTTCCTTAGAGGTGAAAAGGACCTAAGTATTCCCATAACAGGGAAGCTCCATCTGAAGGTTCAGTGTTTGAACCCCTGCTCCTCTGTCCAGAGGAAGCTGAAATGCCACCAGAACTCTGACGTGTTCCCATTCCAGGAGTTTGTTCTTTCATGGCATCAGCTCTCCCATCCCATCCCATCCCATCCCATCCCATCCCATCCCATCCCATCCCATCCCATCCCATCCCATCCCATCCCATCCCATCCCATCCCATCCCATCCCATCCCATCCCATCCCATGTGTGCTCCCTTCTCCCTTCTCCTCCATCCCACATTGGCACTGAGGCCCTTTCCTGGCAGTCAGGGGCTGGGATGTCCCTGGGATTTGGAATGTCCCTGGGATTCCGGATTCCTGGGGGCTGGGATGTCTCAGGAGCTGGGATGTCTCAGGAGCTGGGATGTCTCTGGTGACGGGATGTCTCAGGAGCAGGGATGTGTCTGGAGCTGGGATGTCTCAGGAGCAGGGATGTCTCAGGTGATGGGATGTCTCAGGAGCAGGGATGGCAGCAGGCTGGAAGCAGAGAGCTCCTGCCAGCTGTGATCATGGGGCAGTGACAAATGAGGGCTGAAGCTTTGCTGGCAGTGAGGTTGGCTCCTGGCACTGCTGCCCAGCGCTGGCAGTGCCAGCAGAGCAGGGCAGGCAGGGGAGCACCTGGAGGTGTCACACGAGGAGCAGCTCCTCAGCCAGGCTGTGAGAGACAAACATCAGCCCAGGAGAGTGAAAAGGAGCCACGGGCTTCTGCTGCAGGTTAATTAACCCGGGAGGTCATCAGCACCTGCTGAGCTCTCTGCACCAGCTCATTACAAGCTTTCTGACAAATTAATTCCTTTTTGTGCTCTCTGTCTTCCCACTATGTGAGAAAGGCTCCTGGCTGGGGTGGGAGCTGTGCTGGGAGCTGTGTCCAGCCCTGGCACTGCCCAGAGAGTCCTGGCAGGGCAGAGGAGGGGACGGGGGGACAGGGGAGGGGCTGAGCAGCAGCGTTGGGGACAAAGTGCTCTGTTAAATCCCAGTAAACGAGATCTTCATTGGCAGCTCTAATTGTTGAGGAGCAGAGGGGGGACTCCAGGCAGACAAATGCATTTCCATGGTCCCAGGTCTTTCCCAGCGTTTCCCCACTCCACCTCAGCCCGGGGGCAGCATGAGGAGCGGGGAGCTGGGGTCAGCCCGAGCTGGGCTCATCCTCTCCCCTCGGGACTCGATTGTCTCCTGTCTTTGCTGCCTTTCTTTGCTGAAGCTCTGTTGCCCCCGCGGTGTCCCTCCCTGCCTGTGGCATTCCCATTTCCATTTCCATTCCCATTTCCATTCCCATTCCCGGTGCAGCCCAGCTCAGATGGTTTCCCAGGCACGAGGCCAGTTCGCTGTTTCATGTCTCGTTTGTCGAGGGCTTTTTTCCCTTTAATCTCTGTAATTAAAGCCCGCAGCTGCCGCAGCTCCAGGAGCAACAGGAGGAGCAGCATCCAAGCTCCCCCCGCATTCCCACCTCCCTCCCCTGCCCTGCCTGGCGTTGTTGATGCTCTCAGGTGCCACACTCCAGCTGGGTGGTGGGACTTGTGAGGGAAACACCAGACCTGGTGCTGGGCTCAGCCCATTCCCGGGAATTCGCTGGTGCGGCGCAGACGCCGCGGAGCGCAGGGCTGAAGGCAGGGAAATGTGAAGGCAGGGAAATGTTTCATTTCTGCTCTGATGAGCTCATCGGTGCCACGATGTGTCATTGCTCCAGCAGCACAAGCCCCGTCCTCCCCAGACCCCAGCAGCAGCCACGCATCAGCAGCACAGCAAAGGAGGAGGTGATGGAGGAGCTGGAATGCACTGACAGGAGGCAGCGATTCCATGGAATTGGCTCCTGTGGTTTAGAGCCTTTCAGCTGCTACAGGGCCAGATGAGATCACTCACTCTGCTCTCCCTCTGAATGAACTCGGTGTGATCAGTGCAGTGAGGGGAGGGCACTGTCACTTGGGCATGGTTCAGGAATCCAGCAGGTTCACCCTGGGCAGGACTGACAGCCACGGCTCCAGCTCAGGGAACACTGGGAAACCTCAGCTCTTCCCAGGAAAGCAGTGGGGCCATGGACACGCAGGAATCCCACTCTTATTTTGTGATGGAGCTGTTCCCTCTTACTCTGCCTGCACGGAGGAACCAGGCATTCATCTTCCCGCTGGAGGAATGCCAGGCGGGGATGGGATCCATGGCCCCATAGCCCAGATAATGTAGGAATGGAGGTGGACACAGGGAACAGGAGCTGTGATGCTGCTGAACATGGCCAGGGCCAGGAAGATGATCTGAGGGTGGGAAAACTCTGCCATGGAGCCAGGCTGGGAATGCTGGGGGTGTTCATCTGGAGAGAAGGATCCGAGGGAGAGCTCAGAGCCTCTTCCAGTGCCTAGAGGGGCTCCAGGAGAGCCCCCAAGGGATGGAGGGACAGGACACAGGGAATGGCTCCCACTGCCCAGGGCAGGGCTGGATGGGATATTGGGCAGGAATTGTTCCCTGGGAGGGTGAGCAGGGCTGGCACAGGGTGCCCAGTGCAGCGGTGGCTGCCCCTGGATCCCTGGCAGTGTCCCAGGCCAGGCTGGGACAGGGCTTGGAGCAGCCTGGGACAGTGGAAAGTATCCCTGCCATGGCAGGGGTGGCACTGGGTGGACCTTAAGGCCCCTTCCCACTCAAACCACTGCAGGATTCCATTATTTCTCCTCTAATCCTCTGGGTGATGAGCCAATAAATGCTGACCAGGATCCACCTTTTCCAGGTGTTCCCACACCAGCAGCTCATGAGAGATTCCTACCCCTCAGAGGAATTTCACAGTCTGGGGGGTTTCTGCCCTCCACATCTCAGCCAGCACAAACTCTGCCCTGGGCTTCACTCTCAGAGCTCTGGTGGGCCTGGGAATCTTTTGTTTGAATGTCCTGCAAATGTGGACAGGAGACAGGGAACAGCATCCCCCGGAGTGAGCAGAGGGGACAGGGATGAAGGGGGGGTGACAGAGAAATGTGGCTGGAGGTGAGCTTGAGGAGGGTTCATGGCTCTGATAAATGCCTGAGCATTGCTGCAGTTCTAATCCTTCTGTCCCTGCCCACAATCCGATTTCTCCAGAACTGAATGATAAAGGTGAAGCTTTACAGGTCTCTGTGTCACTGATGGGTCCCAGGGGAAATGTCCAAGGAGGGGAGCTCCTCTCCCAGGAAAGATCTTTCCTGACCATTGTGGGGGGGTGCAGGAGCCTCCATCCTCAGCAAGGACCCCAAAAGCATCAGCATTTTTGGTGATAAATTAGCCAAACCAAACCATCTCAGTTTTCAGATGCACCATTTCTCTATTTTGTACGTATTTTTAAGAACAACACACATTTCCAGCAAAGGAGAAACCAGTTCTGGTAAGGAGCTAATTCTCACCCTTCCCCCCACAACCCCCAATTAGCTTGGAATCAGCCTTAAAACTCTTAAACAATTTGGATATTTCTTGCCTCCAACCAGCTCCAGCCCTTTTGATCCTGACTCCTTCGGTCTGGAGGTGCCTCCTGTGTCACTTGTCCCCCTGCTGATTGTCCCTCCATCTCTTTATTACACATGTGGCCTTGTATCCCAAGGCAGACAATGGGTTTGTGTCCTCCTGAAGCAGCTCAGGGAGCAGGGAGGGGATGAGGAAATCAGCTGCTGGAGGCAAGTTTGGTGCTTTTCCTTCCTGCAGAGACGTCACTGCAATTCTGCCTGGTGTGATGTAAATCCGAGCTGGCACTGAGAGGGCTGGCTCAGGTCCTGCAGCTTTATTTACAGAAATTATCTAATTTCAACCTCAGGGTTTCCTCTGGGGCAGGAAAAAAAGAACTGGGTGTTGCTGTGAAGGAGCAAAGGAGCTGAGCAGCCCCAGAGGGTTCCTAGGATGGCATTCTGGGGTTGGAAAAACGGGGTTAATTGATAAACAAGGCTTGGTAAAGCTGTGCCTTTGCCCTTTGGCTAAAGTGGGACTCAGATCTCCTCCCTTCCTGGGAATGGGATGTGTAGGAAGGAAATGTTTCTACTTCTTAGCAAAAACTCTCCAGAAATATATTTTAAAAAATTTAGTAAATTGGAGAGGTTTTATTCTAGCCTTCAAAAATCCAGAGTGTTAGAATTTTCTGCTTCAAACAACTTAAGGTGTTTCTTAGTTAAAATTCTGTTTCCTTTTCAGCACAAAAATTCTGGATTTCTAAATCCTCTCATTGTAAAGGCAGCTCCACTGTGATCCCTCTTAGGGTTTTTGGTGCAAAGAATCCCAGAATCCCAGACAGGTTTTGGCAGGGAATTTAAAGATCATCTGGTCCCATCCTGCCATGGGCAGTGACACCTTCCACTGTCCCAGGTTGCTCCAAGGCCTGTCCCAGCCTGGCCTGGGACACTGCCAGGGATGCAGGGGCAGCCACTGCTGCTCTGGGCACCCTGTGCCAGCCCTGCCCACCCTGCCAGGGAACAATTCCTGCCCAATATCCCATCCTAAATTCCCTCTCTCTCAGTACCCCGACCTGTCACTCGAGTTCCAAATGAAGATTCCATTTCCAGTTCCCCAGTAACCCCTCCAGATATTGGAATTTTGCCATGAGGACCCCACACAACTTTTCCTCCTCCAGGTTGAGCAGCCCCAACCTTCTCAGCCCGAGTTCTGCTCTTTAAGCAGCATTGTTCCAAACCAGTTTAATTGAATGTTAATGTGCAAATTAATTGTGCCAAGGTCTGAGTGCAGGTGCTGAGCCCTGCATGTGTCAGCTGACATTTCCAAATATTCCTTTGGATCTTTACAAGCCCCATTCCCGACCCTGGAGCCCATGGACAGGTAACAGGTGACTGGACAAGAGAATTACCTGAGGTGGAGCCAGTGGAATTCAGGCTGGATTTGGGGAACATTTCTTCACTGGGAGAGTGGTTAAACCCTGAACAGGCTGCCCAGGCCAGTGGAAGTGTCTAAAGCTCTACAGACGTGGTACTTCATGATGTGGGTTAGTGGAAATGGTGGGATTCAGTCCAAAGTTGGGCTTCATGAACTTGGAGGTTTTTCCAGCCTTAATGATTCCATGATTCTCCTCAGCCCTAACACACAGGATCTTTTATCCACTGAAATCTGTTCTCCTCCACTCTTATTTCCCCAAGATTCTCCTTTCTCCCTACTCCCCTCATCCTTCCCAGCCCAGCTCCAGATCTCCTACAGGGACCTGCACCTTCCTGAGGAACAGAGCAGGAATAACAGCAGGGATTTGGTCTCCACAGGGCACAGACCCTCCCTAAAAGGAGCTGGAATAGGTGCAAGGAGCCTCTCAGGAGCCCAGTGCTGTCCCAGACCATCAATTCTCTCTCAATCAAGGATTCTGTGAGCTGCAAAGAGCTCCGTGTGCAGGAACAACTTCACAACATCAAAATCCAGTTAAAGGATGGCAAGGAGAAAATAAAACCTCAGCCAGACACAGACTTTAACTCAGTGCTGTCTTCATGCCATTCTCCTCACACATATCCATAGATCTTAATTTACTGCCACTAAAAGCCTCTTAGGAAAAGGAAAAGTCCTTCCAGGCTCTTTGTCTATTTGTGATAAGGCCATGAGTATCTACATTAGCAAAATAAAAAAAAAAAAGAGAAATGTTTTAACATTATTTTAATTAAAATGTGATCGTACAATTGTTTAAGGAGATAAAAATAATTCTCATTCATTTTAATTAGGCTTCATTTTTGCATGCCTGAAGCATCTCCTCCTGTGCTGGGGCTCTGGAACATTCCTGACTCCTCCTGCCTCCCATCCTCTCATTCCATCCAGCCCCTTATCCCTGACCCTGCCAAGCAGGGATAGAAATGTGGGGAACGGACAAAGCTGCCTAAAAAGAGAGGAGAATTCCTGTGCCACGGAGAGTCAGAGATCTCAGTGTTTGCCACACTTCCACCTGCAGAGAGGGGATGCAGGGAATGCAGCAGATTCCCAGAGCAGCAGTGGCTGCCCCTGCATCCCTGGAAGTGTCCCAGGCCAGGCTGGGACAGTGGAAGGTGTCCCTGTCCATGGAACAAAATCATTGTCCAGTTCCCTTCCTCCCAAACCATTCTGGGGTTCTGTGAAAAAAAAGAACCTGGGAGCTCCGTGTCTGGGCATGAAGGATTTGTATGTTGCTGTGAAGGAGCAAAGGAGCACTTTGGGGGTTGGAGAAATTATTTCAGTTCATAAACAAGGATGAGAAAGCTGAGAGAGGAGAGGGAGCTGAGGGAGCTAAAGGAGAGGAGGGAGATGAGGGAGAGACAGAACAGAGGATGTGGAGGGAGCGGAGGGAGAGGAGGGAGAGGAGGGAGAGGAGGGAGAGGAGGGAGAGGAGGGAGATGAGGGAGAGGAGGGAGATGAGGGAGAGGAGGGAGAGGAGGGAGAGGAGGGAGATGAGGGAGAGGAGGGAGAGGAGGGAGATGAGGGAGAGGAGGGAGAGGAGGGAGATGAGGGAGAGGAGGGAGCTGAGGGAGAGGAGGGAGAGGAGGGAGAGGAGGGAGATGAGGGAGATGAGGGAGATGAGGGAGAGGAGGGAGATGAGGGAGAGGAGGGAGATGAGGGAGCTGGAGAGCTGGAGAGCTGTCAGCTCTGTCTGCTGCCATCACAATCTGTTCCTGCTTCACAGCAAACAGAGCAGGGAAAGGGAAGAGTTTGCCAAGCTGGACAATGCAGCCAGACAGTGTGAGGAGGAAAACTGGGAATATCTCCATAGTCCCTGTGCTGACTGGAGCTCTGGGAAGGAGCAGGGAAGGAGCAGGACTGGGGACATATGTGGTGGGGAGGGTTTTTTATGCAAATACTATTCAAGGAGGGAACAAGGGATGCTCACATGGCCTCAGCCAGCTTTGTGCCAGCTCAAGGATATGGATCAGCCTGTGGGCTCCTGGATCAGCCTGTGCCTCAGGGGTTTGGCCAAGAGCATCACAGAGAGGCCACAGGATGGGTCTGCTTTATCACAGAGCTTGTGCCTGGAGGATATTCCATCTGCTGGGATCGAGGCTGATCTACTGTGGATGATCAAAGAGCAATTTGCAAAAAGCTCAACCTGCTCAGGTGCAGTGGAGGGGGCCCAGCTGGGCTCCAGTCCAGAACTGTTTTTAACTGAACACCTGATTTCAGGTGGTGGGGATGGTGTCAGGGCAAGATCTCAAGTCCAAACACTCCCACTATCCCAAGGTCCCCCACAATGGAAGGTACCAAAGGCACAAAAGCTTCTGCAAACCTGGCATCTCCTCCAAAATTCCTGTTCCTGAGCTGAGCCCCTCCAGGCTGGAACCTCCCTGAGTCCCCCCCAGCTGCAGGGCCTGGCTCCAGCAGCAGCCACTGGGGTGTCCTGGCCAAGGCAGGACCATCTCCCCTGACAAATCACCCCAATGTTAACTTTAATTGGACACAGAGGTAATAACCCCCATCCCTGTGCTGGTGGCTAATTTTGTAGCTCCAATTCCCAGAGGATCCATCAGAGGCATTGCAGGAGACAATGAAGCAATAATTCCTCCTCCAGGTGCTGTCCTCCCCTGACATTCTCATTTCCTTCTGCTCCCCACACCAAGACAAAGTCCTGATGGGCTTTGCTGATACCAGAAGAGAGGCAGAACTGCAAATTCCCCCTCCCACACTGATTGAATTTCTCAAATTGTTCTCCCCATTGCAAATATTTTCTGCTTTGTAACAGCTGAGGTTTGAAAACAATGCTGTGTGCACAGATACAGAGCCCTTCTCTTGTTTGCTTTGATTCCTCTGGAGAAAATAGAACTGATTCATTTATTCATTGCATATAAATTCACCAACTGTTTGACTCTTCTTTTTTTAATCATTGTGGCACAAACAACCCACAGTTTAATTTTTACAAGTTTCCTCATTACTCAGACCTGCTAACCAGGACATGTGAGCAGCAAGGTGCTCTTCAGTTGTTTACTGATCGTTCATTTTCCTAGAATTCCTCATCCATCTCTTGTGGCATCATTTCTGCTTCTCAACGTGATGTCTCAAACATTTCTTTAACAAGAGACAGTCAGAAAATTAGTGGTGAATAATTACAATTCAATTGAATTGTCCTTATTTCCTTATTATCCACAATAACTTTGTCCTGTAGCCAGAGACTCTACAGAGCTTCTTTTTCCATGAGGAGCAGCTGCTCCCTTGGGGCAGAGATTTATTCCAATTTATTCCCTGCTCAGGGTGGTGGGGGAACCCTTGGTAGGGATGTCCCTCCCCACCCCACACCTTCAGGGAATTCCAAAATGGTTTGGGTTGGGAGGGACCTTAAATCCCATCCCTGCCATGGGCCACCCCTGCCGTGGGCAGTGACACCTTCCACTGTCCCAGGTTGCTCCCAGCCCTGTCCAGCCTGGCCTGGGACACTGCCAGGGATCCAGAGGTAGCCACTGCTGCTCTGGGCACCCTGTGCCAGGGCCTTTCACTCTCCCAGGCAAGGATTTATCCCGAATATCCATTCCCATATTCTCCTTTCCTCCCAAAGCAGGAGCAGCGCTGCTGTACCTCATTCCCTGTTGGGATCCCAAGGAGATCCCAACCCCCAGCCCTGCCCACAGACACAGAAATCCCTTTTTTCCTCCTCCCCATGGGACCAGCCTCTGACTCACTGCAGCAGGGATGGCTGTGAAACAGGAATTGCTTCTGCGAAGTGCTCAGAGGTTTTACAGGTCCATTTTCACTCCCTGCCGAGGTGAGAACAGGACCCTTCCAACCTCTAATCAAAAAGCTGCCAGGGAAGGAGCTGTTCCCTGCCTGAGGAGAAGCCCCGGACAGGATCCTCCCACCAGGACTCAAAAAGCCTCGGTTCGGGTCCCTGCCCTGCCCAGCACATCTTAACAAACACCTCCAGCACTGCTCACACTGTGTCCCGACCTTTGCAGGTAAACCCACAGCAACCTTCCCACAAGTTAATCCAAATCCCCAAATTTCACTGAAAAAACCTTATTTCTCTTTTTTAAAAAACAGTCTCACTCATCAAAGCACCTCCTAGTGATGTTGTTTGAAATAAAAGGGTTAGAAAGTCTCCTGCAGGATGGTGTGGCAGGGAATGTTTCCCTGAGGATGCTCCTTCCCGGAGGATGCTCCCTGAGCTGTGACAGGCATTGACTCACCCGAGGGGTGGGGAATCGTTCACTGGACCCAGATGGATCCGTGGGATCAGCCAGGGGCTCTCATGGAACATCACCAGGGTGAGGAGGGAAAATCCTGCCAGATTTAAATCCTTTAAAGCAAAGGGGCTGGAAGTGAGGCCAGCCCTGTGCTGGGAAATCCCTGCGGCCCCCGAGAGCAGCTGTGACTGTGACCATTGTCCCGAGTGCCCTCCTGGGTGACCTCCCAAGCAAGAGTAGAGGTGGCTTTGTTGAAGCCACACCCCTGGAAGTGTCCAAAGCCAGGCTGGAGGTGGCTCTGGGCAGCCTGGCATACTGGGAGGTGTCCCTGCCCAAGGCACTGCATGGCCTTTGAGGTTCCTCCCAGACCAAACCAGTCTGGGATTTTATGATTTCACAGTAGTTTTGTGATTTCTGGAGGCAAAGGGGGAATTAAATTATCTCTTCTCTTTTTCCATAAAATTTGTGCATCCAAAGTGAGGGGGCAGCTTTCCAACTCCCGTGGGCTGCACAGACAGCAGGGAGGGGCTGGAGGAGCTTTACCGATCACACTTAGAGGATTTGGGGACATCTGGGATGGGTTTGGGGACATCTGGGATGCAGTTTGGCTGCTAAGCCAAAGGCAGGGACTCCCATCCCCTCCTGGCACAGCCCATCCCGATCGTGTCCCACCCACGCTGTGTGTCCAGGGATCAGCACGAGCCCGAGGGGACACTGCTCCATTCCTCAACAAGGAAATTCCCCCTAGAGTTCTGCACCTCAGAGCAGCGCCTGAAACCCCAAACCCTCCCCGCAGCGCAGCCCCCGATTTTCCCCTTTTCCTCTGGAATCGTCCCGGAGAAGCAGAGGCAGAGCTGGGGTGTGAGGAGGTGCAGCTCGCTGTCCCTCCGAACCCCCCAGGTGTCGCTGCCCAGGTGACCCCGAAGTGTCCCCATCAGTCCCCGTGCCCCCATCCCCGCAGGCAGCCCGGGCTCTCCTGGCCGGGTTTGTCGCGCAGTGAGGGCACAGATCTGCGCTGCTGTCACCGTCTGCAAGCGATGGGCAGGCACCGACACCCCCGAGAGCCTCCCTGCTCGCTGGGATCGCGACGGGACCATCCCCACCATGACTGCACCATTCACCTTCCCAAAGGCGCTGCATGGATAAGTGACTCGCTCTGGCTTTTACAGAGATTATTCCAGAGGGTGTTGAAGTCCCCATTTCCCCGGGAATGACGGCTCACCTCCCCCGGCAGCGGGGGAGCCGTGCCAGTGTCGCAGGAGCGATGAGCACAGGGAAAAGGCCATGAGGAGTTCTGCGCTGGCCTTTGCAGTTGTTCGAGCGAGACGAGTGGGCTCCGGCTTTTGTCACTGAGGCAGGGGGGAGAGGCGCTGGATGAGCTGTTCAGGGACATGGCAGCCACTGAGAGGGAATCCAGGGGAGCTGCAGCCACGTCTGAGAGCCTTTGGGTGACGGGAGCTCAATCTGCAGCTTGGGCTGGGAGTCCATGGAGGAAGGAACAGCATCGATGGTTCCATCGCACACACGGGATCATGGAAAATCCGAGTGGGAAGAGAGCCCAGGGATCATCCAGTCCCATCCCAGCCCTGCACAGACACCCCCAAATCCCACCCTGAGCATCCCTGGCAGTGCTGTCCAAACACTCCTGGAGCTCTGGCAGCCTCGGGGCTGGGACCATTCCCTGGGCAGGGCTCGAGCACCTCCGGGGCAGGAACTGCATCATTTGGGAAAGGGATAAACTGGCACAGAGGGAGCCCGAGCAGGATCCCGGCACACGGGGGGGTCAGCTGGTCCCTCCCGGGAAATGCCCCGGTGTTATCAGCGCCGGGGTTTAACCCATCACAGCCCTGGTTTAACCCATCACAGCCCGGTGTTATCAGCCCCAGGGTTTAACCCATCACAGCCCGGGTTTAACCCATCATAGCCCTGCCGTTTAACCCATCACAGCCCTGGTTTAACCCATCCCAGCCCCGGGGTTTAACCCATCACAGCCCGGTGTTATCAGCCCCAGGGTTTAACCCATCACAGCCCCGGGGTTTAACCCATCACATCCCGGGTTTAACCCATCACAGCCCTGGTTTAACCCATCACAGCCCGGTGTTATCAGCCCCAGGGTTTAACCCATCACAGCCCCGGGGTTTAACCCATCACATCCCGGGTTTAACCCATCACAGCCCTGGTTTAACCCATCACAGCCCGGTGTTATCAGCCCCAGGGTTTAACCCATCACAGCCCTGGTTTAACCCATCACAGCCCTGGTTTAACCCATCACATCCCGGGTTTAACCCATCACAGCCCTGCCGTTTAACCCATCACAGCCCTGGTCTAACCCATCCCAGCCCGGTGCCCGGAGCAGAGCCGACACCAGAGCCCCGATGGCCCCGGGCTGTGCTGGCCACAGCTCTTGCAGCAGGGAGGCAGCCCCGCCGTGTCCATCAGCCCTGCCAGCGGAGCACACCCTGCCATGTTTCCCCAGTCTGTCAGATGAGTCGGTGCTCGTTCATTAGGCAGGAGAGGAGCTGCTCTCCAGCACAGCTCGGGCCGCCGAGCTCAGGGAACTGACCCTGCCACTGCCGGGGCTAATGAAGCCTTAAAGCTCCTGTCTGCCCACAGCTTCTGTAAGAAAATAATTCACCCTCAGATTTTGACTAATTATGGGAGTTCAGAGTGGCTGGGCTGGCTCTGATCCAAGGCTCCCTCCAGCTGCAGGCAGTCAGAGAGATTCGGGAGGAGGGATTGAACTCCTCTGGACATCGGGTGGGGAGGGGGAACAGTTTGGGGGTTGATGTTGTGTCCATGAGGGACCCCTGAAGACTGAGGGGTCTTCAAGGGGGTCTTCAACGCTCAGGGTTCACCTAAAAAGAAATTAATCCTATAAAAGCTCATTCCCAACTTTCCCATTCATGCTCAGCCAGGAATGGGGCAGAGCATGACCTGGAAGCTCTCATTTCTCTGCCTGTCCAAGGCTGAGGGAGGAATGGAAATCACAGGAAGGTTCTATACAATTTGTGAATCTGGAGCATGAGCTGGTGACCCCAGAGATGTGAGCAGCATTTCCTGTGTGGAATATTCGTGTGTGGGCAGAGCCTCTGAGTGGGGAACACCCTGGGGTTTAGTGCCTGCCCATCACTCACATGGTGGCTAAAAAAATCATAGAAAGCAGGCAACTTGTAAAGGAACATGGACCTTTAATGGAGAAATTACTGAAATAGAGAAAATCATGGCTCAAATAAAAATCCCTGCTTTCCCTAGCTCATTATCCAGCTTTTCATCTTCCCGGGGTGGATATTGTCCAACAGAGGCTGGACAGGGCTGGGAGCACCCTGGGACAGTGGGACGTGTCTCTGCCCACGGCAGGAGTGGCACTGGAGGGGCTTCAATGTCCTTTATAACCCAGATCAGTCTGGAATTCTCTGATTCTGCAGCCTGTTGATTCTGTGATTCTGTAACCCAGGCACCAAGGAGAGAGAGAAAGCATCATCCCCATGGAGGGAAAACAACATCACCTCCATGGAGGAGATCAATCCACTCTGGGGACACTGGAGAGATGAACAGGGAGAGCTGGGGGAGAAAATGTGAGCAAATCCACAGCCTGCAGCCCCTTGTCCTCAGCCATCTTTCAACCTGCAGCAGCTTGGGAGCACTCGGGGACAAGGAGAGTCATTCACCAGGAGCACAGGAAGTGGCAGGAAGGATTCAAGGAGTGCTTTGCTTCAATCACCTCACTCTACTGGAAGAACACAGCTGGAATATTTGCCTTTTCTTGGCTCTTTTTGGCATGTCCCTGTTGAGTTATTGCAAGGAAAGGGGTTCAGTGTTGGAAATGAGGGGTACAGAGATATGTGGGGCAGCAGTGCAGAGGCAAACATCTGTGTCAGAGCTCCCACAGCTGCATTCCCACCCTGGCACAACCTGCCCACCTCCCCTGAGGCTGCCCAGAGCTCACCTTCCATAACAAACCCTTCTGAGCAGGAGACAGGGAGAGCTTTGCAGTGGATTTGGGGGAATGGGAATTAAAGAAAACCCCAAACACCTTCTGACAAAGTGTGTTGGGCTTGCTCCAGAGCAGTGGGGATTTCCTTCCCCCGGAAAACTGACTTGGCATCACAGTCACTCAATTTTGACCCCACGTATTCCTTTTGTCTGTTTTGGAAAAAGGCTGGATTTCAGGAAAAACTTCAGGGAAATGTGTGAAGGGAGAGTGGGGAAGTATTTGGGGGCTGTTTGCCACAGACACAACGAACTATTCCAGGCTTTAGGAGCACTTTGTTCCATTCCAAACCCCCTGGCTCTGGGGCTGATTCCCAGCACAATCTGAGCAATTCCTGAGGCACCTGTGGCACCATCCCAGCGATTTCCCCGTCCTGGATTAAGCTCAGATCAGCCACGGCCCTGGGCTTCCCCACTGATTCAGTCTCAGACAAATCCCTTCCCCTCACAGCCTCCACATCCACACCCCACCGGGAAATTGTACTGGCTAAAGACTTTGGGGTTGGAGTCCTTTATTCCTGCAGGTTCCCAGGAAGGTCAGAGCCCTCCTGCTCCTCCCAGAGCCTCAGCACAGTTTAGTGAGGATGAGGAGTATGGAAAAACCCTGGGATGGAAACCAGGAGTGAGGGAACCCAGTGTGGGTTGGAACAATTGGGAATTTGCAGGGACAGGGCCCAAAGGTTCAGCAGGGATCATCAAGAATCCCAGAATTCCAGAACAGTTTGGGTTGAGTGGGTCCTCAAAGCCCACCCAGTGCCACCCCTGCCATGGGCAGTGACACCTCCCACTGTCCCAGGCTGCTCCAAGCCCCAGTGTCCAGCCTGGCCTGGGACACTGCCAGGGATCCAGGGGCAGCCACTGCTGCTCTGGGCACCCTGTGCCAGCCCTGCCCACCCTGCCAGGGAACAATTCCTGCCCAATATCCCATCCAGCCCTGCCCTGGGCAGTGGGAGCCATTCCCTGTGTCCTGTCCCTCCATCCCTTGTCCCCAGTCCCTCTCCAGCTCTCCTGGAGCCCCTTTAGGCACTGGAAGGTCACAATAAAGTGACCCCACAGATGTGACAGGAGGGGAGGAAGGAGAGGTGGGGTGAACTGCAGGGAATATTTTGGGATGGCTGTGGAATACAGGCAGTCACAGGCAGAGGCTGCATTTTCTGGGGGCAATGGGCAGGAAAACATTTGGCAATAAAGCTTTCCTGGTTCCTCCTTCCATACCCCAAGTATTGTTCCCTTCCTAGCTCCTTCATCATCCTCCCCTTGCACCCCTCATGTGCCATATCCTCAGTGTCTGCACTGAGCCAGCCCGAGCTTCCCAAATTCCAGCTCCTCAGGGAGCTCCCAGCAGTGCCAAATACCAGCACACACCAAATCCAGGGGGATGTTCCCTGGCCCCTTAGCAAGAGCCCAACAATTCTTTAATGGGATCTGGCAGAATAAACCCCAACCATGTGTCAATAATTCACTTTTTTCCAGTCACACATGTTCTGGTTGTCCCTTTCTTCCTGCACGAGGTGACACCCAGGACACTGCCCATTGTCCCTGTCACTGAAAGGCAAGTCAGGCTTAATCCAGTCAGGCTCAACTCAGAGCATTCCCAAACTGTGCTGGATGAATTTTCTGAGGTTGGCTCCTGCAGCACAAGCCTGTCTGGAATGCAAAGCAGCCCTGGGCTCGTGTGGACCACAGAGGAGTCTGGGCAGGAAGGGGGATCCATGGAATCCCCTCCGAAATTGGATGGAAATTCTCACAGACTGCAGGGTGAGCATCAGTGAGTGAGCAGGGGCAGCCAAGCGCCCTCGGTGGTTAAACCTTCCCTGGGACAGGGAATGGATCCAGCAATGCAAAGGCGGAGCTGGAGTTTGGCTGCTCTTCCCGAGCCTTCTGATCCCAGATGCTTCCCGTGTTGCCATAGAAATAACAAAGCCGAGCCTGGCGCTGTCCCCTCCCCCGGCGCTCGGATTTGGGGTCCAGCTGAGGAGGTGGCAGCTCCTGGCCACTCCTGACAGCCCCCAGGACGCTTCGGATGGATTTTCCTTTGATTTTTCCCCACACAAACCACGGAACTCCTGCCTTGCTCCCCCCTGGGGACTCTGCCCTGCCCTGCAGTTTATGGAGGCATTTCTCAGCCCTGCTTAGGGACGTGTTTAAGGCTCCATTATTCTTATTTATTGTTGGGTCTTGGAAGCCCTTCCCGGGCAGAGCCGGTGCTTTATGTGCCTGGGATCGGGGTGAGCTCTGCCTCTCCCCTGCAATCCGTGCCCAGGTCCTGCAGAATGGGAGATACCAGACCTGCAAATTGCATTTTAATGTGACAGCGACTTTAGATCACGTTTAATTCCCAGCATTTTTCATTTCCAAGTTGTTCCCTCCTCTCCAGCCCCACACTCAGCTCAGGGAACTCTTGCTTAGCTTGCAGGAAGGAAAATTGTGGTTCTGTTCAGAAGTACAAGCCCCAAACTCCCAACAACCCTAAAACATTGGATGCACTCCCTGCATTCCTGCCTATCTGAGGCCAAAGAATGATGAGCCAGGGAGGAACTGCTGTCCCTGACCAGGAAAGGATTTTGGCCAGAGTTGCTGCGGCTTCAGTGCCTGCAAGGAGGAAAGGATCCCAAAATCAGTGGATGAACCATCCCACACAACTCCATGTGTGTGTCCTGTCCCTGTGCCCACATCCTGGGGAACACAGAACAGGGATTGGACACTGGATCCCTGCCTTGGGAAGGCGTGTGAGACCAGACAGGGACTGATCTTTCCTCAAATAGTGGAAATAACCTGAATTGAACTGTTGATGTCAACAAGAGAGCAGAAGTCAGAATAACTCCAGAGAATCATGGAATGGTTTGGGTTGGAACAACCACCCAGCTGCACCCCCTGCCCTGGGCAGGGACAGCTCCCCAGGCCTGTCAGTGCTGAAGGACTGGGTGGGAAACAGGGCATTTCCCACCTGGTGAAGTGGGGCCTCTCTGAGCTGCAGTGTTGGTCTAAGATAGATGTTAGGTCTGATCTAATTTGACATTCCTCGTATTTTGGAGTGAAATCCCCTGGAAGTTCAGATAAACATCCTCTGACACCTGGTGAATTTTGCCACTGTATCATTCCCTGACTGGGGAAAGTTACTGCCTCCCTTGGGTCCTGGGAAGGTGATTGTGGTCACCAAGCTACCAAATATTCAATGTGATTTCACAAATATTCAATATGAACTTAAAATATTCCATATGAGTTCATAAATATTCAATTTGACTTTACAGATATTCAGTGTGACTCCCCAGCTATTCAGTGTGATTTCACCAAGCCCTTCCTCTCCCTTGCACTGTGATGGCAGCCCAGCTCACCCCAGTGTCCCCCTGTCCCCAGCTGGGACGTTCCCTCCCCGAGGCTGCAGCCTCCCTGTGTGGGGTGATGGCTGTAGGGAGCCTCAGAGATCCCTGAGCTTCTGTTTGGCACAGAGCAGATTGAGTGTGAGCCCAGCCAGGATGGACAGAGCACAGAACTGCCAAAGGGCACCTGCACTCAGACCTGACTCATTTCTCTTCTGGAGCCTGCACCAGATTTTATCCAGGGCAGTTTCCCACCTCTCCAGCCCCACATTCCTGTAGTGGGCAAAGAGCAGAGGAGCCAGGGAGCAGCCCTGGGCTGGGCTGAGGGATGCAGCAGGTGCAGGTCCTGCCTCTGCTGCCACAGCTCCTTTGAAGGGTGACAGCTCCTCCTGCTCCAGGCCTTGCCAAGAACTCCTTGGGAGCTTTGGGGTTTCTGCTGGGTTCTGTTAACCTGGGATCCCAGGGCTCAGGGCTCTGCAAATGCCAGGAGGGGACAAAGTCCTCTGTGCAAAGGGGAGCAGTGGGTGACACCAGGACTGAGCAGTGGGTGACACCAGGACTGAGCAGTGGGTGACACCAGGACTGAGCTGTCGGTGACACCGGGATGGAGCAGTGGGTGACACCAGGACTGAGCTGTCGGTGACACCGGGATGGAGCAGTGGGTGACACCGGGATGGAGCAGTGGGTGACACCAGGATGGAGCAGTGGGTGACACTGGGATTGAACAGTGGGTGACACCAGGACTGAGCAGTGGGTGACACCGGGATGGAGCAGTGGGTGACACCAGGACTGAGCAGTGGGTGACACCAGGATGGAGCAGTGGGTGACACCAGGACTGAGCAGTGGGTGACACCAGGACTGAGCAGTGGGTGACACCAGGATGGAGCAGTGGGTGACACCAGGACTGAGCAGTGGGTGACACCAGGACTGAGCAGTGGGTGACACCGGGATGGAGCAGTGGGTGACACCAGGACTGAGCAGTGGGTGACACTGGGATTGAACAGTGGGTGACACCAGGACTGAGCAGCTTTGGCAGCTCCCAGTGACCCAGCCCCGGGGCTGGGGACAGCCCTGTGCTCTCTGGGAGCTGCAGTGACACAGCTGTCCCACAGCAGTGGGGTCACAGCTCCCAGCTGTGTAACCCTGTAGTAGAACCGGCCCTGTGGAGCTACTCCAGAACCGGGTGGGGATAACTGAGGAGAATCTGGGCTTCAGGGCTGCCTCCACCACCCTGCCATGGGTGTTTGTTAATTAGGACATCAAAGTGTCTTGGTCAGGGGTTCCCAGGAGGGTCTGTGGGGTGGGATGGGACATGGAGTCTCCACAGGTGTGGTGGGAATCCAGCTGTGGATTGGAACCAAAGTGAGACTCCCATGAAGATCATGGAATGCCAGAATGGTTGGACCTTAAAAATCACCCAGTGCCACCCCTGCCATGGCAGGGACACCTTCCACTGCCCCAGGTTGCTCCAAGCCCCAGTGCTAACCCTGGCCTTGGACACTGCCAGGGATTCCAGCCACATTCCTGCTCTGGGCACCCTGTGCCAGGGCCTCACTGTCCCAGACAGGAATTCCTTCCCAGAATCCAGAAACCTTCTCTCTGTCAGTTTGCAGCCATTCCCTCTTGTCCTGACTCCTGGGAATTGTCTCTCCCAGGTCTGTGTGATCCCTTTTCCTGTGTGGCCCCAGGGACTCCAGTGCTGGCACTCCTGATTTACACCTTGGTGAAGGGAAAAGGAATTTGGCTCCAGACTCAGTAAATATTCCTCTTTGTGGGAGGAGCAGGGACCAACTAACTCCTGAATGGAAAACCTTGCTTGGAAATGAACCTGAAAGCCTCCAGCCCTGAGGGGAATAGGGTTTGGAAAGGACCTCTTCCTTAATTTTTGCTGGAGCACCCAGGGGATCACTCAGAGCTTCCAATCCAACCCTCCCTGGAGGATTCAGCCCATCCATCAGTGGGTTCAGTATTCTCCATTCCAAGTACTATTCAGAGTTAATTAAATTGTCCTGGTTTCTGAATGAGAGAGAGCTGCCTGTTCCATGGGCTTCCCTGATACATTGATTTTGGAAGTAATCAGACAACATTTTCTTACTCTTGTGTCCCTCACAAGATTTCCTTTGCTCAGAGGAAATTCCTGGCCCATGAATTCCTGACAGAGGTTCAGAGGTCAGGTTTCAGATTTCAGAGGGTCAGAGGTTCAGATTTCCAAGCCCTTCAGGCACAGACCCTGCTCCAAGGGTCTGTGTGAGCCCCATCTCCCATCCCAGCAGTGCAGCTGCCTCCTTCTGCAAACCGAGGGCACAGAATTCCTCTCAAATAGCTTCAGCAGTGGCTTAAAAAACCCAGATCTGACTGTTCCAGCTTCTTTTGGTACCCTGGAATCATGGGGCAGTGCTGTGTGTCCAGACAGAACCTGACAACAGCTGCTGAACACCTTGGGATTCAAGCTGGAGGAGCTTTGGTTGTGTGGGGGAGTTTTGGGCACATTCCCCATGGCTTCCCCCACTTCGGACTCACTGCCCGTGGTTTCCCTGGTCCAAAGATGCTCCTCTGCCACAGCCAGAGGCTGTTCCCTGAATGAGGGAGATGCTTTCCCACACGTTGTGTGATCTCTGCAGGGCTCCCAGTGCTGGCACATCCCGGGCCAGGGATCCTGGGAGTGACAATTGTCCCATTTGGGAAGGAGAGGGCTGGGAAAGGACTGATGTGCCCATCAGTGGATCCCATCAGTCTCCCAGATGGATTTTATGCAGGGCCACCTGCAGAATTCCCTGCTGGACACCGCAGGGAATGCCTCACAGCCAGAGGGATGGGTGTGGATTAAAGCTGCTTCCCAGGGCTCTGTCCTGGTGCTGCCCCTCGGGCACTCCCAGTTTGGAGTCAGGACTCACCTGGGGCTGCAGAGCCAAGGGAAACACGGGCATTTATGGGCATTCCCATCATGGAGAAACCCCTCTGAGCAGGGGTTCAATCCACTGTGGGATATTTTAACAAATGTAATTAAAAGGGGCTCTTGTAGCAGGAGACAACCTCAGCAAGGCTTAATTAAAATGTTGCTGGTCCTGCTTAACTTGTTCAGCTTCTCCTAAGAGCTGATGAAATGCAAAGCTTTGCTTCTGTTTTCATCTGGGAGAGAGTTCATTAATGGACTTTTCTGCACTGGATTAAGCCAAGTGCTCAGAAAGAGAATAAATTGATTTTCAGTAATTGAGGACCAATATTTTTTGGCAGAAATCCAGTATTGGATGAAAAAACAAAAAGAAGAAATGGGAGATTCATGTGTAAAAGAAATGTGGCTTTGCTTCCGTAAAGAAAATCAGAGCATTTAGGGGCAAGCAGCCACTTCCCTCAATTTTTATCTAAAAATCAAAGCACAGAATGTTTGGTCAGTCCTTCCACAGGAGTTTTGGGTGGACAAACACCCTGAGCAAGGATTTTCTCTGGATTTTATTCTCCAGCTTTAGTGCTGAGGATTCAACCCTCCCTCCCTGCAGGAATGGCTGCTTCTGGAGCAGAGCACTTCAATCTTAGCCTAAAAATACAACCCTCAATACAAGCAGGTGATTTTTGTAGCTGTGCCAGTGGTTTCTGGAAAGCTGAAAAACTCCTCAGGCGTTGGGTGAGACTCAGCTTTAAAAAGTGGACCTGGACTGGAATTAGAGATCAAATCCTTCCTGGAGCAGCAGGAGATTCCAGAGCTGCTCCTGGGCTGGATTCCTTGGGAACCTGGTGTTCCCAAAGCTCTTTCTGGGCTGGATTCTATGAGGATTTTCTTCTTCTCCCACTGGATAAATAAACCCATCTTCTTGAGTGTTTTTTCCACTAAACACAAAATCATGAAAAACCCAAAACCAAAAAAAAACAAAAAAACCCCCAAAAAACCAAAAAACCACATTTGGATTGGATTTACTGTTTGTATCATTGCCCAGTTACTGCAATCCCAGCTCCTCTTGGAAAGGTCATCTCTGTCCTTTATTGCAGCTCCAGGAGGGCCTGCAGAGGGTTTTTCCCCAGGGAATAAGGTCCTGTCCTGGTCACTGCTCAGGACTCAGCTCCTGTCCCCTCCAGCTGGGCTGTGCCAGGAAAGGCCAGAGAGACCTCACTGCACTGCCCCTGGGATTGAACAGGGAATGAAGGATCCCAGAGCACCTGGAATGGGAGATTCTGGGATTGAACAGGGAATGAAGGATCCCAGAGCACCTGGGACTGGAGATTCTGGGATTGAACAGGGAATGAAGGATCCCAGAGCACCTGGGATTGGGGCAGGTCAGGCAGCAGAGCCAAATTGCTGCTCTGCTCCCATTCCTTGGCCCAGCAAATCCCCCCTGAGTGGCAGCCAGGGGAGCTCAGCAGAGTTCTGGGAGATCATTGAGTGCCTTGGGTTGGAAAAACCTTTGGGACCATCGAGTCAGGAGTTAGGTTGGGTTGAAGTGTCCTGGTGATCTCACACAGCAGGAGGGGAGCTCTGGCAGGGGCTGTCCCTGCACAGCCCACACCAGGGTGATGCTCTGGGATTTGCCAACCCTGGAAATCCTGAGTGGGAAGGGACCCCCAGGCTCACCCAGTCCCACCCCAGCCCTGCACAGACCCCCCAACAATCCCAGCCTGTCCATCCCTGGCAGTGCTGTCCAAACACTCCTGGAGCTCTGGCAGCCTCGGGGCTGGGACCATTCCCTGGGGAGCCTGGGCAGTGCCAGCACCCTCGGGGGGAAGAACCTTTCCCCAAATCCAACCTGACCCTGCCCTGTCCCTCCTGCAGCCATTCCCTGGCTCCTGTCCCTGGCCAAGCTTTGAATTTTTAACCACTGGGCTGAATTTACTGAAATTGGGCAGCACATCCAGAGGGGAAGGAGGAGAACCCACAGCCCCTCCCCGATGTGCTCCACACCATCCCACAAGCACGGCCCCAAATCCCACACTCAGCCCCACCCTGGCCCACAGCAGCCTCACCTGCAGCAGGTGCTGAGGGGCAGCTGGGGCTGCTCCAGCCTGGGCTCTCCTGGCTGCAGTTGGAGGTGCCAAACCTGCCCAGGGCCTCTGCTGAGCCCATCCTGGCACCAACACTGAGAGCTGCTCTCAGCAGCAGCATCCATCTCCCAGCACATTCCCAGCTCCAGCTGGGAGTTTGCTCCTCATTATTCTCTCCAGAAGGCCCCGATCTGGAACTGACAGCGCAGATTTTTGCACTGATTCCAATTTATGACAAATAAACCCAGCAAAACAGATTCCAACTAGCTCTGCATATTAAACCTCTTCTCTTGGAAAGAAGTGTTCGTGGGGGAAAAAAAGAGAATCAAAATCACTTAATTTGTTGCTCCAAACCAGTGTTGCTGAACAAATATTTCCATTAAAGTGGACCTGGGCATTGGGAGCTCCCTGTGTTCGTGGCTCTGTGCTCATCTGCTGTTATTTCCCCTTCTCACTGTGTGGGCTCACCAGATTCCCAAATCCATGGAAATATGGATGTGACTGCACTGGAGGGACAGAGACAGAAAGCTGGAGACTGCTACATTTGCAAGGGCAGGAATGAGGCCAGGGAAGATGTAAGATTTTATTTTCATCCTTTCATGTTGGAGCTTTCCTGTAAATCCAACCAAACCTGGACTTGCCTGGGGGACTGTGTGGCAGCTCAAACCATTCCTGAGCATCCCCCAAAGATTTTTTTACTTTCTCATTGCATTTTGCATCCAACCTACCCTGCACTAAAAGAATTTCAGTGTCATTTTGAAGGGGATTGCAAAAGGTTGTCAATTTGGTTTTCTTTCCAGCTCCAGTAAATCTCATCCTGGGATTCAATCACTGTGCTCTCCCAGGGCGCAGGTCACATCCTGCAAAATCCCTCAGCCAGCCAAAACATCCACAGCTCCAGGGTTTTTGTGGAAGGGAAGGAAATGTCCTGGGAGGTGCTGGGCAGAGCCCAGGAGCCATCGAGGTATTTCCAGCTCATTTTCCTCATTGTGCTGGAAATTATAACATTGGTAAATAATTCATGCCCTGGGTCTGATGTTCAGCTCACTCCTGGCTGAGCTTTACTAATGACCCCCCTGGCTCCTGTCTGCAGCAGCTTCCCTTTGCCACTTAATTAATGGGAAACCGAGGCAGGGCTGAGGAGCTCCCGGGTCTTTAGAGAGGCTTTTAGCAAAGAATTCCTTGCTAATGGTGCTTATTTATTTCTAGGACTCATGGAATCCTGGAATATCCTGACCTGGAAGGGTCCCCACAGGGATGATCCAGTCCCACCCCAGCCCTGCACAGACCCCCCAACAATCCCACCCTGTCCATCCCTGGCAGTGCTGTCCAAACACTCCTGGAGCTCTGGCAGCCTCGGGGCCGGGACCATTCCCTGGGGAGCCTGGGCAGTGCCAGCACCCTCTGGGGGAAGAACCTTGCCCTGAGATCCATCCCAAATCCCCCTGGCACAGCTCCAGCCATTCCCTGGGTCCTGTCCCTGTCACAGGGAGCAGAGATTGGAGCTGCAGCCCCTGGTGGGCTCTGCCCTCAGCTTCCTCTGCTCCAGCTGAACTGGCCAAGTGCCCTCAGCTGCTCCTCATGTGGCCCCTTCAGACCCTTCCCCATCCTTGTGTCCCTCCTTTGGACACTTCCACCACCTTTGGATCTCACCCTGTGGCACTGCAATGTCAGAATGCAGCAGCTTGGGCAGCACTTCACATCTCAGGTGCCCTGCAGAACCCTCCTGTCCCTTCTTTCTCCATCCTTTTTTCTCCTGTCCCTTTTTTCTTTGGTGCACCAAACCCCGGCCCCCTGAACACAGAACCCCGTGGCAGTCACTGACATCTTCTGGCTTAAAGAGAAGAATTAAATTTTTTTGGGTGAGAGAGTGAAGGATTCCTTTATCTCTTCCTGTTGGCCCTGGTGCTGCTGGATATTCCCAGCCCAATCCAGGCTGGAGGAGCTGTGTTGTGTTTTCTCATAAATCAGATGTGTCGTTCCTGATTTTCCCTGGCATTTCATTTGTGCACATCTCCACTCCAACGCTATGGGAAGTTCCAAAGACAGATCGTTTATGTGCCCCAAAATATCAGTGGAATTTCAAATGGACTGGAAGTGGCTGCAGATTTGTGTTGAGTGCGGGAAAACATGACAGAAGCCCAGGAAAAGGAAAGAAAAAGGAAATTTTGGGGGCTGGAAGATAAGGAACTGGGACAAACTTACAGCCCCAGGAGGTGACAAACTCCTGCAGGGCCAGGGGGTGACAAACTCCTGCAGGGCCAGGGGGTGACAAACTCCTGCAGGGCCAGGGGGTGACAAACTCCTGCAGGACCAGGGGGTGACAAACTCCTGCAGCTCCTGGAGGTGACAAACTCCTGCAGCTCCTGGAGGTGACAAACTCCTGCAGCCAGTGATGCCAGACAGCAAAACCCCCAACAAAGGCCCTGTAAGGCCAATGATGCCCCTCCAGTGGTGCCTGGGGTGAGCAAAGGTCAGATGGATGAAATTCCCCCTGGTTTGCACAGATGGGCAGTGCCTGGGATGGAAATCAGGGTGGGAATCCAAGATGTGGATTCAAGGCTGTGCTGAGCTGCAAACCTGACCCAGGGAGCCGCCAGAGCCAGAGGATGACAAACAGGGAAAATTGGTCACCTTGGCTCCACAGCCTCTTCCTGCCAAGCACAGCTCAGCTCCTGGAAGCCAAGGGAAAACAAGAGGAGGCAAAGTTCCCCTGATGGATTCTCCTCCCTTTCTTAAACGCTGCCCATGCCATTCCTCAGCCCTCAGAAGGATCCTGATGACAGCATCTCCCTTAAATCACTGGCATTGATTCCCAGCTTGAATGGGAAACTTGTAAATGTTGGCAGGGACAGATGGAGAACAGGGAATGAACTCCCTGAGAATTCTCCCAGAGCTGGGCTCTGCTTTTGGGGGAGTGTGGGAGCCATCAAAGCCTTGCAGTGGGACTTTGTACTTCACTGGCTGAGCAGGGAGCTGAGCTGCTGAATCCAGGCTCCTGCCTTTTGTTGGCATCCAGCACTGGCAGGGAGGGACACAGGAGCTGTTTCAGGGTCTGCCAGTGGTTCTCACACCTGCAGAGCTGGCAGGGATGTGTGGTTCCCTCGGGGCATTTCTGAGGTCCAGTTCCTTCCTTCAGCCATCTGGTGCTGGAGCCCTCCCAGCACCCGCGGGGCTCTCAGGAGCTGGGCTTTGCTCTCAGGAGCTGGGCTTTGCTCTCAGGAGCTGAGCTTTGCTCTCAGGAGCTGAGCTTTGCTCTCAGGAGCTGGGCTTTGCTCTCAGGAGCTGGGCTTTGCTCTCAGGGTCATTCTGGCCAGCTCTGCCCAGGAGGTTCCTGGCGCTGGGACAGGGTCTGGCAGATGGAGATGTGCTGAGAAGCAGCTCCTCTGCCCTGCACAGCACCGTGGCCTCGGGATCATCCCCACATCCCCAGGACATCCCTCCCCAGGTGCCTTCCAGCCCCGGAGCTGTGTCTGTGCAGACAGACTCTGGTTTGTCACCCTGCATGTGCCTTTGCTCCATCTTCCCACGCCTCTGAGGAGTCTCCAGGCTTTTCCCTCCCTTACCCTCAGTTCCTGTCGTTGTTCCCTCCTGCTCCTGCTCCCCAGCTGAGCTCTCAGTGCTCTCAGCCCTCTCCAAGCTCCCTGTTGGTGCTTGTGGCAGGAGCAGCCTCAGCAATCACAGCACACAGGAGCCCATTTTCCCTTGGGAAGGAGCCAGAAATAAAAGAACCTCACCAGGAGCAGGGGCTGGAGGGGAAGGCTCTGCAGGCACCACTGCCCCCTTCCCCTGCTTGTTTCAGTGTCACCAGGGACAGGGAGGGACAGGATGGGACAGGGAGGGACAGGAATGGGACAGGGTGGGACAGGGTGGGACAGAGTGGGACAGGGAGGGACAGGGTGGGACAGGGTGGGACAGAGTGGGACAGGGAGGGACAGAATGGGACAGTGTGGGACAGTCCTGGGGGCAGGGACAGCATCCTTGGGTGGCTCCTGGCAGCACAGCATCCTCTCCTGAGCATCAGGATCCTCCCCCCTAGGCTGACCTCAGGTATTCCAGAGGCTCCAGTTCCCCTGCACGCCTTTCCAGCCAAGACCTGGCACATCCATCCTGCCCCAGAACCGGGCTCATCCCTGCATGGGGGCTGGGTTTGGGGACTGCTCCCAGTCAGGAGAGAGAGGGTGGCCAGCGGCTCATGGGGGATGTTCTGCTGCTCCAGGAGGGTTTGTGACACAGGCAGGGTTTGTGGGATGGAGGTTGAGCACCCTCACTCCAAATTATCCATTGCTGCACATCCTAAACCTGCCAAGGCACTGCTGTGAGCTGGGCCTTCCTCTGCTCCCAGCTATGACAATTCCAGAGTAAATCCCTGTCCCTCAGCCTCTGCACAAGCTGGACCTGTTGGATTACTGAGCACTGCAAAGGAAATGGGGATAAAGGGCTGTGAGACCCCACTGGTTCTCAGTCTGCTCCCAAATCCTGCTCCAAGTCCATTTATTCCCATGTATTTCTTCACCTGAGTGTGTTTAGGGGTGGAAATCCGTGTGGATGGGTTGGGAACCAAGAAGTGTCTGAAATAAAGCAGGAGGAAAAGGGCAGATCCCGATGATTTTTCCCAAATAACTGAAAGCAGCAATAAAGCAAAGGCCTGGGAGGGCTCTGGGCATGTTTGTCAAGCTGAATTTGGGATTTCCAGGGCTGCACCTGGAGCCCCCTCATCACAGCCACAAATTTATCCCACAGATATATCCCTGCTGCCCTTGGCCTCTCACTGCTCCTTCCCTGCTCTGCCCATCCTGGTTTGCTGGGCTGCATCCCAGGGATGTCCCTGGCTTTGGGAGCAGATTCCTGCCCACATCCCTGCTGGGGAAGGACAGGTTGGATTCACATTTTCCCAGGGAATGAGCTGCTCTCCTGCTCTCCCTGCACCAAACCCTCACACTCTGCCTCAAATCCCAGAGCAGCAGCTCCTGCAAATGGTTTGGGAGGGCGCCAGGAACTGGGGTGGTGAATTAAACACAGGAAAATAACAGAAAATTCCCTGTAGTGCCAAAAATCCAGGCACATACGTGGAGTCTGGAACCAGCCAGGAAAAACAAAACTGGGAAGAGACAAGGACAGAGCAGAGAGACCCAAAATGTGGGGTCAGCAAGAGCTGCTTCAGACAAAACAGAAATCCCTCCAAAGTCACAAAATGAGAATCTGGTCTGGTGGGAGGTTCCCCTGCCCATGGTGAGGGATGGGAATGAGAGGGTCCTTAAGGCCTTTCCCACCCAACCCAGTCGGGAATAATTCCATGGGAATTCAGCCTCAGAAGTGGGAATGGGAATGGCAGCTCGGATGCTGCTTTTCTGTAACCCCCTAACCTGAGTGGGGTCCCTGGGACATCCTCCAGCAAATCTGCCCAGGCTAAGAGCCCCAAAAACCCCGAAGCAGAACCAGGAGCTCCCAGGCAAAAGTGGGAGAGAACCAGCAGAGAGATTGGAACCAGTCCAGGGTGAGAATTAAGATTCCACTCATGTTTTATAAAAACTTCCTGATAAATGATGGAGCTGCAGTGCCAGGACTGAGCAGGAAATGTGGCAGCAGGGTTTATTGCAGCACAGGGATGGGGGCAGGGGGCAATCAGGGAGCCCCCAGCAGCCAGGGAGGGGCTGGGGCCATCAGTGACCTGCTGATAAGAGATGACACTGAATTGCCATCACCCAGCCCCAGGGAGGGGTCACAGCCAAGGCCACATTCCCAGCCCCTCCATCCCTGCCCTTTCCATTCTCCTGCCCAATGGGGTTGTTCCTAAAACTCCTGGTACAGCTTTCCCACTGACAAAATCTCCGTTTTCCAGGCAAAGTCAATTTGTTGAAGCCAAAAATACCCCAGGGAAAGGATCAATTTGATGAATCTCCTGCTGGAGGAAGAAAAACGTTGAGAAATTGCTGAAAGCCCATTTTGTCATTTCCAGCAAAATGTTTTTTTGTTTGGAATAACTTGGAGCTCAGGGATGTCACTGAGTTTACACCACAAATGGGTTTTAAAGGTCAAATGGAAATAAACAGCTTGAAGACCCAATGTTTTGACTAGTTCTTCTTTCTCAGTGACAAAAAATTGAGATTTTGGAGTCCTTCTTTGAATTCCAAACAGGAAAATTATTTAAAGATTCTTTCAGGCAGCCCAAATTCCACCTGAATTTTGGGTTAGGGCAAAGCAAAGCACCAATAAGAGAGGGGGACCCCTGGCTGACCAACAGGACCAAATCCTTCATTTCCAACTCTGTGTATCTGCAGGAAGAGGTTTCTCAGGAATTTCAGTGCTACTGAAGAAGGAAAAGATGCAAAGTTCAATGGTGAGGCCTCACCTCAGATCCTGGGTTCAGTTTGGGCCTCTCATGACAAACGAGACCTGGAGGGGCTGGAGGTGCCCAGAGAAGGGAAGGGAGCTGGGAAGGGGCTGGAGCCCCAGGAGGGGCTGAGGGAGCTGGGAAGGGGCTCAGCCTGGAGAAAAGGAGGCTCAGGGGGGCCCTTGTGGCTCTGCACAACTCCCTGACAGGAGGGGCAGGGAGGGGGGTCGGGCTCTGCTCCAGGGAACAGGGACAGGAGGAGAGGGAACGGCCTCAGGCTGGGCCAGGGGAGCTCAGGGGGGACAGCAGCAGGAATTTCCCCATGGAAAGGGTGGGCAGGGATTGGAACTGCCCAGGGAGGTTTGGAGTGCCCATCCCTGCAGGGGTTTAAAGCCCTGTGGATGTGGCACTTGGGGACAGGGGTCGGGGTGGCCTCGGCAGTGCTGGGGAGCAGGGGAAGCACAGAATGGGGTCACAGATCCATGGGATGGCTTTGGTGGGAAGGGACCTTCAGGACAAATCATTCCCACCCCTGCCACAGGAACCTTGGTCTCCTGGGAATTCCCATCCCTGCTTTGTGCTCTGCTCCCTCTGGCTCCCATTTCCAGTGGATTTACACCTCCCACCCGCGGGTTTGGGTTTCCCACGGGTGTCAGGGACATTCAGGATCTCCAGGTCAGGCTTTCCCTGCTCAGGCTTCCCCATAAGCCCTGGAGGAGCTGAGCAGGGCAGGGAGGCTCAGGGGACACGGGTGACACCGATGTCGTCCCGGACTCCTTTGTTCCCAAGCTTTTCCCTCCAAAGGGCATTGCCTGGGAGACATCTCTGCTCCACAGCATTTTGCATTTTCCAAAGAGCATTGCCAGGGAGACGGAGCCTTTCCCGAGGAGCAGCCAAGCACTGTGCCTGGGGAACGGGAATCTCTCCTGCCTGGGACATTCCCCGAGCACTTTTCCAACTGCAGCTGCTTCCATGCAGCCCCTGGACACATCCCCAGAGATCCTGAGCAGGACTGGGGGAAATCCACCCACTGTGGCAATATTTCCTTCCTTCCTTCCTTCCTGGAATCCTTCCTGTCACTGTTATTCCAGGCTGGAGCTGCAAATTCCCTGCCCATGTCCCTGAATGTTCCATATTGGGAATTTCCCCCTTCCCTGTCCTGGAGCAGAACTGTCCCCAGCTCCTCTATCCCATTTCCAAACCCTTCCAGGAGTGGCTCAGGATGAGCTGCAGTTTCCATACCCATGCTGGGCAAGGGCCTCACCCTCCTCTTACCTGAGCCTTGGTTTCCCAGCTTGTGGAATTTCTGGGAGCACACACTGGTGTGAAACCAGTGAGTGCCTGGGAACTTCGGGGTGAATCCTTGGCAGGGTGAAAAGAGCCCAGAGGAGGAGCTGCCCTCCCTGCCCCCAGTGTCACCTCTGTGACAGGAGTGAAGCTTTGTCCCCTCAATGGGAACCATCCAGGGACAGATGGAAATCAGAACCATCATTTCCCAAGCAAATCCAGCACTTTTGTCTTTAAATAAGCACAAAAGATTCCCAGCTTTGTTTGCTGCCTGCACAACAAAGGAGAGAGATCTTTACCCAGGTATTCTGTGACTGCTGCTGTTTTGATAGAGAATCCCATTCCTCCTGTGCCTGGAGAGAAATTCAATGGAGCAGAGCTCGGGATCGATACCGGTGTGGGGCTGGAGCAGCTCAGGGCAGACAGGGCGTGCTCACAGGCACTGAGCTTCCAGAGAGCTGCAGGAAAAGCAGCTTTGGCTGGGAGCCGTGGCTGTTGTATTCCAGCTGCTTGTTATTTGTGGGATCGAGGGAGTCTCCGAGCCAGCTGTGCCTGGTGTGGTACAAAACACAGAGGAAGGATGGGAACGTGGGAAGCTTTCACTCCAACAGCTGGACAGAAACTGCACCGAGGCAGTGACGGCTCTGCTGGGCAGTGGTTCCTGACAAGGGATTGCACAGGAGAAGGATTTGGGGAAAGAAGGGTTTGGGAGGCCTCTGATTTTGCCTGCACAGAATTCCTGGTATGAGTAAGGAGCAGCTTTGGGAGGCAGCACAAAAATCCCTTTCTGGAAACCTCCTGGGGGCAATGGGGGTTGGGGACAGTTCTCCACAGGGACCTGAGGCTGGCTGAAGGGAGCCATGAAGGAACATGGAGAGAGGGATGTCTGCAAGGGATGGAGGGACAGGACACAGGGAACGGCTCCCACTGCCCAGGGCAGGAATAGACGGGATACTGGGAAGGAATTCCTGGCTGGGAGGGTGGGCAAGGCTGGCACAGGGTGCCCAGAGCAGCAGTGGCTGCCCCTGGATCGCTGGCAGTGTCCCAGGCCAGGTCGGACATTGGGGTTGGAGCAGCCTGGGACAGTGGGAAGTGTCCCTGCCATGGCAGGGGTTGCTCTAAAATCTGTTCCATCCCAGCCCAGCCTGGGATTCCATGATCCAGGTCTGTAACTGGAGGAAGCTGCACACCTTTGTCTCCAAGGCTCTTGGTCTGTTATTATCCCTTTGCTTTCTCTTGCTTCCAGAAGAATTCCCTCACCCTCCACAGAAAGGGAAGGGGGGATGATTTCCACTGTCTCAGGAAAATTCTCCCTGTGCTGCCTTTAACTTTTATGTGCAGCCTGAGAATTGCTGAATCCTTCCATTCCTGCAGCTGTTTGTGAAGCACTGAAAGGCTGGAGAGGAGACAGGAGCCCGTCCTGACAGGAGGGGAGTGGGTGGTGTTTGTAGGTGAAGAGGGAGCTCACTCCCTCTACTCTGGTATCCCCAGAGTATCCCTTGAGTATCGCCCTTTTATCTGCTCACTTTTCTCGTTCTGAATTTGCTGTTACTGTTCCATGAAGCTCTGTTCCTTCTCAACTCCTTCTGTCACCTTTGAACTTCCCTCTGGTTAAACGAATCCTAATTCCATTTTAAAAGCTTCCAAAGCCAAAGCTTGGGGGTTTTACAGCACATTAAAAAGGGATCTCAGGGTTTCCTGGAGGAATTGTTACCAAAGCCAGTCCTGGAAGATGTCCTTACTCCATATCCACCTCTCCTGCTCCTTGAGGAGCTGACACCTCAAACCAGCTTCTCTGGGCTTTTACAGCTCTGGCCTACAATTCCTGCATTTGGAAATAAAGCTCCAGAAACAGCCACGTTCTAGCTCTCATTTCTTGCTCTCTCAAACACTAAATCCCACCAGATCCTGCAGAGAGCTCAGGGCAATACTGCACTGAGGAATATTCACTCATTCCTTTGATTTGTCTTCCTCATTATTGCTGTTCTCCTTGCTGCCCATATTTGCATTAAATAAAGCCTTTATTGCTCCCAGCCCCAGTGTCCCAATGTGTTCAAGAGCTGCAAAGTTTATAAAAGCTGCAGGTGAGGAATAAACCACTGGGACAGATGTGTTTATTCGTTAAAAATGTGGGAATATTTTCATCTGTTAAATCCAGTGCGAGGGTCCTGAGCAGAATTTTGCTCACAGAAGTCACAGGCCATGGAATCAGGGAATGTTTTGGGTAGGAAGGGAACTTGAAGATCTTCCAGTTCCCAGCCCCTGCAATGATCAGGGACACCTTCCACTATCCCAGGGTGCTCCAAACCCTGTCCAGCCTGGCCTTCCAGGGATGAGGCAGCCACATCTGCTCTGTACCAGGGCCTCACTCCCCTGACAGGAAAATCTTTTCCTTTAAATCCAACCCAAATCCTCCCTGTCTCAGTGTAAAATAAGCACCCCTTGTCCTGTCCTTGCACATCCTTGTAAAAAGCTGGAATTTCCCATGACTGCCTTGCAGCTGGCAGGGATGGCTCCTGTCATTGCAGATGTCCCTTCCCGTGTCCCCAGCTCAGCACCTCGGTGCCCATTTCCAGCCAGCAGCTCCCACATGGGATGTACTGGGCACATTTCTGGTTTCAGCCCCAGGACTTGCTCCAGCTCCTGCATTTTCCCTGCCTGTCCCTGCTCACCACCCTTCTCTGGGGCTGGGCTTTCCTTGCAGCTCCCTCGGGATGCTCTGTTCCTCTTGGATCACTGCCCTTTTCCCGAGCTTCAGGCTGGGAATGGCTCAGCTGGGAGATGCCAGAGGTGAATCTGCTGCTCCTGCCTGTAGAAACATCCAGGAATGTCCATTGTGCAGGCAGGGTGTGCGATCCCGCAGAGACCGGCACTGAGGGACCCTCCGGCACTTCTCAGGTGATTAATGACTGCCATTAATGATCGTGATTAATGACTCCACGTCATCAATGGCTCTCTCCTCTTTCCCTTCTCTGCCAGGGAGGAGCAGGTTGGAAATGCCCAGATCGATGGAGATTATGGGCATCAAATCCTCATCTCCTTCTAAACCTGCTCTGGAATGTGTTCCCTCTCCTTCTGCGAGCCTTTAACACCGGCTTTAAACATCCCCTGTTTCAATTCTTTATCTCAGCACCGTCACTGGCTCCCGGCTGTTTGTGTTTAGGCTCAGCCTAACCCAGCCTTGATTTGGGATGCTGCTCCTTCCTTCTGCTTTAGACCAGACGTTCTGGTCTAAAAGCCGCGGATTTGGCTTTGATCTCCCCTGCCCAGACACAGCTCCTCTGTTCTCCATTATCGGCCCTTTTGTGGGAAGGGAATCACCCTCTGGAATTGCCATCCCACTTGAGGCCTTTTAGCTGCTCTATTTTTGAGTCAAATCAGAGGTAGACACTGCATACAGGACTTATTAGCACTAATTGCCTCCCAGGGTGAGATCAAACACGCAGATCGCTGAAATGTCCTGCTCTGTTTTCATAATGGCCATTTAATTCCGCGGCAGACGTGCAGGGAACTTTTCCAGGGAAAGGTAATACATGTAAATTGAAAATGTAATGGGGTATTGGGACACATTACAGGCAGCAGGTCTGCCAGATGTGATTAAACTCAGTTCCTGTAAGAAGGGATAATGGAACCCGTGTAGAGCAGCAAAATAAAACCCTGATTCTGCTGTTAACACCCAGCTGACCCCTCACAATGGTCCTGTCCACATTCAAATTAACTCGGTGTGTGCACTGTGGGAGAATCCGAGGTTTACTGCTCCAGATCCCGTGACAGAGTGCGAGTGCTCCTGGCTCCTGGTGATCCAGCCTGACCGAAAACCTCATTTTTGCTTGGTTTTATTTTATTCCTGACGTCTGATACCCATCACCTGGAATCAGTCACAGCGGCTCTCCTCACCCAGGAACATGGAACAGGAACAGGGCAGGGGCTGGATTGGAGTTCTGCTGCTCCTGGACCATCCCAGAGCTAGAAAATCGAAGGATGGAGGGAATAGCCAGGAGTCCAGACTGAGCAGAGGTGGAATGCTCAGTCGAGGAGGCTGTTCTGGGAGGGCAGGGAGGGACAAGTTTTCCAAAAGAGGGATTCAAATCCCAGCAGCAGCACAGGATTCCCGAGCAGAGCTGCAGTGCTCCCCGGGACACATCCACAGCCCCCGCAGGACGAGAGGAAGAACTGATCAGCTTTTCCTTCCAACCCCCCCCCATTCCCGTTTATTCCAAATTATCCTGTCCCGTGTTATCCCTTTTTTTTTTGCCACAGACACGTGAATTCCACGCTGCTCGATCCAGCCCTGGCTGCTTTTAAAGCTCCCACTGAACACAGCAAGACACGAATAACAAACCCGGGGCTCGCTGAACTCTGGAATCCCAGAATTGCTGTAGTCTGAATTCCTCCTGCTTTGTTTCCTCAGCGCAGCCACCTTGGGCTAATCAAACAATTAGGGACTCGCTAATGACCCTGCGAACAGCTCCCGTTAATGAGGGAGGCACAAACCCTCCCCTTTGGGCTGAATTTCCCTGGGTTTGGCTTCATCCTCCACCTTCCAGGCTGGATTCAAAGCCGGGGCCAGCAGAACCTCACTTCGAGGCTCTGAACATTTAACTTCTGCGGCTTTGCGCATTTCGGTCAGACAAGCTCGGGGGTAGAGAGACCTCGGGAAAGGTTCGGAGTGGAGCAGAAGAACAAAAGACAAAAAGCAGCAGAAAGCCCAGCTCAGGTCTCAGCCAGCTCCCAGCTCTGCAGGCTCCCAGAGTTTCCTAAGGAATGTGGGAATATTAAACCTCACTTCCCCAGCCCTGGGGAAGTCTCGGGGAGCATTAAGCAAATGAAAATTGAAACCTTGCAGCTCCAGACCGAAGCTCTGTTAAAGCTGGGAGCAAAAGACAAAAGAAACCTTAAAATATCACTAAACCTCAACATCTTTTCAGTCTGAGGCTCCTTAGCTGAGTTGCACCGGGTGGGGACAGAGCTCCTGGAACTCTTCCCTCTTTCCCTGTTGATGGCACATCTTCAGTCCCGGGCTCACAGTCTGGTCGGAGCAGGCAGGCTCTGAGCCCAAAGCGCAACAGCGGGGCTGGCAGGGGAGCAGAAAGTGCCAGAGCCTCATTCCCAGGAATCCTGGAAAGGATCCCTAAAAGGAACCTAAAGATCATCGAGATCCATCCCAAGGAAAGTGTGAGATAAAGCAGGGCCTGGGTCTGGGGGTGCCTCCTGTCCACCACTGCCTTTACTTTAATCCCCCCAGTTCCTTTATCTATAAATTGGGAATAGGGACACTTTTCACTCTGGGAGGGACAAGTGGAGAAAGCCAGGTGGGAATTTACAGCTTTTCCAGAGCTGGAGTCCCTAAAAGCTTTTCAAGAGGCAGAGATTCCCGTTCTGGTGTCTGACGAGCAGAGGAAAGGCTCTGCCTTTCCAGCTCTGCCTCCACCATGCTCTCACTCAGGCTGGAAGAAGGAGAAATGATGTTTCCAAAAATCCACCCCCTCCCCCCGCCAAAAAAAAAAAAATTGACAGAAGAGTTTAGACACTGCAAGCTTGATGTTCCCAATGAGACTGGACAAAGATTATCCATCAAAAGGAATTTTTGTTTGCATGCAGCTGGGGGTTTTTCAGGAGAAAAGAGAACTTCACAAAATGTGAGTTGTACTGGAGCAAAAGGTTTCTTTCTAATGCAGAAAAGCCATTTCTTGGCTGGAAAGTGGTGGGCTAGTGCCAAAAACGCTGATGAATTTTTGATGAGGAATCAATATTTCAGTGAATAAACCATAACGGAGAAAAAACCCTCAAAAATCCCCAACAACAACAAAACCTTCAAATGTCCATCAGAGCAAAGGTGATCAGAACGGGGGGGAAAAAAAACCCAAACAAAACTTGCAGATCAATCACATCCAGAGGATATTCCCAACTTTCCACCACGTTCTCTTGGCAGGAATAGAGATTCCAAGAGAAATGGCATCATCCTGCCCTGGCTGGGCTGGAAGATGGACCCTTAGTTCGTTTTCCAAAGGTTAACTGGGATTTATCACTGGTACTGCAGCACCCCCTACATGTCCCTGTCACTGAGCACAGCTCGGGGCCATCACACCCTGGACACCCACAAAACACTGGGAACGTTTGGGATATGCTGGAGATTGAAATACTCAAATGCCACTGGATTCAAGGGAGGGAGAGGCCTGGCTGGACTTCCCAGCCTGAGCATTCCCTTGGGAATGATCCCCAACATCCCTCTGGGTGTCCTCCAGGTTTTGGGATATACTGACAGCCAGAGCATGGAATCCTGGAATGGGTTGGGTGGGAAAGGACCTTAAAACCCACCCAGTGTCACCCCTGCCCTGGGCAGGGACACCTTCCATGTCTCAGGGTGCTCCAATCCCCCTGCCCTGGGACACTTCAGGGATGCTGCCCCTCCCACCTGGCCCTTGGCCAGCACATACCATTGTCCTCTTTGGGGACAGATCCTGCCTCTTCCCAACAAGATCCCAAAAGGGAATACAAAAGCAGAAAGGGGAACTTTCAATTCTCTTCATCCAGGTTTACGAGTGGGGGACAGCACAATAAATTCCCAGGAGATGCACACACAGCATTCCTAAAGATCACAGCTGTTTTTCCATGGATGGATCGTGTTCTGTCATCCAATGCCTGAATCCAGGGAGCACCAGGAACTCTGTACAAGTCACTCATATGGATGCACTCAGTGCCTGAGGTGAATCCCATCCCTAGTGAATTCAGGGATGGAAAGGATCAACCCCCTGATGGAATCTCAGCTGGCAGCTCAGTAAAAGCAGCCTCAGCTCTCCCTGTTCCCTCTCACTGAGATTTTCTAATTGCCTTGGGGAGGACGAGCTCTTTCAGAAAGGAACATGAGGCATAAATCAGCCCCAAAGATCCGGATTGATCCATTCCAGACAAAAGGAGAAGAATCAGTTCAGTCGTGTCTCTGCAGAGCAGCAGAGGAGACTTGGAATGTTAAATATGAGCCCAGTCAGGCTGTTCTGAGCCTCGTGCTGGAGCTGCCATTAATTCTACCCCGATTGCCATTAATTGTATCCCAGTTGCCATTAATTGCATTCCAAGTGCCATTAATTGTATCCCAGCTGCTTGGGAGCTGGGGAGCAGCCAAGGCTGAGCTGGGCTTGGGGACAAAGGTTTGAAAAGAGCTGTCCCGATGGCCCCGCGATGATCCCGGGTGCCCGAGGCCTCAGGGGAGGATTTCAACCTCCAGGACAATTTTAACTTTCAAAAAACTCTTTGGGAGGTGGCAGCACTGAAAGGAGCAGCCTCAGGAGAGGCAGCTGTGAAAGGGCAGCAGGAAAGCAAAGGTGACAAAGGGACAAGGACAGGAATTCACAGCAGAGATGCCACCGAGGACACTGGGAATTGTTTGGCTGGAGCTTTCCCAGCTCTGCAATGTTCCCGTTCCAGCACAAGCACTGGCCATGGTCAGGGTGCTCCCAGAGTGCCAGGGAGGGCAGCGGGCACAGGAGCTCTCCCTGCCCGCCCAGCGCTCACCTGGGCACGGACTGCACACAGGGACGAGCCTCCAGCCCTCTCTGGGGCTGTCTGGGGCCACAAAACTCCGGGAATTTCAACCCAGGGATGTGCCAGCGCTGGGAAAGCCAAAGCTGCAGCCAAGGATGTGGAGGAAGCTTTGATCCCGTTCCACTCCAATAAAAAGGTGTTTGGATGTGGTGAGCCATGGAAACCGCTCCAGTGCAACCATTCCTCCATTGTCTGGCAAACCAAGAGCGATGAACAGAGCGTGCCCCAGGGCCAGGAGCTCTCAGCTGAGCCACGTCGGGGCTCCGAGTCCCTGCCCAGCCTGGGGACCCTCAGCTCTCACCTACCAGCTCTTTGTGAGGCTGAAACAGCAGCAAACAAACCCAAACAATGCCCGGAGCTGCAGCTTGGAGCGAGACCCTTCCAGGCTGGGAGAGATCTCAGGGTATGGGCAGAGCACCAGCACTTGTCAATCGTCCCCAAGTGAAGTTTTCTCCTCCTGCCCATGTTAAGCTTTTTTACGGCCTCTGCTCGATCCGTGTTCAGCCCTGCCCTCGCTGAGGTTTTTCATTCCTTGGCTTTACTGATTAAATTCTTTGTGTGAGTAGAATTCCAACTGGAGCTGAGCTGTTGTGGCTCGCAGGGTTTTGTGCCTGGCTGGACTCTGTAAAAGCAGGCCCAGAACAAATGGCTGCGAGGCCAAAATTCTGCGAGTGAGGAGGAGGAACCCTGGGCAGAGCAGCCCTAAAGATGGGAGTGTTTTCTCTTCAAGGCTTTTCCAATTACTCCATGAATGGAGCATAGGATTAGGACATGAAAGGCCTAAAAGCAATTTGCTGCTCTGAACTGGGGAGAATAGAATTAAACTCAGTTATTGCAGCAGAGAGAGAAAACACCAACACATTATCTCTGCTCTGAGTCACCAGGCAGGAGCTCCTCAGAGCCCAAATCCAGCTGGAGCTCTGGAATGTGACATTCCAAGGCCACTGCTCTTAAACCAGGCCCTGTATTGCTCCTACACAGCCCCTCGGGCTCTGATTCAAAACCTTCTCCCAGATTTCCTGCAGCTGCATCCAGAACTGGGGTCCCAGCATGGCAAGGACAGGAAGGACCTGGAGCTGCTCCAGGGCTGGAGCCCCTCTGGGGCCAGGCTGGGAGAGCTGGGGGTGCTCACCTGGAGAGGAGAAGCTCCAGGGAGAGCTCAGAGCCCCTGGCAGGGCCTGAAGGGGCTCCAGGAGAGCTGGAGAGGGACTGGGGACAAGGGATGGAGGGACAGGACACAGGGAATGGCTCCCACTGCCAGAGGGCAGGGCTGGATGGGATATTGGGAATTAGGAATTGTTCCCTGGGAGGGTGGGCAGGGCTGGCACAGGGTGCCCAGAGCAGCTGTGGCTGCCCCTGGATCCCTGGCAGTGTCCCAGGCCAGGGTGACAGATCTCATCCATGTTTGTCTCTGACCTTGGTGTGCCCCTGTGGGTCAGGATCAGCTATGGGGGATTTCACTAGATCAGTTCCTGCCTCCCTTGTGCCAGAGAAAAGAGACAGAAATCAGTTTCCCTGGAATCTGTGGAGAGAACAGCACTGTTGGCTGATACACCCCTGGTTAAAAAATTATTCTTTGATACTGGTCAAACTGGAATAAAATCACAGAATCCCACAATGGTTTTAAATTGGAATGGACCTAAAATCCCATCCAGTCCCACTCCTTGCCGTGGGCAGGGACACCTTCCACTACCCCAGGGTGCTCCAAAGTCTGTCCAACCCTGAACAATTCCAGGGATGGGGCAGCCACAGCTTCTCTGGGCACCCTGTGCCAAGGCCTGCCCACCCTCACAGCCAGGAATTCCTTCCCAGTTTCTAATCTTCCTCATCTCATATATATATTAACAGATAGACATACACAAAGCCTGCAAAACCTGCGTTCTTACTCCTGAATCTGCACACATTTCATGGGAATAGGGCTGATTTTTCAGCTTTCTGTATTTTGTTTTACTGTGACTGTCTCTGCTGCTGAACCCTTTCCATGGGAGTTGGGAAGTGCTGCAGCTGAGGCTGAACTCTGCTTACCTGGGCTCACCTGGGCTCAGCCTGAGCACAGCCTGGGCTCACCTGGGCTCAGCCTGGGCTCAGCTGGGCTCAGCCTGGGCTCAGCCTGGGCTCACCTGGGCTCAGCCTGGGCTCACCTGGGCTCACCTGGGCTCACCTGGGCTCAGCTGGGCTCAGCCTGGGCTCAGCCTGGGCTCACCTGGGCTGTTCCCAGAGCACTTAGCCCTGCAGGTCCCTTCCTGAGCACAAGGGTTTTCCTCTGCCTTGCTGGGAAATCCTCCCTGGAGCATCCTGCAGTCAGCTCCGAGCCCTCCGGAGGGGCACAAGACACCAAGAGGAGAAACTGCAGGACTTGGCCAAGACATCACCTGTGGGAGGCTCCACTGCCAAGGGCTGCAGCTGGGAGCTGGGAGCTCCTCCCTCAGCTCCTGTCTGCAATCCTAAACTGCTGCCGAGCACGGCCTGATTTATGTGGCCAGGACAGGACAGGATCGTTATTTCTTCAGCAGCTCCTGAGCTGGAGCAAGGACCGAGCAAGGCTGCTACAGCACAGGAATGAAATTGTCTCTTTATTTTAAAGTGTTGCAGTAAAATGAGGCTTTGAAATTTCACTGCTGCCAAGAGATTGGTTCCTTTCTTTAATTCTCCCCAAAGATTATATGGATAACACTTTTTTTTTTCTTTTTTTTTTAAGGGTACAAAGTTGTCTGGTTACATTTCCTGCTTACTGCAAGGAAAAATATGTTTTTAAATGGAAAATTATTCATTTTTAATGGAATCTGGCTGTAAAGGTCAGTTAAGCTCCTTCAGAAATAATCAAAGCCATATTATTGTCAACTTCTCTAAAGAGCCACATTGCTGCAATAATTTCTGAGTGATTTTCTCTCTCCTTCCCCTTCTGCAGAGCCTTTCTTTCAGTTGCCAAACCCGATGAGTTCTGTGAGTTATGGAGTTTTTTTGCTGGATGTTTTAGGAGATAAATGCACAGCCTTGTGAACACTGCAATGTTTCAGCTGAATCATTTCAGAGCAGGCAGCACATCCAGAACTGTGTGAGGTCTGTCAAGCCCAGCCCCAGGGATGGGATGGGGGGGCAGAGGTCAGGGCTGGGCCATTGCCAGGGGCTGCTTTTCCAGGAGTTCATCACACAGAGCCTGCAAAACAACCCCAGCTCTGCCTCTCTGCACCTCTGGGGTTCACAGCACGGCTGGGGACACCCCAGCTCCGGGTGCTGCAGTCAGTCAGGGAGCCAGAGAGGATGGAACAGCCCTGGGGGTGCCCAGGGCCAGCCTGGTCCAGCTCAGGACATTCCATGGCCGTGTGACAGCCAGGGCACAGCGGTGGCACAGGGAGCACCGACCACAGGGACAAATCCCCGTGGGAAGCAGAGCATCACCCTGGTGTGGGCTGTGCTGGGCCAGCCCTGCAGAGCTCCCCTCCTGCTGTGTGAGATCACCAGGGGAACACATCGGGGAGGGGCTGTGGGTCTCCTCCTTCCCCTCTGGATGTGCTGCCCAATTTCAGTAAATTCAGCCCAGTGGTTAAAAATTCAAAGCTTGGCCAGGGACAGGAGCCAGGGAATGGCTGCAGGAGGGACAGGGCAGGGTCAGGTTGGATTTGGGGAAAGGTTCTTCCCCCCGAGGGTGCTGGCACTGCCCAGGCTCCCCAGGGAATGGTCCCAGCCCCGAGGCTGCCAGAGCTGCAGGAGTGTTTGGACAGCACTGCCAGGGATGGACAGGCTGGGATTGTTGGGGGGTCTGTGCAGGGCTGGGGTGGGACTGGGTGAGCCTGGGGGTCCCTTCCCACTCAGGATTTCCAGGGTTGGCAAATCCCAGAGCATCACCCTGGTGTGGGCTGTGCAGGGACAGCCCCTGCCAGAGCTCCCCTCCTGCTGTGTGAGATCACCAGGGCACTTCAACCCAACCTAACTCCTGACTCGATGGTCCCAAAGGTTTTTCCAACCCAAGGCACTCAATGATCTCCCAGAACTCTGCTGAGCTCCCCTGGCTGCCACTCAGGGGGGATTTGCTGGGCCAAGGAATGGGAGCAGAGCAGCAATTTGGCTCTACTGCCTGACCTGCCCCAATCCCAGGTGCTCTGGGATCCTTCATTCCCTGTTCAATCCCAGAATCTCCCATTCCAGGTGCTCTGGGATCCTTCATTCCCTGTTCAATCCCAGAATCTCCCATTCCAGGTGCTCTGGGATCCTTCATTCCCTGTTCAATCCCAGAATCTCCCATTCCAGGTGCTCTGGGATCCTTCATTCCCTGTTCAATCCCAGAATCTCCCATTCCAGGTGCTCTGGGATCCTTCATTCCCTGTTCAATCCCAGGGGCAGTGCAGTGAGGTCTCTCTGGCCTTTCCTGGCACAGCCCAGCTGGAGGGGACAGGAGCTGAGTCCTGAGCAGTGACCAGGACAGGACCTTATTCCCTGGGGAAAAACCCTGTGCAGGCCCTCCTGGAGCTGCAATAAAGGACAGAGATGACCTTTCCAAGAGGAGCTGGGATTGCAGTAACTGGGCAATGATACAAACAGTAAATCCAATCCAAAGGATTTTTTTCCAGTGAGAGGAGTCACTGCTGCCTTTGGGAGGGGTCTCATTATTGCCACTTGGCAGCAGGGTTTACCCTCATCTGCTCAGCACTGGGCTGGTGAAGGGATCACCCTTCCATCCAGAGGAGGAACAGGAGTGAATCCTGGCACTGAGGCCAGGACATGGCTGGAATTCTGTGTGCAGAAATAACTCCTGGTTCAGGTCACTGAAAACCACCCAAAAGGTTATTTTTTATTTCTTCCTTTCTCTTTTTCCTTTCTGGTAAGATAAACTCTCCAATAACATTTCTTTCAGGTCAAGTGGAATGTTCTGTACTGTCTGCAAGAAATTATTTCATTTAACTTTCAAATTGCAGCTTCCTGCTTTGCTTTTTGTTTCCTCGTGTGTGAATGGGAGGATCTTGGACACCCACTCAAAATTTTGTTTAGAAAAGGCTGAAATAGGAAGTTTCAAGTTTCCTTTCCACAGCAATAATCAAGTGAATTGAACATGAATGTGGAAATGCAATAAATGATTTCAATTCTGTAATTGTTACAAAACAAAACACTCCAGTAATGCTTTTTTCTTTGTTCTTTGCTTTCATTTTTGGCTGAGTTCTGTTAAATTCTGTAATTATTTATATTCCTACATAAGGGTTTCACCTCAGGATGCACTGAGCAGCCTGGAGGAGTGATAAAATCTGCTCCTAAATCATTCCTTCAGCCCCAAATCTGCCTCTGCCAAGCAGAGGAATGATGGCTCCACCAGCAGCATTCCCAGGCTGATCTCAGTGAGCTCGGGGCATCCTCACAGTGCAGAATTCCCTGGGTTTCCCTGGAATACTGACCAGCCCTGTGCCTGCTCTGTCCTGTTCATTCCTGTCCTGGTGACAAGGCTGCCAGGGGGCAGGAGGAGTTTGGACAGGGACAGGGCAGGATTTTGGGGTGTCTGGGCAGGGCCAGGAGCTGCAGTTGATGACCCCTGTGGCTTCCTCCCAGCTCACGAGGTTCTGGGATTCCCTGGAATCCTTTGGAGGGTGAATTTTGACTGCCTGACTGCAATGCCAAGTGAGTGTGGCTGTAATGGCAGAGCAGCCCTTGATGAGGACATTTCTCTGGGTCTCTAAAGGGTGACCCCACTCAAAGCAGATTTATGCCCAAATCCATCCCGTTCATTTGGTCTGCAGCCTCCCCCTGCAGTTCCCAGCAGGCAGAAGGGAACTGGAGCCTGGCAAAGCTTTGCCTTGCAGGGTGAAACCACATCCCCCTGCCAAGCCCACTGAGCTGTGTCTCCAGGAAGGGCCCTGCTTCATTGGGTGACCTTAAACAAAACATTTCCTGTTTGTGAGCCCAGCTGGGAACCTCCCCCAGCCCCTGGAACAGCCCCGTGCTGCGCTCACAGCTGAGCTGTCCTGGGGGAAATAAAGCACAAGTGAAAACTGCAAACCATCATCAAGCCCTGATAAATATTTCAGACACAGGCTGGGGCCAGGAGAAAAGGCTGGAATTAAATCATGGAGAAAGCTGGACCATCACTTACTTGGTTTTTAATTTCTCTATTTTATTTTTTTGGCTGTTATTTATTCCTGCTTTTCAGGAATCTCAGCTCCAGCACAGAAGCTTGGAAATTTTTATATCCTGACCATATGTGTCGGATGAAGTTGATTGAGTTGATGGATGGATTGATTGAGTTGATTGATGGATTGATTGAGTTAATTGATGAATTACTGAGCTGCCAGGGAGCTGCTCTGTGCTCCCCATCCTGGGACTTTCACTGGGATACCTTTGCAACCCAAATGTGTCACCATGAGCCCCCAGTCCTCCCCCCAGAGGGACACAGGGAGGTGTCCCTGCCCATGGCAGGGCTGTCACTCACTGGGCTTTAAGGGCTCTTCCAACCCAAACCATTCCAGGATTCTGTGATCCCATGATCATGTCAGCCTGGAATATCCAACATGGATGGAAGCACAAGATGTCAGATGTTCCCAAAGTGCTCCTGGTTGGAAGAGCCCTCAGGAACCCCAGCCCTGTGTGATCCTGCTTAACCTTTGCCATTTCCTTCCACGGCAGAATGAGAGCCAAGGGCCGAGCAGGCAGCAAGGAATGGGAATCCAGGATGGATTCCACAGGGCCACAGGAGGTTGGGGAAGGACCCAGTGACAGCACTGAAATGCCAAGAGCTGGAAATCACCCAGAAATGGACACCTGGCACTGGCTCACAGCTCCTGGGGTGCAGACTTGGGGCACCTGTTCCTGGATGTGGGGTCTGGCCCCCAGCTCAGGGCAGGTCTGGGAGGAAAAATAAGATGTAGAAGAGAAAAAAAGCTGCTCTGTTCTGAGCTGAAGTTAAATACCAGGAATATTCTGAGCAGCCAAGTTAGAGGGTGTCAAGCTGGGAAAGTGCTCTTAAGGTAATGAAAGAACAAGAATAAAATCAAAACTAAAAATGAGACATTTGCCCAGAACCCTCCCTGATGAGGAGCTGCTGGAGCTGGGCTTTGTCTTCCAGGGACAAACCCAGATTGGGATTTTGGGTTCAGGGAGTGATGAAGAGCAGGATTCATCAGGGAGGGCAGCTCCCAAGGAGGCTGATTATCTGCTGGAGAGGTGATGGGAGAGAAATCAGGGAACAAGAGGTGAGGCAGCTGCTAAAATCCAGGGACAAAATTAGGAATAAGCAAACATTAACAAGATCCAGGTTACAGTTCTAATGTGCCAGGCAGGAGGGAAGGCAACAACACCAGAGTTGCTTTTAATTTAGCATAAGATTCGAAATTGTGCTAAAAAATGCATCAGAATACTTTGATTTTTCACAGCAGATCCTGAAGCTTTGTGGGAAAATAAGGAAAAAAAGCAAACCAATGGCCAGGAAATGGGGGGCCTTATTCCAACCAAAATTCCTTTATAAGGAAGAGTCTTGCTTCGAGTGGCCCTGGGGTCCTTTCCTCATTATTACTCTGGGAATCCGAGGCTTTCAGCTGTGATTTGAAGGGAATTGGGAATGTGCCCAGAGCAATCTCAGGGTGAGAGCCCAGGGAAACATCACCCGAGCATTTCAGGGCAGGTCAGCCCTGCTGCTGCCCCAACTGGTCCTGCTCAAAGTTCAGACTGAATTTAATTCTTTTAAATTGAAAACTGGATTTTTGGTGACCTGTGTCACCTTCTCTTCCTCTGGAAAAACTTCCTACAGAAATCCCATAATGGCACACACAGATAAATGTGGGGTTTCTCTGTGGAATATTAACAACAATCAGCCTGTGCTGGTTTGAGCAGAGTATTTGGGAATTCTTATGAAACATTTTGGAGGATTTAAGGAAATGTCACTCTTTCTCCAGGCAGTCCATCATTTCCTGCTCCGTTCCGTGGTGCACATTCCCAAAATAATCGGTGCTGGCACACAGGCAGTGGGAAGGGTATTGTCTTCCCTGGCAAGCTGAGAAAGGCAGGGGCGAGGCTGTGAAAGGGTGCAGGGATAGAATGGATTTCAGGCAGCCTGGAGACAGCGGTGAAATCCTTCCCTGCAGAGCAAAGAGTGCAGCAGCACGGGAGTAGCCAGGGCAGGAACGGGGCTCTCCTCTCCTCTCCTCTCCTCTCCTCTCCTCTCCTCTCCTCTCCTCTCCTCTCCTCTCCTCTCCTCTCCTCTCCTCTCCTCTCCTCTCCTCTCCTCTCCTCTCTCCTCTCCTCTCCTCTCCTCCTCCTCTCCTCTCCTCTCCTCTCCTCTCCTCTCCTCTCCTCTCCTCTCCTCTCCTCTCCTCTCCTCTCCTCTCCCCAGGGAATGGGGATCCAGGTTCTTGCCCCCTCCAGCAGTGGGGATTTGACTCACCATGGCTCACATGGAAAGAGTGATTCCAGCAGGAGCTCCCTGTGCTATCCAGGCTCTAAACTGACTCAATCCATTTTCCTCCCAGGAGATGAACGTGTGATCACATCTCTCCCTACAACCGACATCGTCTCCCTGCATCCCTGCCACCTCCGCCTTCCTTGGGAGATGAACCAACCGATCCATCCCTAATTAAACTCTGAGCAATCATCCCCAGCTCGATTCACATTTCAAATCTGATGCTTCTATTCCTGAATGATGGCAAGTGTGCCTGAAAGCTCCTCTGCTTTTCCCAACTCGCCGTGATCTAATAAAGATAACGCTGCTGCCTCAAAGCCTGGTCTGGCTGGAGAAAATCCAACCCTTCCTAAAGGGAATTCTGGCTGTCCCTGTGGGCTCAGGGGGATTGTTCCTGTGAAAATCCACCTGGCAATGGGATTTGCCTGGCTGGTCACTGAAGGGGGACCAGCATTTCCTGCTCTGAGAGTTCACAGCTTTGTGCTCCCTGGGATTTCACCGGAGCCCTCAGACCTCAAGGAATCGTTCAGATCAAAGCCAGGAGCAGCTTAGACAGAGCTGATCTACTCTGAGCTGCTGCCACTCCCCAGTGTGCAAAGACATCTGGATTCTGCTGAATTTGGCTCAATCAATCCCAAAGCTGGGGTCAATCCCACGGAGCTGTGAGAGCTGCTTGGGTCTCTGAGCTTGCCCAGCATCTGGAAGTCCAGCATCTGCTCCAGGCTGGAGCTGTCAGGAGGATCCAGGGCCCAGAAACCAGAGGCTGATTTAGAGGGCTCTGGGATTCAGCTCATCCTCAGCCAGAGGGGCACAGAGCTGAAAATGGGGAACTGGATACGGGAACAGCAACAGGGGAAAATGGAAAGTCAGGGAAGTCCTAAAGGAAAGCTCTCAGCAAGGCAAGAGAGGATTTCAAACTGCCCCATTGTCCCTGGGGCTTCCAGCTGTGGGGAAATGTCCTTGTGCTAGGGACAAACCCCAGTGCTGGTGATGTGAGAGGCGTGGAAGAGGAGAACCAGGCTGGGAAAACTTGGATTAGGAGCCTGGTGCCCCTCTTGTGTCCCTCAGGGTGCTCTGGAAGCTCTCAGTGCACTGATCCCCTTTGGATGCAGGATCCTCCTGGTAAATGGGAGCAGCTCCAAAAGCCAGGACACAAAGCCTAGAGCTCTGCCTGGTTTTGTGATGTTGATGTGAAATCTGCTCACCCTGAGCTTGGCCAGCACCCACTGCACCCACCCTGCCACAATCACCACCACTGATCCATGGCTGGAACAATGGAATAATGCAATTTGTAAATTAATTAACTTCTGCTCAGGGCTGCACCACTCCAGGACTGGCCAGAAGGAATTTCCCAGGGGAGTGGCAGGAGGGGCAGGATGGGATCACAGAGCTGCTTCTCCAGAGCTCCCACGTGGAGCAGCCCAGCTCCTGCCTTTCCCCTGCCAGCCCAACTCGGTGCAATTCCTCTGCTAGGGGGTTGTTTTCCATGTAATCACACTCTGCAAAGTGTCTTGTGTCACTTCAATCAGTGAATCCTCCAGCCCTCTGCACTCCTGGATCACCCCTGGAACACGAGGGATGCCTGTGGAACACCACGAGCCTGTTGTTCCCACACACTCCATGCTGGGCCAGCAGCTTCCTCCCAACTCCATCAGCCACTTCTCACAGAGAATTTTCTGAAATTAATCTCCCACCTCTGGAGAAAGATCCCCCAGAACTCGATTCCCCCCGAGCCTCTCTGCCAACCCTGGATCCTCGCCCCTGCCTTCTCTGCTCATTCCTTCCTGGAGGAGGGAATCCCACAGCCAACCTCCCGTTAAAGCACAGGGATTAAAGGATTTCTGAGCACTTCTGGTGCTCAGATCCCTCATGAAGTGACTCCAGGGAGCCCTGGATCCCTGCTGCCTTCAGTGACACCCTGCAGGCAGCATTGGGAGATCCCAATCCAGCCCAGCTCCGAGGCACAGGCATTCCCCAGGAGCCCATCCAAGCAGTGCCAAGGGGAGCAGGACGGGGCAGACATCCAGAGGAGTTTGCTGTGCAGGGATAATCATTCCTGTGGTCTCTGCTGTGCCCCTAAACACAGCGTGGTGTGGGGATGCTCTGATCCAACTCCTGGATCCAGGACTGCTCCCTCCCGCGCTCCCAGAGCAGGCTCAGATAAACACCAACATCACTTTATTGCAGTCACCCTCAAGCAGGGAGCTGCAGAAGGCTCTCCCCTCCCCGTGCCCTTGCCTTGAGCATTCCAGCCCCTGCTGATTGCATTAATTCCCTTTGGAAATGCAGTAATGGCACCTGACATCTCCCGGGGCACACTTCGGGAAGGAATTTGCAGTTTCAGCCCTAATGAGGAGCAAACTGCTGTCCCCAGCCGAGCTGTGTCCTGACGGTGCCATCACAGCAGGCACGGTTTGTGACTGGGGAGGAGAGAGGAGTCACTGAGGGCTCACAGAGCTGCAACTGCAGCTGGAGAGAGCAAAGCTCGGTGCCAGCCTTCCCTGAGGGATGACAACAGGATCAGCCCTGCACAAACCACTGCAATTTATTCACTCTGGGCTTCTGTCCCTCTTCTCAATTTACAGCCACTTTGGTTGGATGGATTTGGTTCCAGGCACAGAGGTTGTGGCAGAGCTGTGGAGAAGAGGCAGCTCCAGCTGAATTCCTGCTTCCATGAATTTGGATCTCACAATGCCAGGCCCCTGCAGTTCTGGACAGACTTCCCAGGAAGCAAATCCCGAATCCTCATAATCCCTCACTAATGAGCACCAGGCCTCGCCAACCCTCAGCTCCTGATGCTGCTTTCCAGACAAGTTCCTCTCCTAAGAGGGAGAAATTCAGGAATGCAGCAGGAAAAAGCGCTGCCTGTGGCCAGACAGGATCAGTCCAGGCCCAGGAACTGCAGCCAAGTGTAATGATCAGGAATAGCTACTGGTTACTGTTGGTGTTCCAACACTTGCACGGCAGAGCCATAGGAGAGGGAGAGCCCATTCCAGCTGCCTGCAGCAGCTCCTGCATCGGAGCATGAGATTTGATTGTCTTTAGCTCAGCTCTCAGTTCTGATAATGAGAAAATCCAGGGGCTGTATTTACCTCCTCCTTCTGGGGAGCCTTGTCACAGCTCCTTCCTTTGTTCTCCCTTCTCATGTTCAACAGTGCTCAAACAAAATATTCCCTGGGCTGGGGCTCTGCTTTTCCACAGAGCCTCTGTTGTTGTGCTCAGCACTGCTCAAACAAAGCACTCCATGGATTTGGGGCTCTCCATTCCCACAGAGCCTCTGTTCTCTGCCTGCCTTGCCCTGGCTGGAGCAGGTGTGCTTTTGTTTGGAGGGCTCACCTGGATCTTTGCCTGGCTCCACAGGTGAGCAGGACCAGAGCTGCTCAGTGTCCCCTCAGCTGCAGCCCCTGGAATTCCATCTGGAATTCCATCTGTTCCTCTGGAACAGAGGCACCCTATGGAAATGTGCCCTTGGGGTGAGGGGGTGCCAGACTCATTAATAAAGAACTCTGTCTGCTTCAGACATCAATCTGAACTTGGGGAACCTTCCAAGCAAATGTTTCATGAGAAATTTTGCATGTTGGGGGTGTTTGAAGAGTGAAAGCTGATCTCTGAGAGGCTGCTGGGACTTGGCATCACCCTGGTTTTACGCCCTGCTTTATTGGGATTTTTCCTGGTTTTGCACAGCTCTGTCCCCACAGAGCTGCTCCCTTGGACTGTGAGGCCTCAGGACATCCTGAGCCCATCTGGTCCCTTTTTATGAACACAATTATTTTATGTTAATTCCAGAGGTTTCCTGCTGCCTCAGCTCTGTCAGAAATGAAGGTTTGGGCAGTGGGAAAAGATCCTGTCCTTCTGGTGCCACCTGACTGTCTGAGGTGCAGCTGAAGTGACCTCAGCTCCCACGTCCCTGGCAGCAGCTGTGGCTGGCCATGGTGGGACAGAGAGCAATGGGCCAATATTGCCATTTTTAAATCATTTGTTCTGTTCAGCTGATTCAGAGCCAAGGGTTTATGAACCAAAGTTGGCAGGGAAGGGGAATCTCTTGGAGCAAAGATTCCAGCAGAGCTCTGTGACACTTCCCATGCCACAAACCTGCATTTTTTATTGTCTTTTTTTAACTTTTGAGACTTTGTGTGTGTTCAAATCAAAAGTTTAAGCTGATGCTGCCTGAAGGGATTGGAGGCCCAGTGATTTAAGCTGTTTCTCATAATATATCAAGATTCTTCTCCTGCTTTGAAGCAGTAAGAAGGTAATTACTGCCAGGGCCTTTGGCAGGACTGTCCAGCTCAGTTCTAAGCAGCTGCTGGGATTCCATCAGTGCCTTTATTTTATGGGACGTGAACTCATTTGGAACAGAGCACAAGGAAGAAGGAAAGAAGCAGCAGCATAATTTGAACTTCTGCATCCTAAGGGAATTTGAGCATTATTTCTTCTTAAAGGGATGGCCCCAGCACTTTGGGAATTGCTGATGGAACCCCATTTCCCACTTCCACTTGAAACTTCTCTGCTGGTGTGACCCCATTGTCTTCAGAGCATTCCACACTCACAGGAAACTGGGCCATCAGTGAATGGAGAAAAACTCCCCAACCCAAGGAAAATGATGACGTTTTTCTCTATTAGTTGACCCTGGAATCATGTCCCTCATGGACAACACAGCTTTGTTCTCCAAAGCCCTGGATGAGAACATTTCCCAGAACTAATTCCTGCAATGCTTTCCTGGATGGCACAAGGCAGCTCTGGAAAATGGTGTGGAGAAAATCAAGGCAGGACCTGGACAAGAGAAGCTTTGTGACTTAATTGTGGCATGAAGAGGGACTTGGGACAGGGGATGGAGTGACAGGACACCAAGAAAAAGCTTCTCACTGCCAGAGAGGGGTTTGGAATATTAGGGAGAGAAGAACAGAGAGAAAAATCTGCAAGTACCCAGGGAGCTGCTGCAGAGGGACAGGGACAGAACTCCATGAGTAGGACAAGGAGTCATATCTGGTAAGAACAGGAGAAATGTTAGAAATCCTAAATGAGATCCCCAGGGAGCTCTGGAGGGTCCAGGGTGGTGCTGATGCTCCATCAGAGCCATAAACAGAGTCTGAACCAGTGCACAGTGATTGAGCTTAGGAAACCCTGCCTGGAGTGGGAAAAGGAACTCCAAAACCTCTCTGGGTTCCCTGGAAACCCCTGAATATCCCCAGTTTCCCAAACCTTGTGCTGACCCTCTCTAAATGCTCTCCATCCACCCCAATCCCCCATGTCCATGGTACCTACAGGGTGTCCCTTCCCTGGGCAGCGATTTTCTAACCTGCCACGCCCAGGGTGGCATCTCTGCATTAAAGCCTGGCACAGCCAGAGCCCAAATTAGTCCTGCTAATGAGCTGGTGGCTTTAAACACTCCAGGCAAAATGCAAAACATATGCAAATGAGGCTGCATCAACAGATTGAGCCCATGAACCTTCTGGAAAACTTCTGAGGCTGGAACAGGGCATGTGGGAAGAGCTTTAAAGCCAGGCACAGAACGAGAGGGGAGCGAATTAGGGGTGCTTTGAAGGGAACCTGTGGCCACGAGAGCTGGGGAAAGGCACAAAGGAACCACCACGTGGCTGCTGCAGTTGAGGATGAAGGGGATTTTGATCTCAGTGCATCCTGCAGAGCTCCAGACCCTTAACTGGAGTGTTTAATTAGGAGCCTGTTTAGATTGCACGTGCAGAGGCAGCAGGGAGGGCTGTGCTTCCAGAGGGATTTCAGCCTGTGCACAGGGAGCCCCCTCCGTCCTTGGGTGCTCCAGGGATTTATTGTTTCCTGCTCTTCCCAGGCTTTTCCCTCAGCAGTTGGAACTGAAGGAGCCTTAAGTTGGGTGAGAGGTGCCCAGCCCTGTGTGACTCCTCCTTGGCTCCGAGCCTGGACTTCTCCAGACTCTGCCACAATTCCATTACAATGAAACATCATAACTAAACCACCTGTTCCAGGGCCCCTCTGTCCCAGGAAAGCACACAAGATGATTTATGTAGGACTGGGAAGGACAATCCAGCCCACTGCACCCTCAGGACCATTAACACCATCTTATGAATCTGAAATCCATTTTAAAATTAGAGATATTCCTTAATCCCTGCTGCTGTGGCTGGGTCACTGCTCCACAGCCATCTCCTCATTTTCCAGGCTATTGGGGTTTTTGGTAGCAAGTCTGGCCTGTAAGGAAAGGATTTTTCTGCACCCCTAGGGCTGCCCACAAATGTATTTATGGAGTCAATTTTCTCACCCAGCTGGAAACGGCTGGAGTCACTCTGGAGAGATTTAACAGAAAAGGCAGATGCTGGAAGGGCTGTGGCTCTTTATCTCTAGGTCTGAATTCACAAAGTCATGGAATATCCTGAGCTGGAAGGGCCCCACAGGGATTATCCAGTCCCACCCCAGCCCTGCACAGACCCCCCAGCAATCCCAGCCTGTCCATCCCTGGCAGTGCTGTCAAACACTCCTGGAGCTCTGGCAGCCTCGGGGCTGGGACCATTCCCTGGGGAGCCTGGGCAGTGCCAGCACCCTCGGGGAGAAGAACCTTGCCTTCATATCTAACCTGAACATCCCCTGGCACGGCTCCAGCCATTCCCTCATGCAAAAGAGGGCTGAATTCAAACCAAATAGGTCAATAAAGTAATCTCTTCAAAAATTCTGGATTCCATCACCTTTCCTCACTGCTCTGGAGGGGGAGGAATAATTTGGTACCCAACGCTGATTTTCCCACCATTTCCATATTCCCATTCCCTCAGCAGGAGCAGAGGGAGGGTAACAGAAAAGAAATGATAGAGCCAGCAGAAATTCAGATTAGAAATAAACCCTTGTCCACTGATCCAGGTAATAACTTGGAAATGGGAGTTTAGAGACACAGGAGGAGTTTTGTGCACAAAACCCCAGCGTTGAATTTAGCAGTTGACTCCTGGAGGTGGCAGGAGACCCTCAGCAGGCAGGTCACACTCAGGGGATGTCCCTGGGGACAGCCAGGATGGCTCTGAGCCTGCCTGGGACACCTCCCTGGAACTCCTGGGGAAGGGAGGGAGGGAGGGAGGATTCCAGGAAGGAGCAGAGCTGTGCCCTGGCTGCTGGCAGTGACAGTCACAGGAACCTCTCTGAGCTGAGGAAGTTCTCCTGCTGTGAGGAGACTTCAGGCAAGTCCTGATCAAAGGGATTTGGGCTGAGCTGCCTCAGTCGCTGAGGTGAGCAGAGCTCAGCAGTGAGGGAGGCACAGACTCAGCCCCAGCATCCCCATGGCTGGGACCTGCCCAGGATTCCCCTGCTGGGAGCTGAGAGCAGCTCCTGCCTCCTCTCAGGAGTCTCAGAGGATCACAGAATTCCAGGATGGTTTGGGTTGAAAGGGACCTTAAAGCCCACCCAGTGCCACCCCTGCCATGGGCAGGGACACCTTCCACTGTCCCAGGCTGCTCCAAGCCCTGTCCAACTTGGCCTGGGACATTCCAGGGATCCAGGGGCAGCCACTGCTGCTCTGGGCACCCTGTGCCAGCCCTGCCCACCCTGCCAGGGAACAATTCCTAATTCCCAATATCCCATCCAGCCCTGCCCTGGGCAGTGAGAGCCATTCCCTGGGTGCTGTCCCTCCATCCCTTGGGAATTGTCTCTCTCCACGTTTCCCGCAGCCTATTCAGGCCCTGCAAGGCCACCCTGAGCTCACCCCAAAGCTTCTCCTCTCCAGGTGAACAATCCCAGCTCTCCCAGCCTTTCCTCCCAGCAGAGCTGCTCCATCCCTGGGATGATCCTGAAGCCTCCTCTGGGCTCTCTCCAGCTCCTTGCTGTGCTGGCCCACGGCTGGGGCAGATCTGTAGGTGGGCTCTCACCTGAGCAGATCCCCTGGGCTCTCCTGTTTGTCATCAAGTGTAAGAAAATATTTAAAATTACAGTTTCTGCCACTTCCCTGAGTTTGTCATTATGAAAAGGTGGCCTCATCATCTCAGGGCTCTGGTTTTATGGTTGGATCCACCAGGATCACTGGAATCCCACAGCCCAGAGTGTCCATCACCCAGAGTGTTTTGTCTCTCCCGAAAGAGCCCCCGGGCACTGCAGGACTCACTCAGGGAAAGGCCTAGCAAAGGCTCTTTTAATGCTTGGTATTTTTCTAACCCGCACTTAATTAATGGCCAATTAACCGCCAATGGGCAGTACCTGCACATTAAGAGCAGGATACAAATGGGAGCACTCTGCCCTACACTGGGATTTGGGGAAGGGTTGTGCTCCCATCAACATTCTCAGATCTGTTATTTGTGAATGACCTGGAGTTAATTGCTCATTAAATAACTCAAAGCCACACCCCTGCACCTGAAGGCCTTAGACCAAAGGTTTTGTTCTTGGCTGCCTGAGGGTGAAGGTCAAACACAGCGTCCCCAGAAGGGCTGGGGAGACCGGCACCACTGGGACCAGGCACCGGGATCCAGCTCCTGGTGCTCCCTTTGCACCCAAATCCTGAGCCCCCTCTGGCCGTGTTCTCTACTGTGTGTGGCTCCCACAGGCACGAGGAGGCACTGCAGGGACTGGGCAAAATTAGGGAAATAAAGAAATTGCAGGGGTTTCTCCCAGAGGGAATGAGCAGCATTCCCAGGTGGGCCAGGGGGAGTGCTGGGAGTTTCCTCTCCTTTTTCCTGGGAGTTTTCTCTCCTCCCCGTGGAAGAAGGGAAGGGATGATGTGGGCACAGGTGGAGTGGGGATAATTACAGAGCTGCTGCTCCGGCCAGGCTGGGCACACACCTGAGCTCATATACCTGTGGAGACACACCTCACACACCTGAGTGCAGATACCTGTGCTCACACACCTGTGTCACACACCTGGTGGCTTTGGCTCCCTCCTGAGCCCTGGAGTCCAGCAAACAGCCCCAGAATTCAGAAACCTTTTCAGGAACCAGGCTCAGCAAACATTAAGCACTTTTATTCCCCCTGGATCCATCCTCTCTAGGAGATAAATTGCAATTTTCCGGGTCATGCTGGCTCTCAACCTCACATGAGGATGCTGGGCCTCCCCACGAGCCACCTTTGGTGGGGAGAAATCTCACAGGGTGCTGCCAAACCCTTCCACACTTCCCAGCCCATTCCCAGGGCTCTGGGGTTTAGGAACCAGCCCTCCCCAGGGCAGGGTCACAGCTCTGCTGGGCAGGACTGGGGGAGGCAGAGGTCTTGATGGATGTCCCACCTTCCTCACAGAGCCTGAGTGCTGGGCAGGACTCCTGGAACTTCCCATACAATTGGGTCTGCTCCAAATACAGATTTTAGACAGATTGCTGATAAAAGCGAACTTTCAGGGATTTTGGGGGGACAAAACTTTCTTCAGACCAGCTCTAGGTGCTGATTTTTGTAGGACTGCAGAAGCAAAAAGAAGCTGTCCCCAAGCCTGTGGGAGCCTGGCCTAGTGCCCAGTGCTCCCAGGTGATCCCAGTGCTCATATCCACAGGGAGGGCACCAGCAGGAATTTTAGCACCCACTAGATTGGACCCCTTGTGCCTCACAAACAGAATTATCCCTGAATTCCTGGTGAATTTACTGCGGTGAGACACAGGAGCTAAAAAGATTTCCTTCCATGCCCAGCAGCATCTCATCCCAGGTGCAGGAGTGAGGGAGGAACAGATTTGTGAGGACTTGGCAGGAGCTGGGAAATGCCTTGGCTGAGCTCTCCAGAGCTACTGTTTTACCACTGGAGGGGCTGGAACCATGTCAGCATTGCTGTACCTGAACAAAAATGTTCAAATTGTTCCAGGAATTCATCTCAGAGGTCACAGAAATGAGGCCAAAACTTCTCAGGAGAGACATAGAGCTCTGTAGGAAATTAAATCTGAACAAATTACTTGGGAACACAAACCCCAGCTCAGCCAGTCCCAAATCCCACTGCAATTTCTGTCCTGGAGCAGCACAGCTGGAGCAGGATCCCCCTGGGCACTTCCATCCCTGGCCAGAGTTTGGAGGAAACCTGAGACCCTAAAAAAGCAAAAAACCCACCGAACTGAGGTGTGACAGGACATTCCTCAGGCACCCCTTCCCCACCCCACAGGAATTGTGTCCATCAGGCGTGGGAGCAGAGAGGGGCTCCCAGGGAATTCCAGGGGTCCTGCTTCCTCATCCAGAATTCCTAGCACCCTACACAGCTCAGGACACTCATCCCTCCCACAAACCCCTTCCACCTGACCCCTGCAATTGCAACAAGGAATTATAGTTTTGTTTGCTTGTGCCTACTGCAGAAGGCAGTGGAGTTAATTTTATTCCAGGATATTCTGCCTGGGAGCAGAGTGATTTTGCTGGACTGAAGTCCTGGCAAATCTCCCAGCAGACTGAGGATTTGTGGCAGGACACCTCTGCCAGAGCCACGATGAGGATGCTCCACACCAGGCTCCCATAACTCGTGTTATCCCTGGGAAGTCATCCCCAAAGTGCCCCAAATCTAATGGAAGTGGAACAGGATGTTCCACTTTATTCATTGAGTAATTCCAGCCTCTTTCTATGATCATTGCCCCAACTGCTGCTTGCTTTAAATCAAGTGGAATTGCTTTGCTCTCTCATTGCAAAATGAAACCAGTGAAATCCACTTCTTATATTTGTGGAGCTTTGGAAAAAAAAGAAAATGCAAAGCAAGAAAAAAAAAAGAATTTCGGGGAAAAAAGGGGTTTTTTTCCCCTACTGATTTAATTTTCAAAGATAATGTAAACAAAGAAAGTATAAAGCAAGAAAAAGAACATCTGGGATAAAATAGGTATTTATAAGCGCTCTAATAAACATTATAAGTATTTGTGCTCTCTAGGAAATAGTCTCCCTTTGTTTCAGCCCCACTCTCTGGGCTGAGGTTTCCAGCTCATTCTGCCAGTGCAGGGACATTCCCCACCCCTGTGCAGGAGCTGCTCCAGCCGCAAAGTCACTTCCCACTTGTTCTTCCCCACATAGAAATGAAATTGGAAATCAAGTGTGAGGAGGAAACTCTTCTGCTGAAAGGTTCTTGTCACCTTGAGAGGGAGAGGGAGGGGCTGGGGCTGGGGCTGGTGACACTTCCCTGGCTGGGCTGGGAGTCTGTTCTGACAATGCAGGTTCTTACATCACTGAGGAATTGGAAATGGGATTCGTTGCCTGGGAATGAAAGCAGGATCCTTCCCAAGGCCTCTCTTCCAGGGCTTTCTACTCCAGCTCATTGCAAAGCAGCAGAATTTCCCTCTCTGCTGTCCACAAGCAGAGCCTTCCCTGACCTGTGCTCACCAGGAGAGGTCACAGCCAGAGCTGCCACTAAAAACCAATTTTCCATTTCCTCACCCTCTGCAGCACTCCGGGCACATCCTGCTTGTTTCCTGTCATGGGAATCCTCTGGGATTTGGGGATGCACAGGAGCCTCAGGTGAAACACTTCCTCTTTTTGTGCCCATCACTTTGCATCACCCTAAGGGTGCATCTCAAAGTGTTCAACCCCCTGGCAGTTCCTGCTGCTCTTGGGCTCCCTGCCAGCAGGATTCCCAGTCCTGCAGAACTGCCCAGCCACACTGTGGGCACACCCTGCTTTCCCCAAGCCTGGCAATCTGCTGGGATTTGGGGTGCACAGAACACACCTGGGCAGTGCTGGGCATTTACAGGGCAGAGGGAAGTACAGGATCTCACCTGAAGAGCAGCCTGGTCACATCCAGTGTGTCCCCCACCCCAACCACCTGCACTTCCCCACCTGTGGAATGCCATTTGTGGAGAGGTGAGTGGGCACAGAGGTGAATCACTGCTGGATGGGTGAATGGGAAGTGCCAAGCTCTGCTCTAATACTGAGAGAAAATCCCAAAGCTTCTCCACAGGTGCTTTGTTGCTTTGGAATTGCAGCTCCTGCAAGGCCAAAGGCACAAACCTGCCCAAAGCTGCTCATTTATGGTCCTTCAGACCCAGACTGAGACCAGACCTGAGACTGAGTGGACCAAGTTCTCCTCAGGGAAGTGAGTCAGCAAAGCACTGACACCCTGATCCTACAGGATGGACAGGATGATCCAAAAATCCACTGGAACGGATGATGGAGTTGTTATTGGGACACTGCACTGGAAAAATTTATACTTTATTTATCTTTAGTTATCCATGAATCCACCACCATGATCACCGTGTCCTACCTGTGCCTGACCAGGACCCTTCCCTTGCCAGCTCCACCACAACAGTGCAGGTTTTAAAGGTTTTGCACCATTAATTAGACCAGAAGAGTTTATTCACCCCTTTTGGAGTGATATTCAGGAACACGAAGTGTGGAGTCACCTCCCCCAGCACAGGACCCCGATTATCCCAGTTCTACTCTCTGCAGGTCACTGTCCCTGCCCAGCCCCGCTGTGGGAGCCCAGCCCCTGCTCATGCCACGTGTCTCTGGGGTCACTCTGGGATGGGCACCCCTGCCAGCCCTGCCACCCCTGCCACCCCTGCCAGCCCTGCCACCCCTGCCACCCCTGCCAGCCCTGCCAGCCCTGCCAGCCCTGCCACCCCTGCCACCCCTGCCACCTCTGCCAGCCCTGCCACCCCTGCCACCCCTGCCACCTCTGCCAGCCCTGCCACCCCTGCCACCCCTGCCACCCCTGCCACCTCTGCCAGCCCTGCCAGCCCTGCCAGCCCTGCCACCCCTGCCACCCCTGCCACCTCTGCCAGCCCTGCCAGCCCTGCCAGCCCTGCCACCCCTGCCAGCCCTGCCACCTCTGCCACCTCTGCCAGCCCTGCCAGCCCTGCCAGCCCTGCCAGCCCTGCCACCTCTGCCACTTCTGCCACCCCTGCCAGCCCTGCCACCTCTGCCAGCCCTGCCAGCCCTGCCACCTCTGCCCTCTGCCACCCCTGCCACCCCTGCCACCCCTGCCACCTCTGCCAGCCCTGCCAGCCCTGCCAGCCCTGCCAGCCCTGCCACCCCTGCCACCTCTGCCACTTCTGCCACCCCTGCCAGCCCTGCCACCTCTGCCAGCCCTGCCAGCCCTGCCACCTCTGCCCTCTGCCACCCCTGCCACCCCTGCCACTCCTGCCACCTCTGCCACCCCTGCCAGCCCTGCCACCTCTGCCAGCCCTGCCAGCCCTGCCACCTCTGCCACCCCTGCCACCCCTGCCAGCCCTGCCACCTCTGCCAGCCCTGCCAGCCCTGCCACCTCTGCCACCCCTGCCAGCCCTGCCACCCCTGCCAGCCCTGCCACCCCTGCCAGCCCTGCCACCCCTGCCACCTCTGCCCTCTGTCACCCCTGCCACCCCTGCCAGCCCTGCCACCCCTGCCACCTCTGCCACCCCTGCCACCCCTGCCACCCCTGCCACCTCTGCCACCCCTGCCAGCCCTGCCACCTCTGCCAGCCCTGCCAGCCCTGCCACCTCTGCCACTTCTGCCACCCCTGCCAGCCCTGCCAGCCCTGCCACCTCTGCCACCCCTGCCAGCCCTGCCACCCCTGCCAGCCCTGCCACCCCCCTGCCCCCTGCCACCTCTGCCACCTCTGCCCTCTGTCACCCCTGCCACCCCTGCCAGCCCTGCCACCTCTGCCACCCCTGCCACCCCTGCCAGCCCTGCCACCTCTGCCACCTCTGCCACCCCTTCCACCTCTGCCACCCCTGCCACTCCTGCCACCCCAGCCAGCCCCTGCCAGCCCCTGCCACCCCTGCCAGACCTGCCAGCCCTGCCAGCCCAACCTCTCCTCATGCAGAGGAGCTGCAATGATTGCCTGGCACATCTCTCAGCAGCTGGGGCTCAGGGGACTCAGCCCAGAGCTGCTCCTGGGCTGTCCCAGGCCACGGCCCCCCAGCTGGGATCCATTGCTCCAGCACCATGTCCCAACACCAGCACCTGTCCCTGGGGCCATGAACCCCTCAGTGCCTCGTGGCTCAGCTCTGGGCATGAGTCAAAGTAGCTTTGAAGGTCACCAGGTTCCTCTGCAGCAGCTTGGCCCTTTAATCTGTCAGCTCTGCTTTATGTCCCCCTTGAATTCCTGGCATCCCATCCCAAAATAATTCCCTCCACCTCTGTTTCAGCCTCCAGCCCATCAGGCTGTTCCTGCCCTGTCACCTCCTGTTCCCCTGAGTCACATCACGGGTTTGCTGTGACAGGACAGGCTCAGCTCCCACAGCCAGGCAAGCCTGGATGTGGTCTGGGGGGGAAAGGGAGCAGACAGGGAGTCAGGAGTGAAATTAAACCCAGCACCTTTGAACAGCAGCACCATGATCACCCTCCCCAGAGGTGTTTTCTTCCAGTCCAGGGAACTGTTTGCAATAGTTCAGCTCCAAATCCTGTTGGACATTTACACCTCCAAAGGCATCTCCTGCTCTCGTCCTGATCATCAGGAGTCCAAGGAACAGATTCCCTCCATTGGTCCATGAGGAACAGGATCCCTCTCAGCCCCCCACAGTCATGCATCACCAGGGACTTCATGGATGGATTCATGTTTTAAGGATTCCTTGTGCCAGGTGAGTGTCCAAGCAAACTGGACATGTCCCAGTGTCACAGGAAGAGGCCTCTGACACTGAAGGCATTTTAGGGCACTGCCCCAAATCCCTGCCATGGAAAGCCATTGGGGAAGAGGAACAAAGAAGGGATGAAACTCCTGAACCCTCCTGAAGGGGAGTAGGTTTATATGGGATATTGGGAAAAAAATCCTTCTCTGTGAGGGTGAAAGGGCCTGGCACAGGGTGCCCAGAGAAGCTGTGGCTGCCCCTGGATCCCTGGAAGTGCCCAAGGTCAGGTTGGACAGCCTTTGGAACAACCTGGGATAGTGGAAGGTGTCCCTGCCCATGGCAGGGGTGGCACTGGATGGGTTTTAAATTCCTTTCCACCCCAAACCATCCTGGGATTCTCTGATATCCTTGCTTTACTCCAGGCTGAAAGGGGCTGATCAAGAGACCTCAGTTGTGTTGCTAAATAAGAGCATGGATGGATCCCAAAGCTGCAGAACATTCCCTCCCTCCAGAGACAACTGTCAGCCTTCACTACAGGCTGTTATTAATAATTAGTAGCTATGGCAATATCTTACAGGGGTAAAATCCAGTGCTCAGAAATCCTGTGAGGGGCTTTAAAGTGGCAATGATGTTCCTGGATAGCCTGTGCAGTCACACTGACACTGATGGGAGAGGAATGTTTGTTATTCTCTGTGCAGACAGACACGGGGGTGGATTCGTGTGCTGCCCACGGGGCAGAGGCTCAGCTGATGCAAGGAGACAGCTCCGAGGAGCCAGGTGATCATCTGCCCTTGCAGGGCCAGGGGAGGGATGGCTCATGCCCTTGGTTTGGAAATGCCAGATGGAAAGGAGAAGGGAGAGGAAAAACCTGCACAGTTCCTGACAGAGGGACAGGGGGCTTTGTGCTCCTGAGGGATGGCAAGGAACACTTTCTCCTCAGTTGTTCAATTTTACCTTCTGCAATCTCTTTTCGAGCAGGAGGTGAGGCTCACTGGGCTGGCAGAGGAATGGGACAGGAGGGAGCCCTGGAGCCCCCATGGAATGTGCTGTCCCTGCAGGGACAGAACTCCTCAGTCCAGGGTGGAATCTCCATCCTCATCCCCTGCCCTCAAAGCTTCCCTCAGGGTGGACCTCCCTGGTGACACTCAGGGTGACACTTCCCCACTCCAGCAGCCACCACGCTGGCAATCTGCACATTCAGAACAGGGGCCAAAAGGAGTTTGAGGGGGCTCAGGCTCCTCGGTCCCTGCTCTGGTGTGGCACTGCCAGCCTGGCTCAGTCCCTCAGGGCTGGGAGCAGCAAAGGGATCACCCTAATGGAGCCTCACACGGATTGCAGTGTGCCAGAGACGTTCTCCATGCCTGGTGCTCCTGAAACAGCTCCTGGAGCTGTGTGGTGACATTTCCCTTCCATGGGATCAGAGGCTGCCGCCAGGAGCTGTCTGTGCCTCCTGTCACCTGCTCTGAGCAGCTACAGTAGGAGAACAGCAATCTGTGACTTCAGGTTAATGGCTTTGCTGTTGTACCTTATCAGGTGTCTCCTACAGCTGCTCCTGGGATGGGTGATGGATTTCCAGCCTCAGCGTTAACGAGACAGGGAAGGAAAGCACTCACAGTCCCACATGCACTCCCTGTCCCTGATAACACTTTGTCATTCTGGGTTTTTTTGAACCCTGGATTAAATGTTTCATTTCCAAACACTCCCCCTGGGCCAAAGCCACCCCTGCAGTTGATCAGAAACACTTTGGGCCATTTTTGAAAGGACAAAATTGCTGTGTTTGACTGCAAACCCCCACAGCTCCACCCGACCTCGCTGGGGACGGGGTTTGTGCTCAAGGTGGCCAAGCTCTGCTGTCCCAGCCACGAGGTGGACCCAGCACTGAGATCCTGGTGAGCTCAGGACAGGGATAATCCGTGCCCGAATCACCCTGGGCTCAGTTCCAAGCCAGGCTCCTAAATCTGCATGGGCTAAAGGCACAGAGGTCCTGCGGGAGCTGTCCCAGGGTAAGCCCAGTGAGTTCCAGGAGCCACTGGAGCTGCACCAGCCCACAGTGACAGTGGGGTAACTCCCAATTCCTCACTGAGCATTCCTGGAGTGCCTCAGTGCCCCTCACAAGCATCATTCCCTGCCAATGGTTCCTCTGGATATCGATTACACAGAACACTAAGGAACAGAACGGGAAGGGACTGTGGCTGTGAGAGGAATGGGGGCCCAGGGAGAGGGTGACAGCAGGGACAGAGCCCCGTGTCCCCAGGCTGGCAGCAGGGAGGGAAGTGCCCAGAGCAATGGGCTGGCCTGGGATGGGGCTGGAGCCACAAACTCCTCAGCAGCTCCTTCACTGCAGGCCTTGCAGCAATCACTGTTATTAGCTGAGGATTGCTTCTAATTCGGGACCTGTTCCTTTGAGAAAAAAGCTTTAAAAAGCATCTGACTGAAACAATTACCTGAAGTAAAAAGCTTTTAAATAATGGAGCAGCATTTAGAGAAGGGAGTTTGATATTCGGTGTCCCCCATGCCAGGAGCTGGCTGCAGGTACAGATTCCTGCCAGGAGCAGGACCTTGCCCAGCAGAGGTGCAAATTTAGTGCCAGGCTGAGGAACTAAATCTCCTTTCAGCCAAACACCTGCATTTCCTCACCACCTTCTCCCTCTCTTTACACTCCAGCCACAGTGCTGGATAACCCCACCAGGGCTGCCCGAGCCCTCACAGGGGAGGATGTGGGGAGGATGTTTGTGGGTACACCCAGAGGGACGTGGGACTGTTTGAACATTCACCTTCTGTGCTGTTACCCTGGGGAGATGGATTTCATCCCAGGCCTTGGGAAAATTGCAGCTTCTCAGGGCAAACCAGGAATTTCTGCATTCTGTGAGAAAAGGACAAAGCTTCAGGGTCACATCCAAACCTTCCCTTGGAGCCAGGCTTGGAGACATGGGGGTGCTCACCTGGAGAAGAGAAGGATCCAGGGAGAGCTCAGAGCCCCTTCCAGAGCCTAAAGGGGCTCCAGGAGAGCTGGAGAGGGACTGGGGACAGAGGATGGAGGGACAGGACACAGGGAATGGCTGCCACTGCCCAGGGCAGGGCTGGATGGGATATTGGGCAGGAATTGTTCCCTGGCAGGGTGGGCAGGGCTGGCACAGGGTGCCCAGAGCAGCAGTGACTGCCCCTGGATCCCTGGCAGTGCCCAAGGCCAGGTTGAATAGACCTTGGAGCAGCCTGGGACAGTGGGAGGTGTCCCTGCCATGGCAGGGGGGCACTGGGATTTAAGGTCCCTTTCAACTAAACCTTTCCATGATCCTGTGCTGGTTCATGTCCAGCTCCGTGCTCACCAGGACTGCAGAACTGTCCTGGCTGAGCATTCGGACACCTGTCCCTGTAGTGCTGCCTCAGAAACTTTGATTTAAGTGCACATTTACACTTCAAACCCCCGGCTCAGCACGGCACAAAGGCTGTAATTACCATTCCAGGGAATCTCGCTGCTCATTTGCCTTGTGGCTCTGACAGCTCCCGGCCCCCATGAAACGAGTGTCAACCAAACACACAAATGTTTGTTTTCCTCTTCTCATTCTGGAGAGGGGGAGAGGAGTAGGAAAATCAACTGTTAAAGGAGGAGGCAAAGCAGTTGATGATTTTCAGAGTGAAATGTGGGAATGGTTCCCACATTTCCCACTTTGGCTTCCACATGGGAGCCAAAGCCCTCAGGGAACAGAAGGATCACACACACAGGATGAATCCCACAGAAGGAGCCGAGGGTCTCACTCCCCCCAAAACTCTCTCAGATCAACAGCCAAAGGCTGGAAGGACTCTCCTCTCCTTCTCCCATCATTCCGATGGGAATGACACGCTTGGCATCTGCAGAACAGCATCAGAGGGAAATCACAGGAGTGGCTCTTGGAGTGCTCTGTTCAAAGGGGATCCTCCATGTCTGCTTAGGACAGGGAATTTCTGGTTAAGGTTGGGTTAAATATTTCCCTTTAATTATCTTCCATCCAGCAGAGAATTCCTTTTAGGCAAAAAAACATAGGCCTTCCTTCTGTCCTTCCATCCTTGTGTCCTTCCTTCCATCCTTCCTTCCCCAGGACCTTCACACTTGCCTCCAAGCACTCTCAAAAGGATTTTTATTAAATTCAATTTTTTTTGGTGATAAAAACTCCTCAAATATCTCCCTCCAGGCCTCCTTTGAGAAAACAAATTAATTTAGAGCTCAGGATTTTCAGTAAAATGATTAAAGAAATATCCATAAGGGGAATCCTTGGGGTTTCCCAACCTGATTTTCTTCCTTGGGAAGGAAGTGCACAGATCGAAATAATTTGTTTTGCTGCTGAGAGCACATTGACTTTATCCTAAAAATTTCAGGCTGAATCAGTTCCAGTGACTCCAGGAACAGCCAGGATGGCAAACCAGCCCAGCAACACAGAACAAGCAGAAGTTAATAAATATTTCAGCTCTGTAGTTGGAAATAATTTGGATGATGCCTCCATATCCTACAAGGATAATAAAATCCTTCATGTTGCAGTGCCCCAAAGCAATATTTGATTGCACAGATGGAATTCAATAGAATTAAAAAGCTTGTTAAACATCAGCTCCTCAAGTCAAACAGTTTAAACCTGAAACATCATCTGCATGGAGGAGGATTAGGAGCAGCTACCCAGGAACATTCCAGAACTTGTCACAGCTGTGGAGAAATGGTTACCAGGATGGCTGAGTCAGGTAAAGGCAGCTTTAAGGCTGCAAGTTTGGTCTCCTGAGGGAATGCCCAGATCAGATGTTTGGCTCTCCTGGAGCGATGCTGGCTCAGCCTTTCTGCCTTTGTGACTTTTTGTGACATTTTGTGTCCCTCCCCTCCATCACCCAAACAGGTTTAGGAAGGGCTGGACTCTGCCTCAGACAGAAAAGGCATCACTGACCAAAACCTGCCCCTGTAGGGGCCAAGTGCTATTCAAATCCTGCATTTCTGGGTGTCTTTACTTTCCATGTCTCAAAGGAATTTCCTCTGTTTTGGGCTCAGTGAGTTCCTGTCACCATTGAAAGAAAAAGAAATTACTTCAGGTTGAAAGGGTCCTCAAAGGCCACCCAGTGCCACCCCTGATGTGGGCAGGGACACCTTGCAATGTCCCAGGTGGCTCCAAGCTCTGTTCAGCCTGGCCTTGCATTGAGATCCCACGGCCTCTCTGTGCCAGGGCCTCTCCTCACAGAGTTTCCACCCCTCCAACCTCTCCCTGCCAGGGTCAGAGTGGGATGTTCAGGGAGTTTAGTCCTGAAGTTTGAGTTAAACATGGAATTAACAGAGCGAGGCTTTGCACAAAGCACAGTTATCCACGGTGCTCTGCACTGAACACGGGGAAACCTCCCTGAGGAGGGAGGGAAATACCAACACTCATTTAGCTGGGAGCTGCTGCCACATTCCTGGAGGGAATGGCTGGAGGAGATCCCGACAGGGAGTCAGGGATGGGGACAAGGAGGAGCTTGTCCCTACAGCTGAGCACTGTCACCACCTGCCAGGCTGTGGTGACACAGGGACGTTGATGCCTCAATCACAGCCAATCAAACAGTGATCAGAGTGATTCGGTGAATGCACAAAGAAATTGAGGAATGAATTGTAAAATGAAGATATAAAATTGGCAGCACCAGTTCACTCCTGCTAGATCCCCCATTCCAGCTCCAACTGCTGGATTTTGAAAACATTCATGGAATTTTAAGGTCCTGCCAGGAGCTCATGCTATACTCAGGTTCTGGGAGCACCCACTTTCCCCAACACTGACTTTTGTGCCATGAAACCAGAGATTAAAACATTTCTTCCAATCCTCACTCGTATAAAAGATGAGGAAGATGCCACTCAAAATTAAGGTAGGAATTTTCTAATTTCATGGAAAGAAAGTGTGTCAAGATTAAAAGGAAAATACAAATCCTTCCTTAAATCAGAAAGGAAATGTGAAGAATTCACAGATTACTTGGGGAAACTGAAGTGTCTCTCCCAAATATCCAAATATTACCCAGGCATAAATGAAATATTTAATACCAATGATTTTTGAAGAGCCTCAGTAAACATTCTGGAAAGTTTTGTCTGCTCATGTAGCATCCACATCTGAGCATAAAGCCCTTTGGAATGGAGAAGCTGCCCTTTGTTTGGAGAACTCTGTCAAATTTTTAATACTTTTTTCCTTTCCTTTCTCACCAAAGACACAAATGACCTTTTCCTGTGAAAGGCACTAATTGTGATGCACTTTTATTTTCAGTTCTCACTGAGATGCTGCAGGGATGCCCAGGTCCCTCCCCCTTAGTTGCTCTGGGGAGGTCAATCAGCCCCAGATTTGGGGCTGTGGAACTGAATTGTGCCAGGACTTTAACCCATTAAGGGTTACTGAGAACATCCCACCCTGGGCTGGGCAGGGCAACGTTCATCCTCTGACACATCAAACCCAGCACAGGGAACAACTCCTTTCTCTCCCACTGACCTGAAAGTTCAGCTCTGCAAAAATAAAAATATTGGGCAAGGCAGGAGCAGGAGCTGGGCAAAGCCTGGTCCAGGCAGAACTGGGTGGAACAAAAGGTGATTTTAGCAATCAGCCCTCTCAGCTCCAGGGTCCTCCTCCAGCTCATGCCATTTCCCAGCAGCCTGGATTTCTGGAAAGCAGCACTTTTGGTTTTCATTTGGTTTATCCCCCCAAGACAAACTCCAGCTGTAATCCAAGACGAGGGAATGGAATGCGAACCTTTAATTCAGGGATGATTCCATCTCCTCTGGAGCAAACTCCCAGTTGAGTTCCCTGTGTTCCACGCTGCTCCATGAGGATGCTGCTCGTATTCCATTGATCGTTAAGGATAGTAGATCCCTGAAATAGTTTGGAAAACTGACCTCAGTTTCAACAATTGTACTTCAAGACCATATTTTTCTACTGCCCCAAGCCAGCTACTCATAAGTATTTGTGGAATTGAGTACTCTGGAAGCAGGTGTGGATTATTTTGGAGCACAAGTGGGATGAGGAGTGGCTGAGGGAGCTGGGAGCTTCTCTCTCAGAATTCTTTGAGTATTTCTGATACCCTTTAAAAACAGGGGTTTTTTTTTAGAGAAGCCATCATGACAAAACTGAGCTTTCCACAGACTCCTCTTTCTGGGAGAATGTTTCCCAAGCTCTCTGTGAGTTTATTGGTTAAAATTCCAAATAGGCAGAGCATTGAACAGGCAATAAAAACATTCAGTGTGCTCACACCAGACTGGGCCTGTCAGGGGTGTGTTTGATCTTAAAATTCTCCTGATCCTTTGGGGTTTATAGTGGGAACAGCTCTCCAGGACAGGGTGAGACCTGTAATTAATTGTGCACTGAGGCAGGGCCCTCAGGTTCCCCTCAGCTCCAGGGAGCTCTTTGACTAAAAGTCTCTTTTATTGGAGCCTCCTGGGCTGTGGCTGTTGCCCAGCCCAGGATTTAGGGTTGCAGCTTGAAGGTCTCTTTGCCCTTTTCCCTGTGAGAGCCCCAGATGAGCTCAGGAGGGGCCTCTTTGTGCACTTTGGACAGGGCATGAACTGTTCCATGAAGGAAATGTGGACTTGGTCAGATTGTGGACACCACTTCCCACCCAGTTCCTGGGATGTTTTCTCCGGAGCCCATAGGCAGGACTCTAAACACAGCACACGGCACCAGCCTGAAATTCAGGCTCTGACTGCCCTGAAAGGGGAGGGGCTCCATCCTTTCTTTGGCTGGATCCTGGTTCAGATGCAGCAGCTCTTCATTGTCTCCAGCTCCAAGAAAGAAGGAGGTGTCTTGCAAACTCCACAAATTAATTAATGAATCTCTCCAAACCTTTCCTTTCTTAGCAAGACTGGAATGCCATCAGAAATATGGTAATGTGCCATTTGTTAATTCCCCTCCTGTTCCATCTGGGCACAGTAAGATCTTCCCTCTGATCTGTTTTCCATGTACTTGTCAGAGCTGTTAGATCTTGAACAAGAACTGAAGTTTCTTCATCCTTATTCCCCAATCCTCACGTAAAACAAATCAAGATAAACTCGGGGTTTTTTCCCAATTAAGCCAAGGCTGGTGCAGGCTGCTCAGGCTCTATCACAGTGAGAGATCTGGAGTGAATTTTTCCTGTAATTTTTCTTTCACGATCTTCTCTTGATCATAATTGGATTCTAAAATTAGCCTGAGAAAGGGACTAATTCAAATTTATGACTAAAGATTGGTCTTTCTAACCACAGAGTGCATTTCTGCTGCTGATAGAAATATCAGAGCAGGATCTGACAAGGAAGGAGTGAAGGGGTGAAAGGCATTGCACTGTGACCCTTCAGTTCCTTGTTCTGTTCACAGGCAGAGACACAAATTCCAGTGTGGGGCAAATCCAGATGTGTCAGTCTGGAAAGCCTGCATGGCACAAAGCCCCTTGGAAAACAATGCCTTGGTTCAGGGGAGCTGAATCTGCTCCTGCTCGTGCTCTGCCTGCTGTTCCTGCTCCTGTTCCTGTTCCTGTTCCTGTTCCTGTTCCTGCTCCTATTCCTGTTCCTGTTCCTGTTCCTGTTCCTGCTCCTATTCCTGTTCCTGTTCCTGCTCCTGCTCCTGTTCCTGTTCCTGCTCCTGCTCCTGTTCCTGTTCCTGCTCCTGCTCCTGTTCCTGTTCCTGTTCCTGTTCCTGTTCCTGTTCCTGTTCCTGTTCCTGCTCCTGTTCCTGTTCCTGTTCCTGTTCCTGTTCCTGTTCCTGTTCCTGTTCCTGTTCCTGTTCCTGCTCCTGTTCCTGTTCCTGTTCCTGTTCCTGTTCCTGTTCCTGTTCCTGTTCCTGCTCCTGTTCCTGTTCCTGCTCCTGTTCCTGCTCCTGTTCCTGTTCCTGTTCCTGTTCCTGTTCCTGTTCCTGTTCCTGCTCCTGTTCCTGCTCCTGTTCCTGCTCCTATTCCTGTTCCTGCTCCTGTTCCTGTTCCTGCTTCTGTTCCTGCTCCTGTTCCTGCTCCTGCTCCTGTTCCTGCTCCTGTTCCTGCTCCTGTTCCTGTTCCTGCTCCTGCTCCTGTTCCTGTTCCTGTTCCTGCTCCTGTTCCTGCTCCTGTTCCTGTTCCTGCTCCTGCTCCTGTTCCTGTTCCTGCTCCTGCTCCTGTTCCTGTTCCTGCTCCTGCTCCTGTTCCTGTTCCTGTTCCTGTTCCTGTTCCTGTTCCTGTTCCTGCTCCTGTTCCTGTTCCTGTTCCTGTTCCTGTTCCTGTTCCTGTTCCTGCTCCTGCTCCTGTTCCTGTTCCTGCTCCTGCTCCTGCTCCTGCTTCCTGTTCCTGCTCCTGTTCCTGCTCCTATTCCTGTTCCTGTTCCTGTTCCTGTTCCTGTTCCTGTTCCTGCTCCTGTTCCTGCTCCTGCTCCTGTTCCTGCTCCTGCTCCTTTTCCAGCTCCTGCTCCTGTTTCTCCCTGCTGCTCCTCCCTGGAGCCGTGGCACAGCTCAGTCTGCCCTCCATGGTCATGCCAGGGGTAATTTCCCTCATTCCTCCTGTCACTATTGAGAGCCTGACCCCCTGGATGAATAGTCCCAGCTCCTGAATGGGGCTCCCACTCAATCCACGAAGCTCCCTCCCTCTCCCAGTGGCCAGGAACAAGGAATTCAACTGGGAAAGCAGCGACAGCTCCCAGACAGCCTCAGCACCTGGGAGGCTTCAGCTACAAAATCTGAGCTGTCAAATCCCCGACCTGGGCTCTGTGTCTGTCACGAGGTTTGCAGGGATTTCCATGTCTCTGGCTCTGTCATGTCCTGCAGGCCCAGCTTACTCTGGTAAATTCAGAAGTGTTTATTCATAGCTCTGACCCTGCTTGCTCTTCTGAATCACTGGGGAGCTCCCTGGCAGCAGAGACAGTGGAGAGATCCTGAAATCAGAATCCCAGGATGGATGGGTGGGTTGAAAGGGACCTTAAAGCCCACCCAGTGCCACCTCTGCCGTGGGCAGTGACACCTTCCACTGTCCCAGGTTGCTCCAAGCCCTGTCCAGCCTGGCCTGGGACACTGCCAGGGATCCAGGGGCAGCCACAGCTGCTCTGGGCATGGTGTGCCAGGGCTCCCCCGACCCTCACAGGGAACAATTCCTGCCCAATATCCCATCCAGCCCTGCCCTGGGCAGTGGGAGCCATTCCTGTGTCCTGTCTCTCCAGGGACTGGAATGGTGATGGGGATCCAAGTCACTGCATTCCCACCTGACTTTTGGAAAGTCATGGTGCTTTCCTGTTTCCCGTCTCTACAGTAAAACAGGGACAATGTCACTGATCTCCTCTCAGAGCTCCTGTCACCCACAAACCCATGTCTGTCACCTCTGAGCACCCTGGCACAATTGAAAGTTTCCCTGCCCAGTGCAGGGGGTAGATTTGGATGGGCTTTAAGATCTCTCCAAACCCAAACCACCCTTGAATGATTCCATGAACTCAAGATTTCAGTGCCCTCCCTATGCTAATCCTTCAGCATTTATTTCCTTCCCTATTTCTGTCCCATTCTCAGTCCATTTCCAGGCTGGCCGTCAGCAGAACTGCACAAAGCAGCTTTAATATGGGAGGGGATTGATGCTGATGGGAGCCCTGTTCCCATTTGTTAGCTTTTATCTTCCATGAAAATATAACTGATGTGCTCACAACTGGAGGGAGTTGTTTTTCCAAGGGTTTAGTGGAGCTGAAATGTTGCTTTGGCCTTGTTCTTCTCAGGGTGGATTTCAGCCAGGGTGGAGCAGCAGGGCCTGGCAGTGAGGATATGGATTTCAAATAGGAACTCTCACTGTTTAATGAACATTAAACTGGTGGTATCATGGTCCAGAACTGTGACTGCCCTTGAGTTTTCCAGCATGGAATTCAGGAGGTCTCTTAAGGAATTGGGATGGGAAACTACAGAATTTCTGCCAAGCTGGAAGTGCTTAAATAAAACGAAATCAAAGCTCTCCTTGCAGGTCCCAGTGTGTGACCCACCCACCAAATGCCAGGAGCTGCTGGGACTGAGCAGGTTTGGGGACAGCCCCAGCTCTGTGGCATTTCTGCCCTGACAAAAGCCTCAATTAGAGCCCAAAGAGATTTTCCCCATCAACTTCCAGAGTCAGAATCACCTAGGAGGAAAAGCCACATTTTTTTCCCACACCACATTTTGAAGGAAATGAAATTTTGCCTCCCTTTCCCCTCCCAGTCACAGAGATTTCCATTTCAATCTTCTTAATGAAGAAATGGGTCCTTTGTCCATCCACTGAACTCCCAGTCCCTGTGTGGTCCACTGAATTTCTAAAGAGCAGGGAAGGAGGGGAATAAATAAATAAATAAATCCAAATCAAGGAGGAACTTTTTGTTTTGACAGGAATCAAACCAGAATTTCTCATTTTAGACCCAGCCAATCATCAGGAGCAAGAAAAAAATCTCTCTAAAGACACTTCTGCTGAGAGCCAGGCCTTGGCCAGCTCCCTCCCCATTGCTCCTAGGGAAGGCCCATCCCCGGGAGGGAAGGGAGGCTGGCATGAGCTGATTTGGCTTTGTCTTCCTCTCCTTGCTGGTGATTCCTTTGTCTCCATCACATTTCCTGGAGCTGATCCTCTCCTGCAGCTCCAGTCTCCTGGCATGATGCAGGGACTTCTGTGCTCGCAGATTTCCTCTGGGAAATGGAATATCCAGGACGGGCCAGAGCCAATCCCTGGCTGGGTTCAGTCTGTGCCAGCCCAGTAAGGACAAGCCCCCAGTCACTGGTGGGTGACAGCAGCCAGACCCCTCTACTTCAGGCAGGAGCCAGGGATGGCAAGAGCTGTTCCCTTTGGAGAAGTGGGATCTTACCATGGAGGAGGTTGGAAAACAGACACAGAATTTGGTGGAGGGGGTTGTACAAGGAATCACAGAACCTGGAATTGGTCAGGTTGAAAAAGACCTTTAAGGTCATCGAGTCCTGCCATGAAACAGAAGCAGCACGTTCACCACTAACCCACATCCCCAAGTGCCACATCCACAGTTCTGTGAGCTCTTCCAGCATGGGGACGCCACTCTGCCCTGGGCTGCCTGGGCCAGTGAAGGAATTTTTCCCAATACCCACCCTGAGCCTGCCCTGGCCCAGCCTGAGGCCGTTCCCTCTCCTCCTGTCCCTGTTCCCTGGAGCAGATCCCAAATCCCCCCGGCTGTCCCCTCCTGTCAGGGAGTTGTGCAGAGCCACAAGGGCCCCCCTGAGCCTCCTTTTCTCCAGGCTGAGCCCCTTCCCAGCTTCCTCAGCCCCTCCTGGGGCTCCAGACCCTTCCCAGCTCCCTTCCCTTCTCTGGGCACCTCCAGCCCCTCTAGATCTTTTTGGTTAAGAGGGACCCAAAAGTGACCCCAGGACTGAGATGCCTCAGCAGAGCTTGGATAGGAAATCAATTCCTTGATTTTCCATGGAGGAGGCTGGAAAACACCAATACAGAGTCTGGGGGGCTTGCACCTGAAGATGAAAATGGTCCTCCCCAGAGCTGCTCAGTTGGAGCAGAGATTCCAGATTGCTTTGGATTCAAATAATGCAGGAAATTCTCTCTTTTGTTTTTCAAGCAATTCTATTTTTTTCCCAACTTCTTTTTCAGTGTGCCTGGAAATATTTGTTTGGAAGTGTTTAAAGAAAACCTTCACAAACAGAGTCTGCTTCCCACATACATTTTTTATAGTTTTCTTTCTTCTCTCCTTTGCTTTCAAAACCCCAGTCCTCAGCACAGACATGTCTCCCATTAAAAAAAAATAAATTAAAATTAAAGAGTAAAATGGAACATTTCCAGTGACAAGGCAAGGTGGTGCCTCAAGGAAGGACCTTGCATGTGAGATTTCCTATTTTTCCCTGACTCTAGTCAATTATCTGTCCTCAGCTATAGGACCTGGGGACCTTTCTCCTGTTTCTCCACCTTCCTCCTTGCAGAGGAGGCAGCTGCTCATCCCAGCAGTGCTGGCCCAGGGCCCAGCTCCTTTTCCTTTGAGGTTTCCCTTGGAAAGGAGCTCCTGGTGTGAAAGGAGCTGGAGCTATTTGGGCAGAGCCACCCAGGCCTGCCTGGTCACAGCCACCCCTCCCTGCAGCAGGATACCAGAGACAGCACAGACCCAGCCTGGGCAGCCACAACATCCTTAAGGGTGGAAAAGACCTCCAGGATCATCAAATCCAACTTTTGACTGACTTCCCCCATTCCCAATAAACAACAGCACAAAGTGTCACCTCTGCTTGTGTTTTGAGCACTTCCAGGGAGGGGATTCACAGGCAGCTGTGCCAGACCCTGACAGCCCCTTCCAAGAAGGATTTTCCCAATATCCAACTTGATCCCTGAACTTGGGAGGAAGGGGAGATTAAAGGAACAAGGTTTGTTCAGATCAAGCCCGCTGAAGGAGTGGAGGCGACTCTGAAAATGTCCCCTGCTCACCCTGAGTGACACAGAGCTGGCAGGACACTGTCACGCTGCCTCAGGCCCCCTGGGCTTGCAGGAGTTTTCTGTGCTGGGCCATCACTGACAGAGGACAGAGGGAGGCACTGGGAGCTCCTATTCTTTCCTCTACTCATAGATATTTATATTTCCCTATTAAAAAAATCCTCCTCAGCTGATAGAATTCCAAAAGGGGAAAATCTTCCATTAATGAGCCACCAATAGAGATTTTACAAAGCACCTGACAGAGCTGAAGCTATCAATTCTCTGAATTAACTGGAGTGGAGTTGTGGATGCAAGCGGGAACTCAGCCAGGAACAAATTAAAGGAATTCAGCCTCAGATTCATCAATGTCCTCATTAATATTTTGGCCTCTCTGTGGTCCAGGAGTGATGAGGGAGAGAGCAGAACTGACAGGGAGAACAAGGTTGTTGAGCACTCGGTGTGTTTTATTGGCATGGAGATGGGGAGAGGTGCCAGAGCTCCCCCCTTCCTGGAGCCCGTGCTCAGTGCTGGGAGCAGCTCCTGCCCTCCAGGGCTGGCCCTGCCAGGCCTTGGAATCGGCTGGGAGAGAAAGTCCTGGGGCCCTTCTGCTCAGAGCCTTGAGGGAAATGGGGAGGCAGGGAATGTTTGTGCCAGACTGTGACAGGATCTTGGGCTGAGGTTTCATTGGATCCACAATGGGAACAGGAGACAGAGGTAAAATAGTGACAGAATTATAGAATCTCAGGGTGTTTTGGCTTGGAAGGGACCTTAAAGCCCACCCAGTGCCACCCCTGCCATGGCAGGGACACCTTCCACTGTCTCAGGGTGCCCCAAGCCCAATGTCCACACTGGCCTGGGACACTGCCAGGGATCCAGGGGCAGCCACAGCTGCTCTGGGCACCCTGTGCCAGCCCTGCCCACCCTGCCAGGGAACAATTCCTGCCCAATATCCCATCCAGCCCTGCCCTGGGCAGTGGGAGCCATTCCCTGTGTCCTGTCCCTCCATCCCTTGTCCCCAGTCTCTCTCCAGCTCTCCTGGAGCCCCTTTGGGTCCTGAAGGGGCTCTGAGCTCTCCCTGGAGCATTCATGTTCTCATGTTCCAGATGTTCCACAAGTTCCAGAACAGACTGGCAAGACAAAAGAGACCCCTTTGCTATCCAAGGTGGAAGCTTTGCTGTTTACAGCCCAGGGAGATCCATCATCCCAGAGCAGAATTGTTTGACTTCATTTGTGAAATGCAGCTTTGGCCTGCTGGACTGAAATGTTTCAGTTCAATTTTTCATGCTGATAAATGACCCTCTCTCACTGTTGCTTACATTTAATTTAATGCAGGCTTATGGGTGCACAGCCACGTTTAAACAACAGATGAACTCACCTGGGACAGTGGAAGGTGTCCCTGCCCATGGCAGGACTACACTGGATGAGCTTTAAGGTCCCTCCCAAACCAAACCAATCTGGGATTCTCTCATTCTATGATCACTACTAAAATGTGTGATATATTTGATGTGTTTATTCATCTCCTTAGGGAAAAAATGTCAAATCACTCAAAATCAAGTTCGAGGAGTGTCCTCAGAGCTGGTTCGAGGGGGATCCTTCACTCATCAGTGTGGTGGTCCAGAACTGGCAATGTTCCCTTCTGAGATCATTACCTGCAGTGTCTGGAACAGACAGGCAGCTCCAAAGCCTGATTTGCTTCTCACATTTCAATCCTGATCCCAGGAGAAGAAAGTCGTGTCTGTTTCCTTCAGCTTTCAAACAAACGCAGACAATCGGTGGTGCCTGAATCCCCCACTCTGTCACCTCCCCTTGCATTCAGTGCCACCCTCCCTCGGGACTGTCACAAACCCCTGAGGCTCCCAGGGAAGAGGCAAATTTCCTCTTTTCCACTTGCACAAACCCTCCCAGCCGTCACCAGACAATTTTCAGACAATCCTCGGACATTCACCAGCTGCAGGACTCAAACACCTCCATGTCCCCTCCTGTCCCTGGGGCAGCACCCATCCCCCCAGACCCAAACCCAGCTGTGCTTGGGGCTGAGCCCCTGTGGCTCCTCGGCTTTTCTCTTCAGGACTGTGCAAGGAATGCAGAGCTCGGCATGGACAGACAGCACCAGTGTGGGGATAAATCCCAGACCTCTGTGCCCTCTGTGCCTTCCCAAGGCCACACTTGCACCCCTGTCCCTCCTTGTCCCGTGTCCCTGTGCTCAGTGGAAGGGGCTCAGCTGTTCCAGGAGGGTTTGAATGTCTGGGGCATCCCCAGGGATCACATCCCCCCCTGGAAGAGCAGGGTGTCAGTCCTTGCCTGTGGATTCAGTCCTTCCAAGGAGCTCCAGGCCCTGGGGCAGTTCAGAGTCTCCAATCAAACCCCCCTGCACAGAGATCCCACTCCTCTCATCCCCAGACCATTTTCCAGGCTGGCACAGCACTCTGCTCAGATAAGATTTTTTTCTCCCAGCTCCTGTGGATCCTCAGGAGCTGTTGCAGGCCCCAGAGCTGCTGGCTCAGTGGCAGGGCTCCCACCCTGGAGATCAGGGATGTTCATGTCGGGAATGATGGATAATGCTCCTCTCCTGTTCTGGGCCCCACCTTTATTTGCCTGTTCCCGCGTACAGATTTATCCATGTAACGAGTGTTTGGTGTGCACTGCCGGTCGTGGTGGCAGTGCCAGGCACTGGAATTCCCTGGCAGGGCTGCCCTGCACCGGCCCCATCCCAGCTCCCAGCAGGAGCAGCCAATGCACCTCATCGATGGCAGCTCCTTCCCTGCTGGGCAGCGCAGATTGCAGGAGGAGAGAGCTGAAAAAGCTCTTTCTGGGCTCTAAAGGGCAATTACCATCCTGAGGAGCAAAAACACACTCGGAGAATTCAGGGGAAAATGAGATAAGTACCTGGAGATAGGGACTAAATGGTGTCTGGGAGTTGTTGTGGTTGGGTTTAAGAACCAAACATAACACACAGAATCCGGCCTGCCCAGCAATCAGGACACCTCTGGAAAATCCCGAGGGCTCAGGAGATTTTTAAAAACACATTTTATGCTCCAGTCTGATTCCTGGCTCTTTGGAGGATTTATATTTCCCATTGTCACCACTGGCATTTGGAAATGTGGGAAGGGGAGAGTCCCCCTGAATCCTGGAATTAAAAGATATGGAGTGGAAAACCAAGAAAGCAAGTACCCTTTCCATGTTAAAAGATTGATAACAATAATAAAATTGTAACTTGTTACTGTGAACGACTGATCAAAAGTTTTTCCATGAATTTTAAGCTCAGGGAAGCCTCATAAAAGCAGGGTGTAAATAACACCTTTAATCTGGAGAAAATAAATCTGATATATGTGTCCATTGATTCCTTCCCTCCAGGAATCAAGGACACCTCAACAGTTTTAGTTGGGCTTTGCAGGTTTGGGGATTCCTGTGAGGTGTTTTACCTGTCCTGAGTCCAAGCAGCCTCAAGGTGAGTCCAGCTGCCACCAGTGAGGAAATGTGACAACAAAATGCCCAAAAATAACAAAAATTGTTACGGATTTCCATTAATTTTGTGGAGAAAAAGGAGAGAAAAGAGAGGGAATTAGGGATCAAAAGCCAAATTTAAGTGGATGTGTTATGTATTAATTGTCCAGACATAGTCTTGAGTTATATGTCAATCATTCAAGCCTGGAAATATGGTCCTATAGCATTTTATTTCATATTTAAATAAACCTAATTGGAATTAACTTTCACATAGAGACAGGCACTGAGTGTCTCTGGTGGAGATGGATTTTCCTTTCCTTTCCTTTCCTTTCCTTTCCTTTCCTTTCCTTTCCTTTCCTTTCCTTTCCTTTCCTTTCCTTTCCTTTCCTTTCCTTTCCTTTCCTTTCCTTTCCTTTCCTTTCCTTTCCTTTCCTTTCCTTTCCTTTCCTTTCCTTTCCTTTCCTTTCCTTTCCTTTCCTTTCCTTTCCTTTCCTTCCCTTCCCTTCCCTTCCCTTCCCTTCCCTTCCCTTCCCTTCCCTTCCCTTCCCTTCCCTTCCCTTCCCTTCCCTTCCCTTCCCTTCCTTCCCTTCCCTTCCCTTCCCTTCCCTTCCCTTCCCTTCCCTTCCCTTCCCTTCCCTTTTCTTCCCTTTTCCTTTCCTTTTGTGAGAGAACGACATCAATGCCTCAAAGCTACAGGAGTGTTAAGGGCTTTGAAAATCCTTGATTTAAGCTGTGCCTGCTCCTGCAGGGAATGTGTCTAATCCTGGCTCTGTGACCTCCCTGGGCAGGTTCCGAGGGAAGCAGTGCCAGCTCTATCTCCCAAATTCTTGTTTCATAATAACTCCTGCCAAGGATCAAAGGGAGGCAACCCCAGGCAGACAGAAAAGCCACCAGGCAGAGGAGGATTGTCATCGGGCAGTTCTGGCCTGCTCTGAAGCACGGAACAAATTCTCTTTATTGGGTTTTTTGTCCCAAGTACCTTTGGTGATTGATGTGACTGCAGCCTGGGGAGCAGAGCTCTCCTCCCCTGCAGCAACAACAGGGCAGGTTTGCACTGGGTTTTGTTGGGCTGAGACCTCTCTGTGAGAGATAAAGCAATCACTGACTGTGTGGACCTGGAATAGAGGGCTCAGGCAGAGAAGAGTCGACTGCCCAGAAGAGTGGGCATTTCCTGGTGAAAATTCCCAAAGGTTCTGTATTCTGTATTTGTGGAGGGCTCTAACCCTGCAGGGGAGGGGACTCACGGTCTCACTGGTGCCAGATGAGGAATTGTTTGCCCCCAGTGGGTTCATACAATGCTCATTCTTCAAACCACTGGCCCATGGAACCCACAATGCCCATTCTGTAGGGAAAGAACTGGAAAGCAAAGCCCAGCCCAGCTGTGCCCAGTTTAACCAGTTCACCGGGGGGCCAGGTGTGACTTTGGGGTCACCAACCATCAGTGACTACGCAGAGACTGCAGGACTGCAGAGCACCTGCACAGAGGGAAAATATGGAAATTATTTTGGGGAAGTTATTATCATATGGATGTTTATTCCAGGAAAATCAATGGATATGTATGTAAAATATAAACAAGGAGCTTTCTTTGCACTCAGCAATCAGGATATTTTGGAGAAGATATCTCCTTGTGCATCCATCTTAGTAAAGGATTTCTGCTTCTTAATGCTGCATTCTGTGTGAAGAAGTTTTGTTTTTATGGATTTCTGGTAGCACCACTCATCACTCTGGGATCACAGAATATCCCGAGCTGGAAAGGACCCACAGGGATCATCCCAACCCCTGGCCCTGCACAGACACCCCCAAATCCCGCCCTGTCCATCCCTGGCAGTGCTGTCCAAACACTCCTGGAGCTCTGGCAGCCTCGGGGCTGGGACCATTCCCTGGGGAGCCTGGGCAGTGCCAGCACCCTCTGGGGGAAGAACCTTGCCCTGATCCCCATCCCAAATTCTCCTGGCACAGCTCCAGCCATTCCCTGTGTGACACAGTCCAGCTTCCCAAGGCAATTCCTGAATTTCTCATGAACAGAGGAGGCTTTCAGGAGGATGAGGAGGGTGTGAAGGAATGAAAGGTTCTGTCAGTGCCACTGAACGCTGGGAGGGAAGAGCCCAGCACCTTCCTGGCATCCTGCGGGAGCCCAGCCCGGCACTGTCCCCCCAGTCTGGGGCTGTGCAGAGGAGCAGAGAGGAGGAGGATGATCCATGGCCTTCCTCCAGCTGGGGAGGGACCAGCACAGCCTCGCTCGTGCGGCGAACACAGCCGAGGCCTCTCCAGCTCCACGGGCAGGGCCGGATCCGGCAGGAGCCGGGAGGAGCCGCAGGCTTGGAGCGCCTGTCACCAGATGGCCCCGAGCCCCCGGGATGTGACAAAGTCCTGACTAAACAAACCATTTGTACCAGAGCGGCTCCGGGGTGTGCTGGGGACGTAACACGGGCTGTGACACGGGATTTGCGTGGATGTGGCACTGGAAATGCCGTGGGTGTGACACTGGCTGTGACACAGTGCAGGCTGTGGGTGTGACACAGGGCATGCCGTGGGTATGACACTGGGTGTGACACTGTGACACAGGACAGGCTTTGGGTGTGACACTGGGTGTGACACTGTGACACAGGACAGGCTGTGGGTGTGGCACAGGACAGGCTGTGGGTGTGACACTGTGACACAGGGCAGGCTGTGGGTGTGACACTGGGTGTGACACTGTGACACAGGGCAGGCTGTGGGTGTGGCACAGGGCAGGCTGTGGGTGTGACACTGGGTGTGACACTGTGACACAGGGCAGGCTGTGGGTGTGGCACAGGGCAGGCTGTGGGTGTGACACTGGGTGTGACACTGTGACACAGGGCAGGCTGTGGGTGTGGCACAGGACAGGCTGTGGGTGTGACAGAAGGAGTTCTCCCTGCCCTGGACACCAGTGCTGGGAATGCGTTCAGTGGGAAGAAATTGAATTCTCTCACTTTAGGTTTTTCTCTGCTCTTTGAGTATTTCGCAATCAAACACTTCATTTTAAAATCCCACTCCTTTTCCTTCATTTGCTTTTCTTCGAGCTGTCCCTGCCCCCACCTCATGTGTTTCCACCTTCTCCTTCTTTGAGGGGAAAAGGAAGGAGTGAGAGGAGCTGAGGCTGATTGATGCTCCCACACCTTTCCATGGCAAGTCAGAGGGAGAATTTTCTCTTCCTCTTGTCTCAGATAACTTATTATTTCTTTTCTTTTTTTCTGGATCTGTCCCCAGTGGGATTAACTCCTTGTCCTGTCCCTCCATCCCTTGTCCCCAGTCCCTCTCCAGCTCTCCTGGAGCCCCTTTAGGCCCTGAAGGGGCTCTGAGCTCTCCCTGGAGCTTCTCCTCTCCAGGTGAGCACCCCCAGCTCTCCCAGCCTGGCTTTGTAGGAGAATTTACAAGGCAGATGTTAGATTTTCCAAAAGAGCTGAAACTGAGGAAAAACCTCCTCTTTACACTGAGACAACCTCTGGAACTGGGAATTCCTGGAGTGCATCCACCGTGACACCTTTGGTGAACATGGCCAGGACCAGTCCCTGCCCTGACCTTCACTGGCCAGCACCACATCTTATTTCTGCCACCCTTGGCTGTTACTCCGGTATTTCAGAGGCTGGGGTGGGGGGGGTGGTTAGACTGAATTTTCCTTCCATTTTGGAGTGAATTCCCTTTCCAATCCCCTCCTACCATCTAGTGGGAGATTTGGGTAAAACACATCAGCATGAGTTGATTGCTGAGAAGATACCAGGTGGTTCTGACTCACCTGACAGCAACATTTCTGCACCTCTCATTAAACACAGGTGAGGAAGGGCATGAGAAAAATATCCCTCAGGTTATGGAAACAGAAAATTATCTTCGGCTGAGGGGCTGGGATGGAAACTGAGGGAAAGAAATGTCTAGGGTTTATTGTGGATTTGCAGGGAGAAAAGCAAGAAACTTGTGAAAAATAAAAGGAAATAAAGATTGGAAGTAAAATATAAGGGAGAAAATGTTTCAGAAGTAAGTGAGTGCATTTGGGGGCCTGCAAGGGCTGGAGAGGGAATTTGGACAAGGGCCTGGAGGGACAGGACAAGGAGGAATGACCCTAAGCTGAAGGAGGGCAGGGCTGGATGGGATATTGGGCAGGAATTGTTCCCTGGCAGGGTGGGCAGGGCTGGCACAGGGTGCCCAGAGCAGCTGTGGCTGTCCCTGGATCCCTGGAAGTGTCCCAGGCCAGGCTGGACAGGGCTTGGAGCAGCCTGGGACAGTGGAAGGTGTCCCTGCCATGGCAGGGGTGGCACTGGGTGGGTGTGACACTGGTGGTTCTGTGACTGATTTCATCTGGAAATCCTGTGGAAAACTCTCATCCCGAAGCAGTTTCAGCCCTAAATTGAGCCCGACTTCTCTCCCTGAGCAGTCTGGGACTTTGGTGCTCAGACTGTAAATGTCCCATGAGGGAGGATCCAGATCTCCAGAAAATGTCACCAGGTCAGCAAATCATCTGATCCCAGAATCCTGGAATGCTTTGGGTTGGAAGGGACCTTAAAACTGTCCAGTTCCAACCTCCACCACAGACAGGGAACCTTCCACTCTCCCAGGCAGATGGAAGAGAACAAAAATAGTCTGGACTGGGGCAAGAGTTGGGAACTGAGGCAGAAGCAATCCCCCTCCAAGTATCAGCTCCCACAGAGACCCATCCAAGGCCAGAACATAGAACATGCAGCTGCTGCTTTTACCTCCCAGTCCCATTTTCCCTTTGATTTCCTGCTCTTTGAATGGCTTGCAAACCCATCAAATCCGGATTTTCCATGGCTACATCCCAAATCCTGGCTCTGGACAGGACAAACAGGGAGCTAAGAGCCTTTCCAAATCATTTTGTGAGCATGTACTGTGAGTGATGCTGTCCTTGGAGAGCTGCACAGCCTGGAACGCCCAGGGAAAACAGGAGATCCCATGGGAATCTGCTGACAAGTTTACATGACAAAACACAGATCTTGTCAAAACGGGCATTCCTTTAAGGAGACTCCAAACTGAAGCTTCTGAATCAACATTTTGAAATTTCAATCTGTCAAAAGCTGACATTGCTTTGAAAGTAGGTTTATGTTTGCTTAAAACAGACAGGGATTTTCAGGTTGCTGTTTCCAAATCAACACTTTCCTGAGTGCCACTGCAATGTTGGTATTTTGGGGGCTGATCCAGCTCGCAGCCAGAAATGAAAGCTAAAATAATGCAATTCTCAGTCAGAGGCCCTGGGCAGCCTCTTCCAGTGCCTGACAACTCTTTCTGTGGAGAAACTTTCCCTAAATCCAACCCAAACCTCTCCTGGCACAGCTTGAGGCTGTTTCCTCTCATCCCGTCCCTTGTTCCCTGGGAGCACAGCCCGACCCCCACCTGTGACTTTACTCCTATTTTATTCTGTTTCCTTTCTGTGATTCAAAAACCAGTTTTGAACAGAAATTCCAACCTTCACACACACACACTTCTAAGTTTTGCTTTTAATTTCCTGATTTGAATCTTAATTAAGTGAGTAATTGCTTATTTGGGTAGCAGCTCAGGAGCACCAATCTCCAGATCCATCAGAGTTATTGTTCACTGATCCAGGATGTGACAGAGTTAATGGAAGTCTTTCCACAGCAGATACAGTGACAAATTGAAAGGTCTGCTTAGCATCTCTATTTCTCTGTGCAGCGCTGAAAATGCAGCTCAGTTTTGGGGTGAGTAAGCCCAGGATGAGTCAGCCCTGACTCAGCTCACCTGCACCTCACTGCTGCCCTTTACACCTTGGGCAGGAGGTGGGGTTCTGGTTTAGGTTTTTGTTTGTTTTGTTTCTTCACCAGAAAAATTCAATGTATTGAAAGCAAAGCTGTTTGTGCTCCCTGGATCCTGAGGGGATTCTCAGCTACAGTAGGAAATGGGGAGAGCACCCATAGGCTGCACTTCTGCCCATTTCCCTCCTTTGTTACTGGAATTGTCCTTGGCCCCAGTTAGTGATGGGCAGGAGCCAGCAGGGCAGGAGTGTGGGGCATTGGGCAGACAAGTGACACAAACCAGTGACACTGAGCCAAGGATAACTGGGGTTTGTGCAGCGTTCACATGAAAAATGTTCACATATTTTAAAATTCTATGGCAAACAGACACTCAGAAATTGAATCACATCTCCATTTCATGTCAGAAAGCAGCTGAGAAGGGAGAATATTCACCCAGCTTTATTCGTGTCAAATAGGTGAGGGAGCAGTGACTGGAGCCTGGCACAGGCACAGCTGACAGTGCTGAAGATTTGGGTGCAGGAGGCTCAGGGTGGCCAGGTGTGCCCAGGTGTGCCAGCTGCAGCTGCTCTGTTGCTGCACAGAGAACTTGGCCATGACAGAACCAGCGGGAGCAGCCCAGCTGGTTAGAGAATAGGAGTGTCCACTGCCCAGTTCCCATTGCCCATTCCCAGTGCCCAGTGCCCATTGCCCATTGCCCATTACCAGTGCCCATTGCCCATTCCCAGTGCCCATTCCCAGTGCCCAGTGCCCATTCCCAGTGCCCATTGCCCAGTCCCCATTGCCCATTCCCAGTGCCCATTCCCAGTGCCCATTGCCCATTCCCAGTGCCCATTCCCAGTGCCCATTGCCCAGTCACCATTGCCCATTCCCAGTGCCCATTGCCCAGTTCCCATTGCCCATTCCCAGTGCCCAATGCCCAGTTCCCAGACCCCAGTTCAGTTCCAGTTCCCAGTACCCAGTTCAGTTGCATTCCCTGTTCCAGTTGCAGTTCCCAGTTCAGTTGCAGTTCCCAGTTCAATTCCAGTTCCCAGATCAGTTCGCAGTTCAGTTCCAGTTTCCCAGTTCAGTTCCCATTCCCAGTTGCAGTTCCTGTTCCCAGTTCCGGTTCCAGTTCCCAGTTAAGATCCCAGTTTCCGTTCCCAGTTCCCAGTTCCCAGTTCAGCTCCGGCCGGGCCCGGTCACGCCGCAGCTCCCACAGCGCTCCCAGCCCGGCCTGTGGGGAAGGACGCGCCTCTGCCATTGGCCGCTGAGGTGGGCGGGGCTAAGGCCTCCACCAATCAGAAGTAAGGGCGGGAATTTTCCCCCTTATAAAGGGTGCGCAGGCACGGCTGCTGTCTGTGGCTGGGGCGTCCCTGCCCGCCCCCAGAACAGCGACAGCAGAGCAGCAGTGGCTGCCCCTGGGCCCCTGACAGGGCCCGAGGCCCGGCTGGACAGGGCTGGGAGCATCCTGGGATAGTGGAAGCTGTCCCTGCCCATGGCAGGTGGGGCATTGGGTCGGCTTTGGGGTCCCTTCCACTCAAACCATTCCATGATCTCCAAGAAACAACTCCCGATAATCAGAAAGGGTTCATTTGCGGTTCATTTGCTTCTCTGCATTCCCTCTGAACAATGCTGACTTTGAACTCCAAGCCCACAGAACTGATATTTTCCATTTCTCCTCCCAAAACACCAACTTATAACAGAACAGCCTCTCTTCATTGTGTGAAAAGATCAGATTTACAGTGTAGAACATTCTGTTGGAAAACTGTCAGGCCTGGTTTCCACTGCTGTCTGATCCTCTGGTTCTGTGATGAGCCACAGAGAGCTGGGGTTGGAGGTTTCTCCGCCAGCGTGCTGAGCTGAGAGAGCTCAGCCTCTGCTCTGGCACAGGGAACAAGCACAGAGCTCTTCCCACACCTGCAGCACGTACAAGGGCTCCACCCCCTGCTCCAGCACTGATTCCTGCAGCTGCAGGAATTCAGTCAGCCTCAGCCTCCCTCCTGCAGTCATCTGCACCTGGATTGGCAAAGTGGCTGCACAGATGACACAGAGGAGAGAGCACAGGGAAAAGTGGGGGAAAAAAAGATAAATATCCTTAAAATGCAGGTCTGCAGTTCCTCTCCTGCTGCTGCTGAACAGCACAGGGTTGTGGCAGTTGGGCACTGCCATCCAGCCCCTGGTCCATGGAATCACAGCAGCATTTAGGCTGGAAAAGACCTCCAGGATCATCAAGTCCAACCTCTGACCAAATCTCACTATTCCCACCAAAGCACATCACAAGATCCCACATCTGCTTGTTTTGTGAACACTTCCAGGGGACAAAACTTCCAGTTCCAGCCAGTCAATGCAGCCTCCTGTAATTAGTGCTGCATGTTAATCAGCTGTGCAATTCTGCACGGTAGGGGAGAGAGGTATCTGCTCTCATTTAACTTGGAGCTCACAAACTCGGCTGGGATGGTCTTCTTTCAGTACAGGGAATAATTTAGCCCAAGTTGGAAGGAAAGAATAAACCCTGAACAGCTCTTCAGTTTTCCCAGGTAAAGTTCTTTAAAGGATCATTGCTCATGTGAGTTCAGCAGCTGAGCAGAACAAAGATATCTGAGTGTGTTTCTCATTCCTCTCCTTTTCTCCATCCATCCATCATCCATCCATCCATCCATCATCCATCCATCCATCCATCCATCCATCCATCCATCCATCCATCCATCCATCCATCCATCCATCCATCCATCCATCTATCATCCATCATCCATCCATCATCCATCATCCATCCATCATCCATCCATCATCCATCATCCATCCATCCATCCTCTGAAGGGACATCTCCAAGCTGGGATCATCCCAGGGAATGCTTTTTGGAGAGCTCTGCAAGGAAGAGCCCCTTCCTTGGTTTTCTGTGGCATGTTGATAAGGAACTGCAGGAGTGAGATCTCATGGATTTGAATGAATGACCTTCCTGGTGCATCCAAGCATAATCCTGGCCTTTTATGTGGCTCTATTCCATTTTCCCAGCTGCTTCCTAGGTTTAGGGATTATTCTGGGGACCTTCTGATCAAGTGCCCTCTGCAGAGATTTGTCTGGGAATTCCCATGGCAGGAATTCCCGAGGGAATGGCTGGAGCTGGGCCAGGGAGGGTGAGGCTGGGTATCAGGGCAAGGTTCTTCCCCCCGAGGGTGCTGGCACTGCCCAGGCTCCCCAGGGAATGGTCCCAGCCCCGAGGCTGCCAGAGCTCCAGGAGTGTTTGGACAGCACTGCCAGGGATGGACAGGGTGGGATTTGGGGGTGTCTGTGCAGGAACAGCAGTTGGGATGATCCCTGTGGGTCCTTTCCGGCTCAGAATATTCCAGAATTTCACAATCTGTCTCTGTGTGTCTGACCCCTCTCCCAGGCAGTCCAGCCCTGTCACCTGGGTGCATTTGGTGCTGTTGGCTCCCATTTTCCCCTGGCTGCCGCTGGGGACTGCTGGGATGTGTCCCAGTGGGAGTTGGTCCCTGCCAGCTCCATTTCCATCAGTTCCCATCAACATTGCCTGGGGCTCTGAGCCTCCTGCCATTGAGACAGGAGCTGCTCCAGTGGGGAATTCTCTGATTAACCCCAAACCCTTGCTCAAACACAGCACTGAGCTCCCAGCCAGCACCTGCAGATCCATTCCCTGCTCCTCTGCAATGGGAAAGGGAATAAGGGATCAGGGCCCGAAGGGATTCTGCTGTCAGCAGAAGAGGCTCAAGTTTGCATCAAATGCTGTGGAACCCGCGGCTGGGCTGGTATTTCCTAGGGAATGCTGGGGGGTGGAAATCCTCCAGGAGAGGGTGCATGGGTAGGAAAGGGAATGCTGCACACAAACACTCCCTCAGTTCAGTCATTCCAGGGACCAGAGTGTGCCCAGTTACCCACGGCACTGACTCCCAGTTTGCCCCAGCAGTCGCAGCTCCTTTGCCGTGAAACTCCAGAGAGCTGCCCTCAGCTCCAGCTGTTTCATTTCTAGCATTTTTGTTGCCAGCAGCTTCCTTTCATCTGCTTTCCTTCTGTCCCTGCAGCAGCTGCACACATCCCGTCCTGCAGCTCCTCTCGAACCCTAGAGGGTGCAATTCGCTCACAGAGCCTCAGCAGAGCTCCGGAATTGGAATACCGGGGATTCTTGGCAAGACAGGGAGGTGGGAGAGGAGCTGATGGCGAGAACACCTCAGCCAACGCACTCCCGGTTCAAGAACTCCGCTATTCCCCGTGTGCCTTCCCTGCCCGCCCGTGTGGCAGCGTGGGCTGTGCAATTACAGAGCAGCGAGAGCTGCTGCTGTCACCCTGCTGCTGTCACCCTGCTGCTGTCACCCTGCTGCTGTCACCCTGCTGCTGTCATCCTGCTGCTGTCACCCTGCTGCTGTCACCCTGCTGCTGTCACCCTGCTGCTGGGCTGGCAGCTGAGCATGTGCCCCCACCCTGGGGATGTGCAGCTCAGCCCCCGCCTGCCCCCTGGCTCACCATGGCATGGAATTCCCCATCCTAGCCAAGCTGAGCTTAGGGAATGACCCAACCCTCAGGCTCCCAAATATATTCCTCATGAGGAGTTTCTGTTGTGCCGGTGGGAACATTTCAAAAAACCAGTTAGTCAAGCCCATCAGAGCAAATGCTCGAAGCACCACAAAGAGTCCTGAGAGTGGGAGCTTTGGAAGCAGCCAAAACTTCCTGTCCAAGGAGCTTTCCATCCTCCCCAGCCCCTCCCTCGTGTTTATTGTGCTGCTTTTGTGACTCTAAATTACTGAGAGATGGCAACGAAACAAATCCTTCCCCTTCCCAGTGGAGACAGGGCTGGAAAGCCAATCCCTGCTCCAGTTCCTCCCATTTGGATTCCTCAGGGATTTGTCCTCAGCAGGTCAGGAGGGAACTGCTGCTAAAACCATTCCCTGCCTGAGAATGCAATCGACCATTCAGTCTCGATTTTAAGATCCTTTAAAAGACTAAATATCAATTAATATCCTTAACTGCTGCCATAAATCTGAATTGGGAGCAAACCAGATGAGATTAAAGGACCTCTGGAGATCTCTTCCAGACCTGGGTTTAAATTGATGGCAGCAGCCACCTGATGGTCTGAATTAAATCCAGAATGTGAACCTGCTCTGGGCGGACCAGAGAAAGAAACTGATGCAGGTTTGGGAAGTGTCATCATTTTTAGCTCTTTCTGGAATAAGGAAACCCCATAGCAGCTCAGGCAGGCCAGGCCCCAATCCATGGATTTCACCCCAACTAAAGCCTTGTTTGCCTTTCCCAAGGAGAAGATGAGGCCCCACCTGGGGTCAGGATTCCTGGGACTGAAGAAGGACCTGAAGGGGCTGGAGCATGTCCAGAGATGGGAACAGAGCTGGGAAGGGGCTGAGGGAGCTGGGAAGGGGCTCAGCCTGGAGAAAAGGAGGCTCGGGGGGCCCTTGTGGCTCTGCACAACTCCCTGACAGGAGGGGCAGGGAGGGGGGTCGGGCTCTGCTCCAGGGAACAGGGACAGGAGGAGAGAGGATGGCCTCAGGCTGGGCCAGGGGAGCTCAGGGGGGACACTGGGCCATGGGTCAGAGACAGACAGCACACAAACAGTGTTTATTGTTCAGATCCCTCTTCTATGGGAGATTCAAAAGTCCGTGGTCCACAATTGATTGGGCCTGAACCCTGGCCAGCTCCCTGGCCAGTGATGTCTGCAGTCCAGGGTGGAACACAACTGGGTGAAGTCTGAGTTGGGTTTGAATACAACCTATCGTTGTCCACCCGTGGAACCGGGCTGGGTCTCCTGTTTATAGCTGAATTCATTGCCCAGTACAAGCCAGCTTGTACTGTGACAGGACACTGAGAGAATTTCCTCCAGGAAAGGCTGGTCAGGCATTGGCAAGGAGCTGTCCAGGACAGGGGTGGAGTCCCCACTCCTGGAGCTGTTAAAAAAAATGTGTGGATGTGGCACTTCATGACATGGTTTAGTGGGAATGGAGGGATTTGGTCACAGGTTGAACTTGATGACCTTGGTGGTCTTTTCCCACCTCAGTGACCCTGTGATTCCATGGAAGGAAGAGCATGAGCTGAATGCAGAGTCCTTCTCCAGCAGCTTCTGCCCCAGGCCCTCCAACCCCCTTGGGAGCACTGGGCAGGCTCCACCAAACCTCCCCATAACAGAGCTCTGCAAATAATTGACTAATAATAAATAAATAGTTAATTACAAGAGCCATTTAAAATCACTTTTGCTCAGATGAGATATGACAACTCCTATTGATGGGAACACATCACTTTAAATGCTTATTAAAAACCCATTTGAAGCTACTTGTAAAATGGAGTGCATGAAATGAGGTTTATGCTCTCCTATAAACATTTTGCCTTTTTTAGTCATCCAGACACTAAAATTCCTGCTGGATCCAAGTCACTAAAATCAATAGGAAAATAAAGCCCAGCTCTACAGTATTATTAACATAATTGCTCCACTATGCAAACAATAGACTGTCTTAACTTGTGCAAAAATAGGTGGAAACAAAGCCCAGGAACAGTTTCCAGAGGATCTTGGTGTCTCCAGAGCAAAGTGAGTTCCCAGCTCCTGGCAGCCCCGAGCTGCACCTGGAGCAGCTGCTGTGTCTGCAAAAGGCACCAGGGCTGAGAAATTTGCTGTGCTAATGAGGAGAAAACTCATCAGGATCATCCCAGGGACCACAGCTCAGGGCATGGAAAGGTCTCACTGGTGTCCAAAGTGAATCCTATTGCAATTGCAGAGTGTCCAGGGGAGAGGGGGCAGGTAACGGGAATTTTTCCTTTGAAGAACACAAAAAGACTGGAGAAGCTCTTGCTGCCCCTGGATCCCTGGCAGTGTCCCAGGCCAGGTTGGACACTGGGGCTTGGAGCAGCCTGGGACAGTGGAAGGTGTCCCTGCCATGGCAGGGGTGGGATGGGATGATCTCTAAGGTCTCTTCCCACCCAAACCATTCTGGGATTTTACAATTCCATAAAAATCTATTTTGATTCGTTAGGCCCTGATGTTGCCAGGAATTGCATCTAAGGAGAGTCAGGAAGGATTTAGGCAAGGAAGTGCTGGAAACTGAACTTCCCACACAGAGCAGGTTGATTCCCATGAACTCCAGGATCCAGGGGCTGGAAGGCAGGAAAGCAGTGCCTGAGGCTGGGCTATTGCTGGCTGATGTGGCACTTCTGTACTGTAATCAGCAATCCAGGGCGCTCATCCCTGCCCAGGGGAGCTGTCCTTCTGCCACAGCTTCTCCTGATGTTGGGAATCTCTGTCCCGAGGTGTTGGAAAACTCTGCCCCGTGACTTGAGGTTGGGTTAAAGTATAAGCCAGTGATTGCCTTGTCTGCTGTCACTGCCAGGTGTTCCCAGAAATTTCCAGGTGTTCCCACTCACTGCCAGATGTTCCCATCCTGCTGTCATTTCCAGATGCTCCCAGTGCCACTGGGCCAGGGTAGGAGCTCTAAACTGGCTTTGTCCATGCAGGAAAACTAATGTCAGGTGAATGGATCCCTTTGAGTTCTCCAGCTGTCCTCATCCTGCAGGAATGAACTCCCTTCTCCTCCTCTTCCCTGTCCTCCTCCTCCCTGGAGGGAGTTTTGACCCAAATTGCTTCTCACTGACCCCTCCTTGGGCTGGGCTCTGCTGCTGTGGGAGTCACCCCAACTCTTCCTCTCAGACAACCCCTAGGGCTCATCTGGGAAGGGTTTTCCATGGCCACTTCTGCTGCTCATTGGTCCCATTTTTCCCAGGAATTCTCTCCCTTCCTGGATGTTATTTGGTGCTGCCTCTTCTGAGCAGGTCCCTGCACACACTGACTCTTCCTGGAGTTCAGCTTTTCTCCTCTAATCCATTTCCCATTTTCTGCAGACACTGTAAAATGGGAAGGTTCCATTTTGTCAAGGTGCCTGTTCTGGAACCTTCCATTCTCTCTGGAAATTGGGATGGTTTGAGTTCACAGTTGCTATCAAAGCAACAATGCCAAGCCCTCCCCACAGATTCTTCCTCCCTGGATCTGCTCCCAATGAGAACTCACCTCCTGCTTCTGAGGTCCTTGGAAGTTTTCCCACTGCTCTTCCTCCTCTCCCAGCCATGCTCACCCTCACCTCAGTGTCCTCCAGCTCCACCTCCATGGCATGGAATTCCCCATCCTAGCCAAGCTGAGCTTAGAGAATGACCCAACCCTCAGGCGCCCAAAGATATTCCTCATGAGGAGTTTCTGTTGTGCCAGTGGGAACATTTCAAAAAACCAACCAGTCAAACCAACCAGTCAAGCCCATCAGAGCAAATGCTCAAAGCACAGCAAAGAGTCCTGAGAAGAGCACAACAGAGGCCCAGTTCTGTGGGAGAGAATCCAGCTTCCCTTGCATTCCCATTTCTGGGAACTCATTCTTTCATCAGATTTCTCCTCTTTTCCTTCTGTTTCTGCAGCTTAAAATCCCATTCCTCCCCTCCTCACCATGCTGTGCAAGCTGTCAGGGGTGGGGGAGAGCAGGAGGGAATCAGGAGCAATGAGGGTGAGGATGGCAGGAGTGTTAATGGAGGGCTGGAGGTGCTGCCACTGCCACAAACGCTGCACGGTCACTCTGCAGCTGCCTCGGGGACATGGGAGGGTCACTGCACATTCATTTTTCAAGCTAACCCAAATATTTCAAATAAATGCTGCTTCTACCCTTTGTTCAGGGCTTCCAGTAGATATTTCTGAGGAGGAAGAGGAAAGTCTGGGCAGCAGCAAGAGCAGCAGGATCCGTCTGATGGGGGAGAGGGCACAGCCGAGCCAGATGGGGCTTGGGGCTGGGCTGGGAGGGGTGGGACAGGGAGCAGGGTGGCCCAGGAGGGTCCCCTGAAGGCCACAGCTGCAGAGAACTTCCCCCAGCTGGGGAAGCTGCAGGAGCATCCCCAGGTTTGTTTTCCAGGCCTCCCCACCTGCCAGAGAAGTCCCTGCCCTGCACAGGTGCCTTGGCCCCAAACCAGGTCCCTGCCTGGCACAGCCTTGGCCCTTTCCCCCCCAGCCCCTCTCCTGGCCCTGACAGGGCACAGGGACTGGGAGGACATTGCCCTGGCCCTCAGCCACCTTGCTGTGCCCACACTGCCTTTGCATGCTGTGTGCAATGCCCGTTAATGAGCTTAAATATTGCCATGGAATCGTGGAATCCTGGAATGGTTTGGATTGGAAGGGACCCTAAAGCCCCTCCAGTCCCACCCCAGGACATCTCCCACTGTCCCAGGGTGCTCCAAGCCCCTTCAGCCTGGACACTGCCAGGGATGGGGACTCCACCTGTGGGTGGTGTTAGCCCAAACTGCTCTGCAATCCCTCACTGCAGTCTGTAACCTCATCTCCCATTCAGCTACCCAGGAATTTGCTCCTTATGAGGTTGTTTCACCCCTTGCATGGATTTATTCCCATTTCCAACTCTCACATCAGGAGTAGATAATGACTGACCCAGTCCCAGCTCTCTTCTGGAGCTTAAAACCAGCTCAAAGTCAGAACTGGAACATGTACTTCTTGTTCTCTTTTTTGAAGGAAAATTCAGATTTAATGGGTAAAGAACACATTGAAGGGTTTGCATAGAAGGCAAGAACACTTGGTTAGCACTGGGTTTTGAAGAAAGCAAAGATTAATGTCAACTTTTTAACTGGGAATTGAAATTCGTTCAGGTTATCAGGAGAGCATTTTCAGTATTTTGGGTCAAACATTTCCTATCAGATTTCTCTTGCTTTCAGAGTAAACAAAAATACTTGAGTCCGCTGGATTATTTAATTTATATTCCTTGGGAGATGCTGACCTTTAGAATAAGTTAATTTCCATTAAAAAACACAACAATCCAAGTTTAGATGTTCCATAGAAAGAACTTCCCCAAACAGGCAAATATCAGCTGATTCCAGGATAAAGTTCAGTGTTTTCACTTTGCTGGGAGAACAAAATATTAAAACTGAATTCTTGAGTTCCCCAACTGAAAACTAATTATGAAAACAAGCAGAGTCAGGCACTTGTGTATTCTCAGGCTCTGGAAAACCTTGGGACACAGCTTTTGTGCCATCAAACACCTTCAGCTGGTGAATTACGAGGTCTTATAAAGCCAATAAAATTATTTCCATGCTATGGGATGGAGTTGTAAAGCTGTTTCAATTTACATCCAAAGGAGTAGGATAAAACTAAAGAGGGAAATACCCACACTGAAGGATACTTTTTGTATGGATATGAATAATTTCCAGACTAATTAAATTAAATGTATGTGCTTTGCAATGCAGCCGTGCAACGAAAGGTCCTGGAGCAGGGGGAGGGAGGGAAGGTGTTCTGCAGGAGCACACTGGAATATTTGTCTGCAGCATTTAAAGGTCCTGCAGGGGAGTGGAGTGGCCAGGAGCAAACCTGACAGGAAAAGCTGCTGTTCCACAGGGAAAGAGGAAAATTCCACCCTGAAGGGTGAGAGGAGCCCTGGGCAGGCCCTGGCAGGGACAGGTTGGTCCCACACAGAATTCACACCTCTGATGTGACAATTCTGATGTCACCTCTGCAGCTCAGCAAGGAAGAATTTAACACCGAATTTTGCTAGAAGAAACACTTTTTGCTCAGTTTCCTTTCCCAGATCTCTCTCATACCCAGAGGTCTGCAGGAGTAACAAATTACTTTATTTGCAATTGTTTGGAAGCTCTTGGGTTGGGATGTTTGAGTTCCTAAGTATCAAATCCCAAATCTTGGGAGGAACTTTCCCAAGAAATGCCCAATACCAGGACAGCTGATGGGAACAGCTGAGTGCATTTAGTCAGAAAAACCTTAGTTTCAAATCTTAAAAGAAACAGAGGAACGAATCCATGCAGTGGAAGAGGAATTAAGAACTCTGGCAGCTCAAGCTTCTCTTACAGCAAGTCATGACTTGGGGCACAGCAAGTGCTGCAAACTGTGTGTCCTGATACAAAATAAAAAAAAATTTGTATAAAATAAATCCAGCTGGGATCAGTAAGGGCAAAATCCAAGCTCAGGCAGCCTCCTGGGCTGAGTTGCAGGGTTCCAGCGAACCAAAATTCCCATTTTTGTGTTAGGACGGAGCACAGACATACTCCAGAGGAACAGACACCCCCCAAAAGGCCCCTGGCGTTTGCAGCTGCCAGGACTGGCACAGTGCCACATCTGGGCACCACAGCCTCCTGCCAGGTGTTCCCACAGGGCAGGAGATTTGCTGATCCCCACTTGATCCCCAGTTCCTCGGAGAAATCCCTGCTCCCTCTGCTCTGGACAAGCCACACTTTGCACTCTGTCACAGCAGCTCCTGTGCCCTGCCTGGAGTCTCTGAGTGGATCCCAGGAATTCTGCTGCAGCTCCACCTCCGTGCTCCCAGCCCTGGGCACCAGCTGTGCCAGGCAGCTCTGCCAGCACATTGCCACTGCCAGGGAGAGCCAGGAGCATCAGGGAGCACCAGACCATGGAAAACATCGGGCACTGCCCCAGGACTGCCTCTGTCTGGGGCAGAGGAAACCACAGTGGCTGCAAAAGAGAGACCTGGAACACCCCCAGAGAGGGACAGCTGGGGCAGTCAGGAAGTGTTGAAAAAGACCTTTAAATCACAGTCCCAGAATGGTTTGGGTTGGAAGGCACCTCAAAGCCCATCCAGTGCCACCTCTGCCATGGGCAGGGACACCTTCCACTGTCCCATGGTGTTCCAAGCCCTGCCCAGCCTGGCCTTGGGCACTGCCATGGCTGGGGTGAGACCGTGGAGTCCAACCACCAGCCCAGCACCAGCACCACAGTCATCAATAAACCACACCCTCGGGGAAAAATCTGGGGGGTTGGAAGATTTCCAGGGCTGGGGACTCTGCCCCTGCTGTGGGCACGGTGGGGCAGGGAGCAGAGGAATCCCAGGGGACAGATCCTGGGTGCAGGTCCCCCACTGCAGCCCCACCTGTGCTCTCTGTGCTTTCCAAAGGCTCCTCTGTCCAAACTCTCTATCTGCACCTTGTGCAGGTGGAGAGGATAGAGCTGTGTGAACAGTGGCAACTTTAGTTCATTAGCTGGATCAAAAATGGAGACACAGAGGGAGGAAAAACCTGGTGTGTTTGTTCTGTGCAATGTGAAAATAATTATTTCCTGTGTTTTAGGATTTTTGTTTGTTTGTTTTTGAAAACTGCAAACAAAAAGAAATCTTTTTCAGTCTCAACAAAACCTGAATTCCCCTGAAAATGTGTTTATGTTTATTTTTTAAGCTTATTATTGCCCAATTAAGATGGAATAAATTTTAGAGGGAAAAGCTCTTTTGAATGGAAATAATGAGAAATCGCAGTTCATGAATATCTCAGTTCTCAGGTTTGCGAATGGCTTAGGCTCATTTTTATCTGACATTTTGGAGTCAATCTCTTGGTCACTGTCCCCAAGGGTCACTGCAAGGACCCCTAAAATCTGATGTTTGTGTTCTGCACTAATAGTTTTATCTGCATCATTTTACCTGCATTAAAACACGTACCTAAAACTTTACCTCCCTGGTTTGGGGCAGGGTCTGAGCCCAGAGGGGGACAGTGGTCAGTGGGGTCAGTGGTCAGTGGGGTCAGTGGTCAGTGAGGTCAGTGGGGTCAGTGGGATCAGTGGGGTCAGGGGTCAGTGGTCAGTGGGGTCAGTGGGGTCAGTGGTCAGTGGGGTCAGTTGGGTCAGGGGTCAGTGGTCAGTGGGGTCAGTGGGGTCAGTGGTCAGTGGGGTCAGTGGTCAGTGGGGTCAGGGGTCAAGTGGGGTCAGTGGGGTCAGTGGGTCAGTGGTCAGTGGGGTCAGTGGGGTCAGTGGGGTAAGTGTTCAGTGGGGTCAGTGGTCGGTGATGTCAGTGGGGTCAGTGGGGTCAGTGGGGTCAGTGGGGTCAGTGGGTCAGTGGTCAGTGGGGTCAGTGGGGTCAGTGGGGTAAGTGTTCAGTGGGGTCAGTGGTCAGTGAGGTCAGTGGGGTCAGTGGGGTCAGTGGGGTCAGTGGTCAGTGGGGTCAGTGGTCAGTGGGGTCAGTGGGGTCAGTGGGGTCAGTGGTCAGTGGGGTCAGTGGTCAGTGGGGTCAGTGGGGTCAGTGGGATCAGTGGGGTCAGTGGTCAGTGGGGTCAGTTGGGTCAGGGGTCAGTGGTCAGTGGGGTCAGTGGTCAGTGGGGTCAGGGGTCAAGTGGGGTCAGTGGGGTCAGGGGTCAGTGGGGTCAGTGGTCAGTGGGGTCAGGGGTCAGTGGGGTCAGTGGGGTCAGTGGTCAGTGCGGTCAGTGGTCAGTGGGGTCAGGGGTCAGTGGGGTCAGTGGGGTCAGGGGTCAGTGGGGTCAGTGGTCAGTGGGGTCAGTGGGGTCAGTGGGGTCAGTGAGGTCAGTGGGGTCAGTGGGGTCAGTGAGGTCAGTGGGGTCAGTGGTCAGTGGGGTCAGTGGGGTCAGTGGGGTCAGTGAGGTCAGTGGGGTCAGTGGGGTCAGTGGTCAGTGGGGTCAGTGGTCAGTGGGGTCAGGGGTCAAGTGGGGTCAGTGGGGTCAGTGGGTCAGTGGTCAGTGGGGTCAGTGGGGTCAGTGGGGTAAGTGTTCAGTGGGGTCAGTGGTCAGTGAGGTCAGTGGGGTCAGTGGGATCAGTGGGGTCAGGGGTCAGTGGGGTCAGTTGGGTCAGGGGTCAGTGGTCAGTGGGGTCAGTGGGGTCAGTGGTCAGTGGGGTCAGGGGTCAGTGGTCAGTGGGGTCAGTGGGGTCAGGGGTCAGTGGGGTCAGTGGTCAGTGGGGTCAGTGGTCAGTGGGGTCAGTGGGGTCAGTGGTCAGTGGGGTCAGGGGTCAGTGGTCAGTGGGGTCAGTGGGGTCAGGGGTCAGTGGGGTCAGTGGTCAGTGGGGTCAGGGGTCAGTGGTCAGTGGGGTCAGGGGTCAGTGGGTTGAGTGGTCAGTGGGGTCAGGGGTCAGTGGTCAGTGGGGTCAGTGGGGTCAGGGGTTAGTGGGCGGTGGGGTCAGTGGTCAGTGGGGTGAGTGGTCAGTGGGCAGTGGGGTCAGTGTGGGGGTCAGTGGGGTCAGTGGTCAGTGGTTAGTGGGGTCAGTGGGGTCAGTGTGGGGGTCAGTGGGGTCAGTGGTCAGTGGTTAGTGGGGTCAGTGGGGTCAGTGGTCAGTGGGGTCAGGGGTCAGTGGGGTCAGTGGGGTCAGTGGTCAGTGCGGTCAGTGGTCAGTGGGGTCAGGGGTCAAGTGGGGTCAGTGGGGTCAGGGGTCAGTGGGGTCAGTGGTCAGTGGGGTCAGTGGGGTAAGTGTTCAGTGGGGTCAGTGGTCAGTGAGGTCAGTGGGGTCAGTGGGGTCAGTGGGGTCAGTGGTCAGTGGGGTCAGGGGTCAGTGGTCAGTGGGGTCAGGGGTCAGTGGGGTCAGTGGGGTCAGTGGGGTCAGTGGGGTCAGTGGTCAATGGGGTCAGGGGTCAAGTGGGGTCAGTGGGGTCAGGGGTCAGTGGGGTCAGTGGTCAGTGGGGTCAGTGGTCAGTGGGGTCAGTGGTCAGTGGGGTCAGGGGTCAGTGGGCTGCAGGTGAAGGTGCAGGTCCTTGGGAAGGTCTCCACACAATCCTTGACTCCACAAATCCAGACCTGGTTCCCTTGAGCTGCTGCCAAAGGAGCCCCTGGACAGGGAATTTCTGAACTCTCCTTTCCTGACCCCACAAATCAGAGCTTTTGTTCACAGCCATTCAACCACAGTAGCTGGAAAACTGCCTCCCTCCCCTAATGAGATGTAATTCCTTTCTTTCCTTCACCCCTTTTCCTGCACCAATTAAAATTCAAAGAGCATGTGGCTACAGCCACAGCCAGTCCCTGGGAACACTTTACAGTGATGACCCTGAGCAGGAATTATTTCTGTACATTATCCATTAATACCAAGGGACATCCTGGGGGCGTTTCAGGCAGGCAGGAAGAGCCCCCAGGTGAGATCTGCCCAGCCAGATGAGGCCTCTTCCCACACAGGTAAATCCTGCAGCGCACTCCAGGGAGCTGCACTTCCTGGAAAGGGCCTGGAATCAGCAGTGCAGGGTTTCTAGAGGTGTTTTTGCCCCTTTTAGGGTATTTTTTCCTCTTCATCTGCCCAGTAGCAGCCCAGAGATGCAGGGCACTGCCCTGGCGTTGCTGTTTCTCTGTTCCAGCAATTGGAGGAGTGAAAAATGGAGCAAAGGGAAAGGGGTAAATCCAATTATTGTGTCCCTTGAGCAGTGTCCAGACCATGCCCTTTTCCCAGCTGTTCTGTGTCCAGGCTTTTCATTGTGCTGTGAACCCAGTGAGTCCCTCCAGCCTCAGACTACTCCAGCTAATGGGATTAAATAGGGATTTACAAGTCAGCTCTGCCTTTTCATTCTCTCCCCTGGGCTGTGCCCCAGGATTTTGGAGGGCATGTCAACCTCTGGTTTGGAGGAAGCTCTGGAAGCAGCATCCTGCCCTCCCAAATCCCTGGGATTGATCCAGCAGTAAAGATGTTTAGTGCATGTCATTCTGCATTGCAGCTGGGTAGTTCTTCTCTGGGAGAGGCAGGGAAGGGGAGGGAAAGAGGATGGGAAGAGATGTTCAAGGGAAGGCAGGGCCTCAGAAGCAATGGGACAACACCCACAGCATCCCAAAAGCCAGGGAGGATCTCCAGGACTGCTGCCAGCCCTTGGTTTGTCCCGTCACAGGAAACAGGAAACAGGAAAACTGCCACAAAGCCACGGAGACCCACCAGGATAACAGGGAAAATGGCCAAACCCTGCTCATTTCTGTTGGAATTGAGCCTGAATCCCGCAGAGCTCTTCCCTGCTTATCCCAACCTCCCTGAGGGAACAGAGCCTGGAGGCTGGAACTTCATCCAGGGCTTTTGTTTCCTACGGATGGAGCTGGGGCTGTGACACCCCAGCAGAGGCTTTGGCTAACCCAGAGAAATGCAGCCTCTGGTCCAGGTCCAAGTCTGGGATTTGGTGCTGCTGGAGCCCAGCCTGGATCCCCCCGAGCCCGGCACAGCTCTGAGGGCCAGAGGAGGGAAGGGAAGGGAAGGGAAGGGAAGGGAAGGGAAGGGAAGGGAAGGGAAGGGAAGGGAAGGGAAGGGAAGGGAAGGGAAGGGAAGGGAAGGGAAGGGAAGGGAAGGGAAGGGAAGGAAGGGAAGGGAAGGGAAGGGAAGGGGAAGGGAAGGGAAGGGAAGGAAGGGAAGGGAAGGGAAGGGAAGGGAAGGGAAGGTTTGGGAAGGTTTGGGAAGGGAAGGGAAGGGAAGGGAAGGGAAGGGAAGGGAAGGGAAGGGAAGGGAAGGGAAGGGAAGGGAAGGGAAGGGAAGGGAAGGGTGAGCCCAGTTCATGGCCTGATCGTCTCTGCTGACATCGGGATCCTTTTTTACCCATGTCAGCATCATAAAAGCAGCAGAGCTCCAGAGACACCCGCCCTGTGCCTCGGGCACCCTGCACACCACCAAGTGAAATCTGCTGAGATTTCTAATCCTGGAGCATTTCCTGCTGGGAATGGGGCAGGACGAGCCTCTCTGGGTTCATTAACTGAGGCTTGGGCAGGCCCCAAAGTGCTGTCTGAGGACTGAGAGCTGCTGTTGTGATTTTTCAGATCTCAGAAAGAGCTTTCCTTGCTGCTGGTTGGGAAATGTTTTGCCATGCAAATGGAACTGATCTGAGATGGAATTGCAGAGCTGCTCCGAGGGTGATGTGCTCCCAAACCTCCTGTGGTGTGCTCTCAGTTGTCCCTAAAGTGACTGGAACAGGGCCTGGGCTCTGAACACAGGCTGGGTTCAGCTCCCTGCTGCCCCTGTCCAGCCAGAGCTGGGAGGTTGCAGCTCTCACGCACCAAGTCCTCATTCACCTGCCACAAATTCAGTCTTTGGCAGCTAAAGCTGAACAAGCTTTGTGAATCTTGGCAGAAATCTCCTTCTGTTGGATAAGGAAGTCTTCTCCAGCTTTATGGTGCTCCAGAGGATCACCCAATAGGCTGAGTTTTTCCTTTTGTAATAGCTCTTTTTCCTGCTGGTTTGTCCTGCCTGTCCAGCCTGATCTGGATAACACCCAAGCTCCTTTTAAATTTATTTTTTCAAAAGGAAGTAGCTTTGACCTCCTGCATTTTTATTATTATTCGCCTCAGTAACATTGCCAGAGGATGTTTTCTAGGGAGATTCAAACAGCCCCCAACATGAAGAACCCTCTGTTCCTGTGCTGGATCCTGTGGCTGGAAGGGAGCAGCCCTGGGCCTGCATTGATTCCAGCCTCCTTTGCTTTGGAATGTGCTCCTGGGAGGGTCCCAGGATGCAGCTGGAGCCAGCCCCAGCAGCAGTGGGAATGCAGGGCTGAGCTGTCAGGAGGAGGGAGCAGATGCTTCCCTGGGTCCCTTCCCACGTGTGCCACTCCAATGTTTCACATTCCAGGAGATGCCAAGAAACCCACACAGGGTTTTATTTGGATTTTCTTTTTTTTATCCTGCTCTGATTTAGGAGGAGTTCCCCTGTCCAAGTGCACAGGAGCCCTTAATGCTCCTCACCCCTGAGTCTTAGTTTGACAGGGAACAGCTGAGCTGGATCTCTGGGATAACTGAAGCCTTAATTGCACAAATACCCTCTTTTCCTCCTCTCCCAGTCCATTATCACAACGAAGGCCATCCCTGTGCCCTTGCTCATCCTGTTCACCGAGATTCAGAGCTGGTCACAATTTTCATAGAAAACAATTTAGAAAATAATAAAAAAAACAGCAAAAGGTGTTTTGCCTTCAGTTGCCAGGAAAAGTGGCTGGGACTTTTCTTAGCAGAATTTCCAGTGTTAAAAAACTTTTGGGAAATGTTTGGTTTTCACATAGAAAAACAAAAGTGGGTGTGGTTTGGGGTTTTTGTTTTGTTTTGGTTTGTTTGTTTGTTTTTTGTGGAATGCAGCCACTTTTCCTCTAAGGCATCTGCTCAGCCCAAACCCAGCCCCATCCAAAGGTCAGTGCAGGGAGGTGGTTCCAAGCATCCTTCCTCACCTCCTGCAGAGATGGATTTCATCTCTCTCTGAAGCAGCTCCTTCTCCTCTCCCCAGCATTTTTATTTGTGCTGTCAGTGCCCACAGCCCAGGCACTCCTTACACTTCTCTCCACATCACTGCTCTGTTTCTTCAGCCTCTTCCCACCTGCCTTCCCTCTCCGATCCAGAAAATCCATCACTTTTTGTGTTCTCAGCTTTGGGATTGTTCATTTCTCTGCTCTTGGCAGCAGCAGCTGTTCCAGCAGGACCAGGACTCCCTTTTCACCCATCCCAGTGGTGTCCACCCACCCTGGGGGTTTGGGAGGGGGTTTGGACCCAGATCTCCCTGGGGTCAGGGCCCCCATCCCCCAGAGGGGCCATTCCCACAGGAGCACATTCCCTGATGGATTCCAGTGCCCAGAGTCCAACCAGTGGCCCCTCAACTCTCAAATCTCAGGGTGGGCAGGGCTGGCACAGGGTGCCCAGAGCAGCAGTGGCTGCCCCTGCATCCCCGGCAGTGTCCTTGGAGCAGCCTGGGACAGTGGGAGGGGATGGCACTGGATGGGCTTTAAGGCCCCTTTCAACCCAAACCATGCTCCAACATCTCTAAAATCAGTCTCAGGGCTGAGTCTCTGCACAGCCACGTGTGGGGCTGAGATTCCCAAGTTGTTTGATGAGATGTAGGAACCATTGAATTCCCACAATTATTTTTCTTTTTGATTTTCCTTTCCTTCCTGAAACAGCTGAGATTTTACATTTCCCCTGTCCTCATGACACTTCCAGGCCGTTTTCCAGCTTCCCTGGCCCTAACCTGGCCCTACCCCTCTGTCTCATTCCATGACCTTTTAGGAAGAATTCAGCTCCTCCACGGGGATGTTTTGTCCAGACCCAGCCCCTCCCTGTGAGGGCCAGCAGAGCTGGGAAATGAGGATCAGTCAGCCCAGACCCCACCTATGCACAGGACACTGCCCATGGTTATCCTGGGAAAATCGGCTCTGCCTGGAGAAACAGAGACAATATTCCCTCAGAAGGGGACTTTGTTGTTCCAAAATTTCCCCTCTGTAACTTAGCAACATTTGTCGTCAGACAAGGAGCAGTTCTGGAATATTTTCTGCTGTGAGAAGGGGTTGAGTTGGAGCAGTTGGGTGTTCCCTGGCTCACAGATGCCCAGACAGACACAGGGATGTCTCCCTGCCAGGCAAGATTGTGACTCCTTCCTCCCACATTCCAGAGAGGCCAATTACTTCCAAGTCATTTTGCCTTTTCCTATCTGCCACTGTTGCTTAATCGATGGTCTGGGTTTAATGAGGCATAAAAGCATCGAGACAATCCAAAGGCTTCGTTCAATAGGGGATATTTCATGTAACCTTTGGAGGGAAGGTGGATCTGTCCTGATCTGAGAAAATCCTGAGACTGCAGCTGCAGAGGGGGACTCAGGCTCTCAGGGGAAACTTCTAGGAAAGATTATTTTAATAAGAAAATAAACTGTCACCTTTCTCAAAGCATCTTCATTGCAGGGTGTGAGAGCAAGGCTGGAGAAAGAGCCTCAGTTTTAGCCCAGCCACGATTCCTGGCTTCCCCCTCACTCATCACTCCCTGGAAGCTGCTTCTCCTGTGGCAGCCCCCCCAGAGCTCCCGGGCACACGGGGCAAGGCAGGGCAGGGCTGGATGTCGGGACAGCCCGAGGGGACACAGAGATACCCAGCAATGGAGAGCTCGGGGCACGACAGGGATGGAGAGGCAAGGAAACCCCTGTGTGGGAATCACTGCTGGGACAGCAGGGACAAACTCAGGCTCTCTCTGTGTTCTGAAGTTTGCAGTTTATTTGGTAGGGCGTGGGTTTATATAAGGCCCTGCAAGGAACTGCAGCCACAGCTCAGAGCAGGATGGAGAGAGAGGGAGAGAGCAAGAGTGAGAGGAGAGTAAGAGTGAGATTTTCCCTTTTACAATACAATAAATCTTCTTCTATGTTGAATATTCTAATTTTCACTAACCAATCTAATACAAGATACAAATTCTCTAACATTTGCATGCAACCTATAGAAATCACTATATTAGCATGTTTTACTGCTTTTCTTATCTCTAAATTTTATCTGGGACCCTTCCTGCCGTGCCTAGGGAGGATGTCTGTTTGCTCTTTGGTGTTTGCAGCATCTAACATTACCTAAACAAAGGGGCCTTCAGGCATTCAGTTGCTTTCAGCCACACAGTCGAAAATTGCTATCATTTCTATTTCGCTTATATTTTCCATACACTCAAAGTCTTTTGCTAGGCACTTTTATTTATAAGGTTTCCCTAATTCATCCTTCCCAACACCCCTGCAGCATACCAAGGATGAAGGCACTAAAAATCCCTGGTGAAGGTACTAAACCCCTGGAGAATCCCTCTGCACAAGGAATACAGCACCCAAGCACCCCATTCCCTCTCCTCCCTGGGAAGAGCTCAGGATTCCTCCCAGTGCTTTATTCCATCAGCTCCCAGCATCCCCTCAGGACTCCTCCTTGCTGGGCTCTGAGGAAAACCTTCCAGGGGAAAGAGCAGGGAACAGGGACAGAGGCCATGCCCAGCCCACAGGAATAGCCACGGCTTCCCAGCCCTCCAATAACCCCACAGCTCAATTTCAATTTTACAGGAATGCCAGTGAGCCTGGAGATGATTCTGATGGGAAATTCCCACTGATCTCTGCCTTCCTAAACCCCAGCATTTCAGGATTGCTGAGAATGGTCCCAGCCCCGAGGCTGCCAGAGCTCCAGGAGTGTTTGGACAGAGCTGCCAGGGATGGACAGGGTGGGATTGTTGGGGGGTCTGTGCAGGGCTGGGGTGGGACTGGATGAGCCTGGGGGGTCCATCCCAAGTCTGGGTATTCCATGATCCTATGATCCCAGGAACGATACAATGCCAAAGTGAAAGCACCACATTCTTATTAGCTTAAACCTAAATACAATAAAATTAAATCAAATTAATCATCAGAATTTTAAGACTGGTCCTGGGTCCAGCTGGTGATTTCAGGCTGCAGCTCAGCAGCTGCCACTGCCTCCAGTAAATGTGCAGGGATTGCAATCAGTTGGTGTTTAATTAACCACAATCACTGTCTCATTAGCTCCAAGCACAATTTCTGCTATGGAGCCTGCCCAGGAGGCTTTGTTTCATTTGGGGATGGGTGGAGTGGGAGGGATGAATTGTGCTGGGAGGATGCCTGGCAGTGCCCAGATGCCAGGACCCCACAGACATCGTGGCATCAACCCCAGGGACAGTTTGGGCACTTCCCCAGACCAGGTTTTGTGTGCAATCAGTGGAAACATCTGAGCCATGCTGAGTCTCCAGCTTTTGTTTCTCGAGCAGCTGAGGGGGTGGTTTGGGGATTTTTTATTCCTGCTGTTCTGGTGTGGTTGTTCTAAATCCTCAATCCCTACAAGGGCCAAGACAAGAGGTTTGTATTAAACAATGCACTGCTAAGGGTGTTTCCCTTGATAACCAGCTGGTGTCAGTTCATGACAGTACCCACAGCTTTCCCACTGTCTTTACAGTTCCATCAGAGAAATCACTTTGTGTTTGCAATTCGCTTGTTTTTTCTCTTTTTTTTTCCTCTACAGCAAATGTAAATTCAACAGCCTTTAGAAATCACGAAAGAAGGTAAATAATCTATATTTACCTATGGAAGTGAAAAGAAATAAAAAGTCACCAAGCCACCCAAAACCAGGAAGGTTCAATTCTCCTCTAAAGCATTTGGTTAAATGATCACCCTGAGCACAAACTCAGAGCCAACTCACAGCCCCTGACCAGGGCATTGAGTGCTCCAGGAAAGAGCCCCAGGCAAATCCTGCCACTGACTGGAGTGGATTTCTGTCAGCAAGAGTGGAAATCGTTGGAGAGGCACCTGCAAAAGAGTTGTTCAATTCCTGCATTTCTGGGGTTTATTTTCCACATCTCAGAGAAACTTCCTCTATTTTGGGCTCAGTGAGTGTCTTTCACCACTAAAAGAAATGAGTTTAGGTTGGAAGGGACCACCAGTTCCACCTCTGCCATGGGCAGTGACACTTTCCACTATCCCAGGTTGCTCCAAGCCCTGTCCAGCCTGGCCTGGGACACTGCCAGGGATGCAGGGGCAGCCACTGCTGCTCTGGGCATGCTGTGCCAGGGCCCCCCGACCCTCACAGGGAGGAATTCCTCCTCAATACCCCATTTAAACCCATGATTCTGAGATTCAGCAATCTGAATGTTTGCCAAGTTTGGCAATACCTTTATCTAAACATCTTTATGTAAAACACAGCTTGCGTGTAGTCAAACATTGCCCCGGATTTAAACACTTATCTGAATGGAAAATCTGCTACATGTAGGGAAAACCTTATAAAAGATTGTAAAATCAGGCCTTGTTACTTTGGCTAAGCTAACAGCTAGCCTGATAAGTTCCCATGAGAAAAGAATTGTAACAGTGAGAATCAGTTTGCATAACAATCTGTTCGTGTGAGAAGACAGTTCGCACCTGTGAGGAGGAAAATTCTACCGGTGTGAAACATTCACTTCACAGGAGACAAGAATGTAAACATCTCCAGAAAGAGAAAAAGTCTGATGGACAGGTACAGTAGCCATTAGCAACCAGTGAACTGAGTTTCAATGAATTGCTGACCAATTAAACACGTTGCCTTCTGATAATCATATAAATACGAGTTCTGTGAATAAAGATTCAGCTATTCTGCACGAAGAGCAGGTGTCTTTGTCTGTCTCTATTGTGACAAGAAGCTTTCACTAAAATGGGGATGCTTTGGGGGAAGGTTGACTTTTTGACAATGCAAGATTTCCCTGATCATTCCTAAACACCTCTGGAGATGGGACCTGGCCCTTGTCTCTATTGAGAATTGCAGTTTGGGTTTTTTTAATACCCTGGCTGCCAGAGAGGAGAAGTTAAATAAAGTTAAATAAAGTCTTCCTTCCTTCACTTTAAATGCTTCGTTTTTATATTTGTCATTTTGATGGAAACACAAGCCTTAAGCAAATAAAAAGAAACATTCCAGCAGTTTATCTTTTAAAACAGTCCTGGATGTGCCATGAGTGGCACATGAGATGTGTTTTCTTAGGGCCTGAACTGCCCAATCCCCAACAATGCAGGAAGGAACCAGTCCCCAGGCAATGCCAATGCTGCAATTTGTTATCTTAGAGGCCCTATAAAGAACAAGGTCCCCAGCTGAGCACATTACATGTGGTTGTGTCTATCTTAAAAGATCGGAGTAGGAAATTCCCTTGGGACCACTGGAATTACTCATGTGCTGCAAAGCAGGCACATTACACCTGCTGGAGGTGTCTCACTGAGCTGCCTGAGGATCAAATTAAGTTTAATGAGCATCCATCCCAAACATTGGGCAAACATAGGCTGTGAAATCCTCACCAAAAATAAAAGGACAGAAGGCATCCCAAGATGATTCATGAAAAACAAATTGTGGAGCTTTTCATCAAAGCCAAGCAAACAGCCCATCACACAGTCAGAGCCAGAAAGAGCCTCAGCTCCACAGGGCTGTGGGAATCAAAGCACAGCAGCAGCAAAGCAATGATGGCAGGCAGGCAGATCCAAGGGAGCAGCACTTGGTGATTCCAGCAGGGATAGAGAACATCTGGCAGGGAAACACATCTCACCCAGCTCCTCTGAAAAGCTGAAAAGCGAATCCAGGAGTGCCAAACACTGAAGGAGCTGCACCTCGGAGCTGTGCTGGGCTCGTGGTGGGGCAGGGTTCCAGCAGCACCAAATCCCAGACTTGGACCTGGAATATCTGCATCTGAGGGCTGCATTTCCCTGGATTAGCCAAAGCCTGCACCAGAGGAGCTCACTGTAAATATTGACTTGGGGAACTTGGAATACACAGCTCGACTTCCTTAATGCTTCCAAGGGCACTCCCAGGCCCCAGACTGCTCCTGTCTCCTGCATCCCAAACAAATCAGCCCCGGGCAGCAGTGTCTGACACAGTCAGGAGCTTTGTGAGCTAAACCCTCCTGACCTCCGTCACAGCAACTCCCATAGCATTCCTGCCCTGGTTTACCCAGTTCCTTTCCCCGTGCAGGATTTGTACAAGTTCAAGGCAAGGAGCTCAGCAGGGTCACAGCTTTCTCCCTCTGTAACAGCACAGCACAAAATATTTCACTGTCTTTAGCCAAGTGGCAGCATAATGAGGTTATTCATCCTCTGCTGGGAGTACCTATGGAAGGCTCCTTAGCAAACCACCTGAGGAAAACTCCTCAAGACCTCAAAGAAAATCCCACAGTGTATGGCATGAAAGGTTTCTGGAACTTTCTGTGAGCTACTGAACACCCAGTGTCTGAGAAAATGCTGAGGAGCCAGAAACAATCCCAGCTGCTCTAATGAACCCACTTAATTAGCAAATGAAAAGAGCAGCACTTGTCCAGAGGCTGGCATGTGGAACCAGGGGACTGCTGGCTCAGAGGAAGTGCTGGATTCAGCTGGGCTGGGGACACTCTCCAGTGTTGGTCTCCTCACAAAAGTGCTGCTCCTCCTCCCAGTGCTAACTGGGATAGGAGAAGGAGGAGAGGAACCCCCCTGCCAGAGCTCCCTGCCCATTCCTGGCTTATGGAAGCCAGGCCTATATGGGTTATATCTTTAAACCTGGGCCCAGTTTATCCTCCTCCACCTCCTGCCTTCTCCTGAACTCTGCTGTTGTATTAATCCCTGACTCACAGCTAAAATCAGCTTTTGCTGCTGGACAGGATGAGTTTACTCTCCTGTGTCTTCCCAGCCTCCACCTTCTCCCAAGTATTCCCAGGGCCCCCAAACCCTGCAGTGATGTCATCTCCCTTCTTGATATTCCTTTAATTTTGACAAGGATTATTAATGAATATTTAAAGAAACTTTTTAGTGCCATGAAGATCTGACTCTTAAGGGCCCCAATTTCCCCATCCTTCACTAAATCCACAAAGAAACACAACTCCCAAATGGCAGAGCCTGAAGGATTTGCCTGAACCTCAGCAAGGAGCTCCCTGCTTGGAGCCCAGCCCTGCATCAGGGAAATGTGAAATTGCTCTGCAGCTGCACCTGCAGAAGTAACACAACCTGCCTTGGGTACAGAAATAAACCCAGCAGCAGCACTGCTGAATTATTTGTGGTTCCCAGGTGAGTTCCCTCCACCGAGAAGGCTGGAGATCATTCACAGAGAAATCTCCTTCTGCTGAGGAGAGGCTTCAATTATTTATGGAGGCTTGAAATATTTAGCTTGGCACTTGTGCCCTTAAGGAAACTCCAGTTACCACTTCCCCAGCACGAGGAGCCAATCACTTATTCATGGGATAAATGGAACACCAAGCAGGAATGCTGGTTCTGAGGCAGAAGCTGTGTCCTTCTGGAGGGAGTAACCTGATTTTTGAGGTAATTTACCCATTCCACTGGTCCTTTGCTTTGGAAGGTTTGGTATGGAAAGGTAAATCCCAGAACCAGGCAGGGATCCCAGTGGGGTTTGAGCACATCCAGGTGTGGAGCTGGGGAGTGGAGAAAACTCCCAGACCTGCACTGGGTGCAAAAACTGAGATCACCAGAGATTTTTGGTCGATTGGTGAGCTTTTCCTGGCAGGGAATGGCAGAAATTCAGCCCGTGACTGGATTTCAGATGCAGGAACTGAACCTGGGACCTTGAAACCTGGAACCAGAAATGTTTATGGGTTCCCTAAGGATCCTGTTTTAGCAAGGCCTAAAGCAGGCTCATGGAGATGGGAATAATTTTTTTTTTTGGTAGCAAAATCATTTCATGGTAGGGAAAGGTGGGAAAATCCAGTTCCCATTGGCATTCTGGGCACATCAGTTCATTTTCAACAGCCAGAGTGGGAAGGGTCCTTCCAAACCACAGAGGTACAATACAGTGGGAACCTATTTTAACCTATTTTTATTATCCTTTAAGAGCTTATGGAGGTGGTTTTGCCCCTCCACTCCAGGGGAAGGTGTCTCTGCCCATGGATCTTGTCCTTAAAGTCCCTTGCAAACCAAATCATTCTGAGATTCTGTGATGATGATAATATATAGTTCTTTCATTAGACATCTCCAAATCTCCAATTATTGCTACTTAATCAACAAATGCAGCAGTCTGGGAAGTGGTGAATATTGATGAGGTTGAGGTTCCAATACAAGAGCAACACTGAACAGGTTGTGACTGAAGAATAATTGAACTTTAATCATTTTAAAGAACCAAGAAATGTCCTCTATAAGCAAATAAAGGCAGAAAAAATGTTCCCAGTACTTGTTGAGGTGATCAGAGGCTGCTGTTACTGAGTTGGATTTTACAAACTGAGGCAGAATTCTCAAACCAGGCAAAGGCAATCAGGGTCCCAAAGCACTGCAGCTTTGGTTCTCTGGGCAAATCCTGGAGATCATCCTGAACAGTGGCACAGGGAATGATTCCCACTGCTCTTTGATTGGGGCTGCATTATCCCATTATCCCATTATCCCATTATCCCATGGATGGCAGGAAACAGAAGAGAATTTGACATTCAGACTTCCCAGTGCAAATGAACAGGAGAGAAATGAACAGTTTTGTTTCTGTGAATATTTTCAGACATTTTCTATATAATAAATGCTCAGTGAAGAACTTTGCCCTCTCTTACTTGTCCCCACATTTATAAAGGATTTTGTTTGTAAAGAGGCTCTAGGAAGACGAACATCAGTGACAGAGCTGCTGGGGGAGATAAGGTGGAAGACTGAGTTATGCAGAGAAGCTGTGGCTGCCCCTGGATCCCTGGCAGTGTCCCAGGCCAGGATGGACATTGGGGCTTGGAGCAGCCTGGGACAGTGGAAGGTGTCCCTGTCATGGCAGGGGTGACTCTGGGTGGGCTTTAAGGTCCATTCCAACAAAAACCATTCTGGAAATTCAGGATTCTTTAATCCTTCTCCTGGTGCAGTCACACCTTGTGCTGGGCACTGATAACTGTCCTTGTCTCATCCCCCTCTCCCCAAATCTCAGTGCAATCCTAATTTTCCACGGCTGCAGAACCACCTCAGCATTGTTGTGTTCGTTCCACCAGGAACTGGGAGAGTCTGAGCAAACTGACACGAAAGCAGCTGGGAACTGACAAGCAAAATCCCCTTCCTGTGGGAAGAGCAGTGGTATTTAATGCTTTAAAATGCAGAAAGTCCTGAAAGCTTGAAAGGAGAATCCCTGATTGTGCTGTGCCTGTTGGCTCTGGTTGGTCCTGCTCTTCCCTTGCCAAAGCCAGCAGCAGAAGCACTTGGATTTGTTTAATTCATCACAAAGCTTTCTGGAGCCTAAACTGCAGTGTGGACCCTCATGGCCACAGGATAGGGTGAGAAATGGCTTTTGGCAGAGGAATTTTATCCAAAATGTGGGGATTTTGTTAAAAATAAAATAATCAGGAGTCAGAAAATCAAACCCACCAACTCCCTTGCAGTATGAGACCGTTTGGTCCAGATTGATGCTCAATCCACAAAGCAATTTCCTGGATTGTTCCTTGGCAGGAAAATTAAAACTGGTTTGGTTTGTCAGTCTGGGCTGGGTCAGGGTTTCCCCAAATCAAAGTTTCATTTTGTAGGAACCTGTTTGGATGGATGATGGATGGATGGATGGATGGATGGATGATGGATGGATGGATGGATGGATGGATGGATGGATGGATGATGGATGGATGGATGGATGATGGATGGATGGATGGATGGATGGATGGATGGATGGATGATGGATGGATGATGGATGGATGATGGATGATGGATGGATGATGGATGGATGGATGGATGGATGGATGGATGGATGGATGGATGATGGATGATGGATGGATGATGGATGGATGATGGATGGATGGATGGATGGATGGATGGATGGATGGATGGATGGATGGATGGATGGATGGATGGATGGATGGATGGATGGATGATGGATGGATGGATGATGGATGATGGATGATGGATGGATGATGGATGGATGATGGATGGATGGATGATGGATGATGGATGATGGATGGATGGATGGATGGATGGATGGATGGATGGATGATGGATGGATGATGGATGGATGATGGATGGATGATGGATGGATGGATGGATGGATGGATGGATGGATGGATGGATGATGGATGGATGGATGGATGGATGATGGATGATGGATGGATGGATGGATGGATGGATGGATGGATGGATGGATGGATTGATGATGTGCAGGGGAGCTGCCTTCAGCTGAGCCCACACCCCGAAATCGTCACTGGCCAAAGCAGCTGGGAGTCAGCTAAGAGAGAAGACTTTGGGAGGGGGAAACACAGCAATTCCAGCAATTTCTCCTGCAGGTCCTTCCTTTTGCTCAGAGATGAACTAGGAATTATTTCCATCAAATCTCAGCATTTAAAGCATCTCCCTCAAAGTTTGGTTCATTTGTCTAAATGTCATTCTCCAACGAAAATGTGAGGAAAGGAATGTGACAGCCAGCAGGCAGCAGATTTAGAGAAAATCTACAAAAATAGCAGTGGCAACAGAATCCCAGAGTCCCACAATCTTTATGGCTGGAAAAGCCATCCCAGACCATCGAGTCCATGATATGCCCAATCCCCACCTTGGCCCCAGCCCAGAGCACTCAGTGTCACATCCAGGCCTTCCTTGGACACTGCCAGGAATGGACAAACCTCCAAACCTCCCTGGGCAGCCCCTGCCAAGGCCTGACATGGGGAAATTCCTCCTGATGTGCAAGACTGGACATTTTATAAAGCTGGTTACACTTTTTTCCTCTAAAGACAACATCTGCCTGTTGCTTTCCAGTTCTGTATTGCTTCAAGGAGATAATGGCATCAATATTCCCTGCTGTCACTGGAAATTTGACACAGATTAATATTAAACTGGATTTAGAATGTTGTTTTTCCATGATGGGTCTGTAATTACCTGACTGATAGCAATGGAAGTGCTAGAGCAGAGCTGTGAGCTACTCAGGGAAAATGAAAATTAAAACCTAATTCTACACTCACTGAGAATACATTCAGGATATTCAGCTGAGTTCACACACAGGATTTGGTTTCTGTCTCCCCCAAAAGCACAAATGGCTCTTGTCCTGAGCTGCCAACCTGCAGCACCAGGGAGAGGAGCCTGAGGAACCTCCCCAGAACCTTCCAGTGCTGCAGAGCAGCTCCTGCTGACCCCACCAGGGACTGGCCTCCACAGCAGGAATGGGCATGAAGAAATTTCCCCCAACACCACCCTGAGCTCCCCTGGCCCAGCCTGAGGCCGTTCCCTCTCCTCCTGTCCCTGTTCCCTGGAGCAGAGCCCGACCCCCCCTCCCTGCCCCTCCTGTCAGGGAGTTGTGCAGAGCCACAAGGGCCCCCCTGAGCCTCCTTTTCTCCAGGCTGAGCTGCCCCATCTCTGTCTGCTGCTCCTCATTAAACTTAGAGCTTTTCTTTAGAGAAATAATATCAGTATCTACATGTACAGCACATCCCCACAGCATTTCCCTGCGCTGAAGCCCAGAACCATCAGCTGCTGCAGAATTCCTTACAGCAGCCTCACCTTGGCTGTTGAACTGCTCACATGTCACTTGTAGCTTTCTCTCCTCAACCATCAAATTATGCAATCACAGAAGGAAAAGAAAGGAGAATTACAGTTGTCAGCACCGAGCACAAATAGAAGGGAAGGTTGCAGTTGAAATAAAGCTTCCAACACTTGCTAGTCTTTAGCTGTCCTTTCTAGAAAGCTCCAGGAGAAGTTCCTCCCTCCTGTGAGGGTGACAGCCAGGCCAGCAGGGTGTTCGGTGTGTGTCACCTTGGCCTGGCTCCTGGATCCCTGGGAGCTGCCTGGAGGGTGAATCTTCTCAGGGATTCCCTCCTTATCTCCAGGGACACATTCCCAGCTCAGGGTGGGCAATCTGCCCCCCCCGACTCTTCCTTAGGGCACATCCCCCACACGTGGGAAGGGAAAGGGTACTTGGGCACAAAATGGTTTGGGTTGGAAGGGACCTTAAAGCCCAACTCCTCTTTTTCAGCACACTTTTATGTCAGGCCACTGTTTAACTCCACAAATGAAACACCCCCAAGCTGCAGTGCCACAGCCCAGGGACAGAATTCCTTCTCCAGTGCCCAAGCACACAAAGAGTGGCCATGAACCCTGACAGCATCATAATCCTCTGGATTGCTAGAAATAGTTTCCTTAAAGGTTCAGACCTGGAAGCATCATCTGCTTCCATCAAACAACAGAATCTGCAGTTCCCACTAGTGCCCTTACCCCGGGATTTAGGAAGGTGTAAGATCTACCAGGGAGCAAATAGAGCTCCTCAGAGGTTTCAGGGGTCAGCCAGGCTCTGGGAATTCGGTTTGCTGGACAGGTCCCCAGTGGGAAAAGGGTTCAGGTTCTGCACTCCTGCAAAAACTGAAATGCAGGTACCTGTCTGGCCCAGCCAGGCGTGCTGCACTTCTCCTTTTTCCAGGAAGGAGATATATAATTGTTTGGATATTCAAACAAATCTTAATTATGACTTAATGGCTCACACTGTAATTAGCCTCCAGAGAAAAGTGCTTTCAATTAAGCATGTAAACATTCTATTTGTTACACCATTACATGTTCTGCTAAATTTCCTGATGACGAGCTGGGAGTGGAGCAGCACAGGCCAGAACTCAGGGAACAGAGGGAAAGGAAGGATGTGACTGGAAATGATCCCTTCTTCCCTCTGCATGTGACACTGGGAGGGTGCCCGTGGCTGTGGCTGGCAAGGCAGTGACCTGTTCAGGAGCTGGCACTGAGCCATGGAATTCCTCCCCATGCCAGGAGGGATAACCTTGCTCCTATCCCTGGATCCCAGCCAGATTCCAGCACAAAATACATCTGCACATGGCATGGAAGAGCATTCCAGGGCCCAGGAAAATTTCCCTGCCTTATATATTTTTTATATTTATATGGCCTCATGTTGCACCAGCAAAGGCCCAGATTAGATAATAGGGAAAAATGTTCATGGTAAGGGTGGCAAAGGCCCTGACACAGGCTGTCCAGGGCAGTGATATGGCAAAACCATGTGGATGTGGCACCTGGGGACAGGGGTCAGTGGTGACTATGGGGGTGGTGCTGGTTCATGGTTGGACTTGTTGACCTCAAAGGTCTTTTCCAGCCTCAATGATTCTCCATGCCCTCATCAGCTGGCAGAGCACAATAGTTAGGATGGCTCTGTTCCCCTGGTGCCAGGAGAATGTGCAGGGAATTATCCATCCTAGAAGCAATTAAATAAGACTAGCAAAGTGAGGAGGAGTAAACTGCTGGTGAAAATCAATCAAAAATCACAGGAACACAGATTTGGGGGGGTGAGGGGAGGGGAGTGAGGGGGTGGGGGGGCAGTGCTTAAAGCCCACCCAGTGCCCCCCTGTCATGGCAGGGACACCTTCCACTGTGCCAGGCTGCTCCAAGCCCTGTCCAGCCTGGCCTGGGACACTGCCAGGGATCCAGGGGCAGCCACAGCTGCTCTGGGCACCCTGTGCCAGGGCCTGCCCACCCTGCCAGGGAACAATTCCCTCCCAATATCCAACATCTAATAGGAGAGAACTCAGGACTGAGTTTCTGTGCCAAGGGGGTGGTTCATACCCCCAAAACTTCTGTGAATGTCCTTCCCTGGAAGAGCAGAGGCAGTACTTGACATTTAAACAATGGGGAGGGTTTACTGTGGGGTGTCACTTAATCCCAGGATGGATCAGGCTGGAAGGGAGCACAGTGTCTCCTCTGGTCCCAGCTCCTGCTCCAGCAGGGCCATCCCAGAGCACATGGCCCAGGATTGTGTCCAATGCTCCTGGAATATCCCCAGTGAGGGAAGCTCCAGGCCCTGTCTGGGCACTCCGTGTTCTTTGTTTATTCCAAGTGGTGCCTCTGCACAAAGCATAGTCCAGGAGCCAGGAAAAGGGAGCAGAATTCCAGCAGGAATTCCTTGCACCAGAGGAAGGTCTGTGTGCTCTGCTCAGGACTGCCAGGACTGCAGAGGGGAAAGGACAATTGTGGGGGGACTGGACAGGAGCCACTCTGCTCCCCTGGCAGGGAGCCCCTGCCCCCCTAGGACTGCACTGTGCTCATCCAGGTGAGATCAGAGCTCAGGTGGGATCAGAGCCCAGGTGGGACCAGAGCTCAGGTGGGGTCAAAGCCCAGGTGAGATCAGAGCTCAGGTGGGCTCAGAGCTCAGGTGGGATCAGAGCCCAGGTGAGATCACAGCCCAGGTGGGATCAGAGCTCATGTGAGAGAAGAGCCCAGGTGAGATCAGAGCCCAGGTGGGGTCAGAGCCCAGGTGAGATCACAGTCCAGGTGAGATCAGAGCCCAGGTGGGATCAGAGCTCATGTGAGAGAAGAGCCCAGGTGGGGTCAGAGCCCAGGTGGGATCAGAGCCCAGGTGAGATCACAGCCCAGGTGGGATCAGAGCCCAGGTGGGATCAGAGCTCATGTGAGAGAAGAGCCCAGGTGGGGTCAGAGCCCAGGTGGGATCAGAGCCCAGGTGAGATCACAGCCCAGGTGAGATCAGAGCCCAGGTGGGGTCAGAGCCCAGGTGAGATCAGAGCCCAGGTGAGATCACAGCCCAGGTGGGGTCAGAGCCCAGGTGGGGTCAGAGCCCAGGTGAGGTCAGAGCCCAGCACGGAGCCATGGGGGCAGTGGTGGGCGCTGCTCCAGGAATCACGTGGGGACAGAGGCAGAGCTTCCACTGCCTTTTAATCGTCTCCTTGTGGGGATTTGGGGGAATTCTGCCTGCCAGAAAGCAGCTTGAAATGTCTTTGACAAGTAGCTCAGATTTATAAATATAAAGCTTGGATGGCTTTTTTCTCCTCCTACCATTTCCATAAAATACAGAATTTACATTTTGTAGGTTTTTACACTTTATTTTCTGCCCATCTTTCATTTCCTCTAGCTAAAGGAAGAGTATAAAAAAAAAGAGTAGGAAGCATAATGAAGCATCAAAAAAAAGAGTAAGAGGTAAAAGACTGGAATTAAAACATGGCAAATGTTCATGAGCTTATCAGTGAAGAAGTTTTCAGGTTCTGTTTTTTCCCTTCATATTTTAACCTTCTCTGTTGTTTTCTTTTCAGTGAATTACTATTTATACTTTAAAGATTTTTAACTAGAAAAGAATATTTTCAGCTCCACTATTTACTCATCTTCTGACCTTCAGAATTAATTTCCAGCGATAGAAATCAGAATCAGGCATTTGTTGCTTTTGCTCCATTGAACCAAAGAAAACAACTGCAATCTCTGCTTTTTTTTTTGTACTTGAAAACAATAATTAAGATGACAACCTCACATTCAGAACTACACATCCCCCATCCTCCCAATATGCCAAGGCCAATTTAGGATGAAGAATAAACTCTCAGTGCCATGAGTTTAAGGGATTTAATTTCTCACTCCACACAACATTGCAGGAGAGGATATTTGCAATAAGAACTCAGTTACTGACTTAGACTTGAATTGAAAAATTCAGTTCTCATGGAAGCTTTGTAGCTTTAAATAGTCTGAACTCCTGAGAACTATTCCCAAATAATATAATGGGATATTCACTTCAAATATCAGATAACAAGGGCAAACACCAGGTAACAAAGTTAATGTGGACATGATGCTATCAAAAGAACTGCTTGACACGACGAAGGCAAAAAGGAGGAAACAGGGCCACAGTTACAAAGTTTAAACATCAGAGCTGGCTGTGATTTCATTTAGAAATCAGCCTCACCATATTTGACATTTCAAAAGCTTCCCTGACTATTTGCCCCCATTTCTGTGCTCCTGAAGCTCATCCTCCATCACTGCAGCCTCTGCCAGGCCCCCAAGTGCCCCATGATCAGTGCCCAGGAGCTGCTGTGCTGTCTCCCCACCCTCCCTCGTGCCCCTGCTCCAGGCAGGTTCCTCCCTGCAGGGAGCACTCACGCTGTCCCCAGGAGCCCTCCTTTGCTGGGAACATTTGTCAGGCCCCAGGATCCACAGCAGCCATCCCAACCCTTCATTTCAAAGGGAGCAAATGGCCCTGCTGGAGAAAGGCATCAGTTCCAGGGAAGATCCAGCCACTGTTCCTGTCCTTTGAGCAGACTCACCTGACAGTGGGTTCAGTGCTGAGCAGTTCCCTGAGCTCTTTTATCCCAGTTACACACAAAGGGAAATGTCCTTTGTGTCCCATTCCCACCTGCTCCTATTGACCTTCTCCTTAAATCTGTCCCCCTGCAGAGAGGATGGGAAATGAATTCCCTGGAATTGTGATCCATTGATGTGAGTGCAGAGGAGCATGTGCCTGTGTCTCTAATGGGCCCCTGGAAAGCACAATTACCAAAGGAGTTCCTTTCCTACTCATGTTCTATTCTTGAACACAGAGACATGAAAAACAGGGATTTTCTTATCCCTTTACAGTGTAATTATGAACCTATACAATTTCCACAAACTGTTGCATCTCCTCTACTCATGGAATCAGGGAATATCCTGACCTGAGAAGGACCCCCAGGCTCACCCAGTCCCACCCCAGCCCTGCACAGACACCCCAACAATCCCACCCTGTCCATCCCTGGCAGTGCTGTCCAAACACTCCTGGAGCTCTGGCAGCCTCGGGGCTGGGACCATTCCCTGGGGAGCCTGGGCAGTGCCAGCACGCTCTGGGGGAAGAACCTTGCCCTGATCCCCAACCCAAATCCCCCTGGCACAGCTCCAGCCATTCCCTGAGGTCCTTGTTTGAATTCCTAGGATCTGCTCTCTGCTCTTCCATCATTACCTGCTGACCTGTTCTGCTCAGGCACTGCCTTCATTTCTCCTAAAGCCAAGTACATTTTTTGGCACATAATAATAAATATTTTCTGCTCATTTTGACGTTTTCACAGCACACATAAATCAGTAAATCCAGTACAAGGGTGTCCATCCAGGAGGACACTGACCCTTCTGATCCAGGTCCTATGGATACAGGGAGCCACAAAGCCCTACATGTACAACTTGTTGGGCAAAAGGAGGTGTCAAATGAATAACACAGAGCATGGATCCCGAGCTGCTGCAGCTGTCACACCTCTTTCCAGTGGAAATGGGAGAGGCTCTCTCCTGGGAGAGGTTTCCAGATTGTTTTCTCACTGCTGCAAACAACTGAGCCAGTGTCTGAGAGCCTCACTGTGCCCAGAAATGCTGCCTCCCTTCACACCTTTCACACCTCCTGTGCCTGGATCACCCAGGGACCTGTTCCAGACCTCAGCACTGCTCTGGCAGCATTTGCTGTCCCAATATTTATCCTGTTTTCCTTGTACAGACTCATCTGATGCAGGGGAATGGTGTGAAGGAAACAATACAGAAATAAGGATGGTTGGTGATTATCCACTCTCAGAATTCTTCCCTTCTCTGTGGAGGTGCAGGAATAAATGTCCGCCTTTTGTGAGGTTTAATTCATGACTGTTCTATTTAATTCAGTGTTCCTGAGATCATCTTAATTTCTATCCAGAGAACAGACCCCTGGCAGGGTTCAGGTCTTTAATAACTGCATTGTCATTCTGATATCTCCATCTCTTACTCCTGATTTCCATTGTTTGCATCTCTTCAAAGGAACAAAGCAGCAGAGTCCCAAAGGAGGAGATTTTTCCCACAGAGTTTCTGATATTAGTGCAGACGTTTAGCAGTGAGCAAATTAGAGCTATGATTATAAATTGCTGCTCGGGATGGGAGAGGATGTGAAAGACGTCAGGAGATGGTTCCTTGCTGCCCTCAGGGCAGGGCTGATCCCGTTTTTGTGCATCCACAGAGATCCTGAGTCAGGGAAGGGAAACTGCCCAGGGAGCAGCTCAGCTCAGGGGAGCTGCAGAGTGTTCCTGTTCTTTTCCATGGCAATCCGAAGGCTGTGAGCGGGTCTCAGTGGGAGCTGTGCATGGACTGTGTGGTGTTTGTGGGACAGAACCAGCACTGATAGGCACAGGGGGTGTGGAAGCTGTCACTGCAGGCTGACAGACATTCCCACTCTTTTAGAGCCCATTAGAGACCCTGGGTTGTTCTGCATTCCCCACCGGGGCTCCCTTGGAATAACTCAGTCTCTGGGCAGACTTTCCTGGATTTTCTTCCAGCCAGTGGGGGAGGAAGGTCCCCACAACAAGGAAAGAGTCTGAATAGATTTGTGTTTTGAGATGTGTGATAATGCTCAGCGTCCTGATGGCTGCAGCTGCAGTAGGACAAGGTTAGATGGGTATTGGGCAGGAATTGTTCCCTGGCAGGGTGGGCAGGGCTGGCACAGGGTGCCCAGAGCAGCAGTGGCTGCCCCTGGATCCCTGGAGTGTCCCAGGCCAGGCTGGGCAGGGCTTGGAGCAACCTGGGACAGTGGAAGGTGTCACTGCCCATGGCAGGGGTGACACTGGGTGGGTTTAAGGTCCCTCTCAACCCAAAGTATTCTGTGATTCCATGATTCCGTTTCTCTTCACTGCCATTAGAAAAGGCATCAGTCTCAGACATCCCATAGTAAGATCTCCAGAAACCAGGTGAAACACCAGGAGCTGATACAGGAGGCCCTGGCATGGGTGATCCATGTGCAGCTCCCTGTCTGTGAGCCTTGGGGCAATCCCAGCCCCCAGGTCCTCAACAAAACCAGCAGAATTATTCCTGTTTGTAAAGTAATGCCAGAAAGAACTAATTCCATTTCTTAATAGCAAACACAGGGTATTTATTCAAAGCTTTTCATCACCTGAACAAGCACTTAGACATTCCCTCAGTGTGAGGAGCACTTCAGGCCCAGGGAGTGACTTGAGCCAAAGTCCAAGTGTTGGGACCCAACAGCACCACAGGGAGGACCAGAGCCCAGTCCCTCACATCACATCCCTTGACTCCTTCCCCTCCCACTCTGATCCTCTGTGACTTTCAAATTCCTGCAGAAACCAAAGAAAACTCTGGCACTTTAATTAAGGCCAGCATTTACCCAAGGAATCCCCTCTCAGTCTGCACAGCTTTGCAGTTATTCTGCATAAGGAGCACACGGAGTGCTGGAATTAAGAGGCTGTAAAACTAATCCACACAGAACAAAACAGAACAGAACAGAGAGACATGCTGGGAATCCATCAGCCTGAAATTCATCTGGATACCGTCAGCTGCAGGACTGAGAAGATGGAATTTAACAGAGCAATACTTAAAATTCAGTTTCCATCCAAAGAGCAAAGCACTTAACAAATTAATTGAGCTTAGCATCCATGTTGAGAGCTCAGCACTGGTAACATCATCACAGGAGAGAGGCTGGTTTATGGAGGGCCGAAGGAAGCACAGCAAGCGCTCAGCAGACAAATGCCTGCCCCAGAGAGCCCCCGAGGTGACAAACAGCACCTCTGCAGTCTCTGCTTTTAGCCAGACACTGCACCCAGCGCTGGCCAAGCTTTCCCCAAGAAACAACACATCTTCCTTAAGCAGGGCTGGGACAGCCTCTCCTTATTTTTCCTGGCTGCTCGTCAAAACAAAACATCCTGGGCACCACAAACCTTTTAAATGCTTCTTTTGTTTGTATGTTTGTTTGTACCTCAAGCTGCAGGAAGCCCAGCAGTTCTCCTCCCTCACATATCTCCCTCTCTGCTGGTTTTCCCCCTCCCTATCAGATCCTGGTGGGAACGTGTGGCTGGATAGAAACCTCTCCTTCCCCCCAAGCTGTTTAAAGCACTGCAGCACCAGTTCGATGGAACAATTATGTTCTGTTCCAATGAATAAGATTTATCCTTCCTTTAAGGATAGCCTGACTTTGCTCAGTGAAAAACTGTTTGCAGTCACCCACAGCTCCCTTACAATCTGTAATCCACCATTTACATCCTCTCTCCAGTCCCACTGGAGCTGAGCTTCTCATAATTTTCTTCCTGGATACAGAAAGTGCAAAATGCCCTTCCTTCCAAAATAAAACCATCACACAAAGGATAAGAGTGAGAGGCTGTGAAAAACCTTGGAGTCTGTGACCACTTAGTGATACTTGGGTAAGATTTGCCCCTTCAGAGATAAATATTGCACTCTATAAATCCATTCTGATCTATAGAATACTTATGGTATGTTCTGCAAAGCAGTCAGTATACAGAGGTAATTTCACTCTAAACTGTACATTAAGGAACCATTAATATTCCAAAGGAGAAGGTTGGAAGTTGATAAATGCCAGCACTGAGGTCACTGTGGTCGCCTTTTCCTCTCCATCTATTTAATGATGTATTTGCTCCAGGTCTCCTTCACACAACTGACAGGAACTGTTCAGAAGAGCTGGGATGGGAACAAGCACAAACACAAGGACAGGAGGGTTTGGAGACTGATAACTGAAACTGCAATGAGTACAAATCGAGTGTCATCATGTGGCACAAAGTGTCTCAAATATCCCCAACTCGTGCTGCAGGGTGACCCACAGGGGTCACCAATCCACTGGTGTGAACTGGAGCATTGCACGCGTCAGCAATTGTCCCATTCTGGCACAGCAGGAGCACAGGGATCCCAATTCTGAGTCACAGAATCATGGAACAGTTTGGGTTTGGAATTACCTCAAAGCCCACCCAGTGCCACCCCTGCCATGGCAGGGACACCTTCCACTGTCCCAGGCTGCTCCCAGCCCTGTCCAGCCTGGGCTGAGAAGGGATTCTGTGGGGGATTCTGTGGAGCTGGGCAGGGATTCTCTCGAGCAACCAGAACAAGAAAAGGAGAAACAGCTGTTGGTATGGAAAATCCTCAGCAATGGGCTCCACTTCCCAGCAGGAGAGCAGGAGCTGCCCTGGGGTTGCTGCTGTACCCTCAGGTCCTGGTACCAAGTGCTGCTTTCAGGGCAGGTAAAAGAACCCAACACAGCAGCAGCAGAAAAGGAAGGGTCACAGGGGAGTTCCTGGCACAGGGTGCCCAGAGCAGCAGTGGCTGCCCCTGCATCCCTGGCAGTGTCCCAGGCCAGGCTGGAACAGGCCTTGGAGCAACCTGGGACAGTGGAAGGTGTCACTGCCCATGGCAGGGGTGGCACTGGGTGGGTTTAAGGTCCCTTCCAACACACAATCCCCTGATACACATCAGATCAAACATTCAAGCCCAAAGTGTTTTTCTTTTCTTTTTCCTCAGATTTCTCAAGCCAGGTGGGTCACAAGCCATTTTCTCTGTTTCCCCTTCCATGCAGGATCTGGAACTGTTTTTCTTCCACATTGCTGCAAAAAAACCAAGCGCACACAAGTGATACCCAGATAACCAGCTGAGCGTTCAGAACGTGGGGAGATGTTTATCAGAAACGTCACAAAGTCGGTTGTGGTTTGACGGGAGGGAGCAGCTCATCCCTGAGACACGACTCAAGGCAGCTGCAGGAGATTCAGAACAAGTTATTCAGCCAATGTGGAATCTGCCCTGATAAGAAACACCGAGTGACTGGAGCAGGATTTCTCTGTGTAAATTGAAATCAGGGCTGTGTAAAGCTGAATTAAACCTTTGTCACGAAGCTGCAGAGATGTCACTCGTATTCTTCCAGGATAAATTGGCAGCATCCACTGGGAACAGTCTTGGAACAGTGCTTTGACTGCAGTAGCTGCTTTTAGAGTAACAGCAAAAGGAGAGGATCTGTTCTTTAAAATCCTAAAATGATACTAACTAACAGCACAAGAGAATGAACAGGCTCTGCTTAGGGAACTGCTCCACAAAACTGAATTTCTACTACAAAGCTGCTTTATTTTCATAATTGCCCCTCTGGAGGAATTTTGTTAATTGTTCCTCTTTCTTCCCCTGCCTTGAATTCCAATGTTCCCTCTCCAGCCCAGGGGAATGAAGCCAAAGGGTTTTCATCTCGAGTTTGGAGAGCTGGTCAGCTTTCATTAAGGCCTCAGTCACTTTTAATCAGCTCTCCCCCAAAAAACAATTGAAAATAATTACCTGAGCTTCTCCTGGGCTTTGGGGTCAGAAGAAAGGTGATCAGCTGAAGAGAGACCAAGGGACACTGCTCCCGTCAAAGCCTGGACACTTCCCAAGGCCTGAGCCAAGGAAATAACACCGAGTTTCATGATCCCTGTCCGTGCCTGTTAAGAACCCACACAAAAACTCTTTCAAGGTTTGTATGTGACTTCCAAGTGTCCTTCACACTGCTTCTTCCTCTGGCTTTGTCCTGGCTCTTACTCAGAATCACAGAATCATGGGATCGCTAAGTTAGGAAAAGATCTCCGAGGTCATTGAGTGCAACCATCACCATCACCAGTGACCCACATCCCAAAGTGCCATATCCAAAGGTTTTCTGAACACTTCCAGGGATGGAGATTCCACCACTGACCTGGGCATTCCAATGCTTTGCAACCTTTTCCATGAAGAAATTTTCCCAATACCCACCCAGACCCTCCCCTGGCCCAGCCTGAGGCCGTTCCCTTTCCTCCTGTCCCCATTCCCTGGAGCACAGTCCGACCTCCCTCCCTGCCCCTCCTGTCAGGGAGTTGTGCAGAGCCACAAGGGCCCCCCCGAGCCTCCTTTTCTCCAGGCTGAGCCCCTTTCCAGCTTCCTCAGCCCCTCCTGGTGCTCCAGCCTCTTTCCCATTTCTCTAATCCATGGTACAGTTGCTCAGACGTGCCCAGAGACATCAGCTGATTTTAAATCTCTCTAGCACACCCTTCATCATTTCCTTGAGGTGCTGGAAATGAAAAGTGAGGCTGTGCTGACAATTCCACAGGGAAGGCAGCACAGGAGAGAGCAGAGAGAAGAGCTCCACAAGAAGCAGAACAAGGCCAGTTTCTCAGACCAGCAGGGAAATTGGAGTGTTGCAGCACTGGAAGGCTCTGAAAGCTTTGGCTTCAGCAGATGGGATGAGCTGATCCAACGGCTCCCAACAGCAGCCTCTGCTTCCCCTCCTCCCCTTGCTTCCAGACTGTTCCTCCTTGCCTTGCCTCAAACCAGCCCCAAATCTGAGCAGATCCACATCACCAGGTCACCCACAGTCCTGACCTGGCTGATCTGACTGATGGGACCCTTACTGGGCACCCCCAGAACTGGCCCCAGGGAAGGATGAACATCCCATTCCACAGGAATGAACCCTGATCTCATCCCAGGTGCTCCTGAAATGGCTCTTCCTGGGCCAGGTGGGACAAGGCCCTGAAAGGACACCAGGAACGAGCCAGATCACCCATGGAAGCCATGAAGCCACTGCCAAGGCCTGACCACCTTTTCCAGGAAGAAATTCCTCCTTGGAAGAAATGAAGCAGATCCAGGGCATGTTTGACAGTAACATTGTCTATGGGGAATAGAATGGCAAAACTCCTCTGAAATACTCTTCACAAATGGGAACGTGTGGACAAAGCCAAATTTAGACCAGGCTTAAGTTTCCCAAAGCTCTTCCCCTCATCTCTGCACAGCCCTGGATCCCCAGGGGAAATTTGTTCACTGAATTCCTCTCCAGCACAAACACACAAAAGAATCTCCATCCCCCTCTTATGTTTCTGCCCCTGCTCCATGAAATCCTACAGTGAAGGAAAACCACCCAGAAGCTCTTGGCCAGTGCAAGTCCAGGTAATGGGATACCTGGGAATGTTCATTGCTGCCACAAGTGCTACCAGGAGGGGACAGGCCCAGATGCCCCTCATGTCCCTTGGAGCCAGGCACCCTCACACACAGAAAATACATATGTGTGCCCAACTTCCAGCAATTAAACTCCAGATCAAAAGAACCACAACTGTGGATGTGCTTTGTTTATTATTAGCTCTGCCTCTGGTCACCTGAAGGTCTTTCCAACAACGTTGTCTTTAATTACTTTAATGAGAGAGAAAATTATCTGAGGAGTGTCAGCTCAATGGGGCAAGGTCCTGATGGAAATGCTAAGTCTGGGATCATTAGTTCAGCAGTTAAGAGTACATTATCTGAAGTTATTGGAGCTAAAAGTAAACAGCTCCTGGAGCCTGACTTGTGCCAAGAGTGAAGTTGGGGAAATAAATTAGGAGAGGCTTTGAACTGAGCTTGTGTTGGTTCTGCTCCCACCTTCTGCAGAGGTGGCTCTTTGTTGGTCCAGAGCTGAAAAAAATGTTTGTAGAGAGAAAAGGAAATTGAATCCACCACAGGCTTGTCTTCACCAAAACCCTCCCAACAATTCCTTACAATGAACTCCTTGAAGTGAATGAGTTTATCTAAAGCAAATTAAGATAAAGCAAATCAAGGTCACTTCAGCCCTTCGGGAAGCCTGATGTTAATCTGCTCCTTTAGCAGTCCTGAGCCTCCTCTCCAGCTCGAGGAAGGCAAGATGGAGCAATTTAGGTTCATTTGCAATGAAAAGGGATTAAATTGCATTTATGACCTCATCTCTGCTGCAGGTGAGTGCTGCCCACAGTCACCCAGCTCAGCTGACAGGCAATTAATTTGAAGCATAGGTAATGTGATTCTGATTCTGGGCCAGGAGTATTTGCTACAAGGATATAATCTGGTTAAATTAATCCCATTTAATTTTTCACTTGCCTTGGTGGGGCCTGCATTGTAAGAACAGCCCTTCCTCGTGTTCTCTTTGTGAGGATCAGAATTGCTGCTTTCTTCAGCTTGGAATTAGAAAGGGAACTGGATAAAAACTGGTGAACCCAAGGATTTTACGTCCAAAAGAAAATCCTTTCCTGTGAATTTTCCTGTGATTACATCCTGTGCATAAGCCAAGCACTGCACATATCAAAGATAAACCAAGCCATCCTTGGAGATTCCAGCTCATCACGTGCAAATTCCTATGGCAGGCTTCAGTTTTTCTTTGTCTTAGGAATAATTCTTGGGTTTTGTACAAGTGCTTTGCTGGTTTAATGTGCTTACTGTGCTAGAGAGAGAGAGAGAGACAGCAAGAACAGCAACACACATGGGCCTTTTTAGGGAAAAAGAACCAACTTTTATTGAAAGGACAACCCCTATTTAAAGCATGTTTTCTAGAGCTAAGACAGGACAGGAGCTCATTGGATAATTGGGAAAAACATGGGTGGGACAGTATTTTAAGATGTATCCCACAGTTAACACTAGGTGTTAATCTTTATTGTGAATTCCATTCTGTTTTGACCAGATTATCATCCTGGGAGAATTTCTCCCCAATTGAAGCCGAATCAGTTTATCAGCCTGGGAACGGAGCTGAGAAGCTCGGGCCTGGAAGTGACTTTCCAGGCTGTAATTTTCTTAGCTTTCTAACAGTGCGTGGCAGATTGCATCTTTTAAATAACCCTGGAGTCCCCATACATTGCAAAAGCCCCAAATCCACCAGAAATGCCTGAAGAGGTTGGCCAAGTGCCCAGGGCAGTGAGGAGAGCAAAGGCTCTGCTGCAGGCAGGTGAGTGAGTTCAGCACCTCAGGGGCCAGGGCTGTCCTGCTTTGTCCCAAAACAGGGAAGTTTGGTCTTGGGAGACTGAGGTGAGAAACTGTGGCTGCCTCTGGATCCCTGGCAGTGTCCTTGGCCAGGCTGGACATTGGGGTTTGGAGCAGCCTGGGAGAGTGGGAGGTGTCCCAGCCCATGACCTGGGCAAGGTGTTAATAGAGACATAGTATCACAGAAACATGGCATGGTTTGGGTGGGAAGGGACCTTAAATCCCACCCAGTGCCCTGGCAGGGACACCTTCCACTGTCCCAGGCTGCTCCAAGCCCTGTCCAGCCTGGCCTGGGACACTGCCAGGGATCCAGGGGCAGCCACAGCTGCTCTGGGCACCCTGTGCCAGCCCTGCCCACCCTCCCAGGGAACAATTCCTGCCCAATATCCCACCCATCCCTGCCCTGGGCAGTGGGAGCCATTCCCTGTGTCCTGTCACTATTCTTAGGGATGCTTTAAGATCCCCCTGTGCTGATGGGAACCACGGGGTGCTTTGTGTCCAAATCCTCTCCTGATCCAGGTGAAAGGAGACACAGAACATGGCACCACCTCAACGTCTTTCCCACACCTGGCACTGCCTGGGGGAGGAGGAAGAGTGGTAATAGGGAGCATGCAACTCTGCAGATTTTCAGATACAGAGCAATTGAATTTATTGAAGGAGCTCAGAGCCTTCCCAGCCTGTGCCTTTTAGACCCTGTTTGCCTGGGGAAAGACAAACGTCCTGTTAACCACAAACAGCACAAACTGCAACCCTATGATCTGAGCCATGACCCTGATTAAACAGCCAGGAAATCCTGGAAAACCTCCAGAGGCAGCATTCAATTCTTTGCCTTGGGGTGAGGGAGAAGGAAACAAGGAACAGATCTGTGCAGTTTCAGAAAGGATGAGGCATTTCCAGCACTCAGGCAGAGCATGTGCAGTGACAGGAGTGAGGAATTTAATTACCAGGGCACCCAATTTCTCTGCTCCAGGCAGGAGCTGATCAACAGATGGTTTGCAAAAAGCTCCCATTGCTCCTGGTGGCTCACACGGTATAATTAGGCAGGGAAATGGGAGCTGTGACAGGAGTGTCACAGTCCCAGCAGCCCCAGACACAGCCAGGGACGTTTCCTGGTGCTGCAAACCTGAGAGCAAAAGAAAACTCCTCTGGGATGTGGAGCGGCACCAGGCTGGGGACCCAGCTGCTTATTCCTGCCTAGGTGATCCAGGAAAAAAACATCAAATGAGGAATGTGTTGGACAGATTCACTTAAAAGCAATTTGCTTTACCTGTGGCAAGACAGGAGTTCATGAGGTGAGACCTCCAGGGAGAGGTCTACTAGGAATCTCACAAAAATCCTGGGGTTTACTGGTGGGAGCAAGACGAGGGAGAAGGAAGGAATTTGGAATTCCTCCCTGGGAGGGTGGGCAGCCCTGGCACAGGGTGCCCAGAGCAGCTGTGGCTGCCCCTGGATCCCTGGCAGTGCCCAAGGCCAGGCTGGATGGGGCTTGGGAGCAGCCTGTGTTTACCCCTGGAATTGCTGTATATTCCAGCAGCACTCTCTGCATATGGCACAGGCATTCCAGAGGTGCTTTATGGTGGATATTTCACTGCCTCTTTCAGCTCAGGGATAAACAAAAATTTCTCTAGAAAGCCCAGGGAAGGATTTATGGCTCAGCAGTGCTGAGCAGCCTGTTTGTTCTGACTTCTGTTTAAGTTTCTGGGCTTCCCAGACACCTGCAGACTTTCCCCTCTCAAGCCACTCTTCAAACTCATCAGAAACCTTTGTCTTCCATTTGGCAGGAAATGCCAGTACTGTAAGCCCTGCTTTAATCTCAAACCCAGCATTTCTTTTTTTCTTCCTGGTGGAGACATCACACCACCTGCTTTGGGTGATGCTGGAACTTCTCTGCTTGTGCTGCAGCTCCGTTTCCAGCTCAGTGCATTGATTCCATCCCAACCATTCCCTTGGGATGAGACAAAAGACTGGATTACTCAACCACATCTCTATTGATGAGTTCTCCTGAAGAGCTTTTAGTTCAACAAAGTGGAGCTTCTAAAGATAAACCCCACTATTGACAGTTTTCCTCCTGGCTTCTCTGTCCTCACCTGGAGTGAGGCCAGCACTGGGTTTGGATCTGCATTTGAACTCATTTGAGGGGAAGGAGCTGCTCCAGTTTCCCCTCTCTGCAGTCCCAGTATCTTGGATGGTTCCCTTGCTATAAATCAGCTCCATTTCACAGAGCTCTGATTGGAATTCTGAGTCTTTACCTGCCTGGGCTCCTGTGGGGCACTTCAGGGCAAGCAGAGCATCTCTGACAGAAGTTATTCCGTGTCATTTCGCCTCAGGCATTGTCTGGCTCCAGCAATAACTGCAGGTTGTGCCGTTTCATTACTGAAGAACTTTTGCTTCACCGTATTCAGGACATGAACTGTGGGGATTTCTCATCTCAGGAGTTTAATTACCTCTTTGATTGAAGCAAATGTTGTATCAAGTGCAGAGAGGGAGGTCAGGGTTGGAATGATCTCCTCATGCCCAGATTAGAAGTGCAGCTCCTGTATCTGCCATTGGCTCCTAATGAGGGATTTCAGATTCACCAGCTTCAAAGTAATCTCCAAAATGCAGCTGAACAGCTCCAGAGAGGAGATTTGACTTTGTTGCTCCACATTTTGCACCATGCCCCTTTTTTCTCCTCCTTTTGAGCTGTTTGATACTGTGTTCCTTGTGCTCTGGAAATTCTGCATCAGAGCTGCAGTTGGATGATGAATGTGATTAAACAAGCCAGACGAGTTGGTTTCTCTCTGCTTGGTCTTGGACTTGGCTCAGTTTCCTTATAAAGGATTATAAAGAGCTCCCCACGTCAGGGGAAACAGCTTGGTGCCATTATTTATTTATTTATTGTCCCATTGTCCCAACCTTGTCACATTCTCCACAACACCAAATCTACCCTGCCCCCTGGAGCAAAGGGGCAGTGGGGATGAAATTCCCTAAGAAATGATGGGAAAAAAAAAACAAAACAAAAAAAGAAAAAAAACCAAAAAACCCCCACCAAAACAAAAAAAAAAAAAAACCAAAAAACAAACAAACAAAAAAACCCTTCGGATATTCCTTGGAGCATGAAAATTTCCATGTAAACCTCTGGTGTGATGGACCAGGAAGAGGCTGGACACTGGAAAACCAGGCCTTAGTCCATGACTTGGTGTGTCCAAAGCTAATGTGTTGGAAGGTGCAGTTTTTCAGCCCTGGAGATGGAAATCCTGGAGGATTCCTTCCTGAGCTCCAACCTTAGTGCAAACACATGCTGAGCTCTACATCCACTGCCAGAGCTCCCTACAACTTATAAATCAGGGAGGAAAAGTTGTTCAGCAACAGAATTTGCCCCTTGGCTCTCATCTTTAAAATTCTTGAACCAGGTCCTTCAGAGCTCTAAACTTTCTTGGTGAGAATCCAACCCCTGAGTGCTTGAGGCTGGGCATCCAATAACTGAAGGTCTCACAACATGCCTAAAAGTAGAAATTTGCAAACTAAAGTCTGCTTTGGATCATAACTCTGAAGATTGGGTGCCTTGAAGATCAAATTTTTCAATAAAAGACATCCTGGAGGGGGGGGATTTCTTTTTCTGAAGTTTCCTCGAGTATTTAATGGACCAGAATTTCCCTCCAAAAACACCCAGATTTCCTCCTGTTCCCACTCCGTTACAGCAGGATTTCACCAGCTCCTCTCAAGAGTAAAACACTAATTCCATGACCTTTTAGGAGGAATCCAGCTCTTCCAAGGGATGTTTTGTCACATACCCAGCCCCTCCCTGGTGAGGGCCCCTCTCCTGGCAGACTGATTTTCTGTGCAGAAAAACACAGCTGAAAAAGGCACCCCAGCCCAGCCTTTGGAGTGTCCTTCCAGGAGAATGCAGAGGCTCCTTCCAGCCTTAAAGCCCCTGGACATCTCCATGGCACTGACTATGGAATAAGAAAATGGAATCTCAGACAATCTCAGAATGGTTTGGGTGGAAGGGACCTTAAACCCACCCAGTCCCACCCCTGCCATGGCAGGGACACCTTCCACTGTCCCAGGCTGCTCCAAGGCCTGTCCAGCCTGGCCTGGGACACTGCCAGGGATCCAGGGGCAGCCACAGCTGCTCTGGGCACCCTGTGCCAGCCCTGCCCACCCTGCCAGGGAACAATTCCTGCCCGATATCCCATCCAGCCCTGCCCTGGGCAGTGGGAGCCATTCCCTGTGTCCTGTCCCTCCATCCCTTGTCCCCAGTCCCTCTCCAGCTCTCCTGGAGCCCCTTTAGGCCCTGAAGGGGCTCTGAGCTCTCCCTGGAGCTTCTCCTCTCCAGGTGAACATTCTCAGCTCCCCCAGCCTGGCCCCAGAGGGGCTCCAGCCCTGGGATCATCTCTGTGGTCTCCTGTGGTCCTGTTCCAACAGCTCCGTGTGCTGCCTGTGCTCAGGGTCCCAGACCTGGAGCCAGCTCTGCTGGGGTCTCATGAGGGCACGGGGGGACAATCTCCTCCCTCAATCTGCTCCCTCTCCCTTTGGGTGTAGCCTAGGCTGTGGCCTCCTGGGCTGGCCATTCAAAATGTTGGCTCATGTCCCTTTCCCTTGTCCCCTTATTCTGTCTGTGTGAGCAGGACAGGGCCTGGGACATCCTGCCTGGCCCAAGAGGACAAACAGAGAAACCAAATCCTGCCTGAGAAAGCAAAACACGTTGTGACAATGCCAGAGTTCCAACCTCAGCCCAAATCCAGCCTGAATTCTCCAGACTGCTTTTTCTGTATCACCCTGCTCCTCCTGCAAAGTCAGCTCCCCAGCAGGATCCTGCAGGATGTCACCCGGGGGTACCACAGCTGCCACCTCCATGCCACACTGCCTCCAAACTGGTCCCAGTTGCCACCAGAGCTGCAGACACATCAAAGACTCTGGGCTGTCATCACAGAAGCTGCTCTGGGTTCAGATGAGGTGGGGTAGGAACTTCCCAGCTCTGCCATCAGCTGGCACTACTGATCAGATCCTTGCTGTCTAACCTGGTTCTGTCAGAACAGCTTTGAAAAATTCAACGAACAAAACCCTACTATTAGCAATGTTTTAAGCTAATCCAGATCATTTTGATAGAACTGGGCTAGGGAGCAATTCCAGCTGTCACAGCAGGAGCAGGGCTGGCCCCTGGCCAGGGCCAGGGCTGTGGGCAGGTGGAGCAGGACACAGAGCTGAGACTTTTCCTTGGGGAGCTGGGGTCGCCTGGCAGGACTGGGCTGGGACATTCCTGCGTGCCCAGGTGGCTGCAAAGCTGTTCCACAGGCAGGGCCACACCAAGACTGGGCTGACCCGAGTGTAGAACAGCACAGAGTGATGAAAGCACTCCAGGTCACTCCTTGCTTTGCTCCCCAGTCCTGTGCCCAGAATCCCAGCTGTCCGAGGGATGGGCCCAGGAGCAGGGGCTGAGGAGGAGCGTGGTGTGACAGGCACAGACCTGTGCCACAAACACTGCTGGAGCACTGGCTTTGTGGGACATTCTCAGGGTGACAGCAGCATTCTGGTGATGATTCACCCTGGGCTCATGGGGCTGAATAATTCAATGTTTCAGTGAAACCACAGGAGAGTTCAGGCAGAGTAGCAAATGCTGCCTCAGCCTCAGCTCCCAGCCCTGCTCAGGAGCCTGCGTCTGGGTGATCACAGAATCATGGAATCAGGGAATTGTTAAGACTAGAAAAGACCTTTAAGATCATCAAGCCCAACCATCAGCCTGACGTGATGTTCCTTGAGCAGCCCAGCTGTTCTCACCACTGTGATAAGAGCTCAGCTGTAATGAGAGGAATACTTGACCCAATTAAGTACATCCTAAGTCTAGGTGGGAGTAAATGAGTGAGGACATAATTCCCTGTGTGCAGATGGGGCCCTGGAACACTGAGACTGTAAGGAGCAGATTTCTGACTGTGTGTTAACCAGAAGTGGGGACAAATTTTTTTGTAGGTGCCAATCTCACCTCAGCTGAGGACACTTCCTGCCAGTGAAAATCAAAGCAGTGCATGACCATCCACAAACCCCCCAGGCACTTCTGACTAACAACACTCTCCATTCCAAGCAGCTGCTGGACACCTCTGATCCACTCATCACGATAAACTCATTTTGGCTGTGCCTTGAGCATGGCTGTGCCTCTGCCTCACAGACAAGAATTTCTGTGCTCATGCAGCAGCTCCTCCAGCCCCAGCTTAGCCCAGTGTTGGTCCCACTGGGAGTCAGAGCTTTTGAGTGGCCTAGCAAGAGATCTCTGCAGCTGCCTGAGGATATCAGAGGAGTCTCCAGAGCTCTGTACCTTAAAAACTCCCTCAGCACTTCAGACAGAGCAAGCTGGGGGGGGTTCTCTCCAGGCTTCCTCCCACATTTCCATGCAAACAGGTTTGTTTATCCTTTGTAAACACAGATAAATCCAGCAAAAATTGGCCTTCTTGACTCGAGGAAGTAATTTGGTGTCGTAGCAATTGTCAGACACGGTGGCACCATCTGCCACACTCACATGATTGCAATTTGCCAGACACTGCATCATCTCCCTGTTTCCAATTATCCTTTTCCTCTGAACAAAGCTTGTCTTTAACAAAATGCTGGTACATCCAAGGGAAAGGAGGAATAATAATCACTGTTTACCATTATCCAGCAATACATTATTCATGCTTCCCTCCCTTAGCAAAATTTTCCTTTCCCTAATATCAAGTGGTACATACTGGAGGAGAATGGCAGAGCCTCTGGGATTCCAGACGACTTTGCATTGCTGTCATTAGCATAGGCTCTAAGATTAATCAGGATATTCATTAAGGAGCAATTTCACTGCAAGGACTTCTTGGGGGGCAGGTGCAGTTTCACCTGGAGTGGGAGCACAGCACCAGGACCAGCTCCTGGGGCAGTGGCAGAGTGACCTGGCCCCACTGCCAGGGACCCTGATAACCCAAGCAGGGGCACTGCAGTGCCAGGGTGTGCTGAGGGCTTGGCACATTCCAGGGTTGGCTGCAATGATCCCCCTCAGGATCATGGAACCTCGGCTCAGGTCCAGAGCCCATATTACAATATCAGCATTTCTCAAGGATCACACACGCTCCAGGGGCAACTCCAGCTGCTGGGGTGGGATTGTCCAGCTCTTGGATGGGATTGTCCAAATGCTGGGGTGGGATTCTCCAAATGCCAGGTCACAGCCTGGAGGCCTCCAAGCAGCCCTGGAACAGCTCTGCACCAACAGCAGTAAAGGAGTCACAGGCAGGTGCCAAAAACCAAACCAAAGCAGGCAGGGAGCTAGGCAGAAGATTCCTCCAGCCAAGGACTGCCTCTGTCAGGCTGTTTTATCCTTGAGGAAGAAACCTAACAGAACTTACGTGGGATTGCTCACACAGAGACCTCCAATGCTGAAGCCATAAAATGTTTTGGCTGGAAATGAAAAACCCACTGAATTGAGATGAAAGCCAGAAAATTTGTAGGGTGAAAGAAGATGATAATAATAAAATATATTAATAAAACCTGGAAAGATGGCTCTTGCCCAGAGAGGTTGTGACTCCACATCCCTGGCAGTGTCCCAGGCCAGGCTGGATGGGGCTTGGAGCAGCCTGGGGCAGTAGGAGGTGTCCCTGCCATGGCAGGGGTGGCACTGGGTGGGCTTTAAGGTCCCTTCCCACTCAAACCACTGCATGACTGTCAATAGGGACCAAGGGAAGTGGTGCATTCCAGACATATCCAGCTAAGGACAAACAGCTTTCCTAGCTGAGACATTTCAGTGCCATTCCCTGAGGAGCCAGAGGGATTTCTGCTCTTTCCAGTTTGCAGGAATTGTGTAGGAAGGACGGTGGAGGACACAGTGCTCTGCCATGGCCCTCACAAATTCACCTGCCACACTCCAGTGACTCCTCCATTACATCTTAAAGGGCTTCTGCATAAAACAGAAGGGCAAGGACTTAAACTTTAACAACTGTGACTGTTCACAGCCAAACAAATTCCCCAGCCAAAGGAAAACTTCCAGTACCAGCCTGGTCCTAGGGACTCCCCAGGCTTCTTTAGTCCTTGGAGTAGGTACCAGGGCAGGTTTTCCTCTGTATTTATTCTTGCAAATAGCAAAGCAGCTGTTTGCAATGACCAAAATCCACCATCTTTAGCCAATTTCTAGAAAAGATGCTTTAATAAACATGTTCAGCTAGGATGACCCAGCCCCAGGGATGAGGCTAGTGCCTTCACCTGCTCCAACATTCGTGCCACAAATAAATCAATAGAAACACAAGGAAGTGCAGATTGGTCCTGCCCCTCTTACCCAGCCTTGCTCAGCTGCTGCTGGGTGAATAAAGAGGAAGAATTGCCTTTGGTTCAGAGCAAACCTGGCACAATCTAAAGGCTCTTTCTTAGCTGGAAGTGCTGGGGGTCAAGCAGAATTCCAGACAGAAGAAATAAGGCTTGCACCCTCCTGGGCCAATTGCCTCTGTTTTGTCACCAGAAAAATTCTGATCTTACAATGAAACCAAGAAAACTTGTGCACTTGAAATCTTCTGTAAATTCAAATGCAAAACGGTAACTTCTGCTGAAATTATTCTGATAGGAATTTCTGCCAAAAAATAACACTATGAGAGAGAGAGAGGGCTTTGTGCTTTAAACATTCAGCTGTTCCTAATCTCCATCCTTATAGACTGCTCTGGAAACCTCAGTTTTGGTTGTTTCAAGTTCCACCTTGTAAACACACAATTTATTGAAGCTTTATTAAATGCAATCTACTCTTCATGCTCAGATTTGCAAACCTTTTACAAGTTGCAAATGATCTCTTATTGATTTTTCCTTTTGTTGTTATTTACTTTGTTTACCTGGGAGCTAAAGGCCTGCTGGAGACAAGACTCATTTACTGCAAGCTGGATGAAAATAAGTCCAGCAGTAGCTGCTTAATTGTTTTGAATTATCATCGTTAATTGGGATTGTGTCTTTTGATTTGCTGAAAGGCAGTGATTTAATTGCACTGCACCTAATTAGCAGCAGTTTTGATTATGGGGAGCTTCGAGTGGCACCAACCCTCAGAAAACAGAGCCTTGAGCAAATATTTTGCCAAACATCACGGGAGGAGACAGAGGTAGTGTTGGCGTTGGGGAAAACAGAAGGACAAACAAGGGATGGAGAAGGGCAGGAAAATCCTCACAAGGAGGAGCACCCAAGTCTGAAAGGAGAGGGAGGAGGATCCATGAGCTCCAGGTGTGGAGGTCAAGTTCAATCCTTTAGATCACAGAATCTTCACTGTTGGAAGAAACCTCCAAGTTCACCCAGTCCCTCCATCAGTCCAGCTGTACCACAATACCAAAAAACCACAGCATTGCCAAGGGCCTCACCCAGACTCCTGTGGAAAACCTGAAGGTTTTCTCTGCAGCATAAGCTGGTATTATCCACCAGCTGGCAGAGCTGTGTTCAAACCACATCTCAGATGACTCTAGGGAAGGAAGCCATTGACAAAAAGGCCAAATGTGTCACAGGGAATGTCCTCAGGGTCACATAATTTGGAAGAGAAGTTGCCTGGCTTCTATCACTGGAGAATGTCTTCTGGGAAGGAAAACATCATTACTGCAGTATTGAATTGCACAGAGAGATTTATGATTTAATTTAAAGGTGTAGGGATTTATTTGTTAATTGTAATACACAGCAAGTTCATTACACTCCAGCCTCCAAAGCAGCAGTGTCTCGTAGACAGTGAATAAAATACTGATTTCATTCACTTGCAGGGCAGAAGTTCATCAGGGAGGTGCCAAGAACTGAGAACAAAACCACCACTCCTCCTCTGCCAGAAAATGGCTTTCAGTAGGAACAAACACATGGGGAAAGAGGCTCTTCTTTGGAGGGTCCACCTGGTTTCTGGAGCACCACACAAGGAGTTCTAAGATTTCATTTTATTTCTCATGATGTCGCTCTGATTTACTGGCCACTAAATTAGACTCAGTTCCCCAGGCTGGTTCTGTTTTGGTCAAGGCAGCAACTGTTGGGTGATCTCTCCTTGTCCTTATCCCAACCCAGAGCTTCCATCTAATTTTCTCTGCCCTGTCCAGTTGGGAAGGACAGGGACAGAGCAGCTTTGAGAGCACCTGGAATCCAGCCAGGGCCAACCCACCAGGGCCTGAGCACTCCAAGGGAATTTTTGAGTGTCAATAGGACAAAATTTGGGAGGAAACAAGTTCACATTTCCCCACGTGCTATTCCTCCATGGCTTTTCCAGGGCAATAACTGAGAAGCCTTTCCAGGGGCTTCTTTTGGGTGCTTTGTTGTAGTAACACCCTGATATTTCTCAGCACTTAAACTCTTTTAACTACATTTGTATTTGGTTTTGTATTTATTTATATTTATGCATGCACATTTCAGTTCTTCCTTGGAATGTAAATTTAGCCTTGAAACTTAAACCCTTTCATTTACCTGCTTTTATTCCTTTGGATGTTGCCTGTTAACAGCCTGTTTTTCTGTGACCAGGAATATTCATTGGAAAATGGCATTGGCCTCATTCTTCAGTGTGAATGGAAAGATTTAGGAGCTGGTTCATTCAGGAGATCCTCTCTTGGCAATGATTCATTATTAAGGAGACGTGTCCATGTCAGGGGTTTTTGCTGTTGACTTGTGCAATTTACTGGTTTTGTCTCCAAATCCCAATTTAATGTTTCCTCTGATGCAGGAGATGGGCTCCACATACACTCTGGTGAAAATCAAGGAAGTGTTTGAAGGAATTCAGTGGGAAAAAAGAGGGAAAAATAAAAGAAGCTGAAAATGATCGGAGGCTGAAAAAAAATAAATAAAAGGAAACCTCTCCCAAAAGCACAAATCCTGTTTGGCAGAATTCATTCCGTTCCACAGGGAAAGGATTTTCTCTCCCCTATATTTTTCTAGCCTTCTTTGCAGTTTTTCTCTGGAGCACAGGACTGAATGGTGACAAGTGAGTCCCTGACTTGATTTCAGGCCACAGTTTCTGACTGGTTTTCCACTGGGAAAACCTGGAGAAACATCATGGAGAGGAATTTACATCTGGCAGACTTGGATATTTTTCAGCCTTCACAGAGACATGGGCTCCTCTGGGCTTGGGGCCCTTTTCTTCCCCATTCCCTCTTTTTCCTGACTCCAGTCTTGCCACAGAGCTGGGCCCATTCCCAGCACCACAAACCAGATCATTTTATGGCATAACAACAAGAGATCATGGAATTACAGAATCCCAGAATGGTTTGGGTGGGAAGGGACTCCAGGATCCAATTCTGCCACGGGCAGGGACACCTTCCACTATCCCAGACTGGCCTGGGACATTCCAGGGATGGGGACACAGCCTCCCAGGGTCTCCCCAGCTCCATGGGAGAAGTGAAGGCAGGAGTTTCCCTTTCTCTGCAGGAAGGGACAGGGATTGGTTTTTCCCTCCCTTCCTTACTGACATGGACTTCACTTCTGGCCTGAGCTGGACCAGTCCCCTGTGAGTGCAATTTCTCCCACTCTCACCACTCAATAACACTCAGGTTCTGCAGCTTAGAAAGTGATGTCCCTAAAAAGGAAAACCTCATCCTGCATCTCCTCCAAAATTTTTAGCCCAACTTTCCTAAGAAATTAAGGCAAAAAAACTTCCTTGCTTCCCTTGGGAGGCAGAACTGCTGTCCCTCTTTCCAGTATTTTTATTTGCTTCCAGAGTGCTCAAAAACTTCCAAATATTTTTATTCTGTTTTCAGTAGAATGTTGTTTTTTAATTAGCACAAATTCCCTGTAAGAAGAAAAGGCTCTCACTGCTGAATATGGAGTGTGCATCCACCATCTGGACAACAGACTCTGGATCCACAGAAAACAGAAGCGGAACAATCTGATCGCTCTTCAAAGTATCAGAATGTTTCTTTGCAATTTTACAACTTGGGGAGATTTCAGACTGGACAGAGGAAGGTTTGATGTTGAAATGTGGGGATTGTGCAGCCCAGAAAGGGGTTTTCAACAGGCCTGGAGGACCCTGGGATACACACAGGGAGAGCTTTGCTTTAAAGGCAGAGCTGTGTTTTGCAGAGATTTGCAAGGGGTGCTCAGGGCTCTGATGGAGCAGCCACAGCTTCTCTGGGCACCCTGTGCGAGGGCCTCCCTGCCCTCACAGGGAAGAATTTCTTCCCAATATCACATCAAACCCTGCCCTCTGGCAGTTGGAACTCATTGTCCCTTGTCCTCTCACTACCACTTTTATAGCAGCCTCCCTTAGGTACTGGAAGGCCACAATGAGCTCCCCCAAAGCCTCCCTTCTCCATGCTATGTTGTAATAGATACATTAATTATAACTATATTAAATAGTTATAATAGTTGTTATCTGCCTCAGGGGTGGATCAGTGCTATGAGATGGAGCATGAAGGTGTTGTGCTATTCCAGATTCTGTAGCCCAAACAGAATGGAAAAGCAGGATCTGCTTTGTTCTGACCTGTGGCAGCACCTGCCTGGACTCTGGGATTAAACCTGCCCCAGCTCTGTCAGAGCCCAGCACAGGATGTTTGTAAAGCAGGCGAAAGGCAGGAGGCAGAATAATAAATTCAAAGGGAGAAGATTACAGGAGCTGCTGGACTGAAAATTATCCCTGGCAGTGTCCCAGGCCAGGCTGGACAGGGCTGGGAGCAGCCTGGGACAGTGGGAGGTGTCCCTGCCCATGGCAGGGGTGGCACTGGGTGGGATTTAATGTCTCTCCTATCCAAACCATTCCACGATCCCATGGTTCCAGCTGTCTCAGGTTTTCTAGCTGAGTATCACTGCCATAAAATCCCAAATCTTCAACCACATCAGATGGAAAAGAAGATATTAAGATAGTCGCCATTTTAATTGAAAATACAGATTAAGTGGAAGTGCCTGAGAAGGTACTGCTAGTCCATAACCAACACACCTCTTTTTAACACAAATCCCAGCTGGACAGCTCAGATTCACAAATGAACAGAGTCAATCATAAAGTTGTTTCATTAAAAAAGTATCTACAGAGAAAAGATTTTGAGTTCTGCCTTTAGATCGAGAATGTCTTAAATAAAGCCTTGGGGAAACAAATCCGTGGATTTGCTTTAGTGAAGTTGGAGAGAAGAAAACGGGGTCCACCAAGAAGACAAATTAGAAAATAATTAATATTCTCTAAAGTACTTTTCCAGGTCTTTAAGTCAATCAAAATTGTGTTGGCAAATCCTGCTTCAGCCCATGAGCTCCCAGAGCCCTTCAGTGCCACTCTCTGGGTGCAGCAGTTCCAGGCACACAGAGAAAACTCCCAGCACTGCCCCAGGGCCATGGGGAGCAGCACTTGGACCACAATGTTGTCAGTAAAATTTGGCACAACCTTTAAAATATTAACCTGCCCCAGAGATTTTGTTTACTTGCTCCATATCCATGACTCCTTCACCAGAATTTGTGGAGTTTGCCAAATGGGTTAAGAGGGTTAAGAACCAATTCCACATTTCCCTGCATGTGCCACGTGTGACACTTGCTGTCCCTTCTGCTTCATAAACAGAATCCAGAATCCCAGAATGGTTTGGCTTGGGAAGGAACCTTAAACCCACCCAGTGCCACCCCTGCCATGGCAGGGACACCTTCCACTGTCCCAGGCTGTTCCAAGGCCTGTTCCAGCCTGGCCTGGGACACTGCCAGGGATCCAGGGGCAGCCACTGCTGCTCTGGGCACCCTGTGCCAGCCCTGCCCACCCTGCCAGGGAACAATTCCTGCCCAAGATCCCATCCAGCCCTGCCCTGGGCAGTGAGAAATGCCATTCCCCCTTGTCCTGTCACCCCAGACCCTTGTCCAACATCACTCTCCGTGTTTCTTGTAGCCCCTTCAGGTCCTGGAAGGTCACCTTTAAGTCACCCCGAATCTCCAGGCTGAGTCCAATGTCCCACAACCTCTGCTGGGGTCAGCTCAGGTGTCCAGCTGTCCAGGAATGCCCCAGAAGGTCAGGATGGAGCCATCTGGAGATGGCCCAGCAGCACAGGACCTGAGCTCACAAGTACCTGAACATTGTGTACGAAGGGAAGGAGCTGCTCCTCCAGCACAGCTGATCTGCAGGTGGCTGAGGAGGAGGAAACCTCTCACAGTGCCGGCAGGAAAAGCTTAGAGAAGCTCCACAGCTGCTGTCTCTGCCAGAGGCAACAGAGGCAAGAGCCAGTCCAGAGGAGAATTCCCTGTAGAGAGGGTGTTGGGATAAAGAAAATCCTTACAGAGCCAAAGCTCGCATGTAGGAGAGGGAAAGGCATTACCTGCCTGAGTAGGTTTTTCCCAGCACTAAGGTGGAGTATGGAAAACTGGCTGAGTGCATAAAACTGAGTCCATAAAACCGTCTGGGAAACTCAGATGGTCTCTGGGACCCACACACACCCTATACAAGGAGTCTGCTGTATTTCTGCAGAAGGATTGGCAAATTACAAAGCTACTCATGATTAACAATTATTGCCAGAGCTGATGGGAGCTCTGCAGCCATGGCAGGTGCTTTATTTCTGCCTCAGAGGGCCCACAACTTAATCTGGGTCTAAAATAGACTGGTAAGGTTCAGGGAAGGACAGAGGTGGAGCAGCCTTGCATCCTTTTATGTGTGGGAGTGCTCAAAAAAAGTAAGAGAGTGGTGGAGTACAAGAGGCATTTGAAATTAAAGGCTGAGATGAGGTGGTGGCTTCCCCCTGGAAGTGTCCAAGGCCAGGTTGGATGGGGCTAGCCTGGGATAGTGGAAGGTGTCCCTGCCCATGGCAGGGGGATGGAATGAGATGATCTTTAAGGTCTCTTCTAACCCAACCCGTGGGATTCCATGATTTTTTCTAAACACTTCTCATTTTGTTGAAGGATATCACAATTCCTGCTGTATTCAGCAGGTCCTGTCCTGTCTTTGTTTCTCTTGGTGCAAACCAGGAGCACTGGTTGAAGTGCTGAGGGTGATCCATGTAACCAGTGCATGGGAACACTGCAGGGGCACTGGGCTGTGCCATTATTGACAAACGAGCTGTACCTGCAGCTGAACCCTCCTCTGCCAGGCAAAGGAGAGCAGATATTGCTCATTATTGGTTTAGATTTTGTATCTGACTAAGGCCAGCACAGAACAGTGCTGAGCTGTCCAAAGCCAAAATACTGCTCCAATGGGAGCCCCTCTGCTTTGAAAACCACACCTGACACAGGAGTTGCACCAAGAGCATCAGAGACTGTCTAAAATACAGTTCAGAATTAGGCCTTAGCATGGGCAATGATTTCTCCCCTCCTACAGTACCATCAAAGCAGCCATTCCCTGCATCCATCCTGTCAGGGCACTCAAATCTCTTTTGGAAGCAGAACTTTGCTCCTGGAGGGACAGAGGTGTTTTTTCCTTCCTTACCTTCCTGGTTTATAAGAAAGTCTCAGAACAAGAACATTTTATTTTCATTTTTTTCAAGGACTGATCACTATAAGACTTCAGGTCAGAGCTAATGTGTAGATACTTTGCAGACTTTCCTGGGAAACCAGGTGGAAAATGTCACTAACCATCATGTCAGTTGTCCCCAGCTCCAGGAGCTGCCCTGCAGGGGAGAGAGGTGTTTCAGGGAGAGGTTTCTGGGAGCAGAATTGTAACTCAGGTCTTTCCCTGGGCACAAGGGAGCTGGGGCAGGGATCCCTCAGAGCAGAATTCCATCATCACATGAGAGCCCTGCGCTGGGATTAACAACGGATGTGAAAGTCTGAACATCTGAATTCAGTGTAAAAGGACTTGGAGAGCCTCCAGACAAGGTTTTCTGCCACTCTGAGTCCCAGAGGACACAGGATGCTTCCCTGGGATGGTTCTGGGCAGTGGGATGGGCTCTGCATTGCTCATTTTAAAACTGATCTCCCCATCTGTTTGCTGCTTTATCTAAATGTATCCCTGCCTCTTTTCCAGCCTTCACCACACTCCCAGCCCATCTTTTGAGCTCTTCACGTGTTCCAGTTGGTACCAGCAGCAGGCAAAGGTTATACTTGTCCTGAAAATTCACCAAAGTCAGATTAATGCATAAAGAAGCAACAAACCCTTCTCTTCTATCCTGTGGTTTTCTTAGAAATAAAAGATTTACTGAGGCCAAGGTCAATCAGAAAAAAAAATCCACAAGAAATGACTGCATTAAGATCATCTCCTTTTTCTCTCCCAAAATACACCAAAGGCTATTTGAGAACATCTATGAGTCACTCAGCTTTAGAAGGTGGGTGGGACCAGAGGATACAATACCTTGGGAAGGGGCTCTGAGCACACTGAGCTGGTGGGAAAGTGTCCCTGCAGACCAGGGGGCGGAACTGGAAGAGCTTTAAAGTCTCTTCCAATCCAAACCATTCTGGAATTCCGTGAAAAAGCCATATCCCCCATATTGCTGGAGTGGATATTTACTGTTATTCATCATTCACTTTCCTAAAAGCATCCAAACAAAGGCACAATCCGGGTGGAATCAGCAGGTCTCGTTATCCAGAGGCTTCAGATGAGATTTTTTTTTTGTTTTCCAAGATAAATCATCAAAACACAAATTTACATTTCTTCCCTCCTCTCCCCACACACATAATTTTATTATACTTGTAGATTGTGTGGACTTTGCACTGCAAGAATGGCAAACAAGAGCTCTGTGATCTCTGTGGAGAGCAGGGAATGACTCAACCCCTGTATTTCCAAAAGAAGGGCTTTGATCTGACACAGATCGGTTCCTTGTCTCTCTGGACCTTGGTGAGGACTGACAGCAGAGCTCTTGGTAATTACACCAAGCCTGGCCTGTATTTTTAATTGCAGAATCCAAACGATGTTCAAGTGCTCACAGACCCCTCAGGGTCTTTCTCATCTTTTGTTTTTTCCCCCTGTGTCCACACCACCTCCTCTGCCCTCGCTGCACTGCACTGGAGGCACCCAGGGGTTATTTCTCCCGAGGCTCTGGGCTAGGCAAGGCACCTCTGCTGCTCCCAGAACTGGTGCCCAGGAGCTGCTGGAAGAGGGGAAAAGTCCCCTTTGTAGGGTACCACAGTTGTCATGTTATGGAAAACTACAAACATGATCCTAAAATAAGGACTGATGATGGAACTTGCATAGCAGATCCGTGTCCCTCCCCAGGTCTGCCAGCAGCAACTCTCTTGAGCCAAGGGGTTTAACTTTAATTCTTTTTTTTTTTCAAAATTCAAAAGGAGGCAAGAAAATCACCTCTCATTCAGGAGTTTCATTGATTTTAACACAAAACTTTAATAATAGAATCCCACTGTAGTTTGGGTTGGGAGGAACCTTAAAGCCCACCCAGTGCCCCCCCGCCATGGGCAGGGACACCTTCCACTGTCCCAGGGTCTCCCAAGCCCCAGTGTCCAGCCTGGCCTGGGACACTGCCAGGGATCCAGGGGCAGCCACAGCTGCTCTGGGCATGGTGTGCCAGCCCTGCCCACCCTGCCAGGGGAGGATTCCTGCCCAATATCCCATCCAGCCCTGCCCTGGGCAGTGGGAGCCATTCCCTGTGTCCTGTCTCTCCATCCCTTGGGAATTGTCTCTCCGTGTTTCCCATTGGCTCCCCCAGGCCCTGGAAGGCCACAGTGAGGTCACTCCTGGTCTCTACTCCAGTCTGAGCAATCCCAGCTCTCCCAGCAGAGCTGCTCCATCCCTGGGATCGTCCTGGAGCCTCCTCTGGACTGGCTCCAGCAGCTCCAGCTCCCTCTTGTGCTGGGCCCCAGGACTGGGGCAAATCTGCAGAACAAATCCTTGCTCTGCTCTGCCCCCCACTCCTTCTTCCCACCTTTATTTAGCACCTCATTAACACATCTTCGAAATGCCAATGATTTATTCCTGGATTAAGTGCTCTGGTTATATCTTGTATTTCAGCTCAGAGAAGAAAGCAGCCAAACCATTTTTCCTTCCTTGTGGACAGACTGGTTCACCACAGCATCCTCACTTTCTTAGCAGCTTTATTTTACCTGTTTTTCACAGCAAAAAATGAGCCTGTACATATTTCCTGTGCATTATTGTTGAGAATCAGAGAATCACTGAATTTTCAAGTGTCAAAGCTTTCATCAGCAAAGCTGAACATAGAAAGGCATCATGTTATCCAACGAGTCTCAACTCTTTCCTTTTTTCTTTTTGATTTTGGTTTGACTTCTTATTTTTCAATTTTTAGAAAACAAAACTTTCAGCAAAGCATCCCCAGCACTTCTGTTTAAGTGTAAATTAATTGGCAGGACTCCTTTCAACACTCCTCAGTTCTTCATGTCTCTCTCAGCTGGTAATAAATGCTCTACATCATTTGGACTTGCAGGCTGCCTTTCATCTGAGAATCTCAAAGTGTTTAGCCAAGGGCTAATTAATCAGTTCCAGCCCAGCTCTCAGTAAGTCAGGAAAATCTGAGGAGTTAAAGTGTCAATATATCCAGTACAGATGAATTCCCCAGACACCTCGGGCAGTTGTTGGGCCCACAAGAGCTTTCCTGCTCTTTGGCTCAGAGTGGGATGTTGGACCTCGCTCCAGGGAGGTGGAGGGAGGGCACCTGTCTCACTCAGGTCTTGGCAGCTCTTTTAGACCCGATTTAAAATTCTGCGTTAAACCAGGAACTGAGCAATTCCCAAGGAGCCCAACGCTCCCTCTGAACAGGAACACAAAAGAGGTGGTTCTCTCAAGCCAAATAAAAAACTCCCAGCTCTCTAAAAAATGTGAAAACTGATCCCAGCAGATTTCCCTGGACCTCTGCAGAGGTTCCAGCCCAGAGCTTCACCCCCTCTCCTGTTTTATTCTGGGGGCTTTGCACTACCCCAGGTTATTTTACCTCCTGTAAGGGTGTGTGTAGGAGCTCCTAATACCAAAGGAAGAGAGGTCAAGGTGCTTCCCTCAAAAGCTGCTGCCATGTGAATCCCAGGCAGGAGGGATCCATCAGCCAGGGCTGTCTGCAGTGGGGCCTGTGTCAGACCCCCACTCTGTGAGAGCTCAGCTCCTCTCCTGAGCCTCACTGACTGCAAATTGACCCCAAATTGTCACCCTAAATCCCCCTTAGACCATGGAAAATTAAAGATATTTACTATTCAATATCTCAATACAAACACTGTTGTTTCAAGTGTTGGGAAAAACAGGCACTGAAAGAACCAGGGAACAGCTGCTGCCTGTGCATTAAAAGGGCACATCCGAGATATCTCTCCCTCCCCATACCCTGCTCACAGCTCTTTGGATATTTGTGTAACCCTGTAGGCACCATCCCAGCTCTGGGAGAAGTTCACATCCTTCTGTGCTTCCCAGGGATGATCTTAAGCTTAGGGGAACAAGCTCAGCTTCATACCCAGCCCTTTTCTTGTGGAAATGTTTTCCAGAAGGAAAGTGGCCCCTGATTAGGAAGGAATTCTTTACTCAGAGGGTGGGCAGGCTCTGGCACAGCATGCCCAGAGCAGCTGTGGCTGCCCCTGCATCCCTGGCAGTGTCCCAGGCCAGGCTGGGACAGGGCTTGGAGCAACCTGGGATAGTGGAAGGTGTCCCTGCCATGGCAGGGGTGGCACTGGGTGGACTTTGAGGTCCCCAACCCAAACCATTCTGGGATCAAAGCACATGGGCCCCCTGTCCAGCCAGGAGGTAAAGTCCACACTTCCCATCACAGGGATGGATTTTCCCTATTTCCTTTCCCAAAGACTCAAGATAGCCCCTCGTCTACATCTGGGTACAGTTCATATTCTGTGCATGATGTTTCCTGCTCTGGAATATCCCTCTGGTCAGTTCAGCTGTCCTGGACCTGCTCCCTCCTGGCTTCTTGTGCAGCTCCCCTCTGGCAGAGCATGGACACACACTGAAACTCCTTGATGGAGAGTGAGCCCTGCCCAGCCACAGCTCAACCCCGGGTGTTTCCAGCACCGTTCCCACAACGATCCCAAAGCTCAGCACTGCAGGGGCTGCCAGCAATAAATGAGCGCTATCCCAGCTGCAGCAGGACAGGACTGCTTCTCCAGCAGGACCTCAGGGCAGCTCCCCAGTGCAGTAACCATCAGCCCTGGCTCAGCTGAGTTAGCTCCATGTCCTGAGCCAGCACTCCAGCCTGGTCTGGGCTGACAAGCCTGGCTCAGCCCTGTACATCTCGGAGTGCTCCTTTCCTGTCTGTGCCGCTGCTGTGTTCTCCCTGGGATGAGTTCAGCAGGGCCCTGACGGGCTCAGCAGTGGCACTGACAGCTCCACGTCTGCTCAGGGAGCCGAGCTGTCATCTCTGAGCATTGGCCCTGCTGACAATGCCCTGGGCTAGAAGACGCTCCTGTCACTCGGAATTAGCGTCAGCCCTGCTCACAGATGCTGGAGATATTCACAGGAAATGATTCTCGGAGCCCTGCTGGGGCACGAGGAGCTTATCCAGTGGCTGAACGCCAAGATTTCCTAACACCTGCTGTGTCCCCAGGACAGGGACTGCAGCTCCTGTCCCCCTGTGCCACTGCAGGTGTGCAGATCCTCCCCTGAGGGGTTGGTGTGAGCCACATCAATGTCTCCAGCCTGCAGGGTATGCAGTCAGGAATCCAGCCCATTCCCGGGGGTTCAGTGACCTTCACACCTGTGGACATCTGGGCATCACAGTGTCTGTTCCATTCCTGATTTATGGCATCTCTTGCATTTATATGGCTTCTGATTTTCCCACAATCCACAGGACCTGTCTGATCTTTGACACCTCTAATTCCTCCCCAGATTCTCTTGAACTTGATCCATGGATTCAAATACAGACAGAAACCTGTGCAGCAGCCTCATTTCCTTAACTGGGCTGGACAACATGAAAAGAGCCTTCCCAAATTCAGAATTCTTATTTCAGCAGAAATTAACATCTGACATTTCACTTCCATTATATAATACTCCATTAAACAGGGATTCTGTGAGATACTAACTTTCTAAAAATAATCCCTGGTTTCAGAAAAAGAATTCTGGTCCAGTGTATCTTAGTTTTATCATTTCCCCATTATTTCATGAACACTCTACTCCCTCTAGCACAGATAATGTGTTATCATATAAGAGTTAATGTAGTCTGGCTTTTAGGGGTTTTTCCACATCATTAAGTTCCTCTGCTGCTCCGCACTGATTGAAATGTCTCATCTCTTTGTAGATGAAAATGTCTGCAGCTTGCTGTAATCAAACACTTTCCAGTATAAACAGGATATTTGGACATGGAAAAGATGGGATTTTCAATCAGTACTAAGGAACTGCTGCACTTCTCTAAAGCATTAGACACTTTAAAAAGAGTTTTGTTGGATATTCATTGATAGCAGCATCTGTTGAGGTCCATTATTGACAAACAACGAAATACAAAATAATAGAGAATTGTAGAATCATTAAAGAAAAGCCCTCTGGGGTCATTGAGTCCAGCCTGTCACCAATCTCCACCTTGTCCCCAGCCCAGAGCACTGAGTGTCACATCCAGGTCTTCCTTGGACACTTCCAGGGGTGAGGACTCCCCCACTCCCTGGGCAGTTCCAATGCCTGGCCACCCTTTCCCTGAAGAAATTCCTCCTGATGTCCAATACAAACAGAAAAATTGCACAATATAAGTGCTAGAAAGTTAAACAATGTCAGAATGCATTTATGGGAACATAAACATTTCCTATAGATCTGGAGAGGGACTTTTCACAAGGGCGTGTTAGGACAAGAGTGAATGACCTTAAGCTGAAGGAGGGCAGGGTTAGATGGGATTTTAGGAAGGAATTCCTCCCTGGGAGGGTGGGCAGGGCTGGCACAGGGTGCCCAGAGCAGCAGTGGATCCCCTGCATCCCTGGCAGTGTCCCAGGCCAGGCTGGACAGGCCTTGGAGCAACCTGGGACAGTGGAAGGTGCCCCTGCCATGGCAGGAGTGGCACTGGGTGGGTTTAAGGTTCCTCCCAACCCAAAACCAGTCTGACGTTCCACAAAACACAGCCCTTCAGATCCTGACTGAGAAAAATCACCTTTCTCTTTCCCTGCTTCAACAAATATACCAACTTAACACAGCAAACACAGGAGAAAAATCACTGGCAATTTTTGAAAAGAAAATTACTGAATCAAGAACAGGAGACTTTCTAGTACTCAAAAAATAAATACAGTTTTAAAACGAGATTTAATGGAAAGTTTAGATATTTTCCGTGGCTTGTTCTTTCACAGACTTGCACATTGTTCTGCCATTTCAGCATGTCCTTAAGGACTTGGAAAGATGAAACACAAAAGTTTTGAAATAAAAATGCAAGTTAAAAACTGAAACATCTGGAATAAAGATTTTACTGTTCAGTATCTCAATTTCCAAGCACAGTCACTCCTCCCCTCCAAACACATTTCTAGTAAAAAGCTGAAGCTGTCCCAGAAAAGAGTGACTTTGCACTGATGAGAAGAGATTGTCGTTTATCCCTGGGAGCCAAATCAGCATCTTTGCCTGCAGAACTGCAGGGCCCTGAGTCAGCTCTTCCTGCTGGGGCTCCCCAGCCCTTTGTGCAATTTGTGGTGCAGCTTTGCTGAGCTCAGAGCTCCCAGACCCCAGCAGGCTGGGCTGAGGCTCTCCTTGAATGCTGAGGAGGCTGAAGAGCAACACCTGCTCTGCCTGTGGAGCTGGGATGGGTTTTTTCCAGTGCCTCTCCTGGTGAGGAGCTCATTATTCATGAGGAACATGGACCAGCCAGGAGCACAGTTTGCATCCCCAAATCAGATGCAAATTCTGCATTGTTTTGCTCTGCCAGTGTGAACCTGCTGTGTCTGGAATTGGAGCAAGAGGGGGATGGAATTTAAGAGGCTCTTCATAAAGTGAGCTGGAGCTGAACTCTGGCAGGGGCATGTTCAAGGCAGCCCAGGGTGCTTAACCAAAATCTGCTTCTTGTGGAATGTGTGGTTATTCAGCAAAACCCCCAGTGAGGGGGAGGAGCTGCTCCCAGATCCCAGAACAAGGCGTGGAGTTTTGGATCTTCTCTGCTGAATTTGTGGGAATATTTGGTTGGATCCCTGGCAGTGTCCCAGGCCAGGTTGGGCAGGGCTTGGAGCAGCCTGGGACAGTGGAAGGTGTCCCTGCCATGGCAGGGGTGGCACTGGATGAGCTTTAAGGTCCCTTCCAGACCAATCCATTCCATGGTTCCATGGATTCATCAATAGCCAGACTGACATCATTCAATTCATCAGCCTAGAGGCAAAGTGCAGAGAGACCATGGCCAAAAATGCTTATCTAGGTGAGAGATTAATAAATTTAGAGCTAGAAAATATAAAATAAGAAGTATCTGCTCAGTGAAAAGCTCAGACAATTTGGTTTAGTCCCAGCACTGGGGTATAACAACAGTGTTTGTGCAGACACGTTTACCTACATAAAATGGACATTTCAGACTTGTCTGATGCAAGTGTCACATTCTTGATGAGTCTGGCAATGATTTGTCTTCTCTTCCTGAAATTATTGCTTGTGGGAGACTCTTCAAAAACCAGGTGCCTCAAATTGGACATTTTCTCCTCACTGGCCTGAAGTCCCAAATTGCACTGAGTGCACTATAAACTCCAAAAGGGATTTCCAGAAAACACAGCTTTAGTGCAGAAGCAGCCAATCTCAGCAGGGAGAAATAACAATTCCAGCTCTCATAGGTAACAGCTGGCAGGGAAACACGGTCCAAGGTCTGTCAAAACAAGTCAGACTTCAGGGCAAAAAGGATTGAACAGGAGATCTGCTTTTCTAAATAATCCAAGTCATTGGTTGTGTATGAGTTACTCTGTATCTCAACTGGAAAATATCTTTCTAGGGGAAAGAAAAAAGTGATTTCTTTTAAGTATTGCTGGAGCTTGAGAATCCAACAGTGCCTACTGTGAATTGTTCCAGAGCTGGGTTAACCTCTGTTAAACATTTATATTTTACTTGCAATCTGAATTTGTCTGGTTTAAGTTCCTCGTGCTTGGCCTCCTCACTCTGCTGGCAAATGAAATATTTGGAATCTCCAAGTCTTCCACCTTGGCTCTTCTTCCTCCTCGGTTAGCATGGATGGATCCAATTCCCAAAGCAGTTAACAACTCATTTTGCAAGAGGTGTTTTGTTTTGGGGTTTGTTTGGGGATTTCTGCAGGGAGAAAAGGTGCTCCCAATCCATCAATACCCACAGCCTAGCTTTTCCTTTTCATACTGGTCTCCTTCAGTGTAAATATTTAATGTTCATAATTTAGAAGAGCTGCATTTCATATTCAACTGTATTTCATGTAGCAAAAAAAATATTAAAATCAAACACTTACTTCAAAAAGAAACAATCAGGCTGGGCCAGTAAAAAACATCCACATTTTAACAATTTCAACCTCCCCTTGGCATCTTTTTTCCTGTGTTGTGCAGGAAGTTAATTAGACTCCTAGACAAATGAACTATTTGGTTAGACTGAACCCATATTTATTTCAAGGAACTCACTTCATTAAAGTGAAAGTCAGCACAGCAAAACATTTTCAGACATTTTAAACTCTTTGAAATCCACATTTAAAATCTACCAGAGAAGTGTTTTATGTCAAGGACAAGATTTTTTCTTTTCCTTAAAGCTTTTGACTCTTATCTTCAAATTATCGTGTAAAGTCAGAAATTTTAATTTAAGTAAATAAAATTTAAATAGATACCCCAAAAGAACTCTGAAAATTACAACAAACAAACAAACAAAAAAAAAAAAAGAAAAAAAGGAAGAAAATAAGAGGAGAGAAATCATGGAGGAAGATGAGACATTCACTTTGAAACAAAATAAAGTTATAGTCCATAAAATATTCCCATATTGCCAATCAGCTGCTGTGTGAACAATCAGCTGTGATTAAGGGTCTGTGTTCAATGATCCGCAGGAGGTTCCTGTAAAACTCTGCTGCTGCAGAAGCTCCAGCCCCGAATCTCCAAAGGAGGCATGGAAAATGCATCTTCCTGAACGGCTCCATTCTCCTCCTGATCCAAGCCAAGTCTAATTGCTGATTATTGATTATCCCTTTGGAGTGCAGTCATCACGACATGGGCTGGATTTGCCATCTGCCTGTCTCATTAACAGCCCGTCTATTTCCCCACAAGCTGTCTCTCCCAAAGACAACACAGATGGTTCCCTCCCGAGCACGTCCTGGGAAGGGCTGCAAACACAGATGGCTTTGGAGGGAGCACAATGGGGTAACAGCTCTGCTTTTCTTCTCCTCCTGGTGAGAGCCTGCCTTGGATCAGCCGGGCTCTATCCTCCCCTTGTGGCTCTGGGATGTTCATGGACTTCTCCAAACTTCACGGAATCCCAGAATGGTTTGGGTTGGGATGGACCTTAAAGCCCATCCAATGCCACCCCTGCCACCTCCCACTGTCCCAGGCTGCTCCAAGCCTCAATGTCCAGCCTGGCCTGGGACACTGCCAGGGACCCAGGGGCAGCCACTGGGCATCCTGTGCCAGGACCTCTCCACCCTCACAGGGGAGGATTCCAGGCCTGGCCACCAAGAATTTGGAATTAGGGTTTCATCTGGAATTCTCATAGATCACATTTGAATATCCAGAGACCACTTTGGAACCTGGAGTTGTCTTGGAAGGACCAGGCAGAACCCAGGCTTAGCACCTATTGCAGACCCATGAAGGGAAATTGCTTTTGTCATCCTGATCATAGCCAGAATAGCACTGATTTCCCTGGGATCATGGGCACAGGATCATGGAATATCCTGAGTTGCAATGAGCTCAAAAGGATCACCAAGTCCAGCTCCTGGCCCTGCACAGGACACCCCAACTATCCCACTCTGTGCCTCAGAGTGTTCTCCAAACACGTTCTGGACTCTGGGCTTTGGCAGGGGAGCCCAGTTTGTAAAAATATATTTCAATAGTAACTGAGCTGTCCAAAAAAGAAACCCCAGATGTCCAAAACAGCTCTGGAAAATACTCTTGAGAACTGACCCAGGTATTCCCAGCCCCAGGAAGAGACATTCCACCCCCAGAGCTTTTGCTGGTGCTCCCCAGGTGATGTACCTGGCACATGGAGACAGGTCTTCAAAGGAATTAGAGAGGAGCAATGGGCTGATGATGAGCTACTAGCAATTAGCAGAGTAATTAGAGCAGGAAGAGTGAGGAAAGAAGATGCTAGCTTTGCTCCATCTGACCCTGAACCTTGAGGATCGTACAGCACAGTTAAGGTGAAACGGGAAGGGAAAGCAGAGTGATCCATGTGCAAAGCAGCAGGGGATGGGAATATTCCCACCACCACCAGAGCAGAGCTGGGGCTGTGTGTGCTGCTTTGGGCTGTCTCCAGCCTCCTCAGGTGCTATTTTGGGAGAGGTGAGAGAGATTTAAGCTTCAGCAAAAACATTTCTGCTCCTATTAGTGAAGAGTTACCCTGTGCCCCCATTCTCACTCTAGGCCCACTGCAAAACTCACTGAGGAGTGATCTGTCCAAGACCCTGCTTTTCCACTCTGTGCTCCCTGCAGCTTTCCCCTTTTCCAAGAAGAAAGACTTTTGAAGGATTAGTTCCACCACAGTGTTATTGTTCAGAGCTTGGTGTTTCTGAAATTGGTGTGAGAGGGAGATGAGCTTGCCTTGGTCCTCAGCACTCCACAGGGAGATTCCAGAACCCCCAATCCTGTATGATGTGCAGGAGCAGGGAAGAGATGCCAGCATGAGGATTTGGGGTTTATCCAAAGGTCACATAAATCCTGGTAAATGTAACAGCTCTGAAATGGGAGCTGCACGGAGGGTAGAGGGTGAAAGCAGGAGCTGGTGTCATTTGGTCAACTGGGCTTGTTGTGCTCACCTGCAGAGTGTGAGCTAAAGGCTTGTGCCTGGAAAAATTTCTCTATAACCACAGCAGGATTTTGGGAAGAAATATTTCCTAAAATTGAGAATCATGGTTGTAATGGAATTATTTCCAAAGTAGACACCAAACCCATGTACAAGATGGTGCTGTTTCCACAGTACTCCTAAAGATTCCCAGCTGAACATCAGGTTATTCCCTTCTCAGATAAAACTCCCTACCTGAGTGCATTATTCACTCAGCTGATTAAAGCCATACCACTAAATTTAAGTTTGTTTTTCCCTTATCTGAAAATTTAAAGAAATGCAGCCTTGGATGCACTTTAGATCTGTCTGGTTCTTTACCAGAAGAAAGAGGAATATGGAGTTCATGACCATAATTTATTGCTGTTGCCACCCTAGGAGAGCTTAGAGCCCTTCTCTGAACATGGATAATTTGGATCCCATGTTGGAAATAGCTTGATCTCTTCACTGGCCACCGGAGAAGAGGGAGATCAGGATTTCAGCACTTTATAACTCATTTCCCAGAGGCCTCAGGCCTTGGGATCCCAAATCATTTATCAAAGCTCATGCAGAGACTTTGCACAGACACATTACAAATAAATCAGAACTTTCAGTGCTTCAGTCTCCAGACAGTGCTCTCCTTTCAAAAACCCTTCCCACTCCTCAGTTATCCAGCTTGCCCAGCTGCTATTTTGTGTTTGTAGAGGAAAATGAATTTGTCAGACTTCAAATGTTCTTTCATCGTCTGAGCAGATTTGCCAGAGCAGCTGTGCTGTTTGCAGGCCTCTCCTAAAACTTTAACAGAATTGCTCTGGAATGACAATTCCCTGAAGCCCACAGTGGTTCTCCTGTGGGATTGCCCAGGTGTGGGCAGGAATTAGGGAAGCAGTTCCCTGACAGTGCCAATGATCCCTGGGGACAGGTTTGCCCCAGGAACCCGTGCCCCAGGACTGGTCCTTCGTTCCCCCTCCACACGGAATCGTCTCTAATGACGCAGCCATCCCTGCCCTTGGAGCAGCCAGGGGCCAGGCTGTGACACAGCCTGAGCTCCAACTGCTCCTGAGCACCTCCTGCAGCTGCTGCCCTTCAAAACTGCCTTTACTGCTCTTGCTATGGAATAATACACTCTGGATCAGCCTTAAACCCAGCCTATTGAGCCGTTTAGCCTTCAGAAGGACGTGTGGAATAATTGCTGCCCTCTTAAATCACCTCTGAGCTCTTTAAATATACAGGAGATCAACAGCCTTTGAGCCTTTGAGAAAATGGGGTGGAAAATGTCCATGGGACAATTTGCCTGTTAAATAGCCATGGTTCCTCAGGCAGGAGAATCAAAGGACCCCGAATCCTGGGAGAGACAGAGGGAGAACGTGGCCCCAGAGCTTTTGGAGTTTCTCCAGCTGTGAGGCTGCAAACAGCTCGAGTGAGCTGTTTTCTTGCAGGGCCCTGTGTATCCAGGGCACAGCTCCAGGGCAGGCTGCAGTGGGATACCCAGGCTCCTTTCCATTTGTTTTCTGGAAATTTGTACCAGTTATGGTGTGTAATGTTTTTTCTGGGGTTTTCCAGGTGTTCATATTCTGTCTGGAAGCTGCACATTCATAGAACTCCTCCTCAGAGCGTGCTCCTGCTTTCTCCAGCCAGCCTGCTCCCAGTCCTGAAAGGTTTTACCTTTACCCGCATTCTGCAACACCAAATGTCCAGCAGGACTGCCCAGCTCACTGGGAACACAGAAACCAGCACAGTGAAGCTTTCAAACACCTCTGATCTGAACACATCTCAGGTGCCCTACAGTGTCCTACACCAGACTGATAAATTAAAGATATTAGAAAGTAAGTCTGGCCAAAGTTCATTACAATTCTCATTAGCTCTGTGGGAAAGCTGTAGGGAAAGACACAAAGCCAAAGTGGGCTTCAAACACCAACACCTTGTTCCCACACAGTCCCTCCACCTGCAGCTCCTCCACACAACTGCCCCTGGCTCCTGCTCACAGGCCTTGGATACTCCCTGGAGGATCCCAGCCTGGAAACACACCAAGCCCTTGCAGTGAGTATTGGGAACTGTCTCTTGTGAAGCTGGAGGGAAATGACAACTACATTTTTCAGGAGAGGTTATTTGATGGCAGGGAAGTGCTACTGAGCAACAGCAAATGTCCACATGGTGATGCCAATTAGCTGAAAAATCCTCATGTAAGGATGGAGGGAGCACCTCCCAGGAGCCAGGCAAAGCTGAGGGTCCCTTTCAGCCCATAGCACTTTTACAGTGGCTGAAAAAAGTATTTTTAGCCTTTGAGAAGCATTTTGCATCTCTAAGACCACACTCAGCCTGGAGCTGAGCTTTCACGCAGCAAGAAGAGGCTTTGCAAAGAGCAAAATTATTTATTAATAAAATTATTATTAAAAATTATTTATTAAAAAATGTCCAGGAGGAGAAACACCAGCACACAGGGATGGTCAGCTTGGAGAGCTCCAGGGGACCTCAGAGCCCCTTCCAGTGCCTAAATGGGCTCCAAGAGAGCTGAAAAGAGCCTTCTTTGGACAAGGGATGGAGGGACAGGACAAGGGGGAGCTGCAGGGTGGAAAAAGTCTCTTCTCAGGCTTCTCAAAAAGAACAGACTGGAGTTTGCCACTGACTCCTGCAGCTGGGATGGGAAGGACTGAAGCTGGTGGCAGGATTTCTGAATTCCCAGGGAACAAAAAGGAGTCCTTTCCAAGAGCTGCAAGCAGTGCTGGCCACTCCTGGGAACACTGCCTCCAGGTATTTGCCAACACTGAGGTCAGCCAGAAGCCAAGCAGAGCTTTGGCCCTTTCCATTCAGTGTGACATGGCTGCATTTCCAGGGAGTCCCTCAACACCTGGGAAAGCCTGTGGAAAAGCCACATTTTGGGGCACACACAGGTTTCCTCTGACATGAATGTGCTGCCTTTGGCCAACACCTCTTCTGGGGTAGATTTGTAGAGGGTGAAATCCAAACTCTTCTGCCTCTGCAGCTGCAGAGGAAAACAGAGGCCAAATTATCCATGGCCTGGAGCACGCTGGGCTCAAGGGGGATAATCCCTTTCCTGAGGATTAGCTGTGAGGCTGTGAGATCAGAAGAGCCTTGGGAAGCAGGGAATGGCTGGGGAACAGGATGGAATGGCAGAGATCTTCTCTGGCACAACTGCCCTGCCAGACTCAGTGTGTGGCACTTGCCAGCTTCAATATAAAATGTCCCCAGGTGCCATGAGCTGAGCTGGCAGCAGTGGCGTGTTGGCAGAAGAGCCCCAACCCTGCTGGGAGTTCTGCTGGCATCAGCAGGTCGGGGTTTTAATGGTTTTAACGTTCCTTAGCTAATGGAGTTATACCAGTCAAATTCAGAATCACAGTAAGGTATCCAATCCTCTTCTCCCTGCACACACAGCTCTGGAATCAGGGAATATCCTGAGCTGATCATCCCAACCCCCACCCCTGCACAGACCCCCCAACAATCCCACCCTGTCCATCCCTGGCAGTGCTGTCCAAACACTCCTGGAGCTCTGGCAGCCTCGGGGCTGGGACCATTCCCTGGGGAGCCTGGGCAGTGCCAGCACCCTCGGGGGGAAGAACCTTGCCCTGAGATCCAGCCTAACCAGGAAAATCTGGGGAATTTACCCAGGAATGGTCCAATAGAGGCCTGTTATGAAGAAGAGCTGAAGACCAAATCTGGGTCAGACCCAAGTGCTGTTCCCCACCCTTAACACTCACTCAAGGTTAAAGGAAAGAGCTGCAATGAAGGAATTTGTAGTAGGGGGAAAAAAAGGAAAGAAAATTATGTTTTCAGTTCTTTTAAAGCCCCAAGAACAGTTTCTTGGAGTACATTTTGTAGCACCTCAGCCATTCCTATTTAAACAAAGACAGGCAGAAAACCTCTTGCAACCTGAGCCAGCTCCATCAGCTAGCTTGTGTTCCATGGCAAGCTGGAAATAAAGACTCAACAATGCACATTTTGAAGTTTCTGTTCTGTGTGCTGTGTTAACAAAAATAGAAAATAAGGGACAACCCAAGAGCAAGAGTCCAGGTGCTGTGTTTTACTTTACTGAGAAGGGAAGAGGGGAGGCAGCTTGGGAATGCAATTAAATAAAGCAGCAAAAGCTGAAAATCAGCATGTGTGAAAAGAATGGGAAACAGTGAGTGTGGGCCTGTATTTATGGAAAATTTCCTTCTCCTTTTGTAGTGTTTGCATAAAGCCCAAGGCACATAGGGAATAGATCTGTCTATAGCAATCTGAAGCCCCAAGTGCCAGAAGTCTCCCGTAAATATGTGATGCAAAGGAAGCTTTTGGAAGAAGAATGCCCCAAAGCCTCGGAATGCAGAGCAGTGGAATGTTTGTCATGCTCACCAACACATCTGCACAAGGCAGGGGAGCGTGGCCTGCAGTCGCTGTGTGTGACTGACTCCCTCCTCCCCTCACCAAAGGGTTACCCCTGCACAGCCCCTGCTCTGGGGAGATCAGGAATTCCCAGAGCAAACAGCACAAGCTCAGCTGCAGGAGCACATATTTGAGGTAATTCTGGATAATTTCTTCTGCTGGTCGAGGGCACAGCCCCAGGATCACTGGTACATTCTTAGCAATGGTCATTATGAGAATTTTCTGATGTGCAGCATTGTGTTAAAAGCTTTTCTGAGGCAGCTGCACAATAGAAAAGATTCTCTTGTCTGGTTCAGGCAATGTCTCAGATTGGCTAGTGAAAAACAGTTAGGATACATTTTGTAAATAGGAATTTTTGAGAGAAACAGAAAATCAGGTTACAAGGATGTCTCTGGCATGTAGTGACAGGACAAGAGTGAATGGCCTCAGCCTGAAGCAGGGCACGGTTAGATGGGATTTTGGGAAGTAATTACCACCTGGGAGGGTGGGCAGGCCCTGGATCCCTGGCAGTGTCCCAGGCCAGGCTGGACAGGGCTGGGAGCAGCCTGGGACAGTGGAAGGTGTCCCTGTCATGGCACTGGATGGGCTTTGGGGTCCCTTCCCAGCCAAACCACTCCAGGACTCCCTGTTCTCTGCAAGGAGGATTCTCAGCCCAAGACACTTGGAGCCTGAACACATTCCCTGTGTGAGTGCACAACGTGGGAGGTTCCTTTTCCTGCCTCTTGTGCTCCTCTGCACCACTCAGACTCCTCTCACTGCTCCTCCCTGTGCTCAGTGATTCTTTCCACGGTGAAAACTGTCTGAATCTATTTTCTGACTTTCTTGAATTTTTGTTCCAAATGAACCTACATTTCCTGACCAGGCATGGAAGAACTTGTAGCCAAAGGGTTCCCACAGACTCAGCATACTCAGTTCTGCTCTGTTCTCACCCTTTGTCCCTGCAGAAATCCCAGCCCCTGTCCTCCAGAGGAATTAAATCTGATCTAATCACACCAAAGGGAGGCAGGACAGCTCCACTGGAGCTCAGAGCGGGGTACAAACACACGGGACAGGATTTTGGGTTGGAAATTATAATTTTATTGGGCTCCAGGAAGGACACAAACCCACTCTTGACCATTCCCTTCATCTGTGGGAGAGAAAGAAGTGTTTGATCAGCATTGGGCTGTCATTACACCCTCCTGGAACTTGGGAGCATGAGTGACAATTCCAGGAAACGTGGAGGTGCTTTGCTGGGGAAAGGGAGTAGGAATTCACATCACTGCATCAACTGTGCCAATCTTTTCCCTGAATTTAAGCACACCAGACTCCTCCAGCCTTGCCTAGCCCTGACATCTGGATCTATTAGGAATTTGCAATTCTAATGTGAATCAGCCACACTAATTGTGCTTTTTTTATATTTGGCTGCACTATTGATTTTATAAGATACGTGGTGCTCTTCCACCTGTGTGCAAGGCTCCTGCTGGGAGCTGTTAATGGAAAAAAAACACCTCAATTAGCAAGAATTCCCTCTGAAATCCTTGAAAATCCAATATTGCTGATTAGTTCGTTAAAAAAATCTTATTAAGAAATGCTTGGTGACTTCCTTAATAATATCAAGGAGCAGATCCTCATGCTGGGCTCCCAAGAAGAGTAATCTCTCCCTGCCTCCAGTAAGGCTCCAAATTTGCACCACGAAGGAATTAATTTCCCAGCCCCTCCCTAGTGAGCCACAAAGGAGGAGAACTCCACTCCTGTTTTAGCTGCATGCAGCAAATGGAGCTGTGGGAAGAAATTAATGATGTTAATCCAGATTCCAGGAGAGGGGTGGAAAGGAACAGGGAAAAAAGGGCCCTTTCATCCTGTTAGTTCCATCAGGCAAATTAACTTTGTCTCCTGCTTATCCCTCTGCTGCTTCAGCCTTGGATTCACATTGGCTGAGCCGAGTATCTCCTCCCGATGAATGGGAAAAATGTTCCTTCTGCAGTTCCTGTGGCCCAGCACCTTAACGAGGTGGGAGAACCCAGAACTACCAAGGCAGGTGTGTCTGGGACATGAGTCAGGGCTGGCTCTGAGCTTACTGGTTCCCTCTCCCACAGGGATAATCTGGTTCCCTGTGCTGTGTGCCTGTGACCCCAGAAACAAAGACACCAATTCAGCATGGAATTAAAGCAATAAATGCATCTGCACACGGTGGCCTCTGCTTTATTTGCAGATAATCGCTGCAGTTCCTGTGAGCCAGACTTGTCCCTGATTTAGGAAAAGGCCTTTGTCTCCCCTTTGTAATTCCAGTGTTAACAAAGGGATCTCAGAGTGATGGAGGAGTCACCAGCAGGACCTGCCCCTCTGCACAGAGCAGACCCAGGGTCTCCAGGACAGCTCGGGCTCCACTGGTGCTCCACAGCTCCCTGAGCTGGTTTGAACGACCCTGTGCTGGTGCCCATATCAAGACAGCAGAGAATCAGCTCCAGGGGAGCTCTGGTTGCACCAGGCCAGGTTCAGGCTGGGTAACAGGAAAAAACTCTGCAAGAGTGGTCAGGCGTTGGAAGGGGCTGCCCAGGGGAGTGCAGGAGTCACTGTGCCTGGAAGTGTTCAGAAAATGAGTAGAAGTGGCACTTGAAATGTGCTGTAGTGGGATTCAGTCAAAGGTTGGATCTTGGAGGTCTTTTGTAACCTTTGAGATTCTGTGACTCTGTGATTTCTTTTCCAGAAGCATTTCTGAGTGAGGGAGAGCTCAAGAGAGGAAGCACAGGCTGCACTTCTTTTCTTCTTGTTTCAGACAGCCAAAGAACAGCTTCCAAACATTCCTGCCATGCTGAGGACACTCAGATCCAAGGAGATCCAAAGTTGTGATCCCACCAGAGAGGCTGCGCATCCGAGTTCATTCCTCATTTCCTCAGCCACAGAGTGGAGCTGGAACAATTCCACCAAGTCCCTACAGAACAGGATTTGGTACAAACAATAACACTCCCCGGGGTTGGTAAGGACTCAGTCAGCAGCTCTGAAGTTTACAAACACCTCCTCTGTTCCAGTTTGGGTTGTTTTCTTCATTTTGTTCTAAACACAACAGGAGATGGGGGAAATGAAAATGGGAATCATCAGCTGGTGGGAAACAGTGAGACTGAATACAAAGGAGCCTTCCCTGCCTTGGGGGACCCAGGAGCTGTGGAAATGAATGTGGGGAACTCTTTCTTAAGGTCAAACCTGCCCTTGGCTGAGGAGCTGTTGCTCCCCACCACTTCCTGGGGAAGTGGGACACTCTCAGTGAACTGGTCTTTGGTCTTTCTGATGTTCCAACCCCTGGAAAAGCACCAGCTCTGGCAGGAACTGTCCATGTGTTGCACTGACAGCTCTGCAGAGCCAGCTGGGAGCCCTTTTCCCTTCCTCAGCCTTCCTTTTCCTTGCTTTCCCGATCCTCTGGACCAGCCCTCGTTCAGCACATGCTAATTCTGGCATTTCCACGATGTCTGCTGCCATCACCAGCTCCCAGTTTAACCTGGCTGCAGAAATGCCTCCTGCATCCCAACCAGGCTGGAGCTGGATTGCTCAGAGAGGCAGCTGGATGGGGCTGCAGCACATTCAGTCACTCCCTGGTTCCATGTGTGGGAATTGCTGAATCACTTCATTTCCCACATTCTTTCCCTCCCAATCCAACTTTTCATTGGCAGCCACAGTCACTTGAAAAGATTTGCTGGCAAAAGAAGTCCCTGCTGAGTTCAAGCAGGGCTTTTGCTCTTGGGTTTCTGTATCAGCCTGTGGATGTGGAGAGGATGCTGCAGGAGTCACTGAGGAGTCAGTGGGGCTCAGAATCCTGATTTTCCTTCCCCAGTTAGTCCCTCACATCTATCACTCCTGACACAGCTCAGCTCTGAATCCCTCCTGTGAGGTGAGAGGGGTTTTGTGCTGCTGCAGCCTTTGTTAAATGCTGCAAGGGCTGCCTCATCTTTGGATCCCTGGGTCCAGGTGCCTCAAGGACACAACAGTCTGGGAATTGGGGCTGACACAGGTGAGGACAAACCATGGGAGTGCTGCCAGAGCTCACAACCACCCAAAGACTTCAGCCAAAGCAAACCTTCAGTGTCGTGCCTTTTCCTTTTGCCACACTGGGAAAAGCCAAAAGGAAAAAAAGGGAAATAACACAGAAACTCACTGACTTCACCCAGTGACTACTGAGCAGAACAAGCTCTCCCCAAGAGGCTGTAGAGTCCATGTCCAGTTGAACCTTTTCAAACACCACCTCCCCAGGCACCCACTTCCATCTCCTGCTGGACTAAATCCATTCATAATTCCGGCTCCCACTTCACAGCTGAGCTGCCTAATCCAGAACACTGAAGCAAAGAACCCTTAACACTGAGCTGAACTCCCAGGATCAGCTTCCCTTGCAATAGGAGTGGAAATCTCCAAGGCATAAACTGACAGCAGGATCATATCCCTCCAAATTCATTCATCAAAACCCAGACTGAGAGCTTTCAAATACTTGGTGAGGTTCTTGGGACCTGATCTTAGATTCTGAGTCCTTAAGGTTGGAAAACACCTTTAAGATCAAGTTCAACCATCACCCAGCACCACACCATATTCACCACTAAACCATGTCCCCAAGTGCCACATCCACAGGTTTTTTTGGACACTTCCAAGCAGGGTGACCCTACCCCTGCCCTGGCAGCCTGTGCCAATGCTTTACAACCATTTTCATGAAAAATAAATTCCCATGCAGAAATTTTGTCTTCTCCATGTGCAGGAATTTTATCTATGAGCCTGTCCATAACCTGTGGCATAGTGTCAGGAAGACATAGGGAAGTGAGAGGCCAAGGAGAAAGTGGAATATCCTGAATCCAGACTATCCAAACACAAATCATCACCCGTGTCCCACTGACCCCTGTGTGCAGGTCATGACTCCCACACACCCATGTGATATCAGCCAACAACATCCATAAAAAAATGGAAGACAAGGAACAGGCCTAGCTGTTGTAAATTTGAGATTTAGGCATTGTCATTCAAATCAGCCTCAGTCAGCTGCTGCCTTCCCTTCCATCCACTCCCTACTCAACAGCAAATGGACTCCCAGCACATCCCAGCTCCTCGGGATCCACACTGGAATGTGGGAGTGCCTGAAGTGGCAGCTGGAATCAGGCACGGAGGAGGAGAAGGGAGTAAATGGGAAAATGTGATTCTTCAAGCATTCTGTGCTGCTGGAATACCTGGCTCCCCACAACTCTGCCAGGCAGCAGAGAGGAACTGAATTAAACTGAATTAAACTGTCCCCTGTCACACTCCTGACTCATGGTTTTGCACAACAAGCCAGAGTCACTGTGACTCTGGTTTAGCATTTTATGATGTTTAGTCCCAAAATTTGACTCTTTCCCTCTCACTGATGGGGATGAGAACCCCCTGAGTCCGCATTTGCTTAGAAAGCTTCTTACTGCTTGTAATGTTATATTTGCATATAGAGATGTCCATGTTTCCAGGAGACTTTTGTGAACCTCCAACTACTCCAGGGAGAGTCTCAGGAAGTTATTGAGGACAGCAAAGATTTTCTCAAATTATCTGGGAAGTCACACTGCTGGGTTTACACATGGGCATTTTCCCATGGCAAAGGAATTCCTTTAATTAATTCCTGTTTAAACTGGAGCACAGATTTTCAGAGCCAGTACCAGCTTATCCCTCCTGGCCTTACAGCCTGTTCCTGTGAGAAGTCTTGAAATCAAGATTAAATGACTTTCTCAAGGCTCTGTGGCCTAGAAGAGGAGAGCAGAGGCTGGCATTTGCTGCCCTCTGTTACTCCTGAATGGTCACTTCTGTAAATGTGCAATTCTCTAAAAGTGCCTCCTTCCACATTCCAGTCAGCAGCTCCTGAAGAACAGGTGGCTTTGCCCCAGTACTCTGCACCTTTCCTTGCTCAGAGGTAGCATTCCCCTCACGTTGGGGGAGTGCTTAGGGAAATCCCTGACAACTCAGGGGAGTGGGTCTATTCCAGGGAGCAGTAACAGTGCTTGTAATTGTCCTGCAGGATCCTGGAAAATGTCCTGTTTCCATTTTCCTTTGCTAGCATTGAATTTTAATGCAGGAGTGTCCATTGATATTCATTATTCATCTGTCCTTGAATTTTTAACCAATATGTGCTGGAAATTATTCTGTATTTAGAGAGAGCACAATGATTCAGCTGGGTTGGTATGTTCTGCCACACTGCGGGACCATTTTCAGCAAAAAGAGGTGGCTGATCACCATAATCGGGAGAATTGTTAAATTTCACAAGAAGAGGACGCCAGGAGTCATCTGCTGCATGAGATTGAAATCCATCTCCCTGGGATGTGTCTCCAGAGCTGTGTGACCCCCACCACCCCCAGGGTGAGGATTCTCTGCTACACAAGTGTGGTGTTGGCCCTCTCAGAGCCCAGGTACAACAATCATCACAGAGACTTTAAAAAGTATTTTAAATCTCAAATACAAGTTATTTCTTCCTTATTTTCCTTGGAAGCAATCTGAATGCTAACTGCTCCTTTCTTTGAAAGCATTTGGAACTCAGCTTTATTTTCTCATTCCTTTTTCACTCTATAAATACTTTGCAGATTAGATTCACATTCACATTTCAGCTCTGTTGGTGTCTTTAGCACTCCTTACTTTTCAAATAAGAGCTGTGTTGTTTGGAGTGTTGGGAGTTTTTTTCAGCCACAGCTCCTGGAATCAGGAAACTGCATGAGAATCTCAGTTTGCACTTGGAAGTGTATTTGTGGCTTTGTATTGCACGGGAAGTAGGAAAATATCGCCCAAATGTGCTGAGAAGGGCTGACAACTAGAGAGAAAATAAAAGAACTTTTCCAAAGAAAACACCTGTACAACTTTCCCCCTCCCTCCAATTTTTTCTCCTTTATTTTTAGTTTTTGGGGGAGAAGGAAATAGAAAATCTATCTGTCCTTCTGAAAGCCTGCACCCCCTCCTTTTCCTGGCTCAAATATCCCAGGGACAGCAGGTGGAGAAGCAGGGTCCAGAACTCTGATTCCATCCCTGCCCAGCAGAACCCGTGGCCAGACCCAAATCCTTGCAGGGAACTGACTGTGACCATCTCAGCCCCATTGCCACCACCCGTGTGCTCCTCCCAGGAGCAGCTGGAGTTCTGGGGCTGCTTTCTGGAGGACCCAGGTTGGAGCCTGCTCTCTCTGGCACAAAGCACAGCTCTCCTTTTGCAGCTCCTTCAGACCATTCCAGCAGACAGTGATTCCATCTCCTGCTCTCCTTCCAATCCCTTTCTGCTGCAGCAGCACTCCCAGGGATTGCTGTGAGCAGGGCTCCCCTTCCTGCATGCTCTTGTCTTTTTAACTTAGGGCTTCTCCCAAGGAACATCAGGCAGGATTCTGTTGCCCTGAGCTCAAGGCCCAAACACTCAAAGAAAACAAGAAATTATCAAAGTAATGCTAAAAATCAATGGCAATTAAGCATTTCAATGCTTTACAGAGTTGGTCTTTTGAGGTAACAAATACTGAGAAATATTTGGGTTTTAATGAAAATCTGAATTTTCCATAGCCGTGGCAATGGGAAGATGGATTGAGCTGAACATTTCCGTTATTATTATTTCTTTGAGGGCAGAAACAGAAAAAAAGTTCTGAGTAAGGACAGCCTTTTCCAGAAAATGTTACAAATATTTCAGCTGTGTGGAGAATGGAAAAGCCATTCCCAGAGGAATGGGAATCTCTGGCAAGTGATTGTGTCCTTTCTGCCTGGAATGAAGCCAGTATCAAAAATGGGATTGGAAAGGATATTGAATATACATACCACATGTATTTATTAGCATACATTCTGCATATTTCAGATAAACTTCTCTTTCTGAAGTATTTTTCATTTGTATTGTTTTGAACAATAAAAATACAAGGCACTTGGTTTGTACTGGACTTTAATCCATAGGGGCCTGAGTATCTCACAAGATAAATGTGTTCCAGTGGAATTTCATTTTGTGTTTGCCATCACAGAAGATTTGCTAACCTTGCCTAAACCCTCTGTTCTGCTTCTTGGTGCAAAAATCCTGCACAGATCTTGCTGGAAGAAGAGAAAAAATTGAGGTAGACACACAGCATGAGAAATCCTCACTGAAACACGGGCTGAGACACATTCCCAGGCAGGCAAAGCTGGGATCTGTAATGAGCAGCATTAGGAATATCAATATCATTACCAGAAAGGCACACAAGAGATAGAGAGCTCTAGTTAATAGGGAACAAATTTATTCCAGAGTCTGTTACATGAGGTTAATAACAACCAGTGCTATTCTTAGGAGCATTCGGAAGACAGTCACAGCCTGCTGTTTGTGGATTGTAGCTTTTATTGCCCCTTGAAACATCACCCTGAAATGGCTCCTTCTCTTCACCTACTGATAACTGTGCTTTGGAAGTTCATTTGGAAATCACAACCTTTGCCATTTCCCTGATTTCCAGATTTGCATGTTAATTTCCAGTGACATTGTCTTCCCAGACCTTAGGGAACATCTCTGTGTTCCACAGCAGGATGGGCCCCCAGGACACTGGAGAGCAAAGGGAGAAGATGAAGTTCCCAACACATCACAGCTATTTCAGCACAAGGGGCTTTCCTTAGACCAGCAAAAGTGATTTTTTGGATACCTGAATCATGTCAGAAGAGACAGTTCAGCACCAAGATCCTTTTTCAGAGCTGAGCTCTTCAAAGCCAGCCAGGAAATGGAAGGATGGATATCCTGGCTTCCTCTTGGTCTTTGAAGAGCTCCACCAGCCCCACAGCTGATGGAGCATTTGAAGCTGCTCTTAAGGAGAAGTCTTTGCTAAACCTGGAAAAAATCTGTCCCTGCTGCCTGCTGTATGAACTGGTGTGCAAAGCTCCTGATTGTGTTGTTCTTGGAACAGCCCAAATTACCATCAGCTTAACCTTACACATCCTTTACTGAGCTTGGCTAAATAAGCAAGAGATAAATCTACTGGTAATGCAATTAAGTCATAATTATAAAGAAATACATATGCAATTACTTCCCCATCTTCATTAAAGTTGAATGAATGCTTACAGGTTTAACTACCTTTTAACTACAGAGAGGAGGAAATTTAATTAGACAGTGTGAAATTTTACATTTTAACTTTTCCTAGAGGAAGAGTGACAACTGCCTGGGAAACAAGGCCTGGAGTTCTTGGAGAGAAAAATACAGCCACATGTTTTTTACAAAGCAATTAAGAGTGCAAGCAAAGTGTGTTAATAAAAATTCAATTATACATGTATTACATGTGCAATTCCCAACTGATTGCATTGCAGCAGGATTTTTATCTGGGATAGATCCTGCATTTCCACCAGAAAAATCGACTGGAGATGGTTTCTAATAAAGCTTTGCTAAAAGAGTGCAACAAAAGGGCTGCCAAATGAGAGTTTCTGACTGTGATGTGAGAAAGGCCCTGAAGACCAGTAGTGTTGGCACATGGAATTCAGTGTTGGCACATGGAATTCAGTGTTAGGACATGGAATTCAGTGTTGGCACATGGAATTCAGTGTTAGGACATGGAATTCAGTGTTGGCACATGGAATTCTGTGTTTTCAGGAGTTACATTCACCCCTCAGGCACCAGGGCCTCACCCAAGTGCTACAAAGGTGACATTGACCAGAGACATGGAAGGGGTCCTGCTGCCAAACACGTGAAAATGGGAAGAAATTCCAGTAACACCCAAATAACACAAATAACAATCAGTTCAGATTTCTTCTTGATGCAGAGCTCTGACCTGTAGGCTTGGGGTGGCCATCCCTGCACACAGCTGGTTCATGGTCATGATGGTACTGAGTGCTCCCGGGAAGAGTTAAGAGATGAAGTATAGAGATTTAGTTAAATTAAATTAAATTAAATTAAATTAAATTAAATTAAATTAAATCACATGTGAGAACAGCAAAAGCTGAATGGCCTGGAGCAGGGAAGTTTGGGTTCTCAACCTCTTGATATTCTTTGGGTAGTCAATCTGCTGAGCACCAACAAATTTTGGTGACACTGAAAATAAGTTCAGACATCCATGTGGCTATGGGTCTTAATTTGAGAAATATAGAAAAAAAACCAGAGAAAGGTCTGGATTACCACAGGGACGAGGACAGTCAGCAGCTTTTTGTGAGTCCTTCCCTAATGGAACCTCCCAGGCTGTGACCTGTGAGCTATTCCCTGGTCACAGCTGCAGGAGAAGAGCAGTGTTGGGTTTGGGAGCCAGGTCCTGTGGCTGTTCATGGGAGAAAAGCTTCCAGGGAGAGAGCAGGAAGCCAGACACTGTCCAGCTCAGAGTCTTCCTCACTCCTGGCACATTTCTGCCACAAAATCATGGGTAGAGCACGATTCCATTCCAAAGACAGCTGGCAAGCCAGGACAAAAGTTCAGCACCATTAGGACAGCCTGAATGCTGGTCTGAATTCTACGAAAAGTGCACTTTATCAACTGCTCTGTCCCATGGATGGGAATTTATGGCTGAGGAATCATGCACGGCAAAGCTTTCCAAAGGTCTCAGGGGGAGGATTATGGTGAGGCCAGAGCTTTGGTATCACGGGGCTAAGGGTGGGGATGAAAAAACGGGGTTGGGGTATGAGTGTTTGAATGTACTGGACTGAAAATACCTGGTGTCTGTGGGACACATATTGAGAAAGTAAGAAAATTACAGCCTAAAAAATATTCCAGGCTGGAGCTTCTCAGCTCTGTTCCCACCTGATAAGCTGGTCCAGCTCAAGGCCAGGGAGAATTTCTCCCAGGGTGATAATTTGGTCAAAATAAAAAGGAATTAATAACAAGATAGAACACCTGTTGTGGTGTGTGCCCAGGCCCTGGCAATGGGGTGCCTTCTCCCTGAACCAATCACCTTTTCTCTACTCTTGGAGTTGCAGTCATGCTATAAAACCAAGTGTGTTTCTGAATAAACTTGTCTCTTTCTTCCTGTCATGAAAGACGACCATGTAGCTGTGCATCTTATTTCCACTGCCCTTAAAGGGTTAAAACCCCTTTCCACGGCTCCAGGTGTCTATCAACATGTGGTGTGGATCAGGGGGTTGTACTGCCAGACACAGTGGCATTTATTTGGGAGCACAAGAATGGAAATTCCTGTGAAATCCTGGGGTCTGCCTGTGCCCATCTGGATGATCTCAAGGGTCAGGTAGAAATTCACCACTTTTTTCTTTGTTCTTTCTCTGTTTTTTCCCTGTTTGCCCTCAAACACCTCCACCCTGGGAACAAAAGGGAAGTAAAAGCACTTGCCTAACACGTTTCTGAATTTCCTGTTGATCCTTTGGGTGAAGTGGCTTCCTACTCCATCTGCCAGCACAAAGGAGAAATAGGAAAGGTCAATCCAACACCTTGACCCTGTCATTGTTTCATGCACACCTTGGCTTTGTTTTCCTGTGCAGCTCAGGATTTCAGACTTTCCTCATTCCTGCTGCCCCCAGCCAGGGTCACTTGGCCTTGGCCCCGAGCAGCCTGCCACAGAGAAGTTGTTCTTTCGTTGGGACAAAGAGCTGACCTGCTTGGAGGGCTGGGAGATTGCAGGAGGTAGTTCAGGAGCTGCTTCTCTTCCATGGCAATACCCAAATGTGAGGATGGGTTTAATAAAGGACCTCTTTCATCAGTTTCTTTTATTGCTGGGAGCCACAAGTGAAGGCAAACAGAAAGAATAAACCCCTGACTCTGACTTTTCCCACTCCAATCCACCAGGAAAGAGATTTTGCCTTGCAGGGTTTTCTGAGGCCAAGTGTCCAGTTCAGGGCTCAGAGCAAAGCAGTTGCTGGGCACAGGTAGACTCATGTTACCCCCAGGGTTAAACCCATCAGCCTTGCTGTAAGCTGAGTTTAAGATATCATCAAAAGCCACCTCCTCCTTCCCAAATGCAAACAGATTCTCCAGCGGGGGTTGAATCAGAAACTCTTTTTAAATCTTAAAAGGGTCTGATTTCCACCTGGACTTATGAGTCTGTTGCACTATAAAAGAGTCACTGAATCAGACAAAGAAATTTAATTTTGTCATTATCTAGGGACAGAAATTCACACATTTTTGTTGATAGGCATTCAGAAAATGTTACTGCAAGTGTTGAATTCATTCCAGAGTCCCGTGAGAGATGGGTATTTGACAGCCTGATTATGATTAGAATCACAGAGTTTTGGTGATGTTTTTATCCTCTTCATTATAGGAATATAATTGTATTTGGTAATTGCCACAAAGTTGCAATCTCTTTCTTAGCAGTGGCCTCAATGCTTTTCTTTGATTTGCAATAGAGGCTTTGTACTCCAAGAGCTTTTGTAAATGGTGTGAGGTTTATGCAACATTTTTAATGCTCTCAGTGACTACACCCTAAAAAATCCTGATGTCAAAGTCCTCAAGCGTGAAAGAAAATGCTATTACTGACAGCTGTCTGTGATGAGTCTGATGAGGGGTAGGAGGTGGAGGCCAAATTCAGTGTTTTCCTGGAGCCTTTGGGCACTGGGAACTTTCCCTAATAACAGACTTGGCCCAGGACAGTGGAGGTGGATCCATCCCATGGCCTTTGGGCAAGGAACACGAGTAAAGTCCTCTGAGCACTGACACCACACAAAGCCATCAAAGCCTCAGTGGGTGGAGCACAAAGATCTACCCAGAACCCAAATCAGCTCTTCTCCATCCTTATGGCTTTGTGAGATGCCTGAAATGGGCACTGAGGGATTCCAAACAGCTAAATACCATTTATTTACCTTTGTACTTCAGCAGAAAATAGGACAAGAGACTCCTAGAAATAAATACAACCCAAACTGGAAAAAAGAGAAAATTCTCTACACAGAAAAGGAGACTAAACCTGGTGTGTCCTGACACTGTCATGCAGAAACCCTTCAAATTAAAGCAGCATTTAACACACAGCTGTGCCAAAGGCAACCTGAAAATGTTCTGTCATATCTCATTTATGCTCCAATGCCACAGCAAAAAGGAAGAATTCCCTGTCAGCTCAGCAGTCCTTGTCTTTCAAAGGCTAAACAACTATCACCAAGGAATTTGAGGCACTGATGAAGAAGCTGAGATGTGAAATATCCTGATTTTCTAGCCCTATGGAAAATGTTTTACTCAGCCAGCAGAGAAGGACTAACAGGGGCCAACACTTTTTGCTGCAGATACTGGGGACTCGGGTGCCATGGTCGTTTGCCAGGTTCCCACTCGGCTGTCAGAGAGCAGGTTGGGGGTGCTGGCTCATCAATGCTAACAAAACAGGCTCACGATATGTGTGCACCTCCCCATGTCACTCCAGCACCAGGCATTGCTGGAGAGGCAGTGACACACAGGGACAAACTCCTGAACCTCCACTTCCAGCTCGGAAAATTAAATCTGTGATCCAAAGGAGTGGGGACTCAGGGAGTTCAGCAGCACTTTGAGATGGAATCCACACCTGGAGAAGGAAGGGGCCCTTCCCCACGGCCCAGCTGCCACTTTCCTCCCAAACACCACAGAGGAAATGTCCAGGGCCAGGCTGGATGGGGCTGGGAGCAGCCTGGGCTAGTGGGAGGTGTCCCTGCCCATGGCAGGGCTGGCACTGGGTGGAGTTATTGTCCCTTCTAAGCCAATCCATTCCAGGATTCACTAAGGATGATAAAATAATTTTCCTCTTACAATTATGGCAGGCAGTGGTGTCCTTGTCCAAACACTTCAGCAGAAAGTCCTGCTTAGCTTCTGTCCACTTCACTTCCATCCAGCCCCCCGCCAGAATTCAGTTACAAACTGGAATAGGAAACAAGGAAAATGATCAGCTGCTCCAAGCTGAGCTGGGTTTGAGGCACTGGGCTTCTGCCACCAGTGTTGATGGAACAGTTGTGTTTGGCTGCTAGAAAATCTTCTGCATTGAAATGATTCCAATGCTGTTGTGTTCCATCCCTCAGGAACAAATCCGTGCCTCCACCAGAGACTTCCTCCCATCCCCTTTCTCATCCTGCTGTTTGATGCATTGGGAAAACCTGGGCTGGTGCACTAGAGCTGCCAAGAGCCCTCGTTTGAAGGTGCAGCAGTCAGTTCCCATGGCCTGTTTGTGGCTGCCAGGGGAAAAGTCCTTTGGCAGTCTCTGGCAGCAAGGACATGCAGAAGCCCCAGACATTTTTAGGATGAGAAAGGAGAATTTTTTCAAGACAAGACCTGAAGAAACTGTCTGGATTTATAGTCAGCTATATTTTTCCATGCAAACTGAACCATATCTTTTTTGTTCACTGCACTGATTAATTAACCTATCTTTTAATGTCAAACCTAAGACCCTTTCAAGCCAGTTTTGCTGAAAATTTGGACCTTTCACTCCTTTGCAACAGTTAAAACTGAAGAGGACTATGAGCAATATCCCAAAGCAATCTCTCCAGCTTTCAAAGAGGAGGTTTTAAGGCTGAAAAAGATGGTTTGACTCATTCTACACAACCTTTTAAATTTTCTGACACTGAATCTCCTAGAATTTTGCATTGGGAAAATACACCATGGCTCTGATGTAAATTTTTAAAGTGAGGATTAGAGGCTGGAAATTTGGACCCCTGAATTTTCTCCTCTGCCTATGCAGGAATGGACCAAGTGGGTTTGATCTCCCCTCGGCTGAGTTGTACCTGAGTACTTCCAGCATCCTCAGTTTCTCCTCAATTCCTCCCTTCTAATGGTGCCAAAGTCTGATTTGCATGATGTCATGGCTAAAAAGGACACAAGAAATCCCACTACGCTGCAATCAAAACATCCTGATTGCACCCAAATTTGTTCTGCATTAATTATAACACATTGCAAACCGACTTCCTACTCCCTGCTTTGGTATTTTTAAAAGAATAATCACCACAACACCCAGCAATAACTGCACAGAACCATCCAGAGGTTCAGGAGTCCTTCAGAGTCTGCCTGGGGGCAGAATGACCAGGGCTGGTTTAATATGTGCATTAAATACCTGAAACACCAATCTGAAAATCCCATGAGATTAAAGGGAAAAGACCTTTTTCAATAAGATTTCATGACCAAAATGTCAGGATTGGAGCATTAACAGCATTAACATGGACTGGAAATCCCAAGCCAGAGCTGGCTGGGAACAGCCCTTCAGATGTCACCCTGCTCAACAATGAGCACTGGTGCATTATTAAAGCAGTGTTTTGGGGAAAATCCCACAGTTTGGGGTTGTTCTGCCCTAGGTGTGTGCCTGGCTGCCTGTGTCCCTCTGGGGCACACGTGGCACTTTGTGATGGGGTTTATTTGGCACGGAGGGATTCAAAAGTTGGACTCCATGACCTCAGAGAACTTTTCCAACCCCTGTGATTCTGTGATTGTACATAGAATTCCACATGAAATCGTGGAATCACTGAGGTTGGAAAAGCTCTTCCAGACCACCAAGTCCACCCTGTGCCTGATCCCCACCTTGTCCCCAGCCCAGAGCACTCAGTGCCACCTCCAGGTGTTCCTTGGACACCTCCAGGGATGGGCACTCCAAACCCCAGTTCCAATCCCTGCCCACCCTTTCCATGGGGAAATTCCTGCTGCTGTCCAAGCTGAGCCTGCCCTGGCCCAGCCTGAGGCCGTTCCCTCTCCTCCTGTCCCCATTCCCTGGAGCACAGCCCGACCCCCCCTCCCTGCCCCTCCTGTCAGGGAGTTGTGCAGAGCCACAAGGGCCCCCCTGAGCCTCCTTTTCTCCAGGCTGAGCCCCTTCCCAGCTCCCTCAGCCCCTCCTGGGGCTCCAGACCCTTCCCAGCTCTGTTGCCTTCCCTGGATAAGGGGTTTCAGCCCTTAACCCTGCTGTGGGACAGCTGGGATTTGGGAAGATGCTTAGTACAGTCTGCTCTCCCCAAAACTAACAAAGCCCTTACAAGTCCGCCCATTTATCATTCCAGAGGGGAATTTTCTCATCGATTTTCAAATCAGAACCTCCTCAAATCCCAGAGCTAATCAGCCACTGATTTACTGCTGGGTTTTGCTCTATAATTTCCAAGGCTGCATCCAGAAGCTGGGCTGGAATGGTAGTTCATTTGTGTTCTGGAGTTCTCTGAATGGATCTGATTACAGAGTCAAGGGATTAAAGGGGCTGTCAAATGGAAAGGACAACTTCAGAAGAGCCGAGTTTAGTGCTTGGAGGAACCAGAGTAGGGGAAAGGAATGCAAATAATTCACCACTAATGCAATTTTTGGTTGTATTTATGCCAGATCTGAACAGGTTCTTTGCAAACAAACTTTATTTTGTTTCTGCTGCTCTCAGACCATTTAAATAGTCTCAGATTTTAAAAATTCTGCATTGTCTGTTTCACACTGAGATCTGTCTCTTTATTGTTCAGGGACAGTGTCCCACAATGGGCTTTTCTGTGCCAGGGGACCTGGCTGAGCTGAGCTAGGATCTGAGAGATTAAAGGAGCTTAACTTGTCATGAAAGATGGGGGAACTTTGAGAGGTCTCTTTATCAAGGTGATTAAAGCTGCAGGTACAGCCTGATGCTCTCCCCACATGTCAGGTGTGAGCGACAGGGGAAAAACCGATTTCCTAAGGTAAACGTTTTCAGATTGGAACTCCAGGACATGTAAAATCCTGAAAACACCACAGTGACAGGATTCCTTGGCAAGGAGAAAAGCAAACAAGAACTTGTGAGGTGATCAGGAATTCCCATTTCAGAAGGTCCCGGGGTGAAAATAGAACTTCTTGGACTTGGAGACAGGAGAAATATAGGAAAACGGGGTGGGGGGGGGGGGGGAAAGGTGGGGCCTGGTGTTTAGTTATTAAGGAAGTCATTGTTTTCTAATTCCCATTGAGGTCTCCTCTCCATGTGCAAAGGATGGGTTCTGCCTTTCCTCCTGTCACACTCTCCAGGGCAGGGGTGGGGTCCCTGTCCCAGGAGGAGTTAAAAGCTGTGTGGTTTGGGGACATGGTCTGTGATGGACCCACCAGTCCTGGCTTAATGGCTAGACTTGATCTTGAAGGGCTTTTCCAACCTTCTGTGGCTCTGCACTTCTGTGTTTGAACTGTCCAGGGAACACAGGGCTCTGCAGCAATAACTCCACCCCTACCCTGCCCTGCAGGTCCTCAGCAGGAATAACTCCTGGGGACACCTCTGGGGACACCTCTGGGGACACCCTGGGGACACTCCTGGGGACACCCTGGGGACACCCTGGGGACACTCCTGGTGACACCCTGGGGACACCCCTGGGGAAACCTCTGAGGACACCCTGGGGACACCCTGGGGACACCCTGGGGACACTCCTGGGGACAGCCCTGGCCCTTGCCGAGCCCAGCTCTGGCAGCAGAGCCTGAAGTCACTCTCCAGCTGGCTCCGGGCTTCTTTCCTGTTTCCGCACATGCAGACCCCGGGACGCTGGGACACTGCTGCTCCTGGGAATGAAAGATGCAAATTCCCCCTGGGTTTCCTGGAGCCCAAGGTTCCCCTCAGTCAGAGATCATGTCCCCTCTCTAAGGGATGATTCTGTTATGGGAAAAATTTAGTTAGTGTGTTACAAGTTAAGGTTGTTAATTTTCTAAGTTAAGTGTTGAAGAAGTTAATTGTGTTTCAAGTTAGTTGAAATGTTACAGTAAGTTAAAGTACTGTTTGTTAAAAGTTTAAAGGGGTCCAGGATGGCGTGGGGGTCGTTCCTGAGGGGCGCGGTGACATCTCGAGAGCGAGGCCGGCGCAGTGACATCAGTGCCATAAAATGAGATTGATGGAAGGAGCGGTGCAATCACTCGACGCCCCGAGAGAATGGCTGGACAGGAATGAACCGTGATAAGGACCAATAAAAGCCCCCAAACCGGGCCCATTCTCACGGGGATCCAAACCCCACCAATCCTGGACCCAAAGGGTGGGGATAAAAGGGGCTGTCAGGCTCCTGCCGGTCGCTCTCCTGAGGAGTTCGTTCTGAGGGAGTGCCCGGTGTGTCGGGGGTTCGACACATTCGTTTGTTTTCCGGCTTGCTGCGAGGGGACTCGAGCTTATCTCGGGTCCTCCGTTTTCTACAGAGCATTTGAATAAACGAGTGCCTCTTTTACAAGAAAGTTGTTACTCTGTTTTAAAAGACCGGGTGGCTTTCGGCTAAAAGTTCTGGCCTCGTTCATTACTATTCCCTCCCTCCTAAAGGTCCCACCGCATCTCCCCTCAGCCGCTGACATTTCACCCTGCCGCTCTTTCCTGATGGATCCTCCCCGCTTTGGTGTCCACGGCCACCACGGCTTTCCTTGGGCAGCCAAACCCTTGGCAGCTGAGAGCCCCCCGAGCCAGTTCCAAGGGCCGACCAGGAGCTGATCTTGCTCTGGTCAGCACTGGGGCCCCCCAGCACCCGGGGGCTGGCTGGGATTATTCACTGGGCTGGGCATGAACCCTGGGCTTGGACAGTGCCTGCTCCCTCCTACCTGCGGGGTGCTGGCCAGCACTTCATGGCAAGGGAGAGGAGGGAGAGGGAATGCAGTGTGAGCATTTCAGAGAGAGCCCAGGGGAAGAGAGAATGCAGTGTGAGCATTCGATCCCATCAGCTCTGCAGAATCTCAGGCAGACAGGAAATCCCAAAGGAAAACAACAACATTTCCAGCTGTGCAAGGCTCCATAACTGAAGTATCTCCTTGCCTTGTCAGGAACACATCAATGTTCACATGGGTAAACTGAGGCACCAAGAAATTGATATAAAAATTATTAATTAAGTGAAAAACTGCTCCCTGGGGCTGAGATTCCTGGTGCTGTGCTGTTCTATGAGAGTTTTCTTGTCTAGCTGGGCATTCTTAGAGGATTTCTGAGGTGTCAACATCAGCCATCACCAATTAACATCAAAGATATAAAGCAGTGAGGATTAGTAGCTGCTCTGTGCGCTGGGAGCTGCAGACAGGATTCCAGCAAAGGTGGGAGCACTTTAACAGCAGTGATGGAATGTTCACCCAGCCCCTGCCAGAGGGAAATGAGTCATTCCCCAGTCCCTCCCAGCCCTGCACTGCTCAGCTCCTCCTGCATTCCCCATGGAGGGAAGGAGTGCAGGCAGATCCCTTTGGGAGGCAATAATACCTGTCCTGTGTCCTGGAACTCCTGCAATGTTCAGAATGTTTGAAAAGAATTTTTGCCAAGCATTCAAAGAGAATGAAAATGTCAAAAGACATTTGTAGGAAGAAAGGAACTCAATAGCTCCTTTTTTTCTGTCTTACATTTTGTTCCAATGAATTTTGGATTTGAGGAATGAGTTTAGACCAGGACAAAACTCCAAGGCAGAGGTGTGTACAAGGAGCGACCCCCATCTCTGGGTTGGGACTGGGGTGGAGACAGTATGTGAATGCACAGAGAAATTGCAGCCTTCCAGAGGTACAGGGGGCTTGGAGGAAGGAGAAGGACTTTGGACAAGATACGGAGTGACAGGTGCAAGGGTCGGTGTGAAGTTTCCCTCATTTTTGCCTCATGACCCTCTCAAGAAGACCTCAAGGACCCCTGCCCAGGTTGACTCTGGACAATGATTTTCTGGCCTGCTTGAGGTGGGTGCTTGCCAAGGGACTCTTTGCAGGTGTGTTGTGCTCACTGGACTGTGCTGTCATGGTACCAGCTGAAGCCTGCATGTACTGCACGACCGCACCTGTCTCTTGGAGCACCACACAATGCTCCATAAATCTCCCCGCCTCTTGGCCACAAGCCACTCGCTTTGGAAAAGGACTATAAAAGAGCGATCCTCCGGAGAAGACCCTGAGTACTCCCCACGGATGACCACCCTCCCATTGGCTGGCCCACCATGACGGTGTTGGTAGCTATTTCCCCCTTCCCCTCTTTTTCTCTCTCTATACTCCATTTCCTATATCTCTCCCCTCTATCGCAACTGAATTGTTTGGCATTCAATAAAAATGCACTGCTGTGAATAAACTGATTTGTCCCCTGCTGTTTGCCTTTTGTACCTCTGAGATCCAAAAACGAACCATCATGACCCCCGCCCTGTGTGGGCAGATAGTGACAACAGGACAAGGGGGGATAAGGGGGAATGGCCTTAAGCTGACAGAGGGCAGGGTTAGGTGGGAGATTAGGAAGCAATTCCTGGCTGTGAGGGTGGGCAGGGCTGGCACAGGCTGCCCAGAGCAGCTGTGGCTGCCCCTGGATCCCTGGCAGTGTCCCAGGCCAGGCTGGACATTGGGGCTTGGAGCAGCCTGGGACAGTGGAAGGTGTCCCTGCCATGGATGGGGGGCACTGGGTGGGATTTAAGGTCCCTTCCCACACAAATCATCCCAGGAGTCCATGGCCTTGCTGGGGTCACCAGAAGTGTTTGTGTGGTAGGAGGGTCAGTGCTGGTCTCACTTTCCTTTATCATCTGTTGCATCTGCCAGCCTTGGATGAAGCAACGCTGACTTGGGAGCAATGAGAAAGGCCCAAAACCCAGAGGGAGGAAGGAACAGCAAAGACCAGGCCCATGAAAGAATCAGAAGGCGAATTCCACTGAAATCTGTTATGATCAGTGTCCCTGCCTTCTGTGTTTGCTCTTGACTTTGTCACACAATTCAATTTTCAAGTGGATTTATTTCCCAGACCATGTAAGGTAGGTCAGAGCCCTGCAAGGATTTTAATTCCAGAGCAACTCCTATGACTACTGCGGTTGGTCTCCTGAAGGAGTAATTGCACTTACAGGGAATAAAACAACAGTTTTAATATTTCCATGTCATGTCCAACACAAGCAAAGCCCTTTGTTGGCTCCCAAACCCTCCTCCAGTACTGAACCAGGGACTTGTGGAGTTGTTTCACTACTCAAAGAGCAAAGGTGACAATCAATGATCTCTGTTCTGACACTGCAGGGGCCTCGGTCCCAGCCTGGGCAGGGCAGGACTGGAGTGGTGCTGCTGGAAATCTGAGCCCTGCCCATGTTTAGGTTGTTCCAGGTAATCCCACAAAGTGAACAAATGGGAAAACAGGGGAATGTGGAGCAGGAAAACATGGAAATTTACTGTCACAGAATGGTTTGGGTTGGAAAGGACCTTAAACTGCATCCATGGCAGGGACCCTTCCACTGTCCCAGGCTGCTCCAAGCCCTGTCCAGCCTGGCCTGGGACACTGCCAGGGATCCAGGGGCAGCCACAGCTGCTCTGGGCACCCTGTGCCAGCCCTGTCCACTCTGCCAGGGAACAATTCCTGCCCAATATCCCATCCAGCCCTGCCCTGGGCAGTGGGAGCCATTCCCTGTGTCCTGTCCCTCCATCCCCTGTCCCCAGTCCCTCTCCAGCTCTCCTGTGGGCTCCCTTCAGGCACTGAAAGGATGCAATTGGGTCACTCTGGAGCCTTCTCTTCTCCAGACTTCCTAATTTAAGGCAAGATAACAAGGATGACCAGAAGCAATAACATTTTCAGGAGTGATTGATCTGTGCTGCAACTTGAGATGAAAACAATCTTCAAGAAGTTAATATTTCTCATTTTTTTTGTGGAACTGGTGTGAACTGCATAAATATTTTTGTTTCACTTTAAACTTTGTTTAAATTGTAAACATTTTGTGGCAGCATTTACAGCTCACAGTGTTGCATAATGTCATAAATGCTGACAGTGGCTTTGCAGCATCCAGCACCAAGAGCAACATCCTGGTTTTAACAGAATAGAAGTTGCTTTAGAGGAGGAAAAAGTAAAACCTTTTAGATTGTCATAGGGAACCAGCAGCAAGAGGAAAATGAAAGGTTAGAGTTCACATTGCAGTAAAAATATTAATGTCCCACAAGCTGTGATTTTATTGATAATTTTAATGGAAATAAATTGGATAGGTTTAAAAAGGAAAAGCAAAATAAAAGACCACAGTTTGCCATTAGAAATACAAGATTCTCAGTGAGCTGAAATCATTCCAAACTCTCTGGTGTCTGAGGCAGAGCACAAAGCAGCAGGCAGTTGTCAGTGTTCACAGGGATGTATGGAGCACGGTGAAATCCTCACTCCCATCTCTATCCATGGTTTTCCATAGCTGGTGTATTTCAGGACTGACAGTCCCGACACTCCTGCCAGGCCTTGCTGTCCTGCAGGGCAGTCATTATTTAAGATGTTTAAGCCAAGTTTGAAATGTGGCACCTAAAAGTGCCCCCAAAGCCATGCTGTGACCTCGACAGCAGCAGCAGAAAGCAGTGAAGGAGCTCTGTTGCCCAGCCATCCATCGGGCTGATGGAACTAAATCAGCCCTTCAGTGTTTTGGTTGTTGCTGGAATGCCTTAAGCAGTGTTCACTTCACCAGAGGAGGAATAAATCAGGATAAATAGGATTGGGTTTGTGGAGGGAAAATCTTACCCCAGGGAAGCTTTTGGCTGCTTATCCTGGTGCCATCCTTCCCTGGGCTGCTTTGAGGGAGGGGGGATATTCCCCAAGGAGCTGGTGAGGGAAAGCAAAGGACAGCAGCAGGAGGAGGAGGAGGAGCAGCCTGGAGCAGAGGATGCTCAGGGTCTGGCTGGCAGCCAGGGGGGTCGGGCTGTGCTCCAGGGAACAGGGACAGGAGGAGAGGGAACGGCCTCAGGCTGGGCCAGGGGAGCTCAGGGGGGACAGCAGCAGGAATTTCCCCATGGAAAGGGTGGGCAGGGATTGGAACTGCCCAGGGAGGTTTGGAGTGCCCATCCCTGGAGGTGCCCAAGGAACACCTGGAGGTGGCACTGAGTGCTCTGGGCTGGGGACAAGGTGGGGATCAGGCACAGGGTGGACTCGGTGACCTTGGAGGGCTTTTCCAACCTCAGGGATTCTGGGAATCTGTGGGAAATCCCCCACCCCTTTTAAGCATAAACTTGTTATTCCCAAACCTGACTTTCAGCTTTGTTGCTGTCTCTGCCTTGTCCTGCTGATTTCCTGAAGCTCAGTTGAAAAACAAGTGGGGACTTTTCCTTCATTTGGATCAAGTCCTTTTCTTTATTTTTACCTACTGAGGATAAAACCTGATCTGCTGAAGGCAATGTGGGTTAATGCAAAAAAAAAGAGAAAAACTAATTAAGCACACAAAGGTGCCCATCCCCTTCTGCTGAAGGACAGAGAGCAGAGCAATCAGGAGTATCCACTGGAAGTGCAGATTAAATTGGGGTGCTGGCTCCTGTCTTAGAGAAACAGAATAATTTCAAAGAAATAAATTTATATTCCAGCTTGAGCATCTCTGTTTCATCTGGGAATGAAATAACTCCAGTATAGCAGCATCCCTCTGTTTCTTAGTAACCATGGAACCAGACTGATGCATTGAATTTCTGTTCTGGCCACCTCTTCCTACTCCCTTTAGACAAAAAGAGCATAGCTCTGCCAGGAACTCCAACTCATGCTGCTTTTAATTTCCACCAGGGTTTTTGTCTGTTCATGTAGCAACAGCAGATGTGGAGGGATCTCTCTGCTCCTGGACCACTTTGCTTACTGGAATGTGAGCCTTTTCCAAGGCAGGATGGACCAGTAAGGAACAGTGTCCAATGGAGAATGGAAACTCTTCCTTAGTTAGAAAGCCACATCCAGATATCTGGAAGGATCAGGGCTGCAAAAACATGAGAGTGGTGAAATTTGGGGAGGGATGTCACAGCTGCCTTCCTTAAATCTCATCAGATGAAGGTTGATCCACCAGGAGCCACCAGGAAGGGGGCAGGACGGGAACAGTAGCAGCAGGAGCAGGGGCTGGATCAGAGGCACACACTCTGCATGTCCTTACCATGGAGAGTGTGGGAAACCCACACAGGTGTGGACACACACATTCACAGAGCTAGGGAATTACAGCTTGGAAATTCTTCCCAGGCCTGGATTTCTCCTGACTCTCAGCTCCATTCCCAGGCTGACAAGCTGACTGCAGCTTCAGTTAGGGAGGAGTCTCCCAGGGTGACAACATGGTGACAAACAGAGTGGAATTCATAATAAAGATTAACCCCTGGTGTCTTTGCCGTGGGACCCATCCTGAGGTGCTGTCCCAAGGATGTTTTTCCCAATTGTCCAATGAGCTCCTGTCCTGTCCTGGCTGCACTAACACACTTTAAATCCGGGCTGTCTGTACAATAAATTGGCCTTTTTTCCCCAAAGAGTTCCGTGTGTGTTGCTGTCTTTTCTCTCTCTTTGCAGAGCAGTAACCACACACAGGGATCCATGGATCCAAAGGGAGCAAGGAGCAGATCCCCAGTGAGAAACCCAGAGATTACACTGGGAAGATTACTGGCACATTCCAGGAATCTGCCATGGCTGGAGAAAATGAGTTGTGAAACTCTTGGAGGTTTGCACATTCGTTTTCATTTTGCATCAGAACAGTCAGAAGCTTTTGAAAAGTTTCATTAAGCACAGGAGAAGCCCAAACCACCCAGGAACGATGAACAGCCTGGGCATCAGAGTGCTCCATGGGGTATGGGACACTCTGAGCCCTTCCCTGGCTGCACAGACAAAGCACAGGCCCTGGAATACTGAGTGTTCTCTGCACGTGGCGTTGTCACCTGCTGGCCTCAAGCCCCACATGGTGTCTGGTCAGAGGTTGGACTTGATGATCTCGGAGGTCATTTCCAACCTCAGCAATTCCATGATTCTGTGCTGCAATGTCAATGATACAAACACAGGAATATTTGACAAAAAACTGTTTCTAAGAAGAGATTTAATGAATAGAAATGATCCAGGGAAGGTTTTAATTTCAATTAACAGAGCTTTCTCTGTAGACACACAGGACCCAGGCTTTTAGTTACTTTATCTCTCTTCAGCTCACATTTGCCTTTGTATCCATCTCTACACACTCTTCTGTTTGCTTGCTGCATAGGAATTTCAATTTTACAATCCTTAGATAAATATGAACACTGTACTGAATGTAGTCTGAGTTCATGTTTGAAGAAATAAAACTGGAACTCCACATTTTTTACAAACGTTTTTCATATCTCAAGATCTTCCAGGTATCTGGATTTTTATCTGATTGTTCTCTGTTATATAAATACTAACAGACAGTTCAGAGATAACCTCAAACTGCAGCTCAAAATCTGAATTACACGAGAGAATGAGACTTGTGTGGGCATTTTCTTACTGCTCTGGAGTCAATAATTGAAAATTCTGTGAATAACATGAGAAAAGTAATTCAGAACTGAGCAGTTCCAGTTGCTCAGAGCAGCAGTGGCTGCCCCTGGATCCCTGGCAGTGTCCCAGACCAGGTTGAACAGGGCTTGGAGCAGCCTCGGACAGTGGCAAGTGTCACTGCTCAAGGCAGGGGTGGCACTGGATGAGCTTTCAGGTCCTCCAACGCCAAACCATGCCAGGATTCCATTCTCAGATTCTAGAAGGCCGGACCTGTGCAGGTGCAATTCCCCAGGCACTGAGTGCAGAGCCAGGGATCTCCAGCTCTCACCTTCCCTGTCCTCTCCAGAGCAAAGAAACACTCCAATAATTAACTGTGAGGAGCAGTGCTGGGAAACATCACCCAGGAGAGGGCAGGCAGGAAAATGAGGAGCCCGAAAAAGCCAATCCAGGGAAATAATGAGCTTTTCCTGTGGAAGAAGATGCAAAAGGAAACTGGGCACTAAAATCCTCTTTCTTAGAACGGTAGAATCAGAGATTCATTAAAGTTGGAAAAGCCCTCAGAGATTATGGAGTCAAACTGTTCCCCAGCACTGCCAAGGCCATTACTGCCCCATGTCCTGGTTAGTGCTAATAATCTCAACCACCTTATCTCCTTTTAAAAGGAAATTCTCCATATAACAGATTGGAAATAAGTGGAAATTCAGGCTCTGTTCCCTTCCAACTGTCTCTTGAATGGACTTTGGTGGCACCTTCTTCACCAAAGTTCAAACCTGTGGAACTAGCCCATGCCGAGTTCCCTCGTTATGGTTCCAAGTGATATTCAGCTGCAGCTACAACACGTCTCCCTTTCCCAACAGCCAAGAATTATTCCCTTATTTAAGTCATTAAATGTTCAAACATTTCTTGCCAGGGGTCAGAGCGCCTGCCTCAGATTCCTCCCCGATGGGGATGGTTGCCAAGGTAACAGCAGCATCACCTCTGCATCCTGAGCCCTGCCCAGCAGCGAGTGAGCTCTTTTCTCTCTGGGTGAGCTCTCGGTGTGCTCAGAGGTACAGATGCCCACTGAGAGTGATCTCTCTGCTGCTAAACTGTTGTGACAGGACAGCAGAGTCACAGGTTTGGTTTTACTATTGCTGGATCCTGGGGAATTTCAGTCAGCACATTCAGGAGGACTGGGCTCAGGAATATTTTCCCCTAAACCATCAAGATGAGCTCTGACAAATAATGATGTGTGACCACAGACTCAGTCTTTGTTTCATGACTGGGTGAAACACTTGGGTTCAATCCCACCCAGAGTCATCCATAAAATTTGTACTGACATCCAGCTAGCCACACTGACTCCTTGCCTAGCCAAAGGGGAGGTTTGTCATCCTTCTTTCCAGTACCTGAGACTGAATTATCTGTGCTGGGGAAGGAAAAGGCTTGGCTTGGCTGTTGCCATCCCCTCTCTCGATACCTAAAACGTAATTAAATATATCTCTGTGCTCAGACAGTCTGGGCTGATACTCTTTGTCCAAATGTGAATGTTCTCAGTGTTGACATCTCCATCTGAACGAGATACCTAGATTCTCCTGACAGTTAATAGAGACAAACAGGCCTGCAGAGGCCACAGTTGCCTGCACTGCAAGGTGGACGTGGGGGCCAGACACAGCAGGCAGGAAATGTCTGTGCTATACATGAGATCAGATAGGAGCCAAAACCAGCTGCCCTTGTTCTCTTCCTTCATATGTAGGGGAAATTCAGTAAATTGGAGGCAGGATTGGAGACATAGGGCTGAATTTCCAGGAAATCCCAGTTAGCAGTGGTACAAACCAAGGTGTGGAGGCTGTTGCTCCACAGACACATTTCTCTCTGTTCCAGCAGCTTCCACAGATGTTCCAGGACTCTTCCTACAGCTGGTGAGCAACCACTGAGGAGGAGACACAGAAATAGTAAAGGCCTCTTCCAACTCACTTTCTATCCCTTCTTGAGTTGTTTTCCATCTGCAGGAGGTTCCAGCTGAGAAAACTGAATAATTCCATAATCTCAGAATGTTTTGGGAATGGTTTGGAAGGGAATTTACAGATCATGTAATTCCAACTTCCTGCCATGGCTGGAACAGCCAAAGTCCTTCGGATTTGTTTGCATCCATTATTTCAGTGATGTTCCCACCAGATTGTGTTTTCTTGGGCAGCGAAAGATCAAATTAGTTTGCACAGAGTTGTTTTTTCAAATAAAACTTTTAAAAGTGAAGTGGGAGGAAATCAGAGGGGCTACTGCCAGCAAAGGCTGCTGGAGATGGCAATGGAAATGTTGGGGAGGTTTGTGCAGTGGCACCTGGCCAGGGCTGGAGTGGATAATTCCAGGATAATTCCACACTCAAAGTACCAGCAGATCCCAGAGTCCGTTTGAGACAGATGGAAACTATTGGAAACAATTCCATTTGGAAACTCTTCCCCCCTGAGTTCCTGCACCACAACTTCCCTGGGGCACAATAAAATGCATTTTGCAGGAGTTTGTTGCTGCCTTAGCACAACTGTTGTACTGTATCCAGAGCTCTTTATGAACTCCACAACACAATGGACTTCTCTTGATCAACCCTGGATGATGTTTCTCTGTGCTGGAGGCATCACCCACCCATGTGGGCCATTTCAACATCATCCTGGGAACTCCTCAGGCTTTTCCACACCCTGGGAAGGACAAGGACATGAATTTGGCACCTCTGTCTGTTCCCTAAAGATGAACCGCTGGACACAGCACAGATGCAGCCAGAGGAGAGGGAATCTTGAGTTTTTCCTTTGCAGGTCCCAGACCTGCTCTTCAGGACCAGGACGAGGTTTCAGCCATGCCAGACTTTCCTGGCTGCTCCCAGCTCAGTTCCATTTTTCCATTGTTCCCAGAGGAACTATCAGTGATTTCCAGCTGTGCCTTGGGGATGAATCCTCTGCAGAATGACTCAGTGGGACGTGAAACAGAACCTTCCAAATCTCCCAACCTCCAGTTTTCACAGTTTTACCTCCTGTTGTGATGGTTCCTGTTTTGACATTTTTTTGTTGGGGCACATTTACAGCTCATACCAACAGAGTGGATGTGGACTGGACTAAAGTGTTTTGTACCTGAGACGTTTTTACAGGGAATACTTGAAGAAGCTCAAGGACTGTCTGCAAGGAATACACATTTGGAAAAGGTGTTCTGCTCATTTGCCTGACTGCAGCAGCCATCACACACAGATCCACACCCAGGACTTTACTCACGAGATGCTTCATAAGCTCAGGAATTCTTTATCGGTGTGTGCAGGGCTGGCACAGGGTGCCCAGAGCAGCTGTGGCTGCCCCTGGATCCCTGGCAGTGTCCCAGGCCAGGCTGGACACTGGGGCTTGGGGCACCCTGGGACAGTGGAAGGTGCTTTTGCTGGGAGGACACGGAGTGCTCTGCCAGGACCAACCCTACAGGGCACAGATCAACCAACAAAGGAGTTTGTGGACATCTGCTGGAAGAGCTTTCTTGGTTGTGCTCTCAGATGGTTGGAATCCTGGGAGCAGAGAACCGGGACAGACTCCCAGCCTAATCTGTGCCTGACCTGGATCAGCCATTCCCATGTGACACTCCTATGTCTGCATCTCCCAGGAAGTGACAGAGGAACAGAGAACTGGTCTCCATTCCACAGATGATGCAAATGAGGCACCAGATCCAGCTTAAGCACATTTGGTGCCTGCTCGTTGTGTCCCTGCAGTGCAGCTGCTGCTGCTGAACTATCCCAAAGCAACGACTCAGCTGAAGGGAAGCACAGGGAAAAGGAACTTTCTGTGCAGGTCTGGTAGTGTGACCCAGACCTGCTTTGGCTTAGCCTGGAGCACGATGCCATTCCTCCATCACCCTGCAGTGCCCTGTGCCTGACACTGGCAAAGCTGAGTCCCAGACTGTCCCTGGCCACTGCTGGCAGTCATGGGAAGCTGCTCAGGTCACTCCAATTTAACTCTTTTTCTCTAGAGTGGGATGGGAATTGTTCCTTGAACTGCAGTAGGAATTCCTATAAGAAAACCCCTTAGGGACTGGTCCAAACCCAAGCTGGTTTTTAGACCAGGCCTAAATCTCCCGCAGGGTGTCCTTGAGTCCTTATGCCCAGGGCTGTTCCCTGGCATTGTCACTCAGCAGTTCAGGTGCTGGGAGGGCCCAGAGCAGTGCAGGAAAGCCCTCACATGGAGAGTTAGAGCAAGATTCCCTCCTGCAGCTCGACCTTTCCACCTGCTCCAGGCAGATAATGGACACTGATGGCTGAGTCAGTCGTGGAATCCCCAGCCCTGGAGGGATTTAAAATCCCCGTGGAGGTAGCACTTGGGGATATGATCAGCTGTGGCCTTGGCAAGCCTGGGGGAACAGTTGGACTTGATGATCTCAGAGAGGTTTTCCAACTTAATAAAATCCCTGATTCTACAGTTCTAAGGAGGAATTTAGTACTCAGATTCATTTTGCATCCTCCTCCACAGGAAAAGCTCATTATTTTCCTGGACTGTTTTTTTCAGGCTCCTCGTTTTCCTGCCTGCCCTCTCCTGGGTGATGTCCCCCAACACTGCTCCTCACAGTCTCCAGTTAATTACTGGAGTGTTTGGTTGGTTGTTTGCTCTGGAGAGGACAGGGAAGGTGAGAGCTGGAGTTCCCTGGCTCTGCATTCAGTGGCTGCTCTGCAGTTCCCACGATGAGGGCAGCCCAAGGCTAAAGAACCAATTAAATTCCACTTGAATCCCCTAATAATGCCAAGAAAAAAAGGAAAGTGGCTTCACCCTTGCAACACTCCCCCTGCTGAGGGGGTTTCAGCCTGTCCTTCACACCAACCTCTCCTTGAGCTCCCACACTTCCCTCCCAGCTGCTGCATCAACCCAGCTCCTCCTCTGCCTGGAGCAGATCCCCTGGGCAAGGAATGCAGATGCTGGGGAGCCCCTGGTATGGCCATGCCTTATCCTGACCCCAGCCATACCATGAGCCCCCCCTGCCCCTGGGCAAGTCCTTCCGCCACCCATGGAGCAGCTTTCCCTCTCCAGAAAAAAGAAAAGTCACTCTGGGGCTCAGAATGGGGAGGAAAAAAAAGACCTGAGTTGAACAGAGGGAGCTGAGGGCGGGCATTTGCCCTGAGGCTGCACACAACCACAGTCACAAAGGCTGTAGTGTTGGGACATGCAGCATGGAGTGGTCTGAAAGACAAGGATGCAAACATCGGGTTCAGGCAGAGAACAGCCAAACTAAACCTCAGAGACACACAACCCCCCTGCGCCCAGATATCCATGTTTATATTTGTGAGTGCTTTTGGAACATGGAATTGCTTCCATCCTTTCAAGATCTGCTCCAGAAAGCCCCAACCACCAGAGACCAGCTTGGCCCTTGTGTCACTGCAGCACAGGCTGAACCTGCCAGAGCCATTTGGCACTGGACTCATGCACGACTCAGATCAAATAAAACAAACTTTTTCTCCTACTGAAATGATAATTGCTGCTCTGCACAGAACATTCTGGAAGTTTAATGTATATGAACACCAACACTACCCTCACTTAGGTGTTATTTATATACAAACACTTCACCAGCTGCCCCATTATTAAAACCTCAAGCTGTTTTCCTGGAAAGAAAATGAAGATTTATGTATTTCTTTTTCCCGTAGACATTTGCATTTCCATGGACTGGCCCACAGAGTGCCCTGAATTCTGCATGGTGCACATGGAAGGACATGAGCTCACCCCATGGGAGAAGCTGCACCAGCTCAAGTCCACCCTGAGCTGCAAAAAACTGCTGAAATAGGAGAAAGCTTTGTCCTTCCCAAGGAACTCTGGCAAGTCAGGCCCTGGCACTGGAATCACTTGGAAAAAAACAGCCCACGTTTTGTCCAAGTGCTGCCTTTCCCCCACAGAGAGCAGTAATCATATTTCTCATCTGAATTTGCCCTAAACAGGAGTTATTGCCCAGAGTTTTGATTTGTGAGGCAATTAAGCAGGTTGGGATTTTCTCCTCATGCTTTTCCCATTTCCAAGCTCGACTGCTGATGCTGGCAGATGCAGTTTATTTGTTCCTGCAGATAATGTCATTTCTAGTGCTAAAAAAGGTATTTCAGAGCACATGATCCACTGGCCCATAAGCTCTGATTGTATTTTCACGGATGCATTTCTCTAAGGCCAGAAGGAAATATTGTCATCCCCATCCTGCCTGACCTCCAGTGGGACATAGGACATGGAAATTCCCTTTGTAATTTCTGTGCTGCACTTCATAATCCCTGCTTCACTTAAAACCATGGAGAAATATCCATCGTTCCCTGCATTTTTGCAGCAGGAATTACGATGGCACTGAGCAAAGTAATTCAGCACTTTAGGATGAGGGGATTTGATTGACCTGTATAGGGATATTTATCTTGGCTGTATTACCCCCAGTCTTTGACAGACCTGGTGCTTTTCTGTGACGGATGAATATTCAGTGTAATAATATTTTTCCAGCAGCGAATTTATTACTCTTGAAATCACTAAAATAGAGCTGGTCAGGAAATGGTTGCATTTGTTTTGCAGGCACAATGGCTTGTTCTCCCACTTGTAACTGAAAAAAAATCCCTGCTCATGAAATGAAGTTCAACATTTTTCATTTCTCCTGTTGGAACTTTCCAATCAATAGAAAAGGATAAATTTTATGTAACAAGGATTTTTCTTCTGGTGTGACATTTTGATTCGTAGCTGCCAACATTTCAATGTGTTTATTCTCACTTTTAGGAAAGGGAATAGGAAGGAGTTTACAGGAGCAGCAGGAAATGTTCCCCCTCTGACCAGGACCAGTGAGCCAACTGATCATTGAATCCTGGAATATCCTGAGCTGGAAGGACCCCCAGGGTCACCCAGTCCCACCCCAGCCCTGCACAGATGCCCCAGAAATCCCACCCTGAGCATCCCTGGATCCAAACACTCCTGGAGCTCTGGCAGCCTCGGGGCTGGGACCATTCCCTGGGGAGCCTGGGCAGTGCCAGCACCCTCTGGGGGAAGAACCTTGCCCTGATCCCCATCCCAAATCCCCCTGGCACAGCTCCAGCTGTTCCCTGGGTCCTGTCCCTGGGAGCAGAGATCAGAGCTGCCCCTCAGGAGGAAAGAAAGGCTCTTCTCAGCAGCTTTGGGGCTTCTGGCAGAAGGGGCTGTTGAGCATTTTGCTGTCAGGTACAAAGGTGCAGTGATTCAGAATTCTGCAGATGTAAGGTGTTAATGCACTTTCCGTTCAGCAGGATTATTTTCTTTTCCTTCACAATATTTTAATTATGCTGTAGCTATAATTAGTTGAGTTAAAATAGGATTTATAATGCATTTAGAAGATCTTTTCCTGCCTTCCCACATTTTCCCAGAATTCTCACATGCTTGGGGGGAAAAAAAAAGGCAAAATCAAGAGAATTTGGTACGTGTGTGCACTTAATGAAAGCAATGCAGTCCCAGGAGCAGCACTGCAGGGCCGGGATCCATGGATCCAGTGCTGAGCAAGATGTAGGAAAAAGGGATTGGAGGAGCTGGGTAAAACATTCCCATACACAGCATTTTAATGCCCTTCCAGGGATCCCAATCCATCTCAGCCAGAAGAGCTCTTGAATCTATAAGAGAGGTGAACAAGGGAGCTTCTTAAATTAACAGCAGCTTAAAGACTGAAAGTCAATGAGAGAATAAATGAGATGCCCAGGCAGAAAAGAGCAGACAGAACAATGCAGGCAGCACCCTCTGAGCAGTCTGGGGATAAAATTGCTCAGGATTGTTCGTCCCCGGCACTTTTCCACCTCTACCCACTGTGAGCTCCCAAACATTTGATCTCTGATGGTATTTCAGCTCACCAGCTGCCTTCTGGCAGTGCAGACAGACTCAGGAGCACTAGGCTTAAGTTCCCCTTACTTTCAGCATGGACAGCTCCTGCAGCCTGAAATATTGTCCCATTGTGGGAATTACTGTCCCAGCTTGTCCAGCTCTGCTCCTGTAAGAGTCCCTGTCTTGAAGGCTGGAGGAGAGCTGGAGTGTTCCAGCATCAGACATGGCCAGTATCCCAGATCAGAGAATCCCAGACTGGTTTGGGTGGGAAAAGGACCTTAAATGCCACCCAGTGCCCCCCTGCCATGGGCAGTGACACCTTCCACTGTCCCAGGTTGCTCCAAGGCCTGTCCCAGCCTGGCCTGGGACACTTCCAGGGATGCAGGGGCAGCCACGCTGTTCTGGGCACCCTGGGCAAAGGCTCATCACCCTCATTTAATTTTTTTTCCTCATATCCAGTCTAAATCAACCCTCTTTTAGTTGAAAACCATCCCTCTTTGTCTTATTGCAACATGCCCTGCTAAAGTGTTTGCCCCCAGCTCTCCTGGAGCCCCTTTAAGCCCTGGCAGGGGCTCTGAGCTCTCCCTGGAGCTTCTCCAGGTGAACATTCCCAGCTTTCCCAGCTCCAGAGCAGAGGGCCCCAGCCCTTGGAGCAGCTCCAGGGTTCCTCTGGACTGCTCCAACCTCCATGTGTGTCCTGATGCCACAGGGACCCCTGAGCACCGTTGGAAGCTGGGGGGAACTGAAGCAGAGATCTTTGGGAAATGATGGGGCTCATCACTACCTGAACCATGGGCGAGTTCAGAGAACAACCAGGATCAAGTAACTGCTGGAAAGGTCTCGTGAGTTTGGCCTCCAGCCCTAGGCTGGCTCAAGTGAAATGAAAGTTCCTCAGACTCTTCATTTCTAAATGTGCTTTTGCGACCAAGGCTCCTGGATGAACTTCTGAGGATGAAATTTCAGTGTCTGCTCCTGCTCCAAACCTCAAACAGGGACAAAGCCCTTTGACACCTGGGGTGACAGGAAGAGCTCCAGATCTCTCAGCAACAAGGTACAGACAAACCTTGGCTCTGGGTTCAAACCCCAAAACCTTTCAGGCAACCCAACAGTGCCTCTGACTGCTCTGGGAAACTTTCCAGCACTTTTTAGTCTTCATTGTTTTGGAGCAAATGGTGATTTTATCTGCAGACCAGCACTAACAATGAAATCTCACTTTTAGATTTGCTGGTTTGAACCATGTTGCTGACACTGACAATTGTTTGAGAGACAAATTCTGAAAAAGCAGCTAAAACAAGGTTCTAATTATGCACAGATCCTCCTTTAGTGTTGATTAAAATTCCCAGTCCTGCAGAGCAGGGTGTAATTATTATTTTCCCACATGTTGACAAGGCAATAAAATATTAGAACAGTTGAATATGACACTTGCTTATCAGAAAGGAAAAAATTGTGCAAGTCTTCAGGGCTGAAAATGTGAGTCCATAACCATGACTGGGGGCATTGGGATTCCAAAGGATGGATCTCATTTCAGATACTGCTTCCAGGAGGCAGCTGAGACAGCACAAGTGCAGGGAGGGCATCCTTGGTGAGAGCTGAACCCCATAAATTGGGTAAATGTGTCTCATTCCTCCTGGACAGAAGGAGAAATGAAACCGATATCTGGGGAGGCTGAAAGGGGCCTTGGAGAACCAGATTTCCAGTTCATCAGAAAGTTTGCAGAGAAAAATTGAAGTTTTAAAAGGGGCAAATCTGGTCTTCATTTAAAATTTTTAGTTTCTTGACAACATTTTTTGATGTTTTGAAAAAGTTGCATGTGGCTTTGAAGATTTTTATTTGTCTGGATAAAATAATTAGGGAAGTCAGGCTCATTCCATGAACATTTTCGCCTCATTAAAACTCCTGGGTTTCCCTTGAGAAGCCTCCCCCCACTCACAAATCAAGTGATGTTGATTTGAAGGACTTCTTAGAATCAGGTCTCCATTGAGTAAATCACCTTTGGCCACCAGCTTTGGTCACCAGAGCATCCAGAATCTGCATCCAGAACTTCAGCTGTACTAGCAGCTCTAAATGGTGTTTCTGACAAGGTTTCCTGGCTTCAGAATGGAATAATCTTCAGCCTGTGCTGGATTTTTACACTGAAAACCAGGTCCGAAATGCCCAGCTCTGGCATAGCCCAACTGGATCATTTCATCAGGAATGCATTATTACTTTTCAGAGTCATGTTTGGCTCAAAAACAAGAATCTGACCTGAAAAGAAAGCTTTTATTATCCAGCTCTGAAAGAATCAAAGGATTTTTCTCCCCCAGCCAAGTGCAATCACAGAATCCACAGATCTTTGCATTATTCAATGTTTTCCATCCTCAGACTGCAATCACTTATCTCTGCTATTTTAACAAGCATTAAAAGAGCCCTTATCCACTCAAGTGGAAACCTGGAACACTAAGCTGTGCAAGAAGATAATTTATTGACCTACAATATCCAGCAAGGTTACCAGGTTTGGATTTCACCCATTTATTCTTTTCCTTGCTACTTCAAAGAGAAAATTAAGACAAATTATTATTTGTGAAAACAGTAAACTGGGTCATTGCAAATGTCAGGGAGGAAGCATTACAGCAAAATCCCCACCATTAAACTGCCAGGAGGAATTATTTAGGATAACTTTAGACTTAAGTGGAGTGGAGTGTACTTTTAAATTGCACCTCTGGGAATTCATTTGCACACTTTCAGTCCTTTTACTCAATGTCATGTGTAGAACTGGGGTGAGTTTTTTTGGTTAATTGTACAGGTGGGGACATTCAACTGCTCTGGCTGAGCCAAACAAAACCCATCCAGGTCTGAGTGGGCACCTTTGTAATTATCAGAGAGAAGGAGCAGCACTGAAGGATGAGAGATGCCTCTCTTCAAAAGTGGATGAAGGGTAGGGAAGATGTATTTCCCTCTAGGACATCTCACTCCTCAAGGACTACAAAGCAAGGATGACTCCTTCAGATGTACATCAAGATGAGAGGAACCCTGGAGCCAGGAAAAGAAAGTCATGGGAGACAAGGCAAGGCAGGATGATGACAGGAAGGCAGCAGCTCAGGGCACAGTCTGCTTCCAAGTGCACCGAGCTGGGCCTTGGGAAATCCTGGGAAAAGGGGAGCTGTGGCATTTTGGGCAGTGCAGGCTGACTTCACTTCTTGGAAGTGTTTTTGGGTTGGGATGAAGGTGATGCTCTCCCTCAGCAGAGTGTGAGCAGGAAAGAGACAAGACCTGAAAACAACCAGCTTGGAAGCTCCTGCAGGCAGGAGAAGGGACCTGGAAATCCAGGGCAGCCAAGAGCTTCAACAGGGATAAAAGAGCTCAGGAGGGGCAGGGAATGCAGGCACCTGAATACAACACAACACTGTCACGAGATCCCAGCAGGACAGGGATTTGACAGCAGCTGTTCTTTTTCTATTAGAAATTATTTCACAGAATCCCAGGATGGCTTGGGCTGGAAGGGACCTTAAACATCCTCCAGTTCCATCCCCTGACATGGGCTCACCTGGATGCTTTCCTGTGCTCATAGTGAGCCTTGGGCCCCAATGAGCATGACCTGGAGCTGTGCCAGGGGGATTTGGGATGGGGATCAGGGCAAGGTTCTTCCCCCAGAGGGTGCTGGCACTGCCCAGGCTTCCCAGGGAATGGTCCCAGCCCCGAGGCTGCCAGAGCTCCAGGAGTGTTTGGACAGCACTGCCAGGGATGGACAGGGTGGGATTGTTGGGGTGTCTGTGCAGGGCCAGTGTCTTGGTTTGAAAGACAGGTATTTGCTAAGGAAAGGCAAGAGCCCCCTTCCTGAGATGCAGAATGCAGCCCCCTCCCTTTTAATTATTTTAGTTTTAAATCAGAGGCCTTCAGGCAGGAGATATGGGGATAAGAATAACAGTTCTTTACTGGTATTTAACAAGGCAGGAAAACAACAACAGCTATGAAAATTGGCAACAGAACAGAACAGTCTAGCTCCGCTCCAGTCCCTTTTGGCCTCAGGCCGTCTCCCTGTGCTCAGTTACCGGTGCTGTGGGGGCAGGGCAGGTCCCGCGCAGTTGCAGAGGGCTGGAGTGATGGCGGCGGAGGCCCAGAGGTGAGCGGGGATGGGAAGGTGACTCCCCCCTCTCACGGTGTCGGTCGTGGTGCTCCGCAGAGTGTCCAGAGATAGTAGGGTGAGATGGGAGAGCAGCAGAGCGATGTCCAAAGGCAGGGAGCGTGGATCTCAGTGCTGGGATGGCAGGGGGAGATGCCAGAGCGGAGCACAGGGTGTCCTCCCACTGCATGAGCGAAGCGAGAGCGAGCCCCGCTCCAGACCCCTCTCCCACCTTTCCTTTTCCGGTTCCCCCCCAACACCCACCTCCCTGCGAGAGAACATTACCTTAAGGTGTAGCCACTTAGCATAACAATGGGAGAAATTCCACAGAAATAAAAGGGAAGCATTCAACCCCCAACAGCCAGGGGTTGGGATGGATGGCCCTTGGGGGTCCCCTCTAGCTCAGGATATTCCACGATTCTATGGCACAGCACCTTCTTAGAAGCCACTGAAGTGTCAAACCCAAAGCAGAACCTTTTGCAAACACAAATAGAGACCACCCTTAATCCCTTATCCTTGCTGCCCTCACTGGACATCACACCCAATAAACCCTCTGGGAGAGCTGGTTTTCCCTTTAATCTACCGATGATTGAGGTATCTTTTCTGACAACCAATACTGTAATTTTGTAACTTTTTAAAATTGTAACTTTTTCTCATGAAAATAGAGCCTTCAGTTCAGGTGCCTGCATTGTCTTGACACAGTTCCAGTCACAAAAAGCTCTGGTGCAGTTTGGGCTCTGATGGATGGGAAGCCATAAATCTCCTTGTTATTGGAGCCGCAGTTCTCCACGCTTGGTGCAACAAGTACTCCCCAGCCATAAATCCTTGTCTCCTTTTCCAAAAGAGCTCATTTGGAATGCTTCAGCAGGATCTGGCTGATTCTTTAGCTATTTGGGTGCTTCTTAAAAAAGCCATTAGAGGCATTCTCAGGGAAAAAAACAAGGCTTTGACAAGAATCCCAGCATTAACACAAATTCCATTGCTGGAGGCACAAGAGAAGCAGTTGAAGAATTTTTTTCTTTATAATATTTTCCTTGTTCTGTGAACATCCACTGACCAGAACTGGAGACCACACACTTTGAGGTTCATTGCAGACTTCAACGACCCTCACTTCATTTCAAAAGAAAACACAGAAATAACAAACAAACAAACAAATATTTTTGACCACGTGTAGAGTGATATTTAGAAGTAGGGAGGAAACAATGATATTACGTTCAGATCATGGTAGATACTCCCCAAGTGATTTTGAAACCCTAAAGCTTTCTGAGGAAAACCCCTTTAAAGCAGTATTTCTTTTTCTTTTGTATAATTCTGTACCAAAATAATCCCTTAAGCAGATGGGACAAGTTATTTTTTCCAGCAGCAGCAGCATCTAAAAGTGTTACTTCAGGTTATGAATGCAATGATCAGTTCTGAATTCCGGTTTCTTGCACTGAGTGAAAGAACTGTTTTAAATCCAAGCAGAGTCTGAATGATTCTTGATTCCAGCTCTATGTCACTGAGGAGACAAAACACATCCCAAAATGTTGCCAAGGCCAGAGCCCTGGGAAAGCTCTGGGAATAAACCCCTCAAGGCAGAGGGCAGAACTGGAAGGAACAAGCAGCACTGACATGGAGCCTCATGCTCAGGTACCTCCTTAAATCAGACTTTGAGCAAAACCAAGACCTCTTCAGAATCAATCTTCTTACTTGAAAGGTAATTAATTGGAATCAAAACAAGGAAAGGAAAGATGCTGAGTGTCTTCTTCCTAAGGGTGGAAAGAAGAAATTCAGCACCGAGTCAAGCCAAGCACTTGGATAAAAAAAATCTGGGAATTTTTGTTGCACTGTCAACACATTACTATTTTTTAATGGTAACTGAGAGCCTTTGAGAATTCCTGGGTGTGTTTGGGTCTTGGCCAAGAAATCCTGGGATGTTAGGAGTGCTGGCCACACCCTTATTGCAGATACAAGAGATCTCTCACATCTTCAGTACTTCCTGAAGACGCCAAGAGCGAAGTCCTGCTGTGCTCCAGCAGGGCAGAGCAGGACAACAAGGGCAGAAGCACAGGGAAGGAGGACCAGGGAGCCACCTCAACAATGCCACAAGGACACAACTACAGGGAAGAAAACCACTCACCTGAAATATTTCCAGTGTAATTTATTTGGGAACATTAATCCCTCTAAACTCCAAGTCCTTCCAGACAAACAGAAGCACACCCCCAGAAAAGCCATTACAGGTCTTTTCCTCGCACTCAGCAGGAAAAGGCACCCGGGATGATTTAATGGCTTGAGTCATTGTTTGCATACTGATGACAGGGGGTGATGCCTAATCCCGAGGCTTGGCAGGAAACTGGAGATCCCATTAGAGCTTCTCTTACACTTGCAAGATCAGAGTGTGAAACATCCTTACTACAGCATTAAAAACAGGGTTTCATTTTCTCCAGTGAAACCTTTTTCTGACTGAAATAACATCCTCAGTACCTGCATTCCTTGTTTTTTAGTGAGGGATGAGCTGCATATGTGCAATCTCCTGATGCAAGTCACAGCAAACACGACCTGCCCTGCTCTGTGCTCCAAGAGGGATCAGCAGAGCTCCTTCTTCTTCCCAAAACGTGAGGCCTTGGGGCAAAGAGATGGTCAGGGCATGGAACAAGCAACAAGAGTCTTCCCAGGACACCAGGCTGATGAATAAATCTTGCTTCTCTTACTGGTTTTCTGCTACTTCAACTTTCCTGTCATTCCTGGGTCTCAGTTTCGAGCCTCCCCTGGCAACCAAGTCAGTGAAAAGCCATGCTGGAGCAAAAAGCTGCATACCTCAGCAATTCTCAACAGAACTCCAAGAGCCACGAATCATCTCAGGCAGTGCCACCAGGAGAGCTAGCAAGGGAAAGATTGTCCTGGGGTATCTCCTGGAACTCATCACTCAGACTGTTTTCAATCAGCCTGGCTTTCCCTGCAGGAAAAGGAAACCCCTTGCCCAAACCAGATCAGATTGATCAAAAGAAGCCCTCCCTCACTAATAAACACAGATCAGCAAGCAGGTGGTGTCTGAGGAAGCAAACTCTCCTGGCAGCACATGTGAAGCTGCTGCAACCTCAGCCACGGTGAGGAGGAAGCATATTTCCCCTCCAGATGGCAAGTTTTACTTCTTCTAATTACAGATCTGTCCCCAAACACCTGAACACCCTCCACAAACACACTGAAACACCACTTGACAGGCTGGCAAGTGGCAGTACAGTTTATTTAGATATTTAGTGGTTTTAAAAAATGAACATTTCATCTCTGCTGCCTTCTCCAAGCAGCCCTTTGCAGGAAGTGTTGTACAACTCCCCTTGGCTGCAGCAAAGGGCATCTCTGGAATAAAAACTTTCAAAAAGAACAAAATAAGCTTTAAAATTAATCCTGGGATTAATTAGTGGGAGATAGGAGAATGGAGTTTGAACCTGCCTCACTTCTAATTAAAGGCTGCTCCCTTCCCAGCCCTGTACTTTGACGCTGTGAGGATGGGCAGGTTTTTAGCAGCACAAGTCAATAGATCCCCATTGACTTCCCAAAGTCAATCTATTCCTCTTCTCCTCAGCCTGGCATCCTCAGAAATCAGTGCTGAGACTCCTAATGAATTCTGTGGCACCCTGCATCAGGCAAATAAGAATGATCCATACTTACTAATTCTTGGCAGCTCATTAGGAGATTCCCCCCTTGCCTCCCCCATTTTCCCATTCAAAGGGCACAGAGGCAGATCCTACAATTTCTAAGCACTGAGATATTTAAAGGAACAGTTTTCCTTTTAATTCATGCCCCTGTTTTACAGAGAGACCCAATAGAAAACTTTATTTATTTGTTAAATCACAGCTTTACTCAATTTGCAGGAAAAGTTGTAGAATCACAGACTCATAGAAAGGTTTGGGTTGAAAGGGACCTTAAAGATCCTCTCATTCCAACCCCTTGCCAAGGGCAGGGACACCTTTCACGAGAACAGGTTTTCCTGTCCAAGGTTTGCTGGAGAATAGAGTTATCATCTTGGGTTCAGAGAGATGGCCAGGGAAGAAGGAAATTACTTCTCTGTTCCACAGGATGCTTGAGATGTCACAGGAGACGTTTTCTCCCCCGTTTTACAAACTGGCAACTAAACTTTGAAATTTGAAAAATTGTTTTTTCAAAAGCAATTCCAGTTCTTTGGATGCACATGTCCCTGTGACAGGGACAGGACCCAGGGAATGGCTGGAGCTGTGCCAGGAGAATTTGGGATGGGGATCAGGGCAAGGTTCTTCCCCCCGAGGGTGCTGGCACTGCCCAGGCTCCCCAGGGAATGGTCCCAGCCCTGAGGCTGCCAAAGCTCCAGGAGTGTTTGGACAGCACTGCCAGGGATGCTCAGGGTGGGATTGTTGGGGGGTCTGTGCAGGGCTGGGGTGAGACTGGATGATCGTTGGGGTCCCTTCCAGGTCAGGATATTCCATGATTCAATGATTTACTCAGCCCAAAAACTTCCCAGGCCATGGAGCCTCAGGCTGAGGTGTCAGACTGTATGAAATATAAGTTTGGTGTGAATTAGTGGTTATGAGTTTAAACTGAGGAATTTGAGAGTTTTTATCAGGCTGCTGATGATTCCATTACAGCTCCAAAGCTGTTCTCTGTTGTGTTTTCTGGAGGTGGAGACAGGCAGAATTAATCAGCCACCGTTCCCAGCCTCACTGACAGCTTTGACACAGACACAGTGGACCGCGGTGTATCCAAATGAGATAAGAATCAGAGATTTTGTGATAACCCAGTGCACGCCCCCCTGTGCAGGGCTGGTGCCAGGCAGGTATTTGTGCTGACTCCAAATCCAGCCAGTTTTTATTGACTGAACAAATGCCAGAAAATCATTTCACAAATGTCAATAGGCTTGGAAGAGAAAATGAAAAATTCATCTTGGGAAGGAGACAAATGAGCTTAACTCGTTTCTTCTGCCAGAGTTAACAAGTGTAGAAAGGATTTTATCCACTATTGCCAGTGTCAAATCTGTGCAGTTTGCTGCACTGCAAATGCACTTGCCTTGGAAAACCCTTTACAGTCCTTGGGCCTGGCTGGGAGTTCAGAGAAACACTTGGTCAGAAAGGGTCCAGTGCAGAACTCCAAATCCCTTTTGTACATGAATTTATACAAAAAACAGAGTGGGGAAATTGAAAGAGCCAAGATGGAATATTTACAACTCTCCTTTTAAGTCAAAATGTTTATTTTCAGACTTGAAAGGACTTTTCTGTGAAGCATTTGGAAAATGAAATATAATTTCAGGCCCAGATCAAGGCGCTCTTGGTGTCAAGGTGCGTGAACCAAATCCTCCCATCTCTCTCTTAATTTTGAATTGGAAGTGGAAGCTTCACAGGGATTTAAGCAGAAAGTGGATGAAAACAAATTTAATTTTGTCAAGAATGTCAGTTTTCACGTGCTCTCATCTGCTCTGAATACAAAAATATATAATCTGTCCAGCAAAAACTGCTTTTACATCCAGCAAGGATCTCATGTGCAAAACATTCCTGTCCTATAATCAGTCATGGAGAGCCAATGGTTTTACCACTTTCGGGCAGTTTCACTTTATGTCTCTAATCCTGGGCTCCCAGGCCAAAGGTACCCAGAATACAATGAGTTTTTCAAAATATGGCTCTTATGCTTCACTAAGGCAGAAAATTGAATTATTAGGGTCAAGTGCAGTGCAGTTCATTATCATCCCTGGCCTGCTATGGGGTGCTAAAGAGTGAGAGCAAAACTGGATTGGCTTTGTGACCAATTCCAAGCAATGATGGTGCTGATGATTTAGTGAGCTGACATTTTCCACTTAAGCCTGGAAGGATTATCCAGCCTCACTGAAGTGCAGAACTATTTGCTGTGGTCCACAAACAGCAGAAGCCTGACATCATCCGATTTGAGAAGAAACAAGATTTTGCACACTGTCCCCAGTCCCCCACTGTTTGTCTACAGGCAAGTCATTCACTATCTTTGAGCTTCAGCTGAAGCATTTCTTGGAAGTTGGGAATTACCTCCTGCTGATGAATGGTGTGAGTCCAATCCCTGATCCTGGCACAATGCTGTTCTTCAGAGCACTGAACACACAGTGGGAAGTACAGTGGAGGGTTAAATTGTGTCTTCTTAATTTTCAGAAAGTTCCCCTGGTTTTATGGTCAGATCAAAGCAGAGCAGAAGTTTCCCCAGGCTGCTGCATATAGGTTATAGATTTGCAGACCTATAATAATAATCCCAGCAGCTGTAGGATATATCCCAGTCCTAACTCACACCCAGGTCAGAGGATGAGGCTGGAATTGGTTCTTCACAGACATCAAGCTCACTTCTGCCCAAAAACCAGGCCCTGGGCACCATGCAAGGCACAGCATTACCTGGAACATGGAGGGAAAAGGCAGCTACTGGAATGTAGCTGGAAAAGCTTTGATAGAAGAAAAGAAAAATAACTTCCCCTTCAAGCTCATCTGTGGGGCAGGGGTATTGTATCTCCTTCAGCATTGAAATTCTTGGCAGCTGATTGGACTGGATGAAAACTACCCTTCCCCCATAGGACTGCAGGACCCTTTCCTGGGGTTTCTATGGAAACACAGCTGCTTTTAAAAATATCTGCTTTTTCCTCCAGTGGAAGAGACTCAGTGATCTCCTCCTGACTAGTTCTCCCTTTGCACGGGCTGTGTGCTCACTGTCCCACACATCCAGGCTCTCCCTTGCTCTGGCTTGGCAGAGATTTGGTTACAGGTTAAAGCAGCAGCTCAAGTGAAAAAGCTGGGACACCATCCAGATCATGAAGAGGCCCCAGCTCTCAGGAGACAAAAGCCAAGAGCTATTTCCAGAGTCCTCCTTGTTGAGGGCACAGCTTGGAGATCCTTCATCCTGGCCAGTCCTACATCCGTGGGGCAGTTCAGAGTCACTGGTCAAAGCCTGAAGGGCTTTGGGTCTGGCCCAGGTGCATTTTTGAGCCTCTTTGTTGTGAAAACCTGCCAGAAAATACCTGTATCCAGTTTGGGATGCAGTCTGGACAGGCAGCACTCCTGCCTCTCCCAGCCCCTGACCCCACTGAACTCAGCTTCGGGAAGCGAACCCCTTTGTTTCCAACTCTCACCTCCCCCCCGCCCTGTTTGCCATAACAACCATTTCCAGGCACTCCTGCACCCTGGAAGCACAAATCTCAGTGGTTTATATCAGTCCAAGCAGTTCCACAGACAAAACCTTCTTGTTGGCATCTCCACAATCCCTCCTGACTGAGCAGTGGTAGATGTGACACATCACATCCACCCTGCCTGGACATTTTGTCTCTTGCTGAGTTCCTGCTGAGGAGCTGGGAAGTGGCATTGGGAAGTTCAGGGCAGGGATTCTTGCTTTGCTGCCATCCAAGGCACATCCAGAAGCCATTCTGTGGTTACCAGCTGGCATTAAAGCACCAGTTTTTATTTCTCCACTCCTGTTCTCATTTCCCATGTAGAAATGTTATTTCTACACCCTCAGACTTTAAATACACTGAGACAGTGTAGCCAGGGCTGCAGCACCTGGCACAGGCTAGGCACTGGATTTGCAGGTGTTCACATTGTATTTTATCAAATATTTGTTCTGTCTGGCTCTCCACGTGTGGGGGACAGAGGGGAAGAGAACCCCAAGACACTAAGATCTCCAGGGATGAACATGGAGTTTTGTCTCATTTAAAGGTTCAGACACCTGGAACCAAACGTTGCAAGGCAGATCTTGCTCAGAGAATGGATCTGAGCACTGCAGAGCTCAGGGAGGCACCAGAGGGCGAGCAGAGCCCAAGCAGGGGCTGGAGGAGCAGCAGAGGATTTGGCAGCTCCAAGGGATTTGTGGAAGAGCAGCACATGAGCCCTACCCCTCTCTCCTGGCGACAGCTCAGCACACTCGGGCTTTGCTGGTCCGTACTTGTGTCTGTGTCTCTGCCTGCCTAGTGAGGGGCTCAGCTCTCTGACCCCCCACGAGTCCAACCAAGCCACCTAGTTATCCATAAAATAACGAGATTTGCCTTTAAAAAAAGGAGATTTCAATTACCACTAGCCCTTTTCATTTTCTGGCTGGATTTGTAGCCTTTTTAGTCTCCCTTGCAACCTCTCTTCTGCAGCTCAGAGCACAGAGCTCTGACATCAGTGGGCAGGTTCACATTTCAGCCGAGGAGCTGAGGCTTTTAGGAAAACATGAAGTTTTGCAAGATTCATAATGAAATCAGCGGAGCAGGCAGCCATGTAATCCAGAGTGTACATTCCCAGCCCCTTTCCTGGCAAAGGCAGCTGGGGAGTCGATAACTCCCTGCCAGAACTGAAGTTTGTCCAGATTATTTAGCAAATACACCCAAGTACTTCAGGAGAGAATCCACAAACAAGTCACTAATCCAAAAGGAGCTGAATTCAAATGGATGAGTGCAAGTTTGCTATTCCTGGCATGCTCAGGGCATAGAGATATGAAGAATTGTGGGGGTAGGATTAAACACAATTTGTGCTTTCAACGACACAAGAGAAAATACATTTGAGCTGTGAGAAAAGCAACACCACTAAAGCGTTTTTCCACTTAAATAGTCCAGGAATATCACCCAATGTTTTATCTGACTCTTTCAGCATAGGGCAGCCTTCCTGCCAACGATGGGAACGTTGCACATTCCAAAATGGGGACAAAAAGGCCAATTGCATAATAGGACAAGACACTGCTGTAAATAGCTTCTGATACAGTGAATCCCAGGGAGCCCAGGGAGTGGGGCTGGAGTGCGGTACCTGTTGTACAGCCCATTTTATATTGCTTTAATAAGTCATAAATATGCATCTCCCTGAGGCATCTCTATGTTTGCTCATGAAAGATTAAAGTGAAGGTGATTTCTACCAATCTCACAGTTTTTCCACATGCTCTCTCACATTTTGCTGGGCACTGCCTCTTCCCTCTCCAAACATCCTAAGGATGTGGTTTATATCCCAGAACAAACATCCCACAAAAGGGCATTCCTCTGGTGCACAAGGGAGTGATTTGGATCGGGGAACCCCAGAATCCCAAGATCATTAAATTGGAAAAGATCTCCAGGATCATCGAGTCCAAGCTGTGCCTGATCCCCACCTTGTCCCCAGCCCAGAGCACTCAGTGCCACCTCCAGGTGTTCCTTGGACACCTCCAAGGATTGGCATTCCAAACGTCCCTGGGCAGTTCCAATCCCTGCCCACCCTTTCCATGGGGAAATTCCTGCTGCTGTCCCCCCTGAGCTCCCCTGGCCCAGCCTGAGGCCGTTCCCTCTCCTCCTGTCCCTGTTCCCTGGAGCACAGCCCGACCCCTCCTCACTGCCCCTCCTGTCAGGGAGTTGTGCAGAGCCACAAGGGCCCCCCTGAGCCTCCTTTTCTCCAGGCTGAGCCCCTTTCCAGCTCCCTCGGCTGCTCCTCATGGGATTGGCTCTCTCTACCCTTTACCTCTGGGATGGCAGGCGTGTGCTGCTCCTGCTACCTTTCCTAAATCTTCCCACTCCAGAGCCCCCCAGGCAGCATTTGGGGTGGAAAATACCCCTGCAGCTGTTAACATCCACTGAGCCTTCCCCCCTAGCTCCCAGCTTTGCTGAGGTTCCTCCAGGCCTCTTGGCAGGAATAAAGGCAGCAAACCCAATTTTGGCTATTAACCTGTTAAAAGATGGTTCATGGACTACAGAAAGTGATACCTGAGGAGAGGCACCCCAAATCCTGTGGTGTGAGCAGCTCTGGGTTGAACCTGTGAGTCTGACAGGGGTTTGTCTCCTGACTCCCCACAGCTGGATTCCTGCCCCAGTGAGACAGAGAAGGGCAGTGGTCCAGCACTGCTGGTGCTTCCATCTCCTGCTCCTGTCAAGTGTAAAACAAACTCACAAGGAGAGACAAGGGCTCACTGAAGTGGAGTAAAATGAGTGGAATTCTTTTGACAACAAGTTTTTTCCCATTAGAAAAATGTCAACTCATCCAAGGATTTTTTTATATCATAAGGACATGGAGGATTTCCATTACATTGAAACAAACAATTCTCTATATTTTTCTCTATAAATAAGAAACAGACCCTTTCTTGCTTTTGAATCAGAATAAGTTTTTATTTAGCCCAAGTGAACTGTGACATCCAGCATGTAGTGATGGCACTTGCAATCCCAAGCCAGCCGACACCCAAGTCCTTGGGCCATCAGTCCCTGTGACAAGATGCTCAGGGCAGGATCAATCTTTCCTGCTGCATTGCTGGGCAGACACAAAGGCCCCAGACAAGCAGGTTTTTGCACACGATCCCCCTTTCTGCAGCAAGCTCTGAGCAGGAGGAGCTTCTGCTCCAGCAGCGAGTCTTCCCTGCCTCCTTCAGCTGCAGCCCGAGGGGGAAGCCCTTATCTTCAGTGAACACCATCCCTGAGGGGCCAGACAGAAAATCAATAGCAGTGCAGAGATTTGTTGGCTCTGAAGAGCCGACGAGATGGAGCCCATCACACATGATTAGACGTGCAGATTATCTGCTGATTTTCCTCAGCAGCTGCTTCTGGCTCCTCTGTCCCTGCTCTCTCCTTCTCTGCCTCCGCTGTCACTCTTCTCAAGCGTGTTTCCGTGTTTCCACAAATCCCTGAGCTCTGGAACATGTGCACAGGTTTTCTTCGGATTTTGGAGAGAGCCAGGAAGCACGGAGGAGTGGTGGCTTCAGACTGGCAGAGGGCAGGCCTAGATGGGATATTGGGAATGTGAGGAGGCCCTGGCACAGGGTGCCCAGAGCAGCTGTGGCTGCCCCTGGATCCCTGGCAGTGCCCAAGGCCAGGCTGGACACTGGGGCTTGGGAGACCCTGGGACAGTGGAAGGTGTCCCTGCCCACGGCAGGGGTGGCACTAGGTGAATTTAAGGTTCCTTCCAACCCAAGCCCTTCTGAGATTCCATATTCAATAAATTCCTTCTCTTGGCAATCTGGGACAGTGGGAAGAACATGGCATCAAGTGATCAGACAGACGAACCCATTTGTCTTCCAGCCAGGCTCTCCTCTTGGCTGCACCACAGATCCACAGGACAGACTCAGCCTGAACTCCCCTGGTCTCCATTCTCCTCCTGCACCACATAATTGGCACCAGTTAATTAATCGCCATCTTTTTCTTGCCTTCTCTACTTAAACTGCAAAATGTTGGACAAGAGGCTGCTGTGGTTCCTATTTAGTACAGCCATGTTCTATCCTTCCACAGGGCTTCCAAACACTTTAATGCAAATTTCAGGAATCTATAATTAGATCTGTAGCCATGCTTGGTGGTGGCTTATAAAGCTCATCCTGTGTTTCTATCACTTTTGCGGCAGGGCTGAGAATTGATAAAATAATAAAAGCAGTGGGTGTGGGAGACAGCAAAGCTTTCACTGCCAGTCGGCGGGGGGAAAAGAAGAGGAAAACAGTGAATCCTGCTGTTATTTTTTCTGCAGTCCATCTCCTGTTAACTATGAGCAGGAACCATCTGAGTACAGCACTCCAACGCCTTTGTCTTCACGATGTTTACAGCTGTAAAGCAGCCAAGGATGACAAGCAATTTCCCTGAAGAGTTTGAGCACTTGCAAGCCCAGTCACATCCACAGAAGCCTCAGTGCTTGGCAGAATAAGAAAATTACACTGCAAGGTTCCTGAAGAATCCCAAACCTAACCAGGACCCTCCTCTGGATAAGGCAAGAGTCTCATTGCAGGGGAAATACAAAATTCCTGGTTTCAGCTAGGCTAGAAATCCTGGTTCTGAGTTTTAGCCTAAAGGAAATTATTTTTTGGTTTGTTTTCACTCTTGAAAGGTTCCATGGCCCACAGCATCTAAGGGATTAGAGAGCAAAGGTCCCTGCCCAAGTATCCATCTCCTTTAGCACTACATTAAAGAGAAGCAGACACTGCCCAGCAGTTCAGGTGGGAGGGAGGCACCCAAGGAGTGGTTACAGGCACCTACAATGTGTGTGTGTTAAAAAGACATAGCTGTCACTGGAAAAAACAACATTCACCCCAAGGTAGAGTTTAGACACAAGCAGCTCTAGATGGATTTGTGGATATAAGACAGAGCAGAGAAATCAGAGCCTAGAGCTGGAGCCCTGATCCCCATAGGGAAAGGGTCCTGCCAACCCCTCCCTGCCAGCCTTGAGCCCCCCAGATTCCATCAGCTGCCTCCAAGGAATGAAACTTGCCCCTGTTTGCCTACTGGGACATGGGAACATGGAGGTGCCTCACTGGGAAGATAGTGCAAGAAAAGTAGGGAGGACTAAGCAGCCTCATTAGCATAAAGAAAGTCCCTAAAAATTTTTTGCCTAGTGAACAGCTTTTCTTTTCAATTAGAGAGAAAATATCTACCTGCTTAGATAAGGTGTGCACCACTGGGATGCTCATTAACCTGGATGTATTTGCTTTGTTGGACTCGGCTGATAATTAAAGTGTTTTCTTTTGCTCCCCTTGGGAATGAGAAGATCTTTCTGTCTCTGCAGTGGATAATCCTTAAGGCAGCAGGCTTGGCTGGCAGGATGTATCTGTGAGGAGCAAATTTTGTTTCTGTGGAAGAGCCAAAGCTGGGACCTCCTCCAGGCAATGCTTCTGGAAGCTGTGCCTGGATTAGAGTAGAGAGTTTGGGAGCAGAATCTTTCCCAGTCTGTGTTTTCAGTGGCTTTGGGGTCTCTGTCCTGCCTCTGGATACTCTGTGGTGACATCCTGTGGTGCAGGGACACTGGGAAGGGACAGGGTCATGGTCCCGATCAGACAAACCAGGCACACCCTTCCTGCCACCAAGAGGCTGCTGTCAGATTCCTGTTGAGTACGACTGCTCTTCAGGAAGGGCAGAACACCCTCTATTCTTCATTTCCTCTCTCAAAAAGGACGGAACTCTCTCTTTTCTTTCTGCTTCTTCCCTGGCTCAGGCAAGCCCAATGATTATTTAGGCTTAATCCTCTATGTAACCCCATAGCACAGAGCTGCCAAAAGCCCAGCTAGGGCTTCATACCCTGGGACTGTGAGTGGGCCCTCACGCCAGGGCAGGCCTGGAGCAGGGTGTGGAGGATTCCCTGTGCCCTCTAAACCCCAGGTACACAGGGACAGCTGACTGAACACAGAGAGGGAGGATCCAGAACCAAACACCTCCATCTGCACCCAAACACCTGCACCTGCACCCAGAGCCAAGCACCTCCACCCGCACCCAAACACCTGCACCTGCACCCAGAGCCAAACACCTCCACCTGCACCCAAACACCTCCACCTGCACCCAGACCAACACCTGCACCTGCATTCAGACACACTCATGCTGCACTGACCTTCTATCGCTGATGAACAGCCCCAGAAATCCCTGAGCCCTCAGGGTACATCCACCTGCTCAGAATCCCCTGGATTAAAAACTCCCCTGCTGCCCTCAGGTCCCAGTGAGCCACAGCTCACTGTAGATGGGGGAGAGGTTCTGCCTGTAGCTGCAGCACCTTCTTGCCAGCCAACAGAGCTGGTGGGATGATGGACTGGGGCAAGCCAGGCAGGAGAGAAGTTCTGCTTCAGGAATGGCCTCTCCTGGGTCTGGCGACCCCAGCCCTAAAGAGGGGTGTCTGTGAGGAGTGGGCACTTTAATGGGATTCTGTCTATTAAAGACTGCAAAAGGCTCCAGACCTGCTGTGGGCTGGGGCTCCCATGGCTGAGGAGGGGACTCTGGGGATGGGGCAGAGGCAGCTTTCCTGCACCCCTGGAGAGTGTGCTGGGGCTTGGTGTCTTTTCAAAGCCTGTGTTCTTCAGTACCTGGCAGAGCGTTCACACTGAGATGACTGAGCAAATTCATCAAAGGCCACAAGCCCAGAGCTCGGAGGTAACAGGTTTGTCAGTCCTTTGAACAGCCCTTCCTCTTTCAAGCTTTCCAAAGGCACCAACCCAGGGAGCTCGGCACTGTCTTTGCCTGTTCCTGCTGCAGTGAGGAAGAGGAATCAGACCTGGAGAGATTTCCTGTGTGTGCTCCAGACTGGCACTGCTGCCTGCACTCTGCTTTCCAGCTCAAGGACTAAAGCTGAGAAAGGCGCTTTGGGCCCAAACTTAGCTGGACGGCTTCTGTGCCAAATTTGTGACTTAGACACGAGATTAATTCTTACCTCCCAAATTTTTCATGTTACGGAGGAAGTAAAGTGTTCTGTCAATGTCCAATAAATTATTTCAGAAGCAAGTAAGCAAGTTTTCCACTGGAGGGAAACAGAAATAAAATATAGCAGACCAAGATTTCAGCAGGAAACATTTAACTCGTTCAGAGCTGGACTGCTCCACACCTGTCAGAGCCACTTGCTTACACTCAGCACTTCCAGGTCACAAATGTCACCTGGGTGAACACAGGTCCCTTTCAGGCACAGCAGGTCCTGTTCAGCTCTGCAGGTGGAAACAGCTCTGTCATTTGCCAAAGGAGAACATTCAGCCAGATGTTGGAGTCTGGCACAGCTCCAAGTGCTCCAGAAATCCTCATTCAGAGGGAGGTGTGTTACCCTTCTCCCAGGGACGTGTGTTATCCCACAGATGTGTCCCAGGTAATATATGTGGAGTGAACAGGGGCCTGTGCCAGAGGAAGATTCTATGGTCTATGTGTTGCTTCCTTGGGCTCAAATTGTCTGTCAAACTTTGCTAGGTGGTTTTCCACATCAAACCTAAATCCTCCTTCCTACAGCTTAAACCTGTAATTCTTTCTCTTGTCCCCCATGCATCAGGAGAACTCGTTCTGAATTTCTCTTCTCTGTTCTCGCTCTTGTCCTTGAAGGCTGCATTAATCTTTACAACCTTGCTGGAAAACAGCATTGCCGTTATCTCAAAAAAAAAAGGATGGAAGCAGAGGAGCTGAGGGTGGGGTTTCTTGGACTTCACAAGGCCTTTGACCCTGTCTCCCACAGCATCCTCCTGGAAAAGCTGCAGCCTGTGGCTTGGACAGGAGCACTCTGTGCTGGGTTAGGAACTGGCTGGATGGCCAGGCCCAGAGAGTGCTGGTGAACGGTGCTGCACCCAGCTGGGGATCAGCCACCAGTGGTGTCCCTCAGGGGGCTGTGCTGGGGCCAGTCCTGTTCAATATTTGTATTGATGACAAGGATGAGGGGATTGAGTCTTTCATTTGTAAATTTGAGACAACACTAAGCTAGAAGTGTGTGTTGATCTGTTGGAAGTGAGGAGAGCTCTGCAGAGAGACCTGGAACAGTTGGATGGATGGGCAGAGACTGATAAGATGACATTTAATAAATCCAAGTGCCAAGTCTGGCATTTTGGCCACAATAACCTCCTGCAATGTTACAGGCTGGGGACAGAGTGGCTGGACAGTGCTCAGGCAGAAAGGGCCCTGGGGGTACTGATCAACAGCTGACTGAACATGAGCCAGCAGTGTGCCCTGGTGGCCAAGAAGGCAAATGGCTCCTGGCCCGGATCAGGAATGGTGTGGCCAGCAGGATCAGAGAGGTCATTCTTCCTCTGTACTCAGCTCAGGTGAGGCCACACCTTGAGTGCTGTGCCCAGTTCTGGGCCCCTCAGTTCAGGAAGGACCTTGAAACTCTTGAGGGTGTCCAGAAGAGGCAACAAGGCTGGGGAGGGGCTTGGAACACAAAGCCTGTGAGGAACAGCTGAGGAAGCTGAGGTTGTTCAGCCTGAAGAAAAGGAGACTCAGAGGTGACCTTATCACTCTCTACAACTCCCTGAAAGGTGGCTGTGCCAGCTGGGGTTGGTCTCTTTCTCCAGGCAGCACTGACAAAACCAGAGGACACAGTCCTAAGCTGTGCCAAAGGAAATGAAGGTTGGATATTAGGAAAAAGTTTTTCACAGAAAGAATAATAAAGTACTGGAATGGTCTGCCTGGGGAGGTGGTGGAGTCACCATCCCTGGACATGTTTAAAATAAGACTGGATGTGGCACTTGGTGCCATGGTCTAGTTGGGGTGTTAGGGCATGGGTTGGACTTTATGATCTCAAAAGTCTCTTCCAACCTACTCATTCTGTGAATTCCGTGAATTCTGCGAATTCTTGCTTAGTTTTAGATATCCAGAAGTTCAGAGTCTAAGCTCATCCTCTGATGCTGTCTGTAGTATCTGGCATCAATTTCCCCAGTGCGGAATGTCCTGCAATGGCCTCCCTGTGCTAACCCTCAATCTGATCCCTTCAGTGCTGTCATCCTGAACTTCCCCACCACAGATGATTTTAATGAAGGACAGGATTTGGGGAATGCAGGGCGCTGCTTTCCAAACACCTCTGAATTTCTGTAGTCCCCATGCACCCAAGGAGGTGGAAAAGGGGCCCTTTGAGAGGTTGTGGCAGCCAGTGCCACATGTGCTGCTCAGCTGAGACACATCCTCTGCACAAATATTGACTTAGAGGCAACACTCAGGAAAAAAGCTATTTTCAATTTTACTCATAATGCTGATATTCATGTGCAAAGCAACTGCCTCACTTCATCAGAGCAAACAGCTTCATCAGGTGCTCCTTCCTTTTGATTACTTTTTAACACCGAGCCTGTGATTTGTTTGAAATCTGGCAGCAGAATAAGACTGTAACAAGGAGAAGCTACAGCTCTGTCAGTCTGGAGAAAGGGAGATGGAATCAATTTTTCCAGTGTAAAAAACCTAAATTACTTTGTTACTAATATGTGCTGTAAATTCAAGCTGTTAATTGGAAAAAATAAGAATATAAACATTTCAGGAGTTTTTAGTGTTTGTGTCAATCTGGGACTTGGAGAACAAACAAGCTCTGATTATTTTTCACTTGAAGTAATGTTTCATTTCAAAACCTCCTTCAATTTGACTTATTAGCTGAAAATTGCTCAAGAAAGGCCAGAATTGTAAGAGATTTATCCAGTTCATCTCTCAGGGAATTTTGAAATTATATTTTCAATTTATTACTGATATGAGGATCATGTTTTTTCCTCATTTCCTTTAGTCACCAACCAACCATCCAATTGCTCCTTTGCTCAGCTCAATGCAGGTGTGGGGTGAAAGGGAAATTCAGCCCCTGGGAAAGGAGGAATAGATGAACGGGGTTGTGTTCCCTGGGCCTGCAGAGAACTACCAGGTATGGGCCTAAAAATATCCTTACAACTCTCTCTGAAAACCCCAGCTTTTTGCCAGATGTTCTTTGTAGAAAAAATGTAAAACCAAATGGAAATTAAAATGAAACAAAAACAGCAAAAAAAGGGGAGGTGGAGAGGGACAAAAATGGAGATGTGGATTTCCCTCTCTGAGATGGAATATTTTGGTTTGAGATTATTTATTCTGAGTAGGGGTTTGCATAAAATAAAAAAAAAAGGAGGTCATAAAAAAAGAAAAAACCTTACTTGACATCAGAGTGAACCAAAACAATCCAGGATTTGCTGTACTAACGGCAAACAGAATATTCTTCCTCCCAATCTTACTTTCTAAAGTAACAAGAGTCTGCACTTCAGCCCCAGATCTCAATAAAGCAGACAAAAGCTAATTGAGCTGGAAAACCCTGAGCCCGCCCTGCTGGTGGAGCTGAGGGCCTTTGCCAAGGAAAGCTGTGCAGGATGGCAGCCCTTGAGTGCAGCCAGCTGCCATCCAGCTCGTGGATTTGTCTGCTGGCAGAGGAGAAGCTGCGAGTTCCCCATGGAATGATCCCTCCTGAGCTGTGCCTGTCCTGTGCTGTCCCTGGCACGGGGACATGAGCAGTGTTTGGTGGTGCTGTGGGATATTCCCACTCCAGCTGCTCCCTGCGGGGAGCTTTGCTTCCTCAAGCCCCAACCAAACGTGGTTTAGCAGGGCAGCCTCCAAACCACGTAATGGGCCCTGTTGTCCTGCTGACCTCCTTCCCTGGGAAGTCTGCCAAGGAACCGGCATCAGGGCAGTGCATTCCAAAGGCTGAGTGACAGCCCAGCATCCCACCAAGCATAGCTGTGTGTGGGGTTCCCAAACTGTGAGCCAGCACTCGGTAACAGGAGTTTCTGGCTCTTTTTGGCTCAATTCCCAGCACTGGTCCTGCTAATCTGAAGACAGGATTAGCCATGGCAGGACATCTTTTCTGTCATGAGCTTGATATAGTTCTAAAATAACCAGGATTTAAAGCAGATTCATTTTCTGTGCAGATTCATTTCATTCTTTCTCTTCTAAACCCAGGCACAGAACACTTGGATGACATCTCCCTTTCTCTGGGAATATGAAATTTCTGCAGCACCTTCTAGCAAGTGTAGTCCTTGGCCTGGATCTATGGAAAGGCTGGTGTGGCTGGTTGGATCCATAAGAAGTAACTCCAGAAAGAAGGTCCCACACCTTCTGGGGTGGTTGTGATGAGCTTCAGGGGCTACATCAACTCCTCCAATTGTGTACTGACACAGGCTGGGAAATGTCTCCTCTCTGCAGCAGAATTATTAAATATTGGAAAGGAATCCTTCCCTGTGAGGGTGGGCAGGCCCTGGCACAGGCTGCCCAGAGCAGCTGTGGCTGCCCCATCCCTGGAATTGTTCAAGGTCAGGTTGGACAGGGCTTGGAGCAATCTGGGATACTGGAAGATGTCCCTGCCCATGGTAGGGGTGGTCCTGGATGGTGTTTTACATACCTTCCAACCCAGGCTATTCCATCATCATGGGACAACTGAACCATACTCCGATTTCCACAGCTTCCTAAAATATTACCGGATAATAACAAATATCCTCACTTTTGCCCCCCATTCTGGTGTCTGTCCTCCTTAGGTTCTGCATCTGGCAGTTGGAGGGACATTCCCAAGGACTCGGGAAGGGCATACTCTGGGACCTGAAGAGGCACCACCAGGAGAGTTTTTAGTAAAGTCCTTGCAGTTGTCATCAGTGTTCATTCACTGTCAGTATCACTGTGAAACACTTGGATAAATTCTCTTTGCTTCCAGCCCATTCTGTACAAAGTAGGGGAACCCAAACCTCTTCCTTTCAGCACTTTCCACCAGTGTCAGAGCAGGCCTGGGAGCATATGCCACCCTGACCCCTCTCCAGAGGGGGCTCAGCCACCTTCACCTTCTGTCAGTTCCCTAATCTTGCTCAGCCCAGACAGGAATGTGGTGCTACAGAGTGAGGGGACAGCCTGAGCTGTCCTGAACAAGAACTGCCTGCAACCATCACCTAAATCTTGCAGCCATCAGCCAGACATCCTCACCCAGAGCCACAAAGGAGATGTCTCTTGGGAGCGGTTTCTCCTCCTCACACTGCACCTTCACATCAACCCAACATACAATAACAAGAGATTCCCACCACAACCACAGGAATAAGGAACCAAGGGATGCATTCAAGAGCATTTCAGTGTCTGCACTTTGGTGCCCACCTGGGCCAGAAACAAATGATGCAGAAGAATTGCTTTTGGGAAAAGTTTTCAATTGATGATGTGAGTCAGTCATGCAGCAGTTGGATCTTCTGGGAGCTGGTGGAGGAGGCCTTTCTCTTGACATTGTATTTTTTAGTTATTTCTTAACCTAGAAATGACAGCTCATTCAGGGAACAGGGAAAGATGACATCCAAAGGCTGTCTGAAATCCAAACTTGGGTCTAATGATCTCTCCTCAAAGCACAGACTGTGAACTGGTTCTTCGCAAGAGCCTGGGGGATTCAGTGCAGTGGGTGCTCTGCTCCTCCTGCAGTCACTCCTGAACCACTGTCCTCTTCTCACAGCAGTGCCTGAGCAGGTGGCACCTCCTGGGCAAAGCCTATGCTGTAGACACCCACAGTGACATCCCTCCCTGGGATGGCTGGTCCGAGCTCGGGTTGGTGCCAAATATCGGGTTCAAGGCTTCTCCTCCTCCCTGCATGGCCACACCACACACCTGTGGTGTTTGGGGCTTCATGTTACTCCCATCCAGTGGCAGCTGTGGAGAAAGGAAACACATGACACTGACAGAATCCTTGCTCCTCCCATGCCAACATCCCGATCTGCCTGGTTTGGGGGCGGGGTGGGGGGGAAGTATCCAAGTTAAAGGGTCATGATCTCCTCTCGCTTTGGCATAAAGAACTCCATCACTTCTACCTCACCTCCCCCTTTCCCTCCACAGCAAACCACATTCAAAAGGTTCAAGTTAATCCTGTTGGTGCTTTGACATCATCCCAGGGTTCTGGTCCAACAAGTAGGGGACAGATTGTGCCACATCCCTGAAATGTCACTAAGAAAGTGGCAAACAAAGCAGGACCTGACTCCTCCTGGGCCACACAATACCACACACACCCCTCAGCTCCTCTGTGGGCAGCAGGACCACACGGATGGGAGGGCTGAGCCTCCAGAAGGAAAAGCAGAGCTTGGCTGCCTCCTGCCTCTAACATTTGCTGAGAGGGTGTTCCTGCCAGGAGCAAAAGGACCTGTCAAAAAAGAGCAAGTGTGGCTGTAAATGAGCATTTCACAGCATGGTCACCCTGCTCATGAATGGAACCCAGCAAGGGGACTCCTCATCAACACACGCACAAAGAACAGGACTCTCCTCCTGTAAACCCTAAAGGGATGAAACTCATTCCCAGTCAATTCTTTGCCCCAAACAAACACAACAAGGTAGCAACACTCTAACAGTGTTACTACTACAGTAGTAGTAGTTACTAACAGTGTTACTCTACAACAAGGACAGTCCAAATTGGGTTCCTTCAATGAGCAGACCCTGCCAGCTCAGAGTCCCTCTATCCCCTCTGAACAACCACAGTGGGTGCAGCTCCTTCCAAAAGGCTGGGAAAGCCCACGTGTGACAACCCTTGCAGGGTTCCCAGGGCCTGCACTGTTGTCACTGAGGTGTCAGGGAGCAGGAAAGCTGGGAGAACTCTCTCGGATCATCAGGGTTTGAGGGTTTGAAAAGGTGTCGAGGTTTTACTTAAGCTCCAGAGGATGGAAACTGCCTTCCTGTTCTTCCTGGAAGGCTGCTGACATCGTCCAGCTGGTCCTTCTGTGGCAGAGGTCTCAAGGAGGGTGAAAGATTCCCAAATAGGCCCAGAGACCCCAGGCATCCTTCTCTGCTGTGGATTGGCAATCCAGATGTTGATAAGGCTGTGGACAGCAGGCTGGAGGAGGAGAGAATGCTGCCAGAATATCAGGAGCTGTCATTGCTGAGTGTGATCTTGGAAACATCCTGGCCCATCCATCAGCTCACCTGGCAGGATGGCATTGGTGGCAAGTCAGATGGATCCTGGGTTTATGAGTTGGATATGGGTGAATTGATCTCAGAATGTGGATTGGACATTGAATAAAGTACAGAAATTAGTTTAAGTGTGGTGTGTTTGCACCTTCCCTTCCCTTTAGTAACCAAGGCAGGAATCCCTTTGCCCTCCCTAGCCAAGCTTTCTATGGACAGGCTGGTCAGGAACTCTGACCCAAAATCTGGCTATGACCAGTGCCAGGGGTGGGATTTTTACACCTTCTCAAGATCATTCTGGACTCTGCAGTCTCTGGAGTTGGTCCCCAGAAGTGACACAGGAGGGGTCTGCCCACTCCAGCTGCATCATCCACAACCACCATGAAGCTTCCCAGGCTGGGACACTGCAGGGACCTGCCCCAGCTTTAAATGCAAAGCAACCCTGAGGCACAGCTCCTCTGGGCACCTTGTGTCACTCAGGGAGGGTGGAGGTGGGAGCTAAAATGCTTCATTCCCATCGGATACAGAGGCCAAGTGCTTCCAGCCTGACATTCTGCTTCCACAGGAGCATCTCTGGTGTTCAGTTTGTGCTCTCAGATCTTGCAGGATCTATAGGCTCTGGGCCAACTTTTCTTGGTGTTGCTCTGATGTCGTTGCTGCTGCTCTGCCAATGCTGCTCCAACCCAGCAAAGGAGAGATGTTCCCATAAAACTTCATAATTGCCCCACTCCCCAGACTCGGATTCTTCCTGTATGCCAACTGTGAAGGAAACATTTCTATTTTTAGCTTGGAGGTGTTGGCAAGAAATGCAGAGGATGGATCTGCATTACAAGCAGGCAGGTAATAGCACAACCCCTCATCCCAGGCCTTCGTTCTGTTCTGTCTGCTGCAAGGACTGCAAACGTTGGTGCTCAGTCTCATGCTCTGCTCCCCTGTCAGCCAGTCCCAACTACAGGTGAGATGCAGGAACAGGGAGGAGTCTTCATAAGGAAGTGCTTGTGGGATTGAGAAAGCTTTACATGGGCTGTGTTCAATAACGTCTGTGTTTAAAGGCTGCAGTGCTTATTCTACCAATTTCCTCCTTTCTTCCCTTCTGCATTTTATTTTCAAACAGGGGAAAAATCTTTTCCAAGGGAAAAGTTTTTTTTCAGGGACAGGGTACGCTTTCATATTTTTGCAGTGCATAGCTTCTGGCTGGGTTAAAATTCCCATAATGATCAGAGCCTCTCTTGCCTGGGATTCATTTCTTGTGCTGTCTTTATCTCATCCCTCTCTGAATCCTGTTGGAAGGTGCAGCCATCGTGGCACACCAAAGGCATAAGACACTTCTCCCTGACTTTTTTTTTCCTTTAACTTACACTAGTGGTTTGTTGTCTCTTTTTCTTACTTGCTCTGTTTTCTCATGACATCTGGTTGACAGAAATGAGCTGCTCAACTCTGCAGTCAGGATATTGGGGGAAATGCAGCAATTCCTATTCCAGAGGAAGCTGGGACACTCTCTGAGCATTAGAAACACCCATCCCCTTTTTCCAGTCTAACACATTCCTCTACACTGGCTCATTTCATGCCACCCGAATCATCTTTCAAGTTATGACCTCAAAATGGGGCAAAAGCACCTTCCCACCCCTTCTGTGAGATGAAAACCCAAACGATTGTATTTGGGAATCAAAGACCCATGGGATTGAACTATGGGAAAATTGCCTGTAAATGTGGCACAAACACATTGAGCTTTTCTCTGTGGTGCTGCAGCTCCAGCTCAAGCTTCATCTCCCATCACAAACCCCTTTGATTAGGGAGCCACAGTCTGAGGAAATGTCTTTGGAGAGGAGAAGAATGCTGTGCACTAATAAATAATGGGAAGTGATTATCCTGCCTGGGCCAGCAGGGAGGGAGAGCTCCAAATCCAATGAACAGGTACAATTGGCATTCCCAGAGCTAAGCACATGGAAGAGCCATGAAGTGGTTTTGGTTCACCGATTTGAAATTTCCCTGCTGTGAGACAGGATTAGGAGGAAGGCAATACAGGCTAAACTTTAAGTGGTACAAAGAAAAACTATTACTAGAAACTATAAGTAAATAAAAGAATAAAACTCAGAATAAAACTTTTAGAACACTCCTCCTCCCCCCCACACCTATCTTCTTTCACACTGACAATGTACAGAAAACCAATCAGTCAGTTTACCATCTTTTCAGAAAGAGAGTCTTTCACCAATTCACTTGTTAGAGGAGACTTCTCTCTTCAGTCTATGGAGATTTCTCCACAAGAAACCGTTGTCTTGTGGCCTTGATGTCACAGTGATCAACTGCCCGGGAGAATGGAGATCTGATCACTGTGTAAAAATCCCTTCCTCGACTAACAGTTTTCCTACAACCATTATTGAGGACAATATCAACTTATGGGGCACACTTTAAGGATTATAACAGTTCAAACAAAAGTTCTTTTCATCTTTGAAAACAGAGGTCTTTCTTCTTCTTTCTTCTTCTTCTCCTTCTCTGGGGGCAGCAGTGATCTTCATATCCTCTCTACTCAAGCTTATGGAATCACAACCATTTCAACATCTGCTTACTCTAGCACCAATGCCTCCGCTCATATTTACAGTTAAAACATTCAATCCACCCCATAATTTCTTTATGTGCTATAGGGAAACAAGAGTTTCTTCTCCATAGCTTAAAAAACAAGAAATTTCAGTCCATTACTCTCCTCCTCCCCTCATCTGAAACCTGACTCTTCCCTGACTTTGACTCTTCTGTGACTCTGACCTCGGTGTTTTCATGCTGTTTCTGTGCCTTCTTGGTCCTTTTCTTTCAGTCAGGAAAGAGAGCCAAGTGTCTGCAAGTGTTATTTTGAGCAGTGAAAGAGTTCATACCTTGCCCGGGCAGCGGATGGTCCTGTGGTCTCCCCAGGCCACAGCCCGGAGCTATTTTACCATATTTACCTTATTTACCATATTTTACCATAGAGTCTTTTTCAGCAGCCTGTAGGATTTGAACAGGGGCCCAGTCAGAACTGGTGGCATGTTGCTTGGCTGCATTCCATCCAGGGGGAAAGTCGGCTCAGCCTCCCCCTGCCCGGCCACAGGGGCCATGGCGGGCAGGCCCGGCCCGAGGCTGGAGGGAGCAGCAGGGCGGCCCCAGGAGCTGGAGCTGGAGCCAGGGGTGTTAGAGCAGTGACAGCAGTTCTGTCACGCTGTGGGGAGGGGGAGCAGCCGGGACCTCAGCGGCCCAAGGGCCTCCCCAGCCCGGCCCCAGCCCCGGCCCCAGGCCCGGCCAGGCCCCTTACCTTGTGAGAGGCCACAAATGAAACAGAGCTTTCCCGGGGCTTTTTGTCTTTACACGTTGTTTCACAAAGACACGTAAGCTTTCTCATTGGTGTAATAATGTGTCAATATAAAAAATCAGACACTGATTGGTCTTTGTCAGGTTCAAAGGAACCTGCCCAGGTCTCTGCAAGTAAAAATTTCAGGAACTCTTTACAAACCACCACAAAACTGGCTTCTCTCTAGATTTAAGGCCTTGACATAAGAGACTTTGTCTCCACTCTCATGCTTTTAACAGGGGCAGATGACCTTACATTTGCAAGGACAGAATGTAGCACAGATAAAGTGTTCTGCTGTTAGCTAAGCCTTGAAGAGAAATCACTGGATAATAAGGTGTCATGGATATTCACTGCATGGACAACTGCCAGGCCTTGCTTGAGGTCCACCTTTCATTCCACTAACTTTATAAGACACAGCTACATGGTTGCAGGTGGTTCATAGGCCCAATGGCTCTCCTAACTTTCCCAATTAAGATCGTACTTCCCTCCCACAACCTTTGGCTTTGGCCAGTTTGTCCCAGCAGCCCCCAGCTATGTATGAGGGAGCTTCTGGATCAGTAACGATCCATTCATGGACCAACACTCCCTGCCAGGATGGTCACTGTGGTCACTGCCCTGGAGTTGTCATTGCTGAAGCTTTTCAGCTGCTGCCAGGTCTGGGTGTTGCCAGAGGGGGCAGCCTGAGGAAGGTCAAGGGAAATCCATTCCTTGTCCATGTGACTGGAATTTCTGCATGTACAAGTGCATTAATAGTCTCATGTCCCTATTTGAGATGCTTTGCTGTGGTCTGCCTTTGCCCATTCCCTCTCAGTGATTGTCCCCCACTTGTCCCCAGGCCAGTGATAACCCCTGCCCCGTCTCGCTCTCTTTTCCTGTTGTGTTCTCATCCTACGGCAGAAACAACATGAACACAAACACAGGTAGCAAACACAAAAGAGGATTATTCTATTTCTGAATGCAGCAGCAGCCACCAAGGCTGGGCTAGGAATGTGCTGGTGTATCTCAGTTGTGCAGCTCTTCTTACCTCTGGTGTTGAAGATTATCACACTCTTGTAGTACAGGAAGAATTTATCCCTGGCCCTGTGCTACCACGTCAGTGTGTACACAGCCTGCCCTTCAGATTCTTGCACTCTGCATCCTCCAGTCAATGCAGAAAGTGAATAAAAAGCACAGGAGAGTCAAGGTACCAGATTCCCCTATGCTGTGCTCCGAAACAAAAGCAGAAAGTTGCCTTGTTAATCTCAGCTTCCCTGGAATCCAGTGTTTATCTGTAATTCTTTCTCTACCATCAGGCAAAAACTCAAACCCTTTTCATAGAATCATAGAACTGTGGAGCTTGAACAACATCAAGTGCAACCACCAGGCCAGCACCAGCAGTACATCTACGAGTGACCGTGTCCCCAGGTGCCACACTTTTTTGGACACTTTGAGGGATGGTGACTCCACCACTGCCTTGCACAACCTGTACCAGTGCTTGATAACTCTTTCCATTAAGAAATTTTTCCTGATATCCAATCTAAACTCACCCTGGTGAGACTCTAGGCCATTTCTTCTCATCCTGTCACTTGTTACCTGGGAGGAGAGCCTGGCCCCATCTCACTACAACAGATGTTTTTTAATAAATTCTTTGTAGTTTTCCATGGGGAAGAACAAGGCTGTATTTGTGCTGCAAAGAGCTGCACTATAACCTGTTAACTGCATTCAAATTGTGTCAAGACAATGATGATGGCCAGTTAAATGCCAGGATCAGCAACAGAGATTGCATGAGGGTCTAGAAAGAGCCCAACATGCGAATAAATTCCACTGAAATAGTGCTGACAATGACAGAGCCCTGGGCCTGGTGGGACCTTGGGCTGTTTTAAATAAGACAGTGCTTTGTGGCAGCACAGATCACTCTCGGGAGCTGATTTACCTCAATCTAAAGCTAAACATCAACACAGCTAAGAGTTGTGCCTCAGACTGGGGGTCACCTGCTGCATATCCCCCACTTCTGGAGAGCTTGTGCTTTTAAATGGCTTTAAAGAGTTAAAGGTCATAGCAGAAATTCTCCAGGTTTCATAAAATCCTAAAATGGCCTGCATTGGAAGGAACCTTAAATATCACCCAATTCCCAGCTTTGAGAACACTGAACTTCAACAGGACTGAGACACCCACACAAAGCTGCTCCATGAACTTTCTCTGTGGGACATGGTCCCATAAGACTGAAATAAAGCATAAAACTCAGACCTGTATGGAAACAGAAAAGCCCCCTTCTTCAAAAGTAAATTGAGAAAGAATTACATGGTGGACGGGAAGAATGACAGTAGCAAGGCTTTTCTTAATCATCTTATGTTAGATCAGTGAATTGGAAAATCATGGCAAGTCTGTCAGAGAATAAACTGCCCAAACCTAGTTATCATCTGGAGAGCCACAGACTGTTTAGCAGCTGGTACAGAAAAATGCATTGCTTCCCATAAAACTTTCCTCCCAGAGAATTACAGCCTCTTATTTGTCATGCAAGGGTGGGTGTGTGGGGGGACAGGATTGGAAATAAATGCTGCAAAAGCTCTCTGTTTTGAGTAGGGAGTGAGTTTATCTCCTCAGCCCAGAACGTAAAACTCGCAGCTGCACGTGGAAACGAGGGTGATTTACAGCCCATCCCTTTGGCTGAAAGCCTCCTGGAAGGGATGAGGTATTTCTTCTTCGGCACAAGTCTGACCTTTGCCTTGTATGGGTATGGAAAGAATAAAAGTGAAAGACCCTTAAAGAGAGAGGGAAAACTGTGCTTTCCTCGGAGATGTCTTCCCAGGGCCCTGCTGACAGATCTGCCGAGCTTCTCTGCAACAGCTCCAACTGTGACACAGAGATTGGCCCCAACAAGGAGCGGCCCGCCCAGGCCGAGCTCCTGGGCCAATACCAGCGCCCAAGGCCCGCCTGTGACACTGACAGGCCGCGGTCACACCCAAACAGCCACCGCGGCCAATCCCTTTGAACCATGAACGCAGACACGGCATTGGCCAGTGAGCTGGGCGGGGCTAAGACATCAACCAATCACGTGTAAGCTCGGGGAATGCGAAGCCCCTATAAAAGGGGGTGCACATCAATAAACCACAGCTGCTGCTCCATGAGCTTCAGTGTTTTGTAGCATGCGTGTCTCTGACAGTGCAATACTTCTCATTATGGTGCCATGGAGCCCTTAACAAATGCATTTGGGAAAACCAATTCCTCCTGGCTCCAAAGCCAGGGGCTGGTGGGAAAATCCTCCAGCAGTCAGGAGAAGAACCTTCTTAGTGCTTGGACCAAGCTCTGACACCTCCCTACCCCCTCGTATCTTGTATTTCCTCTTCTGCCACGAGTTATCCCATGATGGAAGCCAAGGTGGTCTCTTTGGTTGCACACCCCCATGGCAGCCCATAACCAGGGGCTTTTCAGGGGGTGAACCATTAGGATGGGACTCAGGGAACAGCTTCCTCTGTCACAGATGAGTTGTAGAGACAAAAGAAATCTTTTCTCTCTTTCCTACTTCCCCCATGGATAAAAAAAGAAGAGAAATCATCCCTTAGGAAGAAGGACTCTTTATGGTCCACTAGTTAAGAAATCCCATTCATATTGTTCCCGTTTTAATAACAACAATAAAGTTTCAGAGCTTCCCCTTCTGACTGGGGAAGATCCAGTTTAGGGTAAGGAGCTCCAAAATCGAGCATTTCCTTGAAGCACTCTCAGACCTGCTGGCCCAAATTGTAGGGTCTTTTCACTACCTCCCTTGAAGGACATATTTAGAAGATCTGCTGAGCTGTCTGCCTAAACCCGTCAGCATCTGCCTCAGAAATTCCTCATGGCTCCTCAAACTTCCCTTCTCTTCCTCCTGCTGGAAGCTGCTATGGCACACAGAGGTCCCTGCTGCCTCCTAACACTCACATTCCTTGTTTGTTGTTATCTTTGCCTTAGGCTTCCCCTGGGCAATGTCTTGCCCAGTAAACAGAGACATCAGCAGATCCTTGCAGATCCCAGCCTCCCCCTGCAACAGATATCTGTCATCACAGTGGCCCCAACTCAGCCCAAAGCTCTCACAGAGCGTTTTTCTAAGCCTGAATGGGGCTGGATAAGCTTTTTGAAGGCTTTTCCAAGGGGGCAAAACAGCTTCTTGCCTCACTGAGTTTCTCTCTGCTCCACTTCCTGAAGCTTCTCTGAAATCCAACACCCAGAAACAAAATAAATCAAAACAAATCCTCCCGTCCTGGGCTGTCACTCAGATGGGTTTATACCAACAAGGAAGGCATTACAGAATCACAGAATGACTAGGTTGGAAGAAACCTCCAAAATCATCCCATGCCAAGTCCAAACCATGCCCTAACACCCCAACTAGACCATGGCACCAAGTGCCACATCCAGTCTTTTTTTAAACACATCCAGGGATGGTGACTCCACCACCTCCCCAGGCAGACCATTCCAGTACTTTATTATTCTTTCTGTGAAAAACCTTTTCCTAATATCCAACCTTTATTTTCCTTGGCACAGCTTGAGGCTGTGTCCTCTGGTTTTGTCAGTGCTGCCTAGAGAAAGAGACCAACCCCATCTGACAAAGCCACCTTTCAGGGAGTTGTAGAGAGGGATAAGGTCACCCCTGAGTGACTGTTCCATTACCTTACCAGGTACTGAGGTCAGACTAACTGGCCTACAATTATCAGAATCCTCCTTCCCACCCTTTTTGTGAATGGGTGTCACACTGGCCAGCTTCCAGTCATCTGGGACCTCACCGGTGAGCTAGGATTGATGATAAATGATGGAGAGGGGCTTTGCCAGCTCATCTGCCAGCTCCCTCATCAGCCTGGGCTGGATCCCATCTGGGCCCATAGATTTATGAACATTCAAGGGGCTCAGCAGTTCTCTGACTGCCTCTTCCTGGATAATGGGGGGACCATCCTGCTCCCTGACACCATCTACCAACCCAGGAGGACAGTTGTCCTGAGGACAAACCATCTTCCCAATAAAGACTGAAGCAAAGAAGGTGTTAAGCACTTCTGCCTTCTCATCTGCAGTCACTAAGTTCCCTCCCTCATCCAATAGAGAACAAAGACTGGTCTTACCCTTCCTTTTACTAGTAATATATCTGCAGAAACATTTTTTATTATCCTTTACAAAAGTTGCCAAATTAAGTTCTAACTGAGCTTTGGCCTCCCTAATTTTTTTTCTACATGCCCTAGCAGACCCTTAAATACTTCCTGAGAAACCTGACCCTCCTTCCAAAGATGATACATTCTCTTTTTCTTCCTAAGGTTCTTCAAAACCTCGCTGCCCATCCAGGCTGGACGTTTCCCTCATCAACTCATCTTTGGGCAGACAGGGACAGTCTGTTCCTGTGCCCTCAAGATCTCTGTTTTGAAGCACATCCACCTTTCCTGGACTCCTTTGTTTTTAAGGGCTGCTTCCCAAAGAATTCTCTGAATAAGTCTCCTAAATAGTTCAAAATCTGCCCTCCAGAAGTCCAATGTAAAAGTCTTATTGATGTTCCTCCTGATATTACCAAATATTCAGAACTCTATAATTTCATGATCACTGTGCCCCAAGCAGCCCCCAACCACCACATTTCCCACTGGCCCATCTCTATTTACAAACAAGTCAACACAGTCCTTCCCCGGTAGGCTCACTCACCAGCTGTGTCAAAAAGTTGTCTTCCACACACTCTAAAAACTTCCTGGACTGCCTCTTTTCTGCTGGATTAAGTTCCCAGTGGATGTCTGGTAGGTTAAAGTCACCTACAAGAACAAGGGCTGATGATGCTGAAACATTCTCCAGCTGCTTATAGAAGAAGATGTCCATCTCTTTTTCCTGGTTGGGTGGATGATAATAGACTCCCAGTAGGATGCTGGCCTTGTTGGCCTTCCCCTTAATTCTTACCCATAAACATTCAACCTCATTGTCATTCGTTTCAATACCTATGGCATCAAAAGCCTCCCTAATATAAAGGGCCATCCCTCCACCTCTTCTCCCTTTCCCATCTCTCCTGAAGAGCTTGTAGCCCTCCAGTGCAGTGCTCCAGCTGTGTGAGTCATCCCCCCACGTTTCTGTGATGATAACTACATCACAGCTCTGCTCTTGCACCATGGCTTCCAGCTCTTCTGGTTTATGACCCATGCAGCATGCATTGGTGTATGTGCACCTCAGCAGGGCTACTGATATCACCCCTAACTCAGGCTTACCACCCTTGGGCCTGCTTTCAGACAGCCCAGCTGCATCCCCGTCCTCCTTCAAACCTAGTTTAAAGCCCTCTCAACGAGGTCTGCCAGTTCATGAACTAAAATCCTTCTGTCCTTAACAGAGAGATGTACCCCATCCAGTTCCAGCAGGCCAGGTGCCGTAAAAGTTGCCCCATAATCAAAGAACTCGAAATTCTGCCGATGACACCAACCCTTGAGCCACTTGTTGATGATGTGAACTCTCCTATTCCTACTCGGGGGTCATTAATACACTAGAGGAGTCATGAGTACCCCAGAGTAGTCACTAATACCCCAGAGCAGTCACCAAAACCCCAGAGTTTGGATCAATGCTTGTGTGTTTATGGCATGTTTTCCCTCTGTGTGTCCATGGGATGTTGTGTATCAGGGGGCTCAGGTGGCTCCCAGCTCATGGAGGGTCTTTTGGGATTCCTGTTCTCCTGGAAAACCCTCCCCTACTCCCTGTGGATGCACAATACAACATGAGCAGCTCCCACAGCCCTTCTGCTCTCCCTCTGCTGCCTGGGGAATGCCAATAGTGTGGAAAGCCCTGGAGACAAGGATGCAGAGGCTGCAGAGGAATGAGCCCACAGGGGGTGGCTTTTTTCAAGGTACTGCACATTCTCCTCTGCAAACACTCAGACCCTTTGCTCTGGTGGTTCCCACTGTGCCACCAGTCTGGCAAAGCCCACTGGCCCTGGCTTGGAGGCAGCTCATTCCTGAGGCTGGGCACAGGCTGGGTGGGGAAATGATCACAGAATCATGGCTTTGTTCAGATTGGAAAAGCTCTCTGAGGTCATTGAGACCAACCATCCCCCAGCACTACCAGGCTACCACTGATCATGTCCTCAAATGCCACATCCACAAGGCTGTGAAACCCCTCCAGGGACAGAGAATCCACCACTGCCCTGGGCAGCCCTTTCTAATCCCTGACCACACTTGCCATGAAGATCAGAAAACCCTTGAGAGGAAAATGTGGTCTAACATTTCTAATGTTTCTAACATTTCACAGCAAAATGTCAATTTGATTTAGTGAAATACACTTCAGACCAAAAGTCCAAATTAATCCCATGGGTTTTCTTGTTTAGTTACAAAAATGCTTAAGTGTTTTACTCAAAGCTGGTAAAACAGACAGTTCCAACTTGTCTCTTTAATCCATTTTATCTGAACAGTTTGTTGTACTGAAATATTGATGGCATTTTATAATAATAAAATCACCTATTACATACTAAATATCCCCTTAATGTATGTGCTTGGAAACCACTTAACTTCATATTTAATACAAATTCTTTATAATCTTTGAAGCCCAGTGTAACAGAGTATAAAACCCTATCATGTTATAACACAGTTCCATATTTTATGGTAATAAAAGATTAAAATGCAAACAAGCCCATGCCAGTGTTAGCTTCATGTTGCTCTGATTTTTATTCTGATGGATTTTACATGCACCATAGAGCAAGAAAACGTGAATTGGTCTCAAAAAGCTGCTTTGCCTGGGCGCTGCTCTAGCAGGACAGGAACTCACCTCAAGCAGCAGCATTTCCCAGGGAGCAACAAACCACCCAGCTGGAAGAGGTCGGCTCGGGAGCTCCGACCATTCCAGGCCTGCCTGGCAGGGAGAGCAGGGGCTGCTTGCTGCTGGCTCAGGTGGCACTGGGGGGGGCACTGGGGGGCCACTAGGGGGGCACTGGGGGGCACTGGCAGCATTCCCATTCACCAGGGCTGAGGATCCCACCCCAGGCACAGCTCAGACCCTCCTGGCTGTGCTCACCTGGGCACACCAAGGAGCTGAGCTTTGCCTTTGTGTCCTCCAGTCTCAGCTCAGTAGAGACAAGAGGGATGGGGGTTAAACTGCCTGGTAAGAGCTGTTCTCTGAACGAGAACACTTGGCTCATCTGGCAGGGGATAGCACAGCCCAGAGCCAATAAATAATGCATGGATCCCTCACATGGAGCTCGCTCCAGCCTCGAATTCCTCAGAGAGTCAGCAAATGCTACTTTTCTCTTTTGTGTGTCTGTGGAGTGGTGGGTGGCTCAGGGAGAAAGGAAAGCTCCTCCGAGGTACTTTGCTGATCTGCTTTTACATCTTCCTTCTCCTTCCCTTCTCTGCCTTCCCAAGCAGCCTCCTGCCTGAGCTTTGTCAGAACATCAGCACTGCCAAGCTGCCCTGGAGGTCTGGAGTTGCAGCTGGATTTGGGAAGCAGATGAGCTTAATGTGTTCAGCTAAACGCAGGTTTTAGAGCCCAGTCAAACAGGGAAAACTTCAGCTCAGCCTGGGACCACTCCTCCCGGGAAAACAAGGCATGAGAATTTGGCTGCTGGACAGCAGCAGGAAAAAAGTGTGAATTTCCACCCTGATGAAAATGCTTCCCTGAAAGCAGGTTTGGAACTCGCTGGCATTGCTAAGAGGAGGGATCCAAAACTCACAGCTGCTGAGCAGGTGTCCCCTTCCCAATTGCACAAACACTAATGAGCTGCTCAGAACCTGGAACTGCTAATTACATGTCTGAGACCTAAAAGGAGTACCCAGGATGTCTTCATGCTACTAAAATAGCCCAGACTGAATTGCTGTCAGGCTGTCCAAAAAATACCTGGGATTACTTATTAAGATATCAGACTCTGAGTGGACCCAAATCTGCTAAGATGGTGCTCAGGACCCTGATGCTTCTCCAAGTCCATCTTTTCAGAAATAGTTTGAGAATTTGGATCTCCACTCCCATGTTCCCCTTGTGCTGCCCTCGTCTCTGCTGAAGTGCACCCCTTCAGGTAGGATTTGTGATCTATGGCTTATCCCACCTGGCTGCAGCTTTTCTTCTGGATCTGAGTCCCATGGGGCAGCCAGTGGAGAACAACTCTATTAGAAGCCACAGTGGTGTCACACTGGCATGTATTTCTTCTAAGAGCATCCTAAGATGACTTCAGATCTGACCTAATTTAAAGCCAGGCTGATTTTGCCCAAGCAGCAGCTGCATTTGGAGGCAAAGATATGGAAGGAAAAGCTGCTGAAATCCAGTTTCCTGGTCAGAGGATTTTGCCTGGAAAGACAGAGCTGCTCAACTTTGTAGCTACTCTTTTGTCAGCTCCTTGGTTTTCCTGACATGTCTTTCCCCAGCACAGGCTGCAGCCTTGGCTCTCCCAGCAAAGGACAGGAGAAGCAGTCCCTTTTCATCACTGCATCTTTTACACAGCCAGCAAAGGGAAGAAGTAAGTAACTCCCACATGTTTATCTACAGTAATTATGAATTTGCATTGCTTTGTCTACCAACAAAGTGGACTGGGCTCCCAACATCGTCTCAAGTGTTTCTGAAGTCCCCACATTCCCTTTTTGGGTGCATTTTTAGAACAAACACATTCAGCCTTAGCTCTGTCTGTATTCCTTCTGTCTCTCAATGCCTTCCTGAGGATCTGGGCCTCCTGGGATGTTTCTCAAAGGCCCCTCATCACCATACATTCCATATATCCTGGTTTGCTTCCATTGCCCATCTGGATGATGGAAACACCAGCCAGGACAACATACCTTGCAGTGGGAGCAGCAGACAGTGAGATACTACAGAGTGGTAGTGACCGAGCTTATATTTGGATTTTAAGGGAATTTCAGCAGGGCCCTAATTATCTCTGGGATTTTCCATTGCTTTGGCAGGAAAGTTTTCCATCCATGTGGCTGCCAGGACTCTCTTGCAAGACTCCCATTCACAGAGTCCCCTCTGTCTCATACTGCAGGTAGCATGTGTCACAAAATATATTCCTGATTTGTTCCTGAGCTTGATTCCTCACTTCAGCTTGTGTTGGAGGCTGCTGGGTTGTGGGCTGGCTCCACACACCTCGCACACTCCCTGGCAAATGCTCCAGTGAACAAACATTCATTAAAAACCAGCAAATGTGAATTATAGCTGACTGCATAAAGGTGCTGGTGAATTGACAACATATGCCCAGAGTCACAGCAAATGATCTGGAACACAGCAGCAGGATATGGAAAGCTCCCTGACTTCCCAGTCTGACACAGATCTCAGGGTGAGGCTGAGCTGTGGGTTGGGACCCATCCTGCACATTCATGCCTGTGTTCACAGCATGAACTTGGTTCTGCTGACCAGAGGAGATTTCAATGTCTGAGGCAGCTCCAGCAAAGCCACCCTCGTCTTCTCCAACAGCTTTATTGCCCCTCATCCCAAACAACCGGCATGGATTTACTCCTTAGGCTCTCTGCATTGGCTAAGCAGAGCATCCTTCCTTCTGCAGCAGGAGCAGCCCAGCTCTAGCAGCCTGATCCATCCTTTATCTCACCATAATCCCTCTGGATTCCCTCTTTGCAGAACCTTGCAAAGCACCCAAGGGTGCCAGCAGTACCAGCTCTGCCTGCAGCACAAATGAGTCTTAGCAGGGTGGTCACTGCCCTGCTTCCACTGGAGATTTTGAGGTCACAATTTAGGATTCAAAAGAGACAGGATGGACTCAGAGCAAACTCCCAGTGCTGCCACTAAAACCAAGAGAAAGGAGGTTGAACTGCACAAAGCTGGGCTGCCAGTCCCATGTTCATTAGTAAATACCCCCTAAGTCAACGCAAAGTGGGTCTTAATTAGTGCACATCTGGACCTTGGCGTGTCTGAGAGCATTCACATGTCACTGATGCCAGAGCTGCAGCCCACTCCCTCCCTTCAGGGATCCCAAATCTTCCAGGGCAGCTGATTTGCAGTTGAAGCCCGGACGACAACCCTGCCAGGCACGTTTGCTGCAGCTCCAGCTTTGCCGGGGATGTTTCCACACAGCTCTAATTAAACAGCAGCAACGAGCACTTTTGAGCCATGGAGGGGAACCCCGGCAGGCAGAGTGAATGTTCCTCTAAGTGCTCCCACAGCCTTGTCTCACTAGGAGACCGGAGGGCAAGCTTCCAAATCTCTTCCCTCTGCTGCAGCACATTCCAGCCCTGCGGGGGAGCCAGGCTTTGGAGTGAACAGACAATGCGTTTACTCTTCCTTATTTATGGGATAACAGAGCAGGTGCTCTATTTCATGAGACAATAATCAGAGTTCCCAGATGGGTAAAATCGAGCACAAGTAACTCATTTCTGCAAAGGGAATTTATTAAAATATTTTTTAAAAGGTTCCCCCTTTCTCTCTGTGTTGTATTGTGAGTACTGGTCACAATCAATTGAACCGAAGCTGTCCCTCCCTTTTCTCCCTTGCTGCTCAGAGACCCCGTAAATCAGAGAGAAAATTATATTATTTTTAAGCAACAGAGAGGATAGACCACATTTCTGCCTCATTTTTGTGTGATGTCTAATACAACAGCATCCCAGGGACTCCCAGATGGGATATGAATATAGATAAACAAAAATCGAGCCACATCTAATGCCTTGATTTCAGTCACATGGGCCATTAACAGGATCCCAGGGTGTTCTTACCCTCCCTTGCAGCAGAGAAATTGAGTAACACTCATGAGTGTTCTCAACATTAACATTAACATTAACCTGTAATTTTGGGGAGTTCAGACCAGGGTGTCTGCAGTTGAGGTGTCTTGCACTCATCTTTGGGGCAGATTCTCACTGCAGGCAGCACGAACACTCTCGAAAGAAGCTGCTGCAGCCTCCACATGGGATCCTTATCCAGCCCTGGACAGGGTTAAACACCCACAGGATTTACACCCTTATGGGCTCAATGTTCCTGTCTCCATGCAGACATAGACAAGGGCTGAGTTAATTGAATTCCCAGAACTGGCAAGCTGGGTATTAAATTCTTCTCAGGATCAAGAAACACAGAATTGATACCGTATGACTCTGGGAACTGAGGGGAAAGAGCTTTCCAGGACATGGCTGTGTTTTTCCAGGTTTCCCAGGCATCTGACCACACTGCTTAACCCAGGTGAAAAGTGCCTGACTCCCAGAATCCAGGTGTACCCCCAACCCATTCCTTCAGTCTAGGAAAAGGTTGTTGTCCATGGACTTGGAGAGGTCCTTGAACACAGCCTCCTGTTCCCAGCAGCCACCTCACACAATCTTGTCACCAAGAGATCATCCTGGTTAAAACCCTGTTGTGTTCTTTATTCCCATTACTTCAGAATTTTGTCCCTTCAAGAAATAATAACAATAAAAAACCTTTCTAGCTGCCAGCATCAAGTTATCCAAGAACAATTTGTACCATTTGCTTCAAAGCCAGCACCATGGTTTGGCTGAAATAGCTCCATTGCCCCCCAATTGTCATCCCCTTCATGGATTTCTCCAGAGTAACCCCAGTCCTTCACACGGCTTTTGCCAGGCTCACTTAAACAAGCTCCATTCTCATCATCTCCCCTCTAGAACAGATGATTCTTTTCCTTAATCCTCCTCCCAGTCTTGCTCTGTACCTGTTCCAGGTTGGATTCAGCTGCTTTGGGATGAAGCCACTGCCTTTTCCAGTGGCGTTAACATCTCCTGAGCTCTGGAAGAGCTTTGTAAAGAACCTTGGCCAAGTATCACGAATTAAAGCAGCCACTTAGTTATACGCCCCCCCCACCCACCCCTCTCCCCCCGTCAGGACCTGTGCCATACCATCCTGATGATTTACACAACTGCACACAAATCCCCAGGTGTGGAGCACTGGGAGCACTGCCTGTATCCCCCGAGATCCATGTGCAAAACAAACCTGCACAGAGCAGGTCTTTGCTTACTGATGTTTGAGATCTGTGCTCCAAAATATCTTTTTAGTGTTCCATGATCCCAGAATCATGGAATAGTTCGAGCTGGAAGGGACCTTAAAGCTCTTCTCATTCCCACCCTGTACCATGGGCAGGGACACCTTCCACTATCCCAGGGTGCTCCAAGCCCTATTCAACCTGACCTTGGGCACTGCCAGGGATGGGGAGTCCACAACCTCTCTGGGAAAACTATTCCAGTAGCTCCTTGCTTCCAGGGATGGTCCAACCATTCCCTCCATTGCAGAGCCCACAGCCCCTGTGGGGGGAGACAAAGCTTTGGCAGAAGGCATGAGGAGAAAAAGCTGAAGGCCAGGCAGTGGTTTCAGGAAGGCCTGGGGACCCCAGCTGGCAGGAGCAGCTCTCAGCTGTAAAATTCTGCCATGGATGTAACTCCACACCGACAGAAACCTCCCCTCTGGAGCTGAGCCCGAGCTGCTCCACGTGGCTCATGCCAGGGAATTAGGTTTCTGAAGAGGAAACCTTTTACACTCTGAAGTCGTAAATACTATTGTTCCCTGTCAAGTGTGAGGTAAAAGAGGAAAACAATGATACTTTTCTCACTGGCTCTTTTGCAGCTCTTCCAAAGGCATATAAAAACAATTATGAGTCAGTCAAGCACTTTAAGCAGTCAGGAAATTATAAATGAGACCCACTAAAACCCTTCTGTCTTTGCCAAGGGCACTCTAGATTGTACTTGAACCTGTTTTAACCTTAGCACTTAACCTTCTTTTCCACGAAGTTTCTCTTGCATGCAACAGCCATGATGGAGCTCAAAATAACAAGTCAAAGGAATGGTTCCCTGAGAGGAAAAGGAATATTTGCTTTACAGATGAGGCTACGGTTTAAGTGTAGTTTATGTGCTTGCTAAACCTCAGAATGTTAAAGGAATGGGTATATAATTCCATGTTACTAGTAAGGGAGGGAGGAAAGGCATGAAACTCAGCATAAAAGTATTTTTTATGTCAGCCTGGCATGAAAAATATGGAGAAAGCATAGAGTTAAGCATTATTTCCAGCAATTGTAGAATCCCAGAATCACTGAGGTTGGAATAGACCTCCAGGACCACCAAGTCCACCCTGTGCCTGATCCCCACCTTGTCCCCAGCCCAGAGCACTCAGTGCCATCGCCTGAATTCCTTGGACACCTCCAGGGATGGGCACTCCAAACCTCCCTGGGCAGTTCCAATCCCTGCCCACCCTTTCCATGGGGAAATTCCTGCTGCTGTCCCCCCTGAGCCTCTCCTGTCCCTGTTCCCAGAATCCGACCCCCCCCCCCCCGCCCCTCCTGTCAGGGAGTTGTGCAGAGCCACAAGGGCCCCCCTGAGCCTCCTTTTCTCCAGGCTGAGCCCCTTCCCAGCTCCCTCAGCCCCTCCTGGTGCCTGCAAGGAAGGGGCTACACATGCCAGTGTGGCCCCTTGAGAATATTCTCTGCTGCTCCCCTTTGCCTCCCTGCATCTCCTCCCCAATCTCCACCAGCCCAGGCACTGTTCCCAACCATTCTCCTTCCCTCAGCCCTTTTTCCTTCTCCAAGTGCACACTGGGAGGGCAGAAAACCCCAGTTTCTAGATACTCAGCTCAGGAGCAGGACACAAACCTCAGCTGTGGGGAGGTCTAGCTGGATCTCAGAACCAGGAAATTGTTAAGGTTAGAAAATACCTCTGAGATCACCAAGTCCAACACACAGCACCACCATGATGCTCACTGTTAACTCTTTCCTCAAGTGCCCATCCTTGAATTTTTGAACACTTCCAGAGATGATGGTGAGTGCCCTGCCCTGCCTCAGATCCTTATGTTTGACAATCTTTTCTGTGAAGAAATTTTCCCCAATTTTCCATAATATTCAATCTAAACCTCCCCTGGAGCTACTTGATGCTGTTTTATCTCTTCCCCTTGGCATTTTAGGAATGTGAGATTCCCTGTGAATAGCAAGGATCATATGCCTAAAACCGAGATTTACTGCACCACTGTTGCAATAAGTGATACAAACTCATCATCTGCATCTTTGAATCATCATCATCTTTAATAATCAGGTGCCCCCACCTTGACTGACAAACACCACATGGATGAGACCAGGGGAGAACCCTGGTGCACACCAAAAAGCTGGAATATCACACACCTGGATGTGCCTGCACTGAAAGAGGAGAGGAATTATTCCAAGTGAGAAGCAGTGCAGGGAGATGGAGCTGCTTGGGCACAACTCGGAGGAGGGGTGAACCAAAGGGTTTCTCAGCACTAAAGCCACAATGCTGGTTTTTTGTTTTGTTGGGTTTAATGAAAGTGTGTCTTTTTTGAAAGACAAGTGGGATTACAAGGACATGCTTGACTCAGACACTTATTTCTCCTCCTGACAGAAAAAAAAAAGTATGGAAAGACCAGAATACATAAAGGGGTCACAATAACTGTGTTAACAACTGACAGCTCTTCCTAGGTTTCAGTATTACTTTGCAAATGGGGACTGTACTAACTTGCCTTATTTACAACAAAATAAATGCACACCACATTTCCCTGCCCCTGGTAACTGAACTGGCTTTGCTTGATCTCCAGAAATAGTTTATCACATGAATTTACCTGTGCTTTAACACCTGGTGTTAGATGGGTCTGAAACATGGGAGGAAAATATGCTGCAGTTAATTGTTCCAACAAACAGCCACGGGCACCCCCAATGGAGGAGTGATTTAGGTTCAGAAATACCCACCAACATTTAGCATTCCAAAGTGGGAGGGAGGTAGACGCTTTACCTCAGGATGCTGTTCAGCCTGCAGGCACTTGCAGAAGCTGTCTGGGGTTTTCAGAGCTGCAGTAGCTGGGGGTGCTCAGGTACTCTGTATACCTGATTTGCAAATGCTCTAAAAAAGGCTTTCAAAATGCTTTTTGAGTGAAGACATTTGTAGAAAAATCTGTTTGGTTTCAATTCCTTCCAACCAAGAATGATGGATTTTCTCATGTCTGCATAAAATCACAGCCCATGCCATTCTCTGCAGCAGGTTAAAGCAATTCCCCTCCCTTAGTTAAAGTTTAATCGATTTTAATAATAAATGTTTAACAGCAAACATAAACCAGAAAACAGCCCTTTCCCCGAGGAGATGACAGTTTTATTGCCAATCCAAAGAGGGAAGTGAAAGCTTTGGATTGACAGGGGGTTGAGGAGGTTCTGAGCTGGACAGGATTTCCCACCCAGCCCCGAAGGAGTAGGATGTAAAGCTGAGGTCACTCCGTGCATTCCGAGTCCTGCAGTGCACCTGCAGCACCGTGAGCCTGCTCCCAGTGCTGGAATTACTCAGAATTTGAAACAGAAGAATGGATGAAGCTTGTGTTCCTGAGGATTTTGTATTCTAACCTCTCCATGCTCTGTCCCAGGTTCCTTAGGACCCCCAGAACACCATGAGAACAAACCAGGAGGAGCTGACCTGCACAGCCAGGACCTGCCTTCACACACACACACACCTCCCCTGGGATGGCTCCCCGTGTCCCATAGGGAGCACAGCATCCTGCTTTGATCTTGCTTGTGCTGTGCTCCCAGAGAAGTGTGAGCTGTCTCATCATTGCCAGGCTGCTCCTGGAGAAACTGGGGCACATGTGTTTGTTGGCCAGCTGGTCCCTGTCAGACACAATGTAAAACACAAGCACTGACCCTGTTTTTCCTCCCTGGGCTCCAGTTTGGGTCTCTCCCAGCTGCCAGCTTTTGTGAAACTTGTAGAAATCACATAGTTTTGAGACTTCTCTTGTTCTTTCAAACGAAGGAAAATTGCTGAAACCATCTCTTATCAGGAAAAAAGCCTAAAATCATCTCCAGAAATCTCAGAGTTTGGGCGGTCAGAAGTGTCTTGCTCTGACTGCCCTTTGAAAGAGGGGACTCGTTTGAAAACAGTAAATTAAATCCCCCTATTCAGGGAAAGCCAGACATGAACATGTAACTCAGGATTCCCCCTCACTAACCTCAGATGACACCAGGGTTTGCCTCAATGCCCCTATAAAATAGAACCTGGGTGCAATAGAACCTGCTGACCTACAAGAGCATTATCCATTACTTAATTCTGAACCAGACCATCCATTTCATGAGGCATCCCAGGGTTTCAATGCTTTATTTTGCACTGAGATTTTAATTAATTTCATGAAAACCAGAAATGCTTTAAGACAAAAAGCTTTCATTTTTCACATGGGAAATCTCATCCCACGAGACACTTGCACATTTTCCTGGTATCATGCACAAAAAAAGGAAAAATCCTTTCCCTCTTGATCTGTTTTTCCCTGGAGAGATGCAGATGTACAGAGACATCATCACAAGATTGACCTCTGAGGGTCTTTTTATTCTACCAAGAGATAATGAGGAGAGAATGACTTTTGCAGGGACGGATGCAGTTGTGGAGGCTGACAGAAGGGTCTCACCCTCATTAATGTCTTTAGGAGACAAACTCCACTGGGGTTCCATAGAACTGGGACTGCTTTGTCAGCCTGGAACTTGTCTCCTCCCACAGCTCGTCCTGAACTGCCATGTACATCCCAACCGCTCCTCTTTCCATGCCTGTCCTGGAATGACAGGGCCTAAGAGGGACTCATAGGATTGGTGTGGATCAGCTGCAAACCCCTGTCATACCTGACAGAAACAAATCCATTTGTTATTCATCTGGATGTCACATGTATTTCAGGAGATGTTTCATCATAATTTAGCATTAGTTAACGGCCATTTAGAGTGATCCTGCAGAATCTGCAGAAGGGATGGTGGCTGCAGCACCTGAGGCCAGGGTAGAGGATGAAAAATGTAGCTCAATCAACACGGATCAATCTTAACATCCAGCACAGCAGCTCCTCTCCCCAGCATGATTTCCACACCCTGGTCATGCTATCCATGGAAAATGTTCCCATCTTTTACATAAAGATTGGTTTAGATGGGAACATTACTTGAGAAATGACCACAGCAACAGTTTCCCCAAACCTTATGGGAAACTTGCCTTTTTTTAAAAAAAAAAAAAAAAGAAAAAAAGAATCCCCAAACAGTAAATGTTTCAAAGGAAGAAATTAATATATCAGGGTTGTGTGACTGCTGTACCATACCAGCAGCTCCTGAGTGGAAGAGGACACAACATGTTATGTTCTGAGAGATCCTGATCCCCACCGCTAACCCTAATCCCAGCAGTATATCCAAAGAAAAATAGCAGTGTGATGAACAGAAACTGCACTTCTGAGCAGAATTCTGGTTCACCTCTTCACAGATACTCCAAGAAATCTGCTGGTGAATGTCAGTCCCCATCCAAGGTCCCCTTCAGCTAAACCTTCCCATTCCAGATGGCTGAGTCCCTCCCATCTCCAAAAACATAATTCCAGCTCTCATTCAAGGTCAAAATGATGTCTCTCTGACATCCTGGTTCAGCTTTCACAGGTTTCTCCATCACTGGAGAACTGCTGAGGAGTTCATAGCTCTGCTGACACCACTTTATACGTGACAGAGCCATCAGCTGCTCTCCAAAGCCTTGCAGGAAGCATTGGAAGGGATAGAAAGACTTTCCTGGATTTCTCAGGATTCACCATCCATTTCAGGCCAGAGAGCAGTGGAGCGTGGTGTTGGAAGTTTAGATAATCAAGGGTTAAGCTTCTCTTAATTCCTCCCATTGCTCATTAACTCTCCTCTGCAATTAATTTAGTCCTGCCTATGGCAACTGCAGTGATGTTGGGCTGTCATTGAGCAGCTCCACGTGAATCCTGTCCTGTCCTATCCTCCTGCTGTTCCAGAGCTCCAGCTCATCATTTTTTACTGAGCTGGGAGAAATCTCCTGCCATGGAACCCTTAAATTACCCCTCTCACAGTAACACAGCTGAATCACCAGAGAGCATTTGCTGGGGTTTATTTATTCTCTTCTCCTGGCCTAAGATTAATATCCCTCAAACCTTCAGGTGAACCAACAGTTTAAATCACTGTTATGGGATTCAGCCCCTTTAATAAAGTGAAATCCTTGCACGACTCCTCCACTGCACAAGTGTGGGATTTCAGAGAGCCTGGAAAACACAGGAATGAGAAACCAAAAAAATGTCTAAATGGGTTGCTTTGATTTTCTTCTTCCATTAATGACAAAACCTTTAAAAAGCAAAATTAATTTTAATAGTTTTTAACTTTCATTTCATTTTATTTTCACTTTAATTTCATAAATTATTTTAATTTCATACCCATCTGCATATTACATTTATATATCAGTCTTCATCACCCTTGAAACAGCATCATGAAAACTCAATTTTATAGAGCTGCTAAAATTTGGTCCCACAAAAACTTCTATAATTTTGGACTTCCAGTGGTTTTGTTTGAAGGTTTTGGGTTTTGGTTTGGGATTTTTTTTTAATATAGGCAAGGAAGACAGACTCAGCACTATTGGCTTCCCCCAGGAAAAACTCAAATTCCCAAGAAACTCATACTGGAATTGAGATCTGGACAACTTTTGGACTGACTGAAAGGGAAGCCTACAGACCTGGCATGAGAAGAACCTGGAATCCCCTTCTCATGCAAGGTCAGACCAATGTGGGGAAGTACTTGAGGAGGAGATGAAATTTGACTCAGTCTTTTTCACTTCTGATTTTCTTTTCAAATTTCAGTCTCTGAGGAAATCACGAAGTAGAACTGGCTCCTCTGACAGGAGCAGACAACTGAGCAGCTCCCTCTTGAACATCTCTGATGGCCCTGTTCCCTTGGATGGGCTCCTCTGGGAAATCCAAGTGCAGATTAAACCTCCTTTCATCCATCTCATCCTGAGCAAATATATTTGCATTTTCCATTACCCTTCACTCCTTCACTTTATGCTCCTTGCCTTAAAACACAGGCTAAATCCTTCCTTCCATGGCACAACAGCAACAAATTATCAAAACAATTCAGTCTTTCTTGAAGTAATGGCATGTGCTTGTTTGTAAATATTCATGGCTGTGTGGAAATTGGTTCTTGATGGCCCTGAGCACACTGGTGTCAGTCGTGCTGAACAACTCTCAGTCTGTTTTACCTCCAAGGGGTGATTTGGTTTTCCTTGTGCAGGTCTCATACATTAATCCATGGCAGATGGAGTCACACATGACCACCTCATCTACCTCATTTTCCCTCTTAGCTTATTGAGCTTCTGCTGCCTGCGAGGTTTCCTCACAGATTTCCACCGGTTGAGAAGTCCCAACAAGCTTCTAGAGGACCATTCAGTTGCACTCATCCCTCAAGAAAGTCAATCTGTTTAAGGCTTTTCATCATGACCTCTCAGGAGATGCAGGTGTCAAAATAGACACTGACTTTCACAACCTTCACATTTAGCCACAGAACACGATTCCCTCCCTGAGGAAGATCTGAGTCCTCCCCACTCCCAGCCCTCTCATAGCTGTCATCACTTTGTGAGCAAGAAAGTTTTCCATGGGTCTTTTTTCCCAAAGAGCTCTTCCTATGGAACGCTGCAGGGTCTCCTCAGCCCAGTAGGCAGAAAGCTTTTTGTGTTTTTGAGTCCCGTATAGAGCTGTAGATGTGTAGATGTGGCAGCAACACAATCACCTGAGGATAGTTTATCACCTTCATTGCCCATCATTGCCCTCACCCTGACCACTCCGATGGATGCAGGACTCTGCTGCAGGGCTGACCTGAGCCTGGCTGGCACTCCAGGCATAAATCCCTGTGACAAATGCCTTTGGAAAGGCATAGGAGGGACTCCAGACCCTGCCGAGGAGATGGAGATGCCGTGCATGACATCCCCATCCTGCCACTCCTCAGGAGCTGCCAGGCACATTTTTTATCAGCAGGAGCTGAGTGATGGATTTGAGTAGTTTTTCAGGGAATCGCTACTGTCTGCTTCTAAAGCAAATAGGAATATCAGGAAATGGGAAAAGACAGGGGTTTGCTCAGAGAAACTGTGGTGGACTCATTATGGAATCAGAGCTGTGAATTCCTCAATGCTCAGTGCAGACAGAGCTGTCAGCAACTCTGCATTTCAGGGCAATTTTTGTCCTTAGGTCAATAATGCAAACTTGAACTTGTGCACAGAGTTCACAGAGAGGAAGGTGATTGTCTTCCCAAACTGGCTTTCATTTCTCAGGAAGGCTGAGGGTGAACTGAGCACAAGAGCAGGTCAGAGATGGGTAGAGCTCGTCAGGCTTAGAGCTGTGGTTTCCATCTCTGCTGGTGACATGAACAGTGGGATTGAGGGCACCCTCAGCAAGCTTGGTGACACCAAACTGTGTGACACACTGGAGGGAAGGGATGGGATCCAGAGGGACCTGGTCAGGCTGGAGAGGTGGGAATATGTGACCCTCACAAAGTCCATCAAGGCCAAGTGCAAGGTCCTGCAAGGCTGTTCGGCCTGGAGAAGAGAAGCTCCAGGAAGACTGATCTTTAGAGCCCCTTCCAGGGCCTAAAGGGGCCCAAGAGAGATGGAGGGAGACTTTGGAAAAGGGCATGTAGGGACAGGACAAAGGGGAATGACTTTAAACTGAAAGAGAGTAGGTTTGGATTAGATATTAGGAATACATGCTTCCCTGGGAGAGTGGGGAGGCTCTGGCACAAGATGCCCAAAGGAGCTGTGGCTGCCCCTGATCTCTGGAAGTGTCCAAGGCCAGATTGGACAGGGCTTGGAGCAGCCTGGGACAGTGGAAGGTGTCCCTGCCCATGGCAGAGGTGGCACTGGATGATTTAAAGGTCCCTTCTAACCCAAACCATTCCAGGGTTCTATGTTTCTATGAAAAAATTTGATGCTCCAAAAATAGCAAAAGTATTTAAGATCCAGCAGATCTGCACCTGCTTTCTGTTTTAGAATTATAATTCAGCTTGGAGGGGACCTCAAGAGGCCAGAAGCCCTCACTGAACTCAGACCTGTTTTCTTTTTTAATCAAATGGGACTTTCTCCTGTTTCCCTTCATGACAAGTGGTTTAGATTTTTACCCATTTCTGTCTGTGAGGACCATGGTAGTCAGAACCTCTCAGGGAGGGTTTAAATTAAACCCACAGCAGTCACACCATGATTTTTCACAGAGCATCACTGCACTTGATCAGATAAGTTCAAGAGGGAACATCTGGGAGGTTGTTTATAATCTTCCAAAAAGACTCCAAGTGACACTTGCATGGGGGGATATGTACAAGCTATGTTGTTCCACTTGACCTCAGCAGCTGGAAACCAGGCTGGGTTTTTTATATATCCCTTGTCTTTCCTGGCCTTTACTTCTAGCTTTGGACATGACTAGACTAAGTCTGTAGAGAGAGCATAAGTATATGTGAAAGCTTCCTGTGGTTTTACCCTTCACCCACTGCAGACAGAAAACTGTACGCAGAAGAACTCGTCCAAGGACAGTTGTCAGGGAGGCCCTGTGACATGAACTGTGTTAGTCACAGAGAGCCACAGGCAAAGGAGGCACCAGGACATGGTGGCTGGAAGACATTTATCAGATTTGTTCTCTGTTGTTGACAACCTTGGCTCTCCACAGCTTTGGGCACTTCAGGTCTCAGTGTCTGTCTGGGAGAAATGAGCTGAAGCACAAGAAACTGCACTCAGAGATATTTCCAACACTAAGAAAAGCCTCACACATTTCCCAGGACAATTCTTATAAATCCTGGCAGCCCTCAAACATCTCCTCTATCCTTGGAACGCCAATGACACCCTCCTTGTTCAGCAGTTCTTCCCCATCCTTAGGGCAGATTTGCATTTTGCTCCAGCTTCAGCTGCTATTTGGAGTGCAAATCCCTGGCAGATGGGGTGTGGAGGACAGAGGAGCTCTCATCTGGCCTCCTGATGAATAACTCTAATGAATGGGAATCACTCAGAAGTGAGGAGTGGTTCTTGCTCTCCTCCAAACCAAGTGCCAGCTGCTCCAGCAAGGGAAGGCTGAACCCACATCTGACTCTTACACACACAAATTCTTTGTCCTTCCTCCAGGGCCCTCCCTGTGCCCCATCTCCCTCGTCATTCATCCCCCTCTGCTCTCCAGCTGGCTCTGACACTTTAGCTGTGCCTGTTCCTGACATTTCCCACTTGTTTAAATTATTCCCCATCCCAAAGCCTGAGTGAGGGAGGGGAGCATGCCTGGCTAAGAGACAGCTCAAAACACATCCAAACACAGCCCTTTTCAAAGATCATTAAGGAGGCCTGTTCCTGCTCTGGTCAGGTCTGCAGTCAGATCAGCATCCCAAATGTGGAGCACCAATGTCCCAAGTTATCAACCTGCCCATTTCTGCAGTTTCTCTCCTTTGGAGTTGTTTCACCCAGTGTTTATACTTCCAGTATGTTGTGGTTTGATATTGACCAAATGCCAGGTATTCATGAGTCATTCACTTACCCTCTTCTGCTACTGCTGGGCAGAAGAGAGGAAGGAAAAAAATTAAGAATTAACAAAGGGTTAATGAGTTGAGGCAAGGATTGGAAGAAAAACACTAACGGCAAAACAGGTCTAAGCTTAAAGGTATAAAGTAAATTTATTATCAACAGAGTCAGAGGAGGATAATGAGAAGTAAAATAAGCCCCTAAACCCCCTTTTTTTTCCCCTAGAGCCTCTCCCTCCTTTTCCCACCCACAGTTCAGGGAGACAGGGCAAGGGAGTTTTGGTCAGTTCATCACTTGAGATCTTTTTCTGTTCATTTAGGGAGAGGAGTCTTTTCTCTGCTATGCTGTGGGGCCCCTCCCATGTGCAAACAGTCTACCCAAAACTGCTGTGGCGTGGGTCACCCATCCATGGGGTGCATTCCTCTAAGGAGAGGCTGCTCTAGTGTGGGAGCAAAGGCCCTCTCTCTCTCTAGGAGCAGGGCCCCTCTCTCTCTCTCTCTCTCTCTCTCAGCAGGGCCCCTCTCTCTCTCTACATTTGGTCTCCCACTGGGTCACAGCTTTCTCTGCCATCCCCCCTCTCCAGCCTAAGCACTTCTCTCATGGGCTGTGACTGGATCTCTGCATCCACCGTGGACTTCATGGATTACAGGGGGACCCTTTGTCTCACCATGGTTCTCACCAAGCCTTGCAGAGGAATCTTGACTCTGATGCTTGGAGAACTTCCTCCCACCCTTTTTCCCACTGACTTTGGTGCCACCATGTTGTTTTCCCTCATGAGTCCTCACCTCCTCTTGTTCTCTGACAGGAAGAAAAACTGCTGCTCCTATGTACCATTGCCAACAAGTTCCACCAATTCAGAGATTCCTCAGGGGCACGAGAAGTCGATTCTTCTCAGTTCCATGCCAGCGAGTCCCTCACCGTGTTTTTCTCACTGGCCTTGCGGCTCTGCCACCATCCCATGGGCAGTGGTGGCTGCCAGGGTGCTGGCCCTATTAAACACCTCTCCTCATGTGGGGCACCAGGAAGGAGAAATTGCTGCCACCAGCCCTGCACTTCTGCCCATGGCATGGCTGGCTAGGGGCTGCCAGGCAGGCAAGGCTTGCCATGGGCTACACTGGGATGGCCCCAGCAGTGGTGCCATGCCACCCCTGGGAAAAAACTGGCAGGTAGTGTTTTGATTTTCTTCTTCAATATGTCATCACAGAGGCATTTCCAGCCTCTGTAATTAAGCCAGCAGCATGTCCATCTTCAGAGCCACCAGAGATTGGCTCTGTCAGACATGGTGGAAGTTTCTAGCAGCTTCTCAAAGAAGCTATTCCCTACCAAAAACCAGGTTGTGCCAAACCAACACACAGTATTAAAGGATTAAAACTGGGTTTACCATGAAAAGGCCCCCTGAAGCTCCACAGCTTTCACAAGATTTTAACTCTATTAACCATTCCAACCCAGGAAAGTATTTCCATGAGCATTGATCCCAACTGGCATCTATCTATGAAACTTCCTGAAAAATATAAAGCATTATCCTACCATTTTTTAATAAATAAAGGAAATACAAACACCAAAATTGTTAACAGGGAACTACCATACCTATAAATCCTTATAAAGAAATTTAATCCAGGAAAGCACTGGGTAGAACGAGGGTCTACATTTCCCAAGGGCAGGGTTTGCCAGATACCTGAGCCAGGAACAATTCACCTCCTTTTAGACACCCAACGAGACACCAGCAGCAGCAAAATGATAACCGTGCTCTCCCTCTGTGCCTGTGCCCACACTCAGGCCTTCAAAAGCACCTCCTAAATGGAGATATTCCAGTGCAGACTGGGAAGGCTGCACGGAGACCTGATTTCCTATTGGAAGAACTGTCTTTTTGTGTACAAGTTATCACTGAATTGCACATCTCATTATGGCACATCTCATAATGGCAGATCTCATTATGGCATCTTAGATTCTGGAGCAAACTTTGGAAAAGTTTTACTCTCTAGAAAAATTGTTAAATTGAAAAACAATGTTTTTCTGAAGCAAGTACACACTATGCTTCTTTTCTTGAAGAAAGTGGAAGTTGTATAACAAATGAGAATGGACTAATTTGTCTAAAGAGCCAAAGCTATTCACTAAACATTGTCCTGATAGATACACTGGAAAGAAGGCAGAAAAAATGTGTATAGAGAATGCCAGATAGATTGACAGAAACTCGTATCTTAAAATAGCAATATTCACATGAGATACGCTTCATTTTGTGGACTCTGTCGGTCAGAAGAATGTGTATTGAAAATAAATTAGTTCTATCCTTCAATTGTCATGGCCACTGGCAATAAATAGACACCTGATGAGGCAGAGCATGCACAAGGGAAAAGTTTGTGTTAGCTCCAATGATTGGATGTGTGAGGAAGCAGAGCCCAACATTGCATTTAGCAAATGACCCGACTGAGGACCGTGGTACCACCCCAGACACCCAGAACAGACACCCGAAACATCCCCCAAAGCAACAGCCTGGCTGTGCTGGGCAGGGCTGTGCTGCTGGGGAGCATTTCTCAGCAAGGGGGGACTGAGGGATCCCATTCCCCTGTTGCTCACATTCCCAGTATCCACTCCCAGGTCATTCCATCCCCCACTCCATGTTTGCCCCATGGGCTGAAAGGGTTTTCAGAGGTTTTCTCCCTGTTACCCCCCACATTTGCTGGGCTACACACAAAATCTTCCTGCAAATGTCCCCTGCCACTGCCCAGCTCATGCCAGGCTGGAGCAGTGAAGGACCAAGAGCCACACCAGCAGCCCGGCAAAGAGGCCACAGGGACTCCGGAACACTGGTGTGGTGTGGCTGTGATATGGGTGTGGCTGTGATATGGGTGTGGCTGTGATATGGGTGTGGCTGTGATATGGGTGTGGCTGTGATATGGGTGTGGCTGTGGTGTGGGCGTGGCGTGGCAAGGACAGATGAGCCCAAGCTTTGCCAGGCTCAGCAGCAGTGGGATGGAAGACCTTGGTGTCATGTTGAGCAGCAGGAGCACAGCTCCTCCAAGAAAATGCGAGGTCATCTCCAACCAGGACCTCCTGGGGGGAGCAATGCAGAAAACAAGGAGGGGATTTCCTTGGCTGCTGCTATCAGGCTTTTCTCCTCCAAACACTCCAAGGGAATGGCTTTGCTAAAAGCACATTCTGCCAATTCTCTCTTCTTCACTTGCTTTGCCTACAGCAGAGCTCTGCATTATCTTCTCTGCTGTTCTGTGAGTGGCAACACGAGTGCAGGATCAGCACATCCTGCTAAGACCTGGCTGTTCCCTTGGGGGTATTTCTGCAGAAAAGCTGTGGGGAATCACTCCAGTGAGCAGACCATAATATGGGAAATGTTATCTGAGAGGTATTAGGGGGAGAAGGAACAGGAAGTGTAGGGAAAACACAGCTCAAATCCTGTTATTAAAGCAGTGACAGAGGATTTAAACAGGGCACTGGAGGAGGAAGGAGGGTCAAGTCAAGTGTTTTCAAAGTGCCAAGATGCTGCCATTCCAGCTCCTGCTCTCCATGCAGCAGCAGCACTTTGGGCTTTATTCAGGGACACCCTGCACACAAAACCCCCCATGCACCAGAAGGCAGAGCTGCCCAGAGGCAGCACAGCACTGGCTCCTCCAGCAGCACCTTATTGCAGAGTTCCTGTTTGGTGCAGCCCTCTGCTGCAAAGCTCCTGCCTTCTCTGCTCCCAGCTGCCAGAATTTGGGAAGTGTGTATACAAACTTTGTAGTTCTTCATTCTGCTGACGTATTGCAGAACTGCCCTGGGATTTACACCCTGTTTCCCTTCAGGAAACAAATCAGGCTTCAGTGATGACTCTTCTCCAGTGGGTGCTTCAGCAGGATGGATGTGCTGTCACTGAGCCCGTGTGCAACTGCAACAGGTTGGTGGTGATTAAATGCAAAATTCATCCAGGACATGAAGTTCTGATTGAGCCTGGAGGCCGCTCACAGACCTTTACAGCATTCTCCCTGTGGAAATACCTACTCATCCTTCAAACAGACACTTTTCCTGCCTTTTGCCTCTGAGAAGTAAAATCTGGAAGGAAAACAGTTGTTGTGTCCCTGTTGAGCGCTGCTTCTGGGATTTCCATAACCTGGGGGATTACCTGGAGTCAGTGAGACTGAACTGTTGCCTCTGTGAGAGACAATGTTGTCTATTGGCTCAGGTAGGAGCTGCTTTGCAGAATGGGCTGAATTGTTGCACTCAATCTCCCACCTTGACAAGGACAAGCACTGTCAGTCCGTAACATCCTGTCTCTTTCTAGCTTGCCCTGATCTGTTTTAGCAGAGCATTTATTTGGCAGACAGGAAATGTTTGTCTTTCTGGAAACTACAGCGTCCCTCATGGAAAAAGAAAATTTAAAAATCTTTGTTTCAGATGCAACTATCTCAAAAACTCAATAGCCAGGGGTGACACCCTTCTGGGTCCCAAGGGGGCTGCCAAGAGCTCCTGTCTTCCCTGAGAACAGGGCCTGCTTTTTAAAGTCCTTCTTTAAGCCCTGCAGATGCTTTAAAAGTGCTGGTTGCTCCCTGGCTTTGACGTTTTTGCTTTTGGCTGGTTCTTATTTCAATTTTGGCAGGTCCACAGGCAGAACACCTCCTGCTCCCCACACTTTGCTACAGTCAAGGGAGATCTGTCCGTCCTCCTGGGATCTGACCTCACTCCCAAACTCTTCTGTCCCCTGGACTTTTGCATGTGTGTCTCCTTTTTAATCCCATTCTCCAGACTTGCTCACACTTGGCTTTTCTTTAGCAAGCTCCTCTCCTTGGAATGTGGTTGATGCCTTCCTTCAACTTGGATGACCCAACCCCTGTTCATGCCTGCCCAGGGAGCAGAAACGAGGGAATGGTTTGCCTGGATATCCAGTTTGCATAGGCACGGCGTCGGAGTTATGCACAGGCAATAACTGAGGCATAAAATTCTATGGTCCTGCTCAGAGGCATAAAGAGAGCACAGTCCAGGGGATGGCAATGACTTTGGAGATGGGGTCAGTTGAACTCGTTTGCTCAGAGATTCAAAGCAGCACAGACAGAAAATATTCCCTTCTCCCGAAACCAGACAAAGATTCTGCTGATGAACCAGGAGATCACAAACCCTGCCCAGACCTGATCACTGCAGGATACACCATAATTAGCAGAACAAGCAGGAGCACTCCCAAGAAACAACCACCTGAAACCTGTAACATTCCTGACTTCAAGATCTCAGAGCCAAGGCACTGCCCAGCATGGCCTGAGAGCACAGTGGGACTTAGCCCAGACCCCAGCACCCCCCAGCTCGGCCAGGATGGGGCTCAGCCCCCTCTGCAGCCCCCTGCCCAGTCCCTTCACCTGCTCCAGCAGCACAGAGGGACATCACTTCATCCAGAAAACCTCTTAGTAATTTTTATTTTACAATAACACATTTACCACCAGAGCACCCAGGCCAGCCTGCATTGCCATTAGGGTGCCAGCCAGAAGCTGGAAACTCAGCAGCAGCTGCTTCCCTTAAGATGCTCAAGTACCCAGCTCACTCCATCTTCCCCCATCTCAGAGCAGACTGGGATCAGAGATCAACCTCTCAGTTGCTTTTCCTCTCCTCCTCCTCTTTCCCCTCCTTTCATCTAACACAGCACAGGAAGGACACGGCACCAGGCAGGTACCCAGCTGCTACGCAGACTCCGCAGCAAACAAGGATTTATGAGGCATGAATACCAGAAACAAGAGCAAAAATTTCCCCTTCCACAGTTCCAGCAAAGCTGCAAACACCTGGAGAAATACAACTGGACACTGCTCAGACCAGCCCTGAGCACCTGCTCTTCTTGCTGGCTCTATCCAGCCCTCTCTGCTTCCTTCATCTGGCTGACATCCATGGCAAGAGACCCTCAGACCCCCTGTGATGCTCAGCAGCACCCAACTGACCCCAGGCAGACACTGGGAGCCATGGGCCTTATGCAGGATGGAGGCTGGAACTGCTACAATCCCCTTGCAGGTCTGGCCCCACAAAACCCCCATTAGGACTCCAACAAACTTCAGCTCAACAGGCTTCCTCCTGCTCCTCCTCTGCCATGCCAGAGCCTGGCAGCCACGGCCTCATCACACCACACATCTTGGCCAGTGACCTCCAGGGCTGTCCTGGTTCTGCAGCACCACGGTCCACATGCCCAGAGAAGAGAAAAGCAGTGTCTGCTCATACTCACAGTTTTGAAGTCCTTGTGGTTGCACTCCTGCCCCCTGAACTTGCAGTACAGCATCATATCCTTTAGGTCATGACCAACCCGTGCCAGGAACTCCTGCATGCTGAAAACTTTGGGTTTATACTGCTTAAAGTTGGCCTTTTCTTGGAGGATGGCTAAGACAGCAGGGTCAGCCAAGTGAGGGTTGGGGATCTGCAGGTTGACGTCCAGCAGAGCCAGCAGCTCCCCGGCGTGGTACAGGTCATTGGTGGTGAGCCGGGAGAAGCGGAACTCGTTGAGGTTACAGATGGTGACAGCAGGGAACACCAGGCTGTTCGCCACCACCTCGTCCACTTTGGTCACATGCTGGTAGGAGAAGTAAAAGGCCACCCTGTCCGAGCTCTCCACCAGGAGGAGACCCAGCGAGCCCACAAAGGCCAAGGTCCAGAGCAGGCGCCGGATGGTCACCGGCCCGTAGACGAAGACATGACGGATCCCATGGAGCGTGGTGGTGTTGGCAAAAATCTGGATGCTGGAAGGCTGCAGGCTGCCCATGCTGCCCTCGCTGGCGCTGTCCTTCAGATCCATCGTTCATTTAAATCCTGGTCCTGCTTTTTGGGTCAGTCTGGAGCAAGAACTGGGATCTGGAGCTCTCTCCTCTCCTCCCCAAAGTAATTAAGCCCTTTTAGGGGTGGGCAAGGGAAGCAGAGTGAGACCAGCTGCTGCGAGTTTATCCCAGGAGCTCAGCAGTAGCTTCGTCGGGGTAAATATTTATATAAAATCCATTCAAACTCTCGTTCTTGATTTCCTCGGTGCGATAAGGAGGGCTGGTTTTATTTAGGGAGACACCAAGGTGATGTGGAAGAGATGTGGGTGGGCAGCGAAAGCTGAGCCAATGGTAATAAAGTCCTCCCCCTGCACACACACAGAGGCTCACACGCCGAAGGGAGCTGAGATTAAGCGAGCGAGCCTAAAACAAGTGGAGGCAACTCGCAGGCTGTTAACTAGTGCGGAAAGCCGAGGATGCTGCTCCCCGGATGTCTTCAGCCCGACCGGGAGATGCTCCCCGAGCTCCGGGTATGCGACTGCAGGATTTAGGCATCTCTCCTCCTCCCCACCTCTCCATTTTGGGCAGAAAACACCACCCTGTGCTGTCCGTGTGATTTGCAAAGGAAAGGTGGGCAGCTAATTCAGCGGGAGCAATAGGAAAGCGAAAGGGGGAGGGAAAAGGAAAGGCTAAAAAATAAAAGGAAAAGCTGAAACATAAAAGAAAAGGAGAGGATTGCTGCTCAGCTCCATGCAGGCACGCACGCAGATTACAAAGCAGTGGCATGAACCCGCTTCTCCTTCACACGGCAGCTCCGAGCAAAACCCAGTCAGGGCTAGACCTGAGCGGAGGAGCTGTAGCATCTCTCATCTCCTCCGTCTGTCTCAGAGCTTTCCTTTCCCGCAGGACTTCCAGGGAGAAGCGCTGGGAGCCGTGAGTCCCACATGGATCCGGAGCCCCGCGGCAGGGCAGGGAGAGGGAGCTGCGCCCCGGGACCCCCAGCTCCAGCCTGGGCTCAGTCTGGACGTGGCTGTGTCTCGGCGGGGCCGGGGATGCTGTGCCCAGCAGCTCCCGAGCCCCCCGAGGCTCGAAGACTCCGAACCAGCAGGATCTCCAGATGCTCGGTTCGCCGCTGGAAGGCAGTTGTGACGGATGTGTTTGGGGAAGGCGCTCCCAGATGTGCATTCAGCCGGGAGACTGGGGAGGAGGAGGGCGTGGAGGGGAGGAAAACCGGGTTTTCTACCCAGGAGATGCTGCAGATCCTCTGACTATGCCTTGGTACAGAAGAGCATCCGTGCTGCGACTGCAGGAGTGGGAATGAGGGGGATCAATACCAGAGGTGTGAGGTGCTGGGTCTCAGCAGAGCCAGAGTAACTCCCTTCCATATTGGCTCCATGAACAGCAGGGATTTTGCTTGCTTTTTTTTTTCAGATCCAGAATTAAACCCAGGATTTCCGTCTCTGTACAGCACCCAGCCCTACAGCAGGTGAGGGTCCCAGAGCATGGAAGCACCCAGAATGTGACTTTCCTAGCTGGGGTGAGATGGAAGCAGAGGGTTGAAGCACAGGCAGAGCCTGTCACGATCTCTGCCACCTTTAAAGAACATATGAGATAAAATGAGTTTCTGGATTTTTAACCCTTAGTGCTGTTACCATGACAACAGACCATTTGCACCACTTGGCCCCTTCACCTTTCAGGTGCTTGACATCACTGATGGACCCCCAAGACTCTTGTCCCCAGGCCATAAGACATCCTGTCCTCCCCCTGACGATTTTCATCCAGAGATAATTTCAGCTTTGCTGTCTCCATTTGGCCTTGGCAGCCAAAGGCAAGCCCAGCTGTGGCATCCCCCAGCATGGATGTTCCTATGGGAATATCTCTCAGTCTGAGCTACCCATACCAGCCCTGCTACAACACTGCTTTCTCCATTTTACACCAGGGAATCTGAGGCAAAGAGAGGACAAAGGACTTGGGAGCCCTGAGCTGGATTTCCCAGGAGGACTTTTCAGTACACAGAGCTGCTGCCCTGAAGCTGAACCCTCCTTCCAGTACTGGAGAAGGCTCCAGTGTGTTGTCATGGATAGCAGGGGTGCAGAGAGAGCAGGAGCTGCCTCCAGAGTCTGGTTTCATCTTGTACAAATCCACATCAGCCCTGAAATGCAAAATATGGTCCCTCCTTCTGCATCTGTGCCTGTGAGTGAGGCCAGGCTCTCAATAGAGTCCATTGGTGGCTAAACAGAGCTGTGTTCCTTCCTGTGTTGCTTTACACAGAAATTCAGACAAGAAGAGATGCACAAACGTGCACCTTGTGCACTCTCTTTCCAGGAAAGTGGAAAAGGCAGAGCTGAGCACACCCAATTATTAAATTGAGTGTGCCCAGAATTAAAGCAGCTGAAGACAGAGTGGCCACAGCACTCTTGCTGCTGGCTCCAGACCTCACTGCCTGTCTCCCTTTGTGCTCATCACCGCTGCGTGGTCAGAGACAAGACCTTTCCCCTCTAAAAAATTCCTGGCCCGAATGGGCTCCCTTTCCTACCTATTCCCAGCCCATCTACAAATCCCTCTCCCTTCCCACACCTGCACTGGCCGGTGTGTTAATGCTTTCATTTGTTCCCCATGCATGCTGCCTTTGCAATCCCCTTTGCTGTAATTCAGACCATAAACCATCTGCTACGTTTTATTGTTGAACTGGGCAGGGAGCTTTGGCTGCAGCCTGGAGAGAACAGCCCCATGCCCAGCAGAGCTGCCTGGCACTGGCTCCAGCACCAGCTCTGCTCCACTGCCCCTGGGGATGGGCACAAACCAGGGAGACCAATCACAGAATCGTGGAATGGTTTGGGTTGGAAGGCATCATCTCATCCCACCCCCTGCCATGGGTAGGGACACCTCCACTATCCCAGGATGCTCCAAGCCCTGTCCAACCCGGCCTTGGGCACTGCCAGGGATGGGCCAGCCACAGCTGCTCTGGGCACTGTCACACTCTGGTGAGGGCTGGTGGCTCAGGCTGTGCCCAAGAGCTGCCATCAGCCATGAGGTCCTGGGAGCCAAAGAAAGCAGTGGCTGGAGATGGGCTGTGGGTGGGGGACATGGGATGCAAAGGCTGGTAAGGGCTGATGGCCCCTCTGGCCATCTCTGTGAACAACCCCTCTAAGGGGACATGTAGAGGGAGGACAAGGCAGCCTAGCTGGTCCCATAAATCCCCTGAGGTGGCAGAGCCCAGCTAAGGACACCTGCACTAGGGAACGCCCTGGGAATGCAGAGCATCTCTGGCAGGTAGAGGAGCTGCTATGGGAGCTCACAGCCCAGTCTCAGCCCCTGAATGCTCCTCACAGAACATGCTGCTTCAAATCTGTTTCAGCAGATGAGGCAGGCAGGGCCAAAAGACATATCCCTGAGGAAAATCCCCTTTTTCACTGCTTTGCAGAGATGGAGGGAAGTGGAGTGGGCCAGGCTGGCTGGCAAGGGGGCAGGCCCAGGCTGTGCAGAGCCCTCTCTCCTTTGCACAGTCTGTGCCTGCCCTCTTGTGTCTCCAGCACTTGCTGCAGTGCTCGGGGGAAACACTGGGGAACGACTCTATTCGAGGAAGGAAAAGGGATGAAGAAGTTTTCTGACCCGTGTGAGCCCCAGTGCTTCCACAGCCCCCCTGAACCCTCCCAGAAGCACAGCCCAGGTAAAGGGTTGGCAATGAGAAAGGCAGGACCAACCTCACAGACACAGCAGTGGGATGTTTTACCGAGAAAATGAGGTGCTTTGGGCCCCCATGTGGCTCAGTACATGGTCTCCACTGCCCTGGGGAGCCCTCTTCCTAACCCTGGAAATCGCTGTGTTTTCTGCCAGGTCATTTTTTTAATGTTCTCCTCTGGGCTTGAAGAGAAAACAGATTACAAAAAAAAAAAAAAAAAAAAAGGCAATGATGGTTGTAGTCCAGGGAAGAAGGGAGGAGGTTTGTCTGACAATCACAGAATCATTTAGATTGGAAAAGTCCTTGGAGCCTATTGAGCCACTGCCAAGGCCAGCACTGCCAAGGCCACCACCGCCCATGTCCCCAGGTGCCACATGGCTTTTAAACCCCTCCAGGGATGGGGATTCCACCACTGCCCTGGGCAGCTGTGCCACGGCTGGGCAGCCCTTTCCATGAAGAAATGTTCTTAATATCCAGTCCAAGCTTTCCCAGGCCCAGCCTGAGGCCGTTCCCTCTCCTCCTGTCCCCATTCCCTGGAGCAGAGCCCGACCCCCCCTCCCTGCCCCTCCTGTCAGGGAGTTGTGCAGAGCCACAAGGGCCCCCCCGAGCCTCCTTTTCTCCAGGCTGAGCCCCTTCCCAGCTCCCTCAGCTGCTCCAGATCCTTCCCTGGTGCAGCTGCAGATCATTCTGTGGTTGCATTGAACACCAGGGAAATGTCCCACCAGGATTTCAGTTTCACAGGATGCTGCTTTTGCTGTGGGCTTTGAAGGCAGAAAGGGCAACAGGCATTTGGAAGGGAGGTCAGGGAGCACTGGGCCAACAAGACTGACTCCTGGAAGAAGGACTTTGGTTAAGTTAATCATGATCTGTAACTCTCCCTCCATTTCTCAGGCTTTCTCTAATCTTTTGGGACTCTCTTGTCACTTAAATTTTTACTGCCAGTGTCTTCAAAGTGGGGACACAGCTCACCTGAGCAGAGAGGGCTCAGCTACTTAGAGGAGTCCACCTTCCTGAACAGGAACATAATGCTGAATGTTGATGTTTCCCCTGAAATTAAATCTGATCACTTCCAAAGTAGTTTTGGCTCAGTTAAACAGCTTTTTAATATAGAGAGAAAATTGAAATTTTTATTAGATTTGAGGGCATTTAATATTGTGCTTGGATTTATAATGTGGTATAAAATGAAAGCAATGAAGGCAATTGAAGACAAAAAGAAGTCTCCTTGAAAGGAAACCAAAAATATTCAAATGGCTCCATGAAATGCCTTCTAAAGGAAGGTCACAGAATGCCATACAGGTTTGGGTTGGAAGGTACCTTAAAATCATCCAGTGCCACCCCTGCCATGGGCAGTGACACCTTCTACTATCCCAGGTTGCTCCAAGGCCTGTCCCAGCCTGGCCTGGGACACTGCCAGGGATGCAGGGGCAGCCACTGCTTCTCTGGGCAACAAAGCTGTCAGAAAGTAAGACACTTAAATGCTCCATTTCAATGTCCATTCCCCTCCAAAGAAAGGGGATAATGAAAACACCATATTGGCAGAGAGTTGAACCAGCATTTTCCAGTGTAATTACAATTTTGAGGGGAAGATTTCTCCTCCAGCAGCAGAGAAGATGCTCCAGGTGCCTTCCCTCCTCCCCCTCACCCTGCAGAAGTATTAATGCACATTGATACTCCCCTGGAGGTGCTGGGCCCCAGCAAGGGCATATTGGATTTTTAGACGTGTTTCTCAGCACTCGGAGGCTGCTACGCTCCCTCTGACATCGCCAGCTTCTCTGCACTAACAGATTTAGCAGCCCTCCCTCTGGGGCTGTGTCCATCGGGGTTCCAAGCTGCTCCTGTCAGAGGAGACTCGTGTGGCACCTGCTCAGCTCCAAAGCCAGCTCAGACATCCCAGGGACTCTGGCTCCATCCCCCTGTGCCTGTCCTTCACTGCCCACCCTGAGCAAGCCGCAGTGTCTCTTCATCTTATACAAAATGAAAGCAAGTGCTGCTTCTGTCCTGTGTCTTGAGTTTTAGAATTTGGGGATGAAAAAAAATGTACTAAATTTTTTTATTTTCTCTGGTACTTCTCCATTTAAATTGCCCTTGAAATCCTACTTGTTCTCCATTAAGTTTTACACGGTTTTATTTTCAGTTATGTGTGTTAGTTCTGCCTGATACTCTTGTTCCTCAGAAAGTCCGTAAAAACACTTTGAATTACTTATGAATAATTCAAGCTTAGGACCCATTCCAGGCCCTTGTTTCTGGATAACACCAGACATTTGTTCTTGTTGGTACATGAAATAAGTAAGGAAAAGTCCCCAAAATATTTTTTTTCATTCTTTTGCCCAAAAAACATCTTCATTAGCTTTCTTTTCTTTTTAAATTCTCCTTCAATGCCTGTGCAGCTCTTAACTGAATTTCTCCAAAGGAGGCAATTTTCATGGGATTACAATTCTCAGAATAATTAGAGAATCCCACAAATTAAGAAGTCATCCTTCCATTGCCATGGCAGCCCTGATTGTCCTTCCTCAAGTGGCTGAACTGCAAAAACAAGAAATAAGCAATCTCAAAGCTAATTGCAATCCTGGTGCCAAAGAAGCAGAGCTGGGAGATGGACAGAGGTCCTTGAGGGTCCCCAGGGGGGAATCTCTCTGCACCAAAGATCTAAAGGTGTTGGAGGTGTCCAAAGGAGGGACACAGGGATGGGGAAAGGCCTGAAGGGGCCGCACGAGGAGCAGCTGAGGGCACTTGGGATGTTCAGCTGGAGCAGAGCTCAGTGTCCTCAGGAGAGGCAGCTCCAATCTCTGCTCCCTGTGACAGGGACAGGACACAGGGAACAGCTGGAGCTGTGCCAGGGGGATTTGGGTTGGGGATCAGGGCAAGGTTCTTCCCCCCGAGGGTGCTGGCACTGTCCAGGCTCCCCAGGGAATGGTCCCAGCCCCGAGGCTGCCAGAGCTCCAGGAGTGTTTGGGCAGCACTGCCAGGGATGGACAGGGTGGGATTCGGGGGTTTCTGTGTGGGGCCAGAGGTAAAAAGCTTCTGCTTATATTTGTATTGAGAGCAAATCCCAGCTTCCACTACCTCAGGCTGATCCAAGCCCAACCTAACCTGGCTTAGGACACTGCCAGGGATCCAGTGGCAGCCACTGCTGCTCTGGGCACCCTGTGCCAGCCCTGCCCACCCTGCCAGGAAGCAATTCCTGCCCAATATCCCATCCAGCCCTGCCCTGGGCAGTGGGAGCCATTCCCTGTGTCCTGTCCCTCCATCCCTTGTCCCAAGTCCCTCTCCTGGAGCCCCTTTAGTCCTTGCAAGGGGCTCTGATCTCTCCCTGGAACTTCTCCTCTCCAGATGAGCACCCCCAGCTCTGCCAGCCTGGCTTCAGAGCAGAGGGGTGACAGTGGATGCATGACTGACACCATCAGCAGTCCCTTATCACCTTACAAACTTCTTACCTTTTGTTCATACCCTTCCTACACAGCATTGACTCCCTTTCTCTGTCTTCTACATGAACACCTAGCCCTGTCTGTCCCTCATACATCCCTCCTTCCTCACAGCACAGCCAGTAGACTCCAAGAAACTCCTCTCAGCCCCCTAACCCACTCTTTTATAACACCCATCTTCACTGGGCAAGCAAGGCAGTTTCCACTCTTTGGTAATTAGTGCAGCTGTAATTCATCAGGGGAGATTGCCTTCAGCACTGTCCTCACCAGCTGTCCTCCCACACAGGTGCTCCAGCCCTGGAGCAGCTCCAGGGCCACCTCGGGACTCTCTCCAGCAGCTCCACGTCCTTCCTGTCCTGGGACCCCAGGGCTGGAGGCAGCAGGGGGACCCCCCAAAGGCAGAAATATGAAGTGAGTTGGCTGAAAGGACTGTTTGCTGTGGGGGCAGATTGATACACTGGACATGTTTCCTGTGGCATCCTTAGCACTTTATGGAACATGTAATATAATTTGTGCTCCCCAGTGTGCTGGATGGGCCTAATACTTTCCCCCTTCATGAATGTTGGGTGAGTTAGGTCTTGGTTGGGTTGAGAAACAACAGGGACAGGAACTCTACCAGATTTTGGTATTTCCTCTCAGCAGGATTCTATCGACTCTAGAGGAGCTGTCCTGCACTAGGAGAACCAACCTTATCTTAAATCCTTGCCCTTTCTGTGTTCCTTTTGGATGTGATTTAAGCCAGTGCAGTAACAACTGCCCAGAGCTGTCTTGGCAGAGCTGAGCAGATCAGGCATTTTGCTCCATGGAGCTGCCCCAACTTAACAGTTCTTAACTTAACAGTTCCTTCAGCTTGTGTAAGATGTGACCAAAGAGGGTCCTACCCTGAGCCCTTTGCTTATCACATATTCTCTGAGAAGGTACCTGAGGTGATGAGTGAGAGAAAAGGCCCAGAAAAGCTAAAGAATAATTTTGCCTGCTTTCAGAGGGAAAAAATTGCAAATTGGGCTCAATAGATCTTTTATCCAAGTTCATTTCTGCCTAGGAATTTTTCTCTGAGAGGGTGGGCAGGGCTGGCACGGGGTGCCCAGAGCAGCTGTGGCTGCCCCTGGATCCCTGGCAGTGTCCCAGGCCAGGCTGGACACTGGGGCTTGGAGCCCCCTGGGACAGTGGGAGGTGTCCCTGCCATGGCAGGGAGTGGCCCTGGATGAGCTTTAAGGTCTTTTCCAACCCAAACCACTCGGACTGTCCCACAGTATGAAATGCATCACCACTCCTCTACCCTGTGTCTTTGCAGGTCTCCTCTCTATAGAAGGGCAGAAATTTCATTCCAGAAGATGAAGGAGGGTTCTGCTTTCCCATCATACAGGAAAAAACCCTCTGAGTCCTCTCTGTAGGCCAGAGCTTTGCTGGCCTGGCTGGGGTGGCTGTAGAGAAGGGAGTGACTCAGTGCTCTAACTTGGCAGACAGCATTGAAGTTCAATTATCTGAGCACTGCAAATGCATTTTCAGGTCAGTCAGAGCTTCTTGTGGTGAAGCTGGTCAGTGATATCTGGCCAGGAAAAGGCTGCCTGGAAAATGAAATTGGAAGAACCGAAACCTTGTGTATAAACAACAAAAAATTCGAACAAAACCAAAACTTTGTGGGTTTCTTTTTAATATTTTGAAACAGAATCACTTATATCAGCCCAGAATAATGTCATCATCCCACCACATGCTGGGTGTGGGTGGGAGAGAGTTAATTTCCTTCACAGTAACTTATCTGGGCCTGTGGTTGGGCTTTGTGCTGAGGATAATCCAGGGATGTTTTGCTTTAGCTGGGCAGGGCTGACAGAGTTAGGGCCTTTCCTACTCCTCACCCCACCAGAGGGGAGGCTGGGAGGAAGCTGGGGGAGGCACAGCCAGAATCCCAGCCAATCCCAGCTGATCCCAGGGATATCCCAGACCATATGAAGTCATACTTAGCTGGGGGAAGAAGGAAGAAAGGGAATGTTCAGAGTGATGGGTTTTGTCTTCCAGTGTCACTGAGGCCCTGTTTTCCTGGGATGGCTGAGCACCTGCCTGTGATGGGAAGCACTGAATGGACTCTTTGGTTTGCCTTGCTTGCACACAGTTTTTGTTTTACTTATTAAAATGTTTACCTGAACCCAAGTTTTCTCACTTCTACCCTTCTGATTTTCTTTGTCCACCCCACTGGGATGTTGAGTTGCAATTGATGTGAGGTTGAGTTGCAATTGGGGTTAAACCAGGATTCCCATCTGCAGTCCTTCCAGACATGCCCCAGCAAGGGGGATATTTCTGGTTCAGAGTTTTAAGCTGGATGTGGGATTTTGGGGTATGGATCTCCACCCCTTACAAATCCGTGACTATAGTTACAGCTGAACAAGATGTGGGCAGCTGCTGGTCTGAGTTACAGTAGAGCTGCCATTTAGGAAGAGCATTTCTGAGTCTTTTTCCTCCTCAGCCCTGTTGTGGTAATTTACAACATTGCAAATAGGCAGGTTCAGGAAAATCCAAGTGCTTTATTAGGATCGCTGAGAGTGCTTTCACCCTCCCTCGGAGACAGAAAGGGCCAATTCCCTGTTTCATTTTGCAAAGGTAGCAGGGATGGTTCCATAGGCAGTCTGATTTAGAGTTTTAATAATAGCCAGTGAGGAGCAGAGACCTGTCTTTTCCTTCTCAGTAATTCATGTTTAAATGCAGCACCAAATCAAGATCTAATGAAAGAACAAAGCAAGCACTGCCTGTTTCCCTGCTGTAGTTCTGTGTCTGATCATGTTTCTGGCCAGGCAGGATGTGATGGAGGTTTGCTGGGACTCAGATCCCAGGTGCTGTTCAGGGTGGAGAGCGAGCAGCTCTCCAGGGCAGGTGGAGAACTTCAGATGCAAATTCTCAACCAGCAGAAAATTGGCCATCAGTCATCTGCACTTGGAAGCCAGGTGTGACAGCAGTTATTGCCAGAGCTGCAGCTCTTGCTATTAAGAATGGAAGAGCATTTCAAGGATCTTGATTCTTACAAAGTGGCCAGGAACGGTCTCACTGAGTCAGTGCTGAGAGGATGATTAGGAAGGAATTGTTCCCTGTGAGGGTGGGCAGGGCTGACACAGCATGCCCAGAGCAGCAGTGGCTGCCCCTGGATCAGTGGAAGTGTTCCAGGCCAGGCTGGGACAGGCCTGGGGTAGTGGAAGGTGTCCCTGCCCATGGCAGGAGTGGCACTGGGTGGTCTTTAATGTCCCTTCCAACTGAAACCAGTCTGGATTCTATGAGCAGAGCAAAGCCCAGCAAGCGGGAAAGGATCCCCAGTGCAGTCACTGTAGCTGAGCTAGAGAGAGCAGCAGAGATGGTGGAGCTGACACATCTTCTGAAAGAATCTTCCTGAATGCATCTATCAAAAACATCTTACTGAAACTATCTCCCAAAGGCATTTTCCTAAAAGCCTCTCCTGAAAGTGTCTTCTGAAAGCACCTTCTGAAGGCATGTCCCAAAAGCATCTTTCTGAAAGCATCTACTGAAAACATCCTCGTGAAAGCATCTCCTGAAAACGTCTTTCTGAAAGCATTTCCTGTGGTGGCATCACTCCAACCCTTCAGCATTGTGCCCTTGCAATTATCATTTCTGCTGTGGGTCACTCCCATACACCGGAGTCTGGCCAGGAAGGAGCTGTAAATACAAGAAAAGTAAATTTGCAAGTGGTAAAAGCCCTTAAAGAGAAAATTGTGATTTGCTTGAGCAAACCTTGCCAAAAGCTGCTTGGTTTCTTCCTCTCAGAGAAATTGCTGAGAGGTGCAGGATAGACGTAGTGCTGAGTCTTGTAAATCAAAAGCAGACACAGCAATGCAGCCCAGCCTCCACCAGGGCTCAGCAATGCAGCCCAGGCTCTGCCAGAGCTCAGTCACTGACATTTACTCACCATTCACAGCGCTCAGTGGCTGGGATATGGGACAGCTCCATGTCCTAGGGGAGTCACTTTCAGCATGCCATCAGTTTTTTTTGGGTGGCTTTCCACAGGAAGCTACTCTGTGGTGGTGGAACTCAGATATTTAGGAAGGTGAAGCTTTTCTATGTTCCATTCCCTTGCCCAAGTATTACCAAACAAGCTTGGTTCAAGCCGTGGGATCTGCTGTCAGGGTGAGCTGTCTCATGGCACATTTCTGTTTACATTCTTTCATTGGAACATGAAATAGTTTGGGTTGGAAGAGACGTTACAGCTCATCCAGTTCCACTCCCTGCCATGGGCGGGGACACCTTCCACTGGACCAGGATGTTCCAAGCCCAGTTGAATGCAGCCTTGAATATTCCCAGGCTCTGAAAACATCCTCTGGTTTCATCCTCTCCCCAGTTTCCAACCAGTTTAAGAGGAATGGACGTGAAACCACTTGAAAGCAAAGTCAGAGGATGTGCAAACCTCTTTGATGATGATATCCCCTCGGTTAAAGCACTGTCCTCCTGCAGAGACCAGGTGTAAAAACCCTGAAGAGGATTTCACTGGCATTCCAAGGTGCAAACTGCAGCTTTGGGCAGTCCCATTTTTGTCACTGTTCATTCCAAGATTGCTTTTGACTGCACAAATACCAAGTTCAGAAACGAGTGCAGGTGAGTGCAGGGAGCCTGTCCCTGCAGGCAGCAGGGTGTGCTCGAGCTCTTCATCCTCTGCTCACCCTGTGCTCTCCACGCTTGCTCTTGTTACACTGACACCAAATATAAGTTCATGTAATTTCAGAACGACTCTGTGTGAGAGTGCATTTACTCCAAAACATAAATGCCTTGCTCAGAGGAAGGTTAATTCAGTGTCAGAGGGTAAACCACAAGGAGATTTTGCTGCAGTTCAAGAGCATCCAAACTGATTTAATCCAAGGCCATTTATCTTGCAGAAAGATGTATTTGGGGCTGTCTGGTAGCAAAGCCAATACCAGCAGAAAGATACAAGTCTTTGGCCAACACAACCACCTTTTAGCAAATGGGGGTTTATTCATCTTTTAAAAGTTTGAAAAGGATTAAAAAGAGACATTGCACCCTTTTTGACAGCCCCAAAATTTTTTTGGGATTTGATGAGTTCAGCTCAAAATAAAATGGGTAGAAAAAAATGGAAAAGTGAGGATTCTTTGTCTTGACACTTTCAAAATTGTCTTGATTTCTCATTGCAGTGCTTTCAGCTCAGAAACTGCCACGGTACAATATTGGGAAAACCAGACAAACCCAGGATTTTAAGGCCTTTTAAATTAAACAGAAGCATTTGGGTTTTTTTTGTTGTTGGGTACAACTTCCTGTTTCACCTACAATTACTCCTGTTTTTTAAGGTTTTTAATTTTTTTTAATACTCATATTCATTTGGTTCACCTTTTAATACATAACTATGCCTGTCAAACAAAAGCAAAGCAAACCAGTAATTGCAGAGCTCAGATTGTAAATAAATTAATATTTTAGTGTTTTCATATGGTTATTTTGCAGTGCATATTTAGCAGGAGGAAATTTACTTCGTTTCCTTTTCAGGTAAAGGGTTGCATTCAGTTAATTCAGTCCCTGCAAGAGATTTGAAGTCTCTCATATCCACTCCCTTCTCATGCCAGTTCCTCACAGGTTCTGAGAATAGATAACTTCTAATTTCATCTGGTAAAAACCAATATATTTTCACTGAAGCTGTGGAAAAACAATGTATTTTTTATGAAATCAGCTCTGCCTGGAATAATGTCATTTTATTTCCACTGCTTCAAACTTCTGCTTGACTGTGAGCAAGTGGTGGGGATGGAGAGTGCTCAGGTGGCTGAGGACCCACTACCTGGAGCTCTCTGCTCATCCTTCACTCCCACAAAACGTGGCAGGCATTGGACCTCATGATCTTAAAGGTCATTTCCAACTGAAATGGGTCTATATTTCTATGCTCAGGTTGTCCTGCTTGGGGACAAACAGGGGGCACATGCCATGGCTTTACATCGTGCCTGAACAGGCAAATCTCCACAAAGTCTGGAATTGTCTTCATATATGTCTTCATATTTGGGAAAATCAGCCTCTGTTCAAAACCAGTGTTGGAGAAGTATCTCAAGGCAAACCAAAATGTAAAGCTACCTCACCTGGAGGTAACAGTCACATTGCTGCCTCTTTCTCTAATTTTGGGAGAAATGTCAGCACCCTGGAAAGAAAAGCAGGTTGTAAAAGTCATGGCATGATCCAGACAAATTCTGAGACACTTCTCAGGTGTGGAAAGCCAAGGGACCTCTCTGTTTGCTCCTTGCACTTTCTGTATGTTATCCAGCAGTGGGGCTCTGGGAGCAGGAGTCAGTGTTGGCTGAGGAGCAGACACTTCCTGCACACCAGGCCACTGCTGCATCCCTTTGGAGCACATGAAAAATGAGTCAGACTGAGAAACATGGAGAGCTTTGAAGGGGACACGGGCAGGGAAGCATCAGAGGAGAAGGCTGTCCATGTGAAGGCTCTGGTCAGTTCTCCAGTTCCCTTGGAATCCACAGCCTCGACTCACTTGGTGTGAGGTTCACACACAAACCTCCCAGGAGGGGAGGATTTTCCCTTTCGCTTGCTCTTGCTTATGGCTGTCCATGGTTTAGAGTAAATATAAGGAAGAAATTCTTCCCTGTGAGAGTGGTGAGACACTGGAACAGATTTCTCAGAGAAATTGTGCCTGTCCCATCCCTGGAAGTGTCCAAAGCCAGGCTGGATGGGGAGCAACATGGGATAGTGGAAGGTGTCCTCCCTTGCCCGTGGATGGGCTTTACAGTCCCTTCCCACTCGAACTAGTCCAGGGTTCTGTGATTTTATCCTGCTTGCCTAGACAGGAACTGAGTCAACTTCAAAATCCAAAATAAGGTCTCCCCTTTAAGAGCAGCCAGAGTAGTCGCTTTGCAAGTTCCCTTTTGGAGACAATGAACCCATTGCCTGGCTGTGGAAATTGTTCCCCCTCCAAGAACTGCTTGCAGTGGTTAAGAAAAACAAACACCTCGGAGCAATGGCTAATTCATTAAGCACCAATTATTCCACCAGCTCCACCAATCGATTGCAATTGTGGGATGAAATCCAAGGGGAAAAGATGAAGTTCCAGTGCACTGCACTAGGTGGTAGTGCCTGCAAAGGAAACAGCCTGGATGGTTCTATTTCTATCCAGGGTCCTTGGCACTGGGAACCCCAAAGTTAGGGAGCCATGGTCTCCCACTGGGACAGTATTTGCCCCTTTCTGGTCCTGTACCACTCCAGACAAATCTATCAGCAGGATTCAGAAACCAACTCAGTGTGTAAGGAGAAAGCAAAAGGAACCTCGTAAGAAAATAATTCTCACCCAAAGTAATAAACAACAAAAAAAATCATCCCTGAGTGGAAGCGTGCACCTTGCAGAAGTAAAAACCTCAGGGCTCCAGGGAACATCCAAGCAGACCAAACTCCATTGCATAAATAAGGAAGGTACAGTGGGGGGTAAAAGGGAATATTTCCATGTATTTATTAATATATTAAACATAAATAGATAAAAAAAATATAAATAAATATATATTATTGATATATTTTTATTATTATTATTATAAATTACCTCCCCGGCAATGAAATGAGCAACTCCCCTGTCCTAAGGAGTTGTAGATAATGACAAAGCTGCAGATGGAAATATTCATTTGGCTTGAGTTGGTGGCACTCGCTGGACAGTGCTGGTTTTCTCCAAAGCCAATTACAGGAGGCTTGGGCACATCCATCCGTCCATCCATCCCCTGCTGCAGCTGTGGGGTGTCTGTGCTGCCACAGCCCAGCATGACCCCTCTGAATGCTGTCACCAGCCATGACTCAAAAAGGCACAGAGGGGCTGGACTGCAGCAGCAAAGCTGGAGTTTTTGGAGATGGGAGTCAATGAAAGGAGAAATTCTCTTGTAACCTCTAAGCTTGTTTGCCCTGGAGTCCCAAAGATTGCTGCCCTTGGCCTAAACCCCTGTCTGAGAGCTGTGGGGAGGGGGGACAAGAATTTTTCAATAATAACCAATTCCCAACACATATCCCTTCCTATGTCAACATTAATAATTCACCTGGAGAACAATATTTCACTGCCAGCTTTGTCATGTGTTTCCCTACAAAGGACATCACCCCCCACCCCACCACCCCCCAGTGTTACCTTTTTTTTTCCTCATGAAGGCCAAAACCCAGTTTAAAAGTTTCTAGTTCTTAACTCTGTGTCATCAGCTGTAGACCTGGAACCTCCGGTGAGGGTGTTTTTTTATTAGCAAGCTGCTCACTTAACTCAGTTTCATTTGCCCAGCTGTGCTGCCCCCACAGGGATGGGCAGAGATGGGCGTGGGGCTCACACCCCCATCAGTGAATTTGGATGCACATCCTCAGCCTCGAGGCCAGGCTGGGACAGGCCTTGGAGCACCCTGGGATAGTGGAAGGTGTCCCTGCCCATGGCAGGGGTGGGACTGATGCCCTTCAATGTCCCCTCCAACCCCAACCATTCTGGGATTTAACCATCTGGTTTCTCTTCTCTTTACACAAAGGACCCACAACAGTTGCTGGGATGCAGCAGTTTGGAAGAAATGGAAAAAAAGGCTCATGTTTGCTTTTGGGCAGAGCAGCAAACGGATCTCCCAGAATGCCTTTATAGGAAATCATGGGCAATTCCCATTGTCACATCAGAGCAGAAGGGTCTGATGCTGTGAAAGTCTCAAATCCCTGCTCTGGCTTTTCACCATCAATTGAAAATGCATTTATGGAATTTTGAAATTCCTGGCATTTGCCTCAGAAATATCATTCAGGGTTTTTTTTTTTTTTAATAATGTCAAAAGGTTTGGGTAAATTAAAAAAAAGTGAAAGCGCTCTTCAACATCTGAGTATATTAAAAATCCCTTCAGTACATCCTACAAAATGTAACAAAAATACCAGCATGGATATAACAGTGTAAGATGTAAATGGAACAAGGAGACCAAGGATTTGCATTCTGTGGGAGTGAGTCTACACCATTTTAAAAAAACATTTTCCCTGTGCCGTGGTAGCCAAGCCTGTGTGTTACTATAAACCATTTCTAACAGATTTACACTTGCAATTGGGGGCAACTCTGGGTAATTTTGCTTCTACTGAGGACATGAAATAGGATTTGGTATTCACAAAAAAATCAACTGGGCAAAGTATGGGGAACAAAGTCATATCTTTTATTACCCCAGCTAGCATAGCTGGAATAAAAAGTAGCATTTGGGAACAGCAACACAATTGTCACTTGAGAAAACATTGCTCTCTTGTTCAGTTTTATATGATTGAGACTGCAAGTTCATTAAGTTCACATCTTTCGTCCCTCTGCAGGAGTCTGTTTTTCATATTCAGCTCCTACTGAAAGCTACTTCATTGTGACTCCTTGTCTGCTGGAAATTAAACAAGAGAATTGCTCAAAAAAGGAATTATTTTCATGCCAAAAAGTTGTGTTAAAATCAACCTGCTCAAGCTTCTTCCATCTTGAGGGTGTCTAGACCAATCCACAGCATTTGCAGACTGGAGTTATGGAGAAAACAGAACTGTCCTCAAAGGAAATGCTTTGGTGTTCCATCCTGGGAACATGGTGGGAAGAAGCCAATCCGTCTTGGATTTTCCCACCATAGTCAAAGAAAATGTGGTGTTAAAAACCTCCTTTCCCACGAATTCTGATGGAAATTTTCAAGATCCAGGTGGAAACCATTCATGTGCTGCTTGAAGAAACCAAGGCCCAGGAGTTACAGAGTCTAGGACTAATCCTGCTTGGTCTGATTTCCATGGGGTTCTCAACAGCCCCAACCACTTCGTCCCACCAGTCTCAGGCAGCTTGAGCTTGGCACTGGTGGGGCTGCATCTCAAATCCTGTATCCTGTTTTGGGCTCCTCACAACAAGAAAGACCTTGAGGGGCTGGAACATGTCCAGGGAAGAGAATGGAGCTGGGAAAGGGGCTCAGCCTGGAGAAAAGGAGGCTCAGGGGGGCCCTTGTGGCTCTGCACAACTCCCTGACAGCAGGGGCAGGGAGAGGGGGGGTCAGGATACCAGGAAACAACAGGACAAGAGGAAACAGCCTCAAACTGGGCCAGGGGAGGGTCAGGTTGGGTGTCATGGAAAAATTCTTCATGGAAAGAGTTGTCAAGCCCTGGGAAAGAAGTGGAGTCCCCATCCCTAGAGGTGCTCAAAAAGCAAGGGACAGGGCATGTTGGGATGTAGTTTATTCAATCAACGGTTGGAACTGATGATTCTGGAGGTCTTTTCCAACCTTAATGATTCCATTTATTCTATACCTGTGTCCCAGTGCTGGGTCTGTCTGGAGCCATGATGGAAGGAGGGACAGGCCATATCCCAGGTGGGGGCTGTGCTGTCTTTAAAATGTGAGGAGTCCACTCCAGCTCCTTCCCCAAGCGATCAAAGCCTCATTCCCTGCCCTGGTGGATGGCGAGGCTTGGTGTTCATTTTTGCTCCTTGACTTTAATTCCTGCAGGGAGGATCCTTTACAGTCTCACAGCCAGATCTGGTTGTTTGTACTGCTGTAAAGAGCCTGTAACATTTATAGCCCTGAAGAAGTAAAGGCGGGGGCAGGAGTGTGTGGTGTCAAAAGCTTTTCCATTTTCCAGCTCTATCTGTTGGTGCATTATCCCTCTAAATGCACTTCACCTGTGCCACAACATTTAGGGACTCTCCATGCCCAGCTGCATCTTCTGTGGCACCAGGCACGAGCTCTGCTCCAAGGACTGCTCCCCAGGGATGTGTTCCCCGCAGGGATTGACACAAAGCTAATCCCAGAGAGCTCCTGCCTGGCAGCACATGGAGCTCTGCACCCTCCTCAGTGCTCCCAAGCCTGGTGTTAGCTTGTTGTCAACAGGAATCAGGACTATCCATTAAATAACCCTTTGGCCATGAAATCAGCTCTGGGATTAGGGGTTTGTTGAGCCACAGGAAATGAATCCCAGCAGTGTGTGAGCAGAGGGACTGGGGAACTTGGAGGGATGATGGGGAAGTTTGAAGTGTCACCAGGACACAGCTCTTCTCACCACTAGATCTGCTGCTGCTTTTCTTCTCTGCAGCAGCAAAGCCCTTAGCAATTATTCTCTGAATTTCCGTTTGTTTGGTTTTTTTTCCCTGCTTCAGGTGCAGGTGAATAATCAAAAGCCCAGAATTTTTCATAAATGAAGAACTTGCATAGAAGTGCAGAAATTCAAGTGCTGCTGAGTGCTGTGTTTTCTTACTATTTTTCAATGTTTTTAAATACTGTTTTATACAAGTCCCCACATTGGGAGAAATTGTGAACCAAAATGGCAATTATTGTTTTGCTCATATCAAAGCAAATAGTAGATATTCTCAGATTTTCTTTATTTCTAAGTTTTATTCTGAATATTATCTTTCCCACAGGTAGCTGTAAATCCACAGAGGTGGCATTTGGGGAAAAGACTTCCATTAATAAATTCCCAGCTCGCTGTTACTCCAGATTTGGAAGCAACGTCACATCATGTCTCCAACTGCCTATTCTACCCCACTCAAAGAAAACACAGAGCACCGTCAGCCCCATTTCCTGCATTAATCCAGCAGCTTTTCCAATCTGTTGTGGTTCAGCCTGAGTTCCCCTGGCATTACATTTAACACTGGCTGATCACACAAAGGCTCAGTCCTCGATGAAAAGTATTGGCCAGCCCAAGACATTAATCCCTTATTTTATTTCTGCACATAGCAATCTCCAGCGTTCCCCACCCCCTCCCTTTCCAGTAGCAAGGCTGCAGTTTGAACAGCAAAGGGCACATGGATTTATTACAGGCACAACAAAAACTGAGTAGCAAAGGGAAGATTAACAGCAGCCGCTTGCTGAGTCCTGCTGTCGGGGCCCCTATAATTCACTGACTTCCCTCAACTTAAGCCTTCAGTGGGATGCATTGGAGCAGCTCTACAGAAAGCAGCCATGGAATGAGTGAATAGATGCTGCAAACAAGGATTGCAGAATTTGTGTAGTGGACGTGGGAAGGTGCCAATACTTCCTCCATGCGCCCTTTGGGGCATTGCTTGCCAGGCACAGGACAGAGATGCCCCACAGGTTCATTTTCTAGTGATCCCTCATGTATCCATGAGGTTTTCCTTGAAGATCATGCAGGCTGCAGAGCAAATTCCACATCCTTCCTGCAGATCCCTTGGGAACACATCATTGGCATGGATTCTGGTGAGGGCCAAGGAGCCCAAGGAGGTCCTTTGGCTATCAGACCATTCCAGAATGGGTTTGCAGCACTGGGGTAGGGAATTAGGATGGGATGAATCAATGGGACTGCCCCACTTGGGGAAAGCTTCCAGCCAAGTTGGAAAGACACTTGCCAGATGCAGACTCCTGCGATTTTCTTAGAGTGAAGCCAACATAAATTGGCTTGAGCAACCATGCTGCTCCCAGTCCTGGTTTTACCCATATCCTTATCTCTTATTCAGCATTAAACACTTTTGCCAGTGGCTTGTCCTTGTTGCAGCATTTGCTTATCCTCCTGGGCCTCTTCATCCTTTCTGAGAAAAACAAGCTAAAGCAAAGCAGCCTTTCCCCCATCTCCAGGCCATTCGCTGCTCTGATTCAGCAGTTTGTTTGGCTCTAATTGCAATTATGTTCTTGGGTCTTTAATTAACCTGGTGCTTTGGTCTCTCTGCCAGGCCAATGATAGCACTGAGACTTTGCAGAACCAAGAGTGTTCCTGGGGGAAAGCCCTGGCAGGTAGGAAAGGGGGGAATCTGGGCTGTGCCAGCACACAGAGCTGCCAGAAGAGCAATTTCTGCCATGTCCTCTTCCCATCACAACTCCAGCCTCCCGTGGCTGTTCTGGGAGTTCCAGATGTCCTGTGCTGGACCTCCACGGCCATGGACAAGTTACACCTCCCTCCCACCTTTCTCCAGAGCAGCAGAAGGATCAATGTGATGGAGGAGGTAGAGGAGCAAAGGCCTCAAAACAACACCTTGGGCCCATTCCCACTCAGGCTCGTTTCACAAAGTTGTTCTCAGCAAGTTCCCAACAAAATCACAAATGTGGTTTTCATTCTTTTCTGGATCCAGAAAAGGATATGAGAGAATGCACTATGGATGCAGAAGAAAGCAGGGACAAGGAAAGCATTGAAACCATCTTCTGGGGAGGGACATTCAAATGTGGGCATGAGGGACCCCAGCAGCAGCCAAAGCTCTGCTCACCCAAACTGCTGCACTTGCTGCTGCTCCTGTCTGACACATCCCAGAACACACCTTGGGATCTTCCAGCACAGGGAACAAGTTGAAATTGCTCACTAAATAAAGCCTTGGGAGAGTGTGACAAATGTTGACAAACACTGAAATGCTTCAGCCTAGAGTGGCCTGCAGGGCCCCTTCTAGACACAGCCGTTCAGCTCTGCACCTGAATTCGATAAAAGCAGATGGAAAAATCTTCAATTTCCACTTCAATCTTCTTCTTGACAAAATCAGTCCATTCAGGGGCGCATTCTGTTTCTTTAAATCCTTATTTGCAGCTGAGAAGCTGAACCTGTGGGGCACTTCTAGCCAGTGGTGCAAATTAGAAGAAATGCTCGTAGAAAGTAGAGAAAACTTCCTTTTGTGTACCTGGCAGATCAGAAATGTCACACACCACAAAAATGGGCAAGTTTCACATCTCCCTGCCTGTTTCACAGCAATGCTCAGGTTTAATATTTTTGCCTCACTTTTCACAAGCACAATGATTTTGAATTGTCCCTAACCCAGATTTAGGTCTGGCCAAGGGAGTGAAACATTCCATGTTCTTTCTTTTTATTTCTCTTTACTTTTTTTTTTTTTTTTTTTGGCCTGTGACTTCTGATCTTTAATACCTTTATTTCCATTATTCATGCACATGTTTCCCATGGAATTTCCTAAGGTGCAACACTTCATAGAATGTGTGGTGGAGCCATCCCTTCGTGCATCTCTAAAAGATGCAGTCACCAAGAGATGGATTTAAATCAAATCAAAGATATAAATAACTAAAGGCCATTAGTCTGCACAAAGTCCACAGAAATTTATCACAGGGAGCAGGAGCTCTCTGTGCTGGAGAGCTGGAGAGCCTTGATGGCAGGGATGTCAGTGTTTTCAAAAGCCTTGGCCAAGCACAAGAATGTGAGAATCTGGCAATGCCCAAACACTCAGATGAATATTTTCTCCACATCATTAGAAAGCATCAAGTTTCCAAGTCCTTGTCTCTCCAGCTATTAAAAAAAAAAAGAAAAGCTTCATATTCATCACACTCTGAGTTATTAATTTCTCCAATTTTTTTCTAGCTTGTAGTTTAGTAAATTAACGACTTTTAAAATATATATCTGCCTATTTCTGCTTCTAGACAACATTTCTTGGTTTAAAGAGTGTGTTCAAGAGCAGAAATAATCAGCTGGCCAGAAGGGATTGGATTTTCAACTGAAGCTGAAGCAAAAGTGTAGCAGGAACTTTTTTGCCTGGTTGTATGAGCATGACCTGCTGTGCTTTATTCCCCATTGCTCAAAAAAGGCAGTGGGAGGAAAAAGCCATTTCCTGCCTCTGAGACAAATCGTGACCATTAATACACTGACATTTATGGGCAGGCAGATAAGAGAACAATTCACAATGTAGAAATGTCTTTTAATTATGTTTAATATTCAAATTAGGATTTAACATGGCTTTTTCTAGCTGTACTTAAAATAATTGCTGTGAAAATAATGCATCTTTCTTCTTTAGGGATCTAATAAAAAAATATGAGAGAAGAATAAATAGCCTTTGGAAAAGCCCTGTTCTAAATCCTTGCCACAACAAAACTAAACAAAGAAAAAACAAAATCCAAAAAGCAAAAAACCCCAACCTGTTCACTTCAGGTTGATTAAAGCATTTTTCTTAAGCTGATATGAAATGTTTTCTCATTTTCAGGCTCACCTTTTGTTTTAATTTAGGCAGAGAAAGGATAAATTGATTTCTGAGTCAACATTCTGTTCCAAAAATAACAAAAGACATCTGCTCCAACTGCTTCTATGCAAACCCAGGGAGAGGCTGCAGATCCTGTACGTTCCCACTTCCTTTTCCTCCCTCCTGATCAGCAAAATTCATTTCACTTCCAGGGCCACAGCTACGAGCTATGAGCTTTTCTCATTCCTGGGGCCTGTGTTTGCCCAGGGCACATTCCCAGAGCCAGGACTCCATTCCTGCCCCTGTGGGAGCCCCTGCTGCAGCTCTGGGCAGGCACAGACACAGGAAATGCATCTCCCACCTGTCCCATACCTTTATTGCCAAATTTCTCTTTCCTCTCCTGACTGCTCTTAGGTTCAATTATAGCACTTAACCTTTTACGTGGTTTCTATTATCTCCTCTCAGCCAATGAACTTACTGTGTTCACAGATTGTGTGGCAAGGAAGGCTCAGCCTCCTCTACCTCCTGCATTTTCACAGAATAAATGTTTGGGTCAAACAATGGCTTTCAAGAAGACAGAATAACATCAACAAACTGGTTTTTGTCAGGGAAAAAGTGGAAATCTTTAAAAGATGCCAGGGGAAAAAAAAAGCTTCCCTCCTCATCCCCAACAAAAAACCCATTTTCCAAGTGAAAAGGACATTTTCTTTGGAACAGTCTCCTTTTATCAGAAACCAGTGAAGAAAAGATGAAGAAGTGCCAGGGGAATTGTCTGAGCTGAGGTCCAAAAAACATTTGTTCAAGCCAAAGTAAAGTCTCATTAAACTCTAGACCAACAAGGAAGTTTGAAGACATCACTCAAAGCAACATACCAACAAAAATAAAGATTATGACAGTGATGTCAGAGATGTCATTCGAGTGATGTCACTGGTTTTGACCCAGCCCTGCTCCTGCCCCAGCACCTGAATCCTTGTTGCCTTCCTGCTCTGGAGTTCTTGCTGGTCCTGTTTCCACTCCTGGCTCTTCCTTGCTTTGAAAATCCCAAAAATTATCTGTCTGCTCTGGGTTCCCAAGAAAACCCACTGGAATGAGGCCATTCCTCCATGCAGGAATCTGTGTGCCCTAATCCTGACCTTTCCAGCTCCACCATGTCTTTCAAAAAGAGTGATACTCTCGTCCCATTGTCTCAGCTGGACCCGACACCTGACATTTTGATGACTAAATTTAATTGAGTTTAATTCCGTTTCACTGCAAGGGAGTCATGTACTTTTTAATGCATGAATAATTCCATACAAAATACTTTAAAATTAGTCACTTCACAAATCCCAAGCACTCCATGATTAGGGATAGCAGGCTTCACTGTTCATTAAATATTAATCTGCCCAGCTCATGCATATCCATTCTGATACAGCTTCTCATTATATCAATGCACTCTGCTTTTTCCAGAGTCCCTGCCTGGAATTGCTATTCCCAAAGAACAGCCCAGAAAGACATTAGGTCTGCCAAGAAACTGCTTATGATCTTTCATTTTCATACAAAATGTATTTTAATGTCTCTTCCTAACCCAGCCCTTTCGATTTGCCTTGACTATAACATGGCTTGTTTTACAGAAAATAAATCATGTTGTGCCCTTAGTAATAATGACAATAAAGAAAAATAATAATCCTGGGGGGAGAGGAGAAAGAGCTGCAGCAGCAGTTTTGTCAGCTAACATGAGTATATGGGAAAGCATTGGGGATAAAAGACATGCAGGTGGGAGTCAGTTGCTTAACAAAAAGCTTTTCTAAAAGCATCTCCAGAATGGACGGAGCAGCTCCTGCTATGCCTCCTGCCTTTCTCTGGTTTGATGACAGTAATTGGAAAAGCTCCAGGTAGAAAGGAGCCCTTGAGAGCCTTGGGTTCCTTGACAATATGTGTAGCACCAGCTCATGTCTCACAGCAGGGCACTGCAGAAAGGCTGGGAGGCTTGATCCATTTTCAGTTTGAAAACAAAAAGGAGTAAAAGAGGTATAATTTAGTTTTAACTTCAAACATCAAAGGTCTCTGAAAACTTCTTGGACACTGAGAATTGTGTTTGCTTTCCTCAGGCTTCCCAAACAATCCCATGGCTGTGGTTCATAAGATCTGTCTTAATTTTAGAAGTATAGAATCCCACAATGGTTTGGGTGGGAAGGTACCTTAAAGTCCAAGTACTCTCGAACCTGGCCTTGTGCACTTCCAGGGATGGAGCAGCCACAGCTTCTCTGGGCATCCTGTGCCAGGGCCTCAGCACCCTCATAGGGAAGAGTTTCTTCCCAATGTCCCATCTAACTACCTCCCACAGCTGTGCAAGGCAGTGTCAGGAATTGTGCTTCTGGCTTTTCTAAGCCCCATGAATATTTGCAGAGCAAAGCAAAGGGCTTATGTGGGACCTAAGGGCAATCTTCTGCTGAGATTTCCTGGGTGGGATCCTTGCAGGTGTCACAGTGCTTGGAAGGCTGGAAGGAAAGCAAGATGCCATCCCAGCTTCCATGGCTGTCTCTGAGAGAGGCCTTGCACTCTAACAACCAACAAATTGCAGTGCACTGTCTTGGACAATGTGGATGTGCTGTCCTGGCTCCATCCCCCATGCTCAGCCTTAGTCTCAGCCCAAACGAGAGCTTTAGAGAGAGGAACCAGGAAAAGTGGTGCTGCCAGCAGAAGATGCCTATTGCTTACAAATAAAACCAGGCAGATGGCCTGTTGAATTTTAATCCTTAATTAAAAGTGCTTTACTCTCTAAGCTAATTATAGACTAATTCCTGCTGTGGGAGGGGCTCCTTCGGCATGGAGAGGGTGGTAGTGAACATCTCAGTTCGCCTCCGCATCAGCAGGCTCGGCCCTTCCCTCTGCTGCCTGAGGGATAAAAGAGGGATAAAGATACCCTGGCTGTTAGCTCCAAGTAGACCTTGTGAAGGGAAATGAAAAAGGGAGCAAAAGGTCTCAGACAGCCCTGATGTGATGGAATAGGATCACACTGCAATGTCTGTCATGGCACGGATGACCCAGGGAGCTCCCACGGGAAGCTGCACCCCAAACTGGGTTGTGACTGACAGTGAAAGCTCTGCCAAAGCAGATGCATTTCTCCAAGTGACAAAAACCCGGTTTGGGGTAATGTCTGATATGATTGAAAGAGGTTTCTGTTAACACTGGGATTCCTTTCTTCAGGGTCTGCACTTTAAACTCAATCCAGCCTCCCTGTGCTGTGTACGCCTGAAGTGCCACCTCCCTGCATGTTCCTGTGCTGTTTCCATGAGAACTTCTGTGTCCACTGCATGGTGAAGAAAAGCTCAAAATACAGATGGTAAATTGTAGGGAGAAGGACTATTTGTGCAAGACTTGGAAGTGTAACAGCTTGAGCCACACCACGTCCTTGCAGCCACTGGGATCCTGGAACAGCCTTGCTGTCTCAGCAGCTTTCACCCCACACCCTCTTCTGCTTCAAGGGATCTTTTCTCTCCCAAACTCATATCCTGACTAGGACAACATGAAATGGCCTCTAGCCACACCTAGGAAAAAATGTCTTCACTGAAAGGGTTGTCAAGCCCTGGAACAGGATGCCCAGGGCAATGGTAGAGTCACTGCCTCACCCTCTCTGGAGGGATTTAAAAGCCATATCGATGTGGCATTTGGGGACATGGATTAGTGGTGGCCTTGGCAGTGCTGGGGCAGTGGTTGGACTAGGTGATTTTAGAGTTTTTTTCCAACCTAAACAATTCTCTCTATCTCTGATTCATCATCCCTCACTTTGATGTCTTTGCTAAGTGGCAGAAGACAGCAGGATTTTGTCCTCCTTCCTCATCTGTCTCCTGTGACCCTTCCTAAATAGAAAGGCAGTGAGGTTCTCCTGTCCCACTGCCATCCTTTGCTGAACACTAATTCTCTGAGACAGTCTCTGTGATTTCCTAGCTCCTCACATTTATTGTCCCATTTCCAGCCCACCTTGAAATCAGAGGAGAAAAATCTGAGGCTTCTAATGCTCAAGCGCTTGTGTGGCTTGGGCTGGCCTAGCCTTATCAGCAGACATGGGCAGGGCTGTGTCTTTCTAAAGGGCCCAGGGAATGGAAATGTTGCTGATCTCTATCTGCCTGGCACTTCTCTCTCTTTCTCCATCAAAATCAATGTGAAAGATCTTTTTCAGCCCCTCTCTGAGTTAAGGGAGGTGGAGATTGGGGAGCTGGGGGAGGAGGGAAGGGATGGAAAAATACTCAGCAGATGAGAAACTTCGCACACAATTTTTCCTGCCTGCAGTTTCTATATATAGGTTTAATTAGAACATTAAAGGCACCTCAGGATTATGCTGTGAGATTTGTTTCCTTAGCCCTGTAACTAATGCCCTGCAGTTTCTCTACCATGACTTCATTAAATCTCCTAGCAAAAATCTACCTATAGAAATTGCAGAATTGCCATCCTGGGTGGGAGCACCACGTGGGCATGGGGAAGTTGGAAGCTCTGCTTTAAATGCTCTCTAATTATCTCCAGCTGAGATTACAAAGTGGTTTGGCACCTGTGAATTGAGTTCTTGGGAGAGAGCCCCTGGAAACAGGCTTCTTTGCCTGATACTGGAAAGCTTTGTCTCTTATTTCCCACAATCCTTGGTGGTGGACAGAGATCAACTATCTCACCTACCTGGAAAAGGACTGAGCAAATTCTAATGAGGATGTTGTATTAACCAACTTCCTTTTGGCTGCCAGGGGAGCTTGGTTTGTTCCTTTGAATCGTGGAATCACAGAATGGTCTGTTTTGGAAGGGACCTTAAATTACATCCAATGCCACCCCTGCCATGGGCAGTGACACCTTCCACTGTCCCAGGTTGCTCCAAGGCCTGTCCCAGCCTGGCCTGGGACACTGCCAGGGATGCAGGGGCAGCCACAGCTGCTCTGGGCACCCTGTGCCAGGGCACCCTCACAGGGAAGGATTCCTTCCTAATATCCCATCTAAACCTTTCTTCTGGTAGTGGAAAGCCTTTTTTTTCCCGTCCTGTCTCTCCATCCCCTGTAAATAGTCTCTCTCCATCTGTTTTGCAGGCTCTCTTCAGGCACTGGCAGGCCACAATGAGGTCACCTCTGGTCTCTTCTCCAGCTAAACAATCCCAGTTCTCCCAGCCTTTCCTCCCAGCAGAGCTGCTCCATCCCTCTGATGATCCTGGTACCTCCTCTGGACTCTCTCCAGTAGCTCCAGGTCCTGAGCTGGGATCCCCAAGCTGGAGGCAGCAGAGCAGGGATGCAGTGAAGATGCAGGAGCCAAAAGGGCTCCTACAGTTACACCACACATTCAACCCCACATTGCATTTCCCCACATATTCCATGGGATCCCAGATCACAAGGAATAAGCCATTTCTTTCTCTCATTTCCCCTTCTGTAGCTGCCACCTCCTACTTTTTACTCACTCGAGCAGAGGTGAAATGGCATTTCATGGTCTTGCAACGAACACAAAAGAATAATTTCCATTTTGCAATGCAGAGATCTCTGAGTCAATCAAAACCTGTTGAAATACTCTGACATTTCCAAAGTTAGTATTTTTCTTCAGTCTCTTAGAATTTCTCCTTATTGTGCTTGTAGAAATAGGGCATCTTGAGCTTGACTGTGAAGGAAAGAGAAATGTTAAAGTAAATCCTCAGTTAGAGGCTTGGATCCCACAGTAATGTCCATGAGCACCTTAGAGACAGGGAGGAAAGACCCCACTAAAAGATGATCTCCTGGTCCTGGCACACCCACCTTGACACACCTTCAGTCCCCGCAACACACCAGCCAACACTGCAATATTTTGGGGTAGTAAAACATTAAATTTCAGGCTCTGTCTTATCCCCACACCATGGCTTTCTATTGTAGCAGATATTGGATCAAGTCCATACACAAGCTGTTAACCAGCGCATCCAAAACACCTCTGATATTCATTCATCCTATACATGAATTTATCCAGGTCCTGCCCAAGGAGAATTCTCTTGACAAGAAATCTGTCCCGTTTTGTGCTGTCAAGCCCCAGCATCCAACTCATCCCTTCTCTTGGCCCTGCTCCTTGTGTCACATCCCACTCCTGTCATTCTGGTGGAGATTTCTCCTACAATGAAGAGAGGCTTGCAAGATCTGAATCATCTCCAAAACTCTTTGTAGTATCTGTAGTATCTGTCAACCAGACTTAGAGGCATCAAGCAGCTTTTCTGTGCTCAAAGAAGAAAAAAAAGAATCAGTCTATGAGTAAAGCCTGAACTGAAACTCAGGCATCTGAAATAGGTTTATAAATATATTCAACCCATTTCAGATGGTTAATTAATGTAGAGGAAATACACTCTATTCATTGTGAGAACCCAAACCTATGGAGCAGAACCATCTGAGGAATTATCTCCACAGACCATTCCAGTGGCTCACAGAAACATCTCTCCAACCAAGCTGCTTTCAGATAGCCACTTGCATTTTGTGTGTTTTAGTAGCACAGCTGTTCATCTTTATTCATTTATTTATTCTCCTTACAAAGCAAACCATTTAATTTTTAACCAGCCCATTATTAGCTTTCAGCACCTAATTCTCAGATTGAAAACTTGCTTCCAGAGTTATATGAGGGAGGAATTATGAAACACACAATAATGAGAAAATCAGATAGTCAGTGAGTTAGTCAGGCTGGAAACAAATGATCCCCCTACTGAACTGAAGAATTAGTACAGAAAATACAGTGGAAGTATGAAAATACAAATTAAACAAAAATTTAAAAGGCAGCTGAAAGCTTTCCCTGTTGAGAGGAGGATTTGTAGAGCACTTTCCTCTGTCTGTCACAGTGACAGCTTCAAGAATCAACAGGAGAAAAGAGAAAATAGCACGTCAAGCTATTTCAGGAGACTGGTGAAGCTTACAGGGAAATTCCTTTGCAGGCAAAGAACAAATATTTATTGCCCTTGCATTATTTCTTCTGCCCAATCCAAGACACAAAGGGCTCTTGCTCAGAACCCAATAAACAACAGCTCACATAAACCCTCTGATCTTTCACCCAAGTTTAGATCAGTTCTGGAAACCACCATGAGCATAAAAAAAATGAGTTGTTCTAGTTGTTGTTAATTTGGGAGAAGTTAATGGAAAATGCGGGTTTTAGAACTGGGGGGAAAAGGTAGTCATGACTGGGCTTTGTCACAGAGCTTGCTGAGATTCCCAGATATTGAATGCCAAAGATCCAAGTGCCTGGTCCATCCTTAACTGAATGTCCAGCCTGAGACTCTGCTCCAAACCAAGACATGGAGAGAAGTTGGGCCAATCTGGTCTGACCTGAACTTGCTGTTCTGACAACCCAAAAATCTGTTTTCCTGTACAGTGGAATAAAGCAAAAATCAGTGGCCAAATTGGATTTTACGTGCGTTTGAGTCCACAAGAAGAGTGGACTCAAGTGAAACTGGAGCCCCACAAGAGCTGGAAGGAAATCTCTATTTTGGATCATGTCACCCTAAGAAGGAGTAAATTGAGTTGGTCTCACACTGGAAGACCGTGGAGCCCTCTATTCATTGCACATCCACCACTGCCCAGCTGCTCCCATGGTATTCACAACCAGACCCAATAGCAGATCCATCAGTGTACTGGAATAAAATCAGCAAGTGCTCTCAGGAGCAGGACCTTCATCCTAGTGTGTTTTGCTGCATTTGCTCATGTCACAGATTCAGGCACCTGGGAGCTGGGAGGGCTGAGTCATCCTCATCTTGGCTGCCTGACACAGCAGGGGGACTGTCCCCTCGTTCCTCCAGTGAACTCCTGGTGAGTTCCTCTGGAATCCCACTTGAAAGGATGTGACCATGGCAGCTTCCGCATCCACAGATGGCATGAGGCGTGTCAGCTCACAGAACTATATGATGGTGTGGGTTGGATGGGACCCTAAAGACCATCCTGTTCCAACCCCTGGGGCTGGTGTCTGAGCCTCAGCTGCAGGAAAGCAGTGAACAGAACGGGAGTGGGACAGCTCACCAGCCATGGGGCTTATCGTGGTTGCCTAGTTGGAGGTGTCTCTCTCTGTGTTGGATACAACAGGAACTCCTCAGCCTTTGGCTGCATCTTTAGAAGGGTGCAGGGTCCTACTGGTCCTATACGCTGTTTTCCAGCCCCAAGGATTTCAGGGACAGCTTGTAGCACCTCGGACAGCAACAGCCACGTGTGTTCAGGCAACTGAACTCAACGTGTCAATTTTAGTCAGCCTCTACTGAAGCAGAGGTACCAAGGAAGAATTCCTGACCCAAAACTATCAGTGCTGAAATACTTCTACTTTCTGCCAGCGAGTTCTCTATCAGCACCTTCTGAAGGCCAGGCTGGACAGGGCTTGGAGCAGCCTGGTCAAGTGGAAGATGTGCCTGCCCATAGTAGGGTGTAGCACTGGATGATCTTTAAGGTTCCTTACAATCCAAACCATTGTGTGAGTTTATGATTCAGTCCCAAAATGTGGTGTGGGCAATCACCGTGCTGCCCTGGCTCCAGACCTGTGCCCTCACTGGGCAGTGATCCTCTGGCCCCAGGTGAAGCTTCATGAGGAAGGTGATGAACAGTTCCCTTTTTGGTTTGTGCTCTGTGACTCCTGAGCTGCTAAACTCTGTGGTTGTCATGCGAGGAACATCAATGGCTGGTGGGTGGCTGTCTGGAAGCAGAGTGGAAGCTGTTTGTGGAATAAGTAATGACAATTTTGTATGTGTGCAGCTCACCCAGAGATTGGCTGAGTTTGGCACTTCATGAAGATGCAGCCTCCTCCTTGTCTCATTTTGTTTTCTTAAACCCCTTCCCCCACCATACTGGGAAATCAGGATTCATCCTTCCCTCTCCACCCTCTCCTTCAACTTGAGATGAGTGATTAAAGTCACAATATTTTAGAAATCCTAATGAGCTCTGAGTGTCTTTCTAAGTTGTTTCTTGATTTTCTAAGATGGGATAAAATATTTCAAACGAAGTTTCAACTGCAAATTATAACCCACCTACCCACCCCGCTTCAATCCATACTGGATTTTCAACACCATCCTCAGCTGGGTTTGGATGGGACCATGGAAAACCATGGGAAAGGAAGCATACAGATTTGGGGTTAATGCCATTTCCAGTGCTGCCATGTGACCCCCTCCGAGCTGCACAAACAGCAGTGGCACGGAGGCCTTGGAGGCTCAGGGCCGCCAGAGTTTCTAAGAAGCATTTTGCTTCCCAGAACTATGGCTGCAGGAAGCTGAAAGGATGGAGAAAGGCATTTTGCATCAAAGCTGGAAATCAGTCCAAACTTGCAAAAGTGGATTGGGACACTTGAGTCATCCTGCTCCTAAACTTCACAATGCAGGTTTTTCTGGGGCAAAATTCAATTTTATTTTGGAGCTGGTTTATTGCTGTGTCTCTGTGTGTGTTTGTTGGGAAAGGACAAGGTACCTAGCCCTGCTATTCTCCTCAGAGCCCAAGGAATGCTCAGCGCCCACTCCATGGACCTGAACCCATGCTCAGTGCAAGGGTTTTGCTCCCTCCAGCTCCCCTACCACTCCACAAATCCTTCATCCCTCCTTCTGTGCACTGGGATACTGTGTAAGGGCTTGCAGTAGAAGAGTTGACTCAGATGGAGAGGTGGGAAGGGTGAGGAGGGGAGGACAGAGGGATGAGATGTTAGAAGGGGGAGGAGGAGAGAGATGACAATGCAAGACCTGTGTTTGTACTGTCTCCTGGAAGATTCTGTTTTGATGACCATGAAGGCTCCATGAATAGAAAGAAAAGAGAATGGTTTTTTCCAAGTAAATCAGCTGAATATCCACTACAGCACAGGAGCCTCAGCTCCCACTGGCACAGTTCTGCTGGCCCTCAGCAAAGTGCTTCCACCAGGAAACACTGAGATGTCCAGGAGCACCAGGAGTACAGCTGTACTCACACCCTCAACCCTTGAATGTGACTGCAGTCAGCAGTGGAAGCATCAGGAAAGCTCTGTGGAGCTTGCAGAAACTCAGACTCCTATTTCAAAGACCTCTTTAATGTTAGAAGTGTTTCAGGGATGAGGCAATGTAACAACTGAGGCACGGTCTCAGACCAGCAGGGAATCGGAGCCGTTTATTCAAAGAAATGAGCTGGTTTTATACCCTTCTTCAAGACACGGTATTTCCTTACCTGGTAATTCTCATTAAGTGACCGCATGGCCACGTCAGCAACACGCTCTCAGTGTCCTTCCGTGGGGTGATCCCGCTCTGCTCACCCGTCTGTCAGCTTCCAGCAGGCTCCTCTCTGCGGGGCTCTGCGCTTGACACCTCCTCCCCCAAGGTCAGCTCTGACAAGCCTCTGTGCTGCCGTGTGCTTCTTTGTGCTCTGATGTGCTTCTGCAGGTGCGTGCCACAGCCTGCAGCTCAACTCCATCCCATCTCTTCCCACAAGGTAAGTCTCACTATCCAGGGCAAGGAATGTCTTTGGCAGTCTTAGGTAATAAGAAGGCTCAGTCCTTCCAACACTGCTTTCCTCGCTGGGAGGGACAGAGAGCAGCTGGTGGGTGTCTGAAATGTGCAGTGTGCCCCAGCAGAAATGAGGGAATAGTGGGACAGTCAGTCTATTACTTCCATGTCCTTCTTCCTTTTCATGTAACTTTTCCTGCAGGCTTCAGTTTCTCACAATGTGTGCTATGAATGATTGTTTGGAGCTTTAATGTGCTCTGTGTAACTGTATCATTTCCAGAACAAGAGTCAGAGGTTGCCTTTGCTTTTTCTTTCAAAGTATTTTAAGAAATAGTTTCCTCTCTCACAAAATCACTGGCCATATTTTTCCCTGAGAACACGAACTGGGTTACTTCCAGATTCATCCTTTCATGAGGTTTCACTCTGCTGTAAATCTCTGAGAAACAGATGCTGGCAGTTTAGAAAAGACCTCAAATACTATTTATGTTTTGTATTAGTGAAGGAGCAGAAAAATATGCTTGTAGGGCATCAGAGAAACAAACTACTTTTTAGTCCATTAGTAACTAAGTAGGTTGTTAGGCAACTTCAGATGGGAACAAAACTGTATTTATATAATTTCAAACCAATAATTTTACATAATTTTTATTCCTGAGTCTTCAAAAAGACGGTCAGAGTGTTGTCCAGCACACTGACGAATGAGTGAGAAATCCTTCCTTTGGGGAACTGCAGAAGCTAATGGAGCTTTGTGCAGAGAAGAAAAGCAGGATGTCACAGACCACATCCACTAACAGGTGCTTGTCAAGGGCAACATAATGGGAAAGTTGATCTTGGAATTTAGCAAGTGGGGAACTGAAGGCTGGGAATGTTGTGCCTTTCATTGACTGCGGTTGTCTCTGGTCAAAAGGATTTTCAGACTCGATTTACAGTTGGTAGATTTTGATTTCTGAAAGACCTTTGTCTTAGCACCAGTTAAAAGATCAGCACTGAGCCAAAAATGGCTTTGTCAGCCCAGGTAGACTGAGAAAAGGTAACACCTGCCCTGGCAAAGCCAGATTTGTCAGTGCTGATGAAGCAGATGAATAAAGAGCTGCCAGAAGGGACCATCTTTGGGAGGGATGTTTCTGGTGCAGAGCTGCAGAACCACAACCAGATCATGGAATCATGCAATCCCAGAATGGGTTAGAATGGATTAGGAGGGGCATAAAAGATCATCTTGTTCCAACCCCCTGCCATGGACACTTTCCACCAGAAGATGCCTCTCTGTTGATTCATCACCACTGTTGAAGCAGATGGAAGATCACATGCAATCAAGTCATGTGCAAAGCTCAGTAATTTAGGGAATATCAAAGAAGAGAAGACAAGCCAGTGATTACAAGTCTCCCATCCAACAAGCCTGTTCTAATCCATCTCTTTAAGCCTCTTCCTTGCCTTCATCTCTCCTAAAGCAGTTAAGGACAAGCCAGGCTTATCTCTGGGGGGAATTGACAGCTCAGAAAATGAACCTACATGAGCTCCAAACACCAGTCGTGCCAAAAGGGCTGGAGGCAATGGAACTAGAAATGCCTAGATAATGAATATGTGCTGCCCTGGCTCTACCTACATGGACAACTCAGGTGTTGCCAGCATTTGTGGTTTTGAAAAGAAGGTGAAAATTCAGATGCGACTGAAAGCAGAGACCAGGTGTGATTGGAGAGCCACAGAAAATGCCACACCATAGGAGACTTACAGAGCTCAGTCTGGTTTACTGCTCAAAAAGGGAAAAAAAATAAAAAATATAAAGAAGGCAGCATGAGGGGTGATTTAATGAAAGTGAATAAGTGTCTCCCTGCAGAGAAAATACAAGGTACTCGAGTACTCTTGAATGCAGAGCTCACCACAGAAGCAGTGGTGAGGATCTAAACCAGGGTAGCTTTGCATTGGAAATGAGGCACAAGGTTTTTCTGCACTGAGCATGACTAATCCATGCAACACAGACTAGCCATCCTTCTGCTGTTTCCAGAGCAAAGCTGGGTTCTGTTCCAGCAAACAGCCTGTATCCAGCAGCAATGATCAGACTCAAGAGCTCAGTCATGTGAAAATAGAGTAGGACTCTGCAGTCCTATCTCCAGGTTCCAGTGGGACTGCATCCTCCAGGTGAGCAGCAGTCACACTTTACTCCATGAACCTGCGTGCAACAGTCCCGAAACGGGGCACTAGATGTAGATGTTGCACCTACTCCCAAAACTCAAAACAAAGCCCAGCTCCAGCGTTTAGCTCCCTCCTCCCAGGAACATGGGGTGATTCCCAAATTTCCACTCCAATAACACAGACTCCAGGTTAACTCCTGCTGCTGGTGCCATCCTGGGGGGACCCCAGCAGCCGGGAGTGACTCAGCCTGAGTGGGAGAAGGCACTGAGCAAGTGGCACTGCGGGATGACTCACAGGGGGTGTCTGCAGGGCTGAAGGCAGCAAAGGAATTCGCCTTCCCCAGCACTGGGTGATGTAACTCAGGAAAAACTGTACCTTTTCCATCGTTAATGAAAAGTAAAAGCAGCCAGGTCTGAAGTACCTGGACATTGAAGCCCTTTCTGGGCAGAGCATTCTGAAATGCTGATTTAGCTCGTTCTGGTACTGCAGCTGTGGGTTTGGCTGCTCCCCAGGGTGTTTCCCAGTCACATTTCTGAAGTAGCATCTCTGATGAGGGAGAAATTCCTGCAGTCTCTGCCTGGGCAGGCTGCCAGATAGCAGCAGCTTCCTGCTGTTCTGGGGAAAACCTCATTCTCCTCCAGCACCTCTTCCCTGGCCCCGCCTCCTGCACACCTGGGACCTCCCAGCAACTTCTCCTCATCCTGAGGATGCTTATCATGGTTAAAAAAAGCTGCATTCTGCTTCTGATGAAAGCCAGTTCATCAGATACATGCTGGAAACAGCATAAAACTCCACAAAGGAGTTGATATCCCCCTTCCAGAGTTTCATGTGTGTCTTGCTGACTAATTAAAAACGCTTCATCCATCTCATAAACATCCTAGAATCGTTTTTCTCACTGGCTGAATTATTTAAGAGTCATTCTTTCAGGATTCAAAATTATTGTTTTGGTGTTGCATTACTGCAAGTTCAGTGTGGTGAAAACCTTTGGCCTCTGAGGAACCTCCTTTGAATAATAAAAACAGAAATGCTAATGCTCTGCATTCAGAACACTTCCCTCAGTGGAATGTTCATCTGGTCCTGGAAAACAGTGAGGCAGGGCCTTTAGGGACACCTTTCCTGCATTCGTGCTGGTAGAAGTGCATCAAATAAAATGAGAGAAGGAGAAACTCAAAGCTTCAGTTGCATCCTAGAATGGTTTGAGTTGGAAGGGCCCTAAATTTATCCAGTTCTAGCCCCCTGCCAAGGGCAAGGACACTTTTCACTAGACCAGGGTGCTCAGAGCCCCATCCAGCCTGGCCAGCTTGACTGAGCAGACCCAGAAATAGTACAGCACAACTAAGAACCTCATAAGGGACTGAGAGTGATGAACAAGGTGAGGACAAGGCAAGAGATGTTTAATTAGGCATTGCCACCATGCAAAATAACTGTGGCATCATAACCCAGTGGGCCACCAGAGACAGATTTGGGGATGTGCATGGTGTATCTGCAGAACTGAACATGGAAAGCCTCTGCTAAACTGCTCCATCAGGTTCCCAAGTTGGTCTCCTCTGCTTCTCCAGCTGCACTTGAAAAATACAGATTTTGGCAGTTGGACATAGTAGGACACTGACAGCAGGCAGGGCTGACTGAAGCCCCCAGGAAGATGAGTTTGGAGGTCTGGAGTCCAACCACAGCTGCTGCTGTGTGATGGTGTCGTTGGTACCATGCAACCTCCTCGGGGGATGTCCCCCCTGAGGTCTCTTCATCTGTAGCAGATCCAACCATGGGAAAAGAGACTTCTGTAGTTAGGGCTTCAGCTGCACCTGTACTTATATGTAAACTTCTTGCTAGCCAGGTCTTTCCAAATCTGTTTCAAATTCCTCTCCTTTTCTTTTTTTTTTTTGTTGATTTTGGTAGGGATTGTCCCACCAGCACACAGAGTGAGGCTTTCAATTCAAGCAAAGCTCCACACCCACAACAAGAAATGAGCATAAACTTAGAATCATAAAACATCCTGAGTGGAAAGAACTCCCCAAGGATCATTCAGTCCACCCCAGCCCTGCACAGAAACCCCCAAATCCCACCCTGTCCATCCCTGGCAGTGCTGTCCAAACACTCCTGGAGCTCTGGCAGCCTCAGGGCTGGGACCATTCCCTGGGGAGCCTGGGCAGTGCCAGCACCCTCTGGGAGAAGAACCTTGCCCTGAGATCCATCCCAAATCCCCCTGGCACAGCTCCAGCCATTCCCTGTGTCCTGTCCCTGTCACAGGGAGCAGAGATTGGAGCTGCAGCCCCTGGTGGGCTCTGCCCTCAGCTTCCTCTGCTCCAGCTGAACTGGCCAAGTGCCCTCAGCTGCTCCTCATGTGGCCCCTTCAGACCCTTCCCCATCCTTGTGTCCCTCCTTTGGACGCTCTCCAACAGTTTTAGATCTTTCTTACATTGTTTTGCCGAAAACTGCCACTAGCACTCAAGGTGTGGCTCCCGCAGCCCAGAGGAGAGCAGGACAATCTCTTTCCTGGCCTCCCTGATGCCTCCTAGGACATGGATTTCCCTCCTGGCTCCAGGGCACTGCTGACTCCATGGCCTTGCCATTGACCAGGGGCCCCAGGTCCCTTTCCCAGAGCTGCTCTCCAGCCTGTCTTTCCCCAGCCCGTACAGGGCCACCCTGAATGTACCACACACTTCAGAGAGCAAAGCACTTCCCATCCTCTCAGCTTTTTTGGCCATGAATGACATACCCAGAGTTCACATTTCCTGGATTAGGCAAGTCTATGCCAATGGCAAGGAATGATGCTTACAAATGACTTTAATACCGTGGAGAAGTGATTGAAAAGGCATTTCACACTAGCACTATCACTTCACCTGCCTCACATTCACTCCGGAATTGCTAAGCATTGTCCATCAAATGCAATTTAATTTCAATTACAATTTCACTGATAAAGCTTATTGCTTCTTTCTCCAACCCCCTCCTTGGAGCACCCTATGCAGTGCTGCTCTCACACACACAGCACAGGGCATGTGCAGAAAAAAGAAAATCCAATATATTTCCATATTTCTGGGACACTAACCTAGGAGTTGTGCTGGATCATCCCCCTTCACACACTTGTGGCATATTGAATAAGTAGGAACATTTTTAAATGAACATTGCTCATAATATTAGGACTTAATAGATTCCCACGGGAAGGAGTCACAGTTCTGATTTCAGTGTGATACTTTGGAGGAATCAGAAGGCAGAACATTCCTTTATTTGACTGGCACTCAGCTTGGAAATCTGCAGAAAATTGTGCTGATTCCACTGAGGCTGCAGAATCATTGCAAAGTGTCTATCTAGAACATATTAAATGGGTGTTTATCCATTCTCCAAAAGGCATCTGCAAGGCTTTGGATGTTCAACGTCAGCTGGGAGAGTCAAGGAAAGAAAGAAGTGTTGGCATCTGCCCAGATCCACGGCAGATGACCAGGGAGCTGAGAGCAGGGGGAGGGTAGAGCGTGAGCTAGGGCAGGAAAAGGAGAGGGGGGCGGCAATTTGGTTATCTCTGTCACCCAGCTGACCCTCTCATCCTTTCAGAGGTGACAAGGGACAGCATTGGAAAGGAAGCATGTGGGAGCTGCCTGGACACACAGGTTTGGCCATCAGGAGTTACTTGGCTGAAAACTCTGCAGGCAGCAGCCAGGGCAAGAGCGATGGCACTTGTGAGCTTCCTCCTGGGACCGCCTCCTCTCTCCGGCAGGGAGTGCTTTTGTCAAGTCAATTAAGGGCAGAAATTACACTTTCTAATGCAGAAGAAGTCCCGAAGGCAGCTCCCTGTGGAGCAGAGCAATTGTCACAGCTGTCCCAGCTGCAGGGCTCTGCTCTGTTCTGGACCTGGCACTCCCCCCGTTCCTCCAGCACTGCTCAGATTCTCATCTCATCTTTCGGATTTGATCTTTGCCTCCGGCAATTCCCTCTACCAGGAGGGGAATCGCCAGCAGCCTGTCTGAGGCAAACGGGTCTCTGCTACTGATAAGTAAGGTTTTATAAAAGAGAGGCCTTGTAAAATCATGGTTCAGGCTTGTTACTTCGGCTAAGTAGAAAAGAACTGCGGGAAAGAGACTCAGCTGAATTAGGTGTAGAAAAACATGTAACATAAGCATTGCCTGTTCACATCGTGGAGTATGGTGGTTGGTTGAATTATGTTTGTTATTTTTTAAAAGTATGTAACTGGTGACTGGCTAATGGCTTTAAAAGACTGAGGTTTTGGAATAAATTTGCTCTCCTTTGCACCTGCCTCGGGACTCTGTGTCACTATGGACCCTCACCTCACAGGTCTCCACTCTGTTTGCAAGGGGAAAGTCCCTCCATCCCAGATCACCTGGGGGACACCCCTGAGAGTGGAAGCTCAGCCCCATCACCACCAGGGCAGTGCTTGGCATCCAGTAGTGTGAGCTGGTTTGCAGTGAGACATCCAACAGCTGCTGTGTGCAGCCCTTGAAAAGTCAGCTGTGGATTTTGATGGAGCATTAGGCACCTGACCTGACCTGCTCTGCAGTGCAGGGGTGTAGGAGGGGACACAGCTGTGTCCAGCTCTGCTTTGAGGAGGCGGCTCTGACTCTGCATTTCAGATACTCTGGAGCAGAACTGCCTTCAGCCACTGAAATAAAGCCATTGACCCTGAACTTGAGGAAGAACTTTGCCGTGTGGGTGGCCACAGGCTGGAACAAGTTACCTGGGGAGGGTGTGGAGTCTCCCTCACCAGGGACATTCCAGAACCCTCTGTGCCAATGCTGTGCCACATGCTCTGAATTTGCTTGAGCTGGACCAGATGACCAATGGTGGTCTCTTCCAACATGATTCATTCTGTGATTCTGTGATCCCTTGGGCCATCTGGTGTGTTGTCCATGTCTTCATTTCATCCAAATCTAGACAGTTAAGGTGGATTAAGGGTGCTCTCTCCTTGGTCTGTTGGTCTCAATGACCTGGTGGTTTCATCTTCCCTGTGACCTTCACAGTCAGAAAACCTCTGCAAATGACTTTGGAACAAAAGCTGCTGCTTCCCAGTTCACATAGGAGAACCTCTTTTCTCCTGCTGATACCAACTCCATAATCCCCCAGGGAAAAGCTGTTATTGAATAAGCAGAAATGGAGAAATAAGTTCCTACATGCTGACATATACACAAAGAGTGACAAAGGCATTGAATTATTTCTTTAGGACCACTGTTTTTGCTGGTAGGATCTGACTGAGATTTATTGGCCTCCAGATAATACTGAAGAGCCCAGTGATTGCTGTAGCTCTCCAGCATCCCCTAGACCAGGGTTTGATCCCTGGCTGGTTTTCTTCATCTCCTAATGCTCATGAAGCATCGAAGCTGGAAACCAAACAGTCCCACCCACCCCTAATTTCAGAGCCGATGGTAATCCAAAGTATTTGTTGACACAGCCAGGCTATCTCCTGCCATGGATAAGTACCAGTGCCTCTGGTTGGCTTTTTGCCCTCTGTCTGAGGTGTCCTGATGTCACAGCTGAGCCCAGGAATCCCCCTCCAGCTTTCACTCATTCATGCTCTCTCTGTCCACTGCTTTTAAGTGGGGACTTAACACATTGCAGCAGGGACCTTGTCACAATATATTAGCAGAGTAGCTCTGGATAATTCCCTTCCATCAGGTCAACTAGATTTCATTTCTCAGGAAGGAATTTTAGGAAATTTTTATATGTGTTATCCAGAACTGACTTTCACAGCAGTTTTCTCACAGCCCAGCCAGTTCTTCACTCTCTGCTTTTAGTCTATTCCTTGAGCTGATATTTTCCCCTGTATCTGATAACTTTCTTCCTTCTTCTGTCTTCAACTCACTGAGGGTTTGATTTACCTGATCTAACAGATGTCCTGTCTGGGGTGGGAAGGAGTTTAAGGTGACCAGTCCCGGTGAGGAGACCTCCATAGTGAAAAATTACAACCTTTCCCTACCAAGCAAAATAAAATAAAAGTTAAAATGAACTGAAAGGAAAAGGTGAAATATGTAATTTCACTGTAGGAAATATATCATTGCCTTTAGAAACCTCTCCCATGCTCAGTACTAGGATGCCTTTAGGCCTTTTCCACTGTGAACCCATTCCATTTCCTGCTGAATGGTGTTTTCCAATTCCCAGTTCCAGGCTGGTTAAACGGCAGCAGATATCCATAGATCAGTCTGTCTCATCCCTACAGCCTGGTGATTACATGGAAGATGGATGGGCTGGGTAATATCCACAGAGCAGCTATTAGGCTGTCTGTGGCTGCTTCAGGTCCTTTGGCTGGAATAACGAGGTTAATCACACGAGCTCCTTTCCCCATGATTACTTTGGTGGCTTAGGCTCCCCCCTAACCTTCATCACAGCAGCACAAGCACAGCAGAGCCTCCCCTGGGCACTGCATGGGGGAGATCCAGGCTCTGGGCTTGTCCTGCTACTGCATGATTTTAGCTTCCAGACATGGATTTAGGGATGGAAAATGGTCGAGCCATTGCCCAGAATCCCAGAGTCAAACCCTAGTCTGCATCAGCAGGGTTTACTTTCCCAATCCATGACGGGAACTGCAGCCCTAGAAAGCTCAAGGCAGAGTAAAACTAAAGCACAGTCAAGTGCTTATGGAGATTCCCATGAAATAAAAGCAATTTGAAGGGACCAGAGCAGCCCCTGGATCTGATGGCACCACAGGGAGGAAAGGCTGATCACAATCAAGAAGCACAGGACCCTTTTTTCCCATCGCTGAAGCCAGGTGCTCCTGGTCCCTGGCTAACAGGGCGTCATGGTTTAACCTCTGAGCATGGGGATTGGACTAGATGACCTTTGAAGGTCCCTCCTAACCCAAAACCGTTCTGTGATCGTGTGATCAGATTGCAGAGCCTTGCCAATAACTCTGGAATTTGTCCTCTCCCCCGTGTGAGGAGGGATGGAGGTGCTTCAGGGAAGCAGCTCCCTGACCTACCTCCCTTCACCGAGGAGCAGGATGTTCTGTGGAGCTGCTGCCTCCTGAGCACACGTGGGATTCAGCTGGGGAAGCAGTTCAGTGCCCTGGGAAGGGCCGGGATGCAGTGCTGGCTCAGCATGTTGGCAGCAGGACATAAATCATCGTTTCTGCTGCCCGTGCTGCTCCGTGTGCTGGGAGTGCAGGACACATTCCCTGGACTTTACCACCGGATAATAAATGTCTGGTCTGGAGGCACTGACAGATTGGAGACTCGTTTTGTCCTGACCTCCTTGCACATGGAAGAGCTGAGGATTCAGCCGTGGTGGAGACCATTCTGACATAATTCGTCCAAGGATAAGGACACAGCCGTCCTCTTTCAAGAAATTTTATTTTGCTAAGGCATATTTTAGATCCTTTGCCCAGCATCCAAGGACACCAGGACCTTAGAGCATTGCTCAGAGGCTGGACTAGGCTCCCATTTAAACCCCAGCAGCCTAGAGTGGCTTTTATGCTCATCCTTGCATCCTCCTGGTCCAGAGGAGCAAAATGAACTTGTGGAGGACGCCCTGACCTGACCTTGTCCGTGGGGAGAAAAGAGACCTCTTAGCAAAGCCATAATTCACTCAATCCTGAACCTGTACAAGGTGATGAGTAGGTGATGCTATCAGAGCTGGCACTATCTGGGCTGAGATTAGCTGTCAGAAAGATAAACCAGCACTGGTAACCCCAGGAACGGAGGAGAACCACAAATAACATTCCTGGAGACCCCAGTGAGTGTCCTGAGCAGCCGCTGCACTCCCAGCCTGAGCTGCCTCCCCGCCCACTCCCCTGCCTGGGCCACACAGCTAATTTTAGTTTAAAGGTCTTTTATCAGCTGACAAGCCTCTGGAATGCTCCAGGCATTCTATAAGAACTGAGTTTCTCCCTGTAGCTTCCTGAAGGGAAATATTTGGGAGGTTTTGAGGGTGGTAGAAGTGACAGCTTCCCATGAAGTAGCTGTAGCTCCTACGATCTGCCCTTGGAAGTGCCAAGGAAAATATCTCCTGGACCAGAACTTCTCAAAGGGCATTTCTGTGCCTCACTCAGCCTGTTTTGGCACCTTCAGCTTCAGGAGAGTCTGTTGCCTGATGGTCAGTACGTCACCCCCATTGACTGGAAGGCCCCAGTTATTAAAAAGCCTAAATTTCCATGTGATTTATTAAAATATATATATACACTTTGGGGTTTTTACCCTCTTAAGTTGGGTGTCTTTGGGTCACTTTGAGCCTTTATTTCCTGACTTTCTTGTGTGAATGGACAGTGATAGTTCCTGCAGGGTCAGGAGCTGGAGTGTGAACACAAACCAGTATTTTGAGACCCAGAGCAAACCTGAGCAGCACAAACACCTCTATGCCAAGAATGCAAATAGAGCCAGTTCCTTCCCATGTGGGGGGAATTCACAGACACAGTGACACCTCTCATAGCAGCAGCAGCAAAGCTCTCAAAGGCAAGCAGCTCACTCAGCCTTAGATGGACAAATTCTGCTCAGTGCCTTTGCTGAGCACACCCTCCAGCCAGAAGGAGCTCTGGGCAGACCAGAGCACTGATGTGCCAATCTGGAGCCAAACCTTGTCAAATTAATTAATTTAGATGCTTATTCTCAAGTTAATGGGAATGTGGAGGCTTTAGCTGTGTTGAGTCATCCTGTGTAGCAACAAAATCCAAGTAGGAAAAGACCCATGAGGCCACGTCCCTGCTCTGGAGTGGATGTGGTTGTGTTGGAAAGCTCTTGGGCTGGGCTGACAGACTGAGCCTGGCAGAGCTGAGTGTGGCTTTCATCTGGTCACAGGTAAAAGTGCTGCCAATGCACCTTCCTCTGGCACAGCAATAGAGGTGGCTCCAGCTGCTTCCCAGTCCCTTCCTGCATGGCAGACATAACCCTACCATTTCCTGTGTGCCTGTGCTCTGACCTGTCTCTCTGGATAACTGGCAAAACACAAGCAGCAAGATTGATTGTGGGATTGAATTAGATGCCGAGGCTGAAGCTGCACATCCCAGCCCTGCTCCAGGGTCCCAAAACCCTGGAGCCTGTCAGCTGTGCAGCAGGCAGGAAAAATCAGGGGAGAAGGATGGGAGGGAAGAATGAGCTGCAGCAGACATCTGTCAGTGCAGCCGTGAGGGCTCTGCTGTCATATGGAATTGCAGTGCTGGGAGGTTCTGGGGTGGAGTTCCATCTCCCAGTTCAGCACAGCAAACACCAGGTGGCTGGGATATGGTGAGGACAGTTCTTGCCCAGTGCACATCCCAACCATGGCAGGGACTGGTGACCTCACACAATCTGGAGCCAGCCCTGAATAACTGGGAAATCAGGCCTTCCTGCAGCTCTGCATCAGCACACATGAAGTCTGACCGGGCTGCATTTTTCCTAGTGAAAATCATTCCTGCCAACAGGAATTCCCTGGTAGCCCGAGGTCAAACAGAAGCCTGGATGTGGGAGATGCCTCTGGCTTCCCATCCCAGAGAGCTTGGGACCTGCACGGGGGAATTGGAGGAGTCAGGCAGCACAGAGGAGAGATTGGCAACAGGGAAGTGATGCTGCTCAGGGAGATAGGAAAGGAAGAAAAGCAGGATTTTTTCTCCTCTCCTCTCCTCTCCTCTCCTCTCCTCTCCTCTCCTCTCCTCTCCTCTCCTCTCCTCTCCTCTCCTCTCCTCTCCTCTCCTCTCCTCTCCTCTCCTCTCCTCTCCTCTCCTCATTTTTTCTTCTGCATCCCAAAAGGGACCTGCCCAGCTCTGAGGGCAGCTGTGCCCTGTTCTTGGCTGCTCCACAGTAGTCACCTGGCAGTGCCACAGCAATGCTCCCTGTGCCTGCAGGGACCACAGGCTGCCACGCACAAACTTCCCATTCACACACGGTGCCACCACAATACCTCCAAGGACATATGAGGAAAGGGCAAATAGATCCATGTGCAAACTGTATCCCTTCCAGCAGACCAGTTTTGTGATTTCCTCTTTCCCCTGTAATAAACTGCAGCCCTTTGGTTGACCCTTACTCGGTGGTTAATTATTCCCAAAGAAGGAAAAATCCTGACTGAGCAATGATGGAATAAAATATACATGAGGAATACAGTTAGCAAACTGCCAAAACCTAAACTCTCTGGGATGAAGCATTATATATATTTTAATAATCTCTGGGCTTCTCGTAGACTGAGAGACTTTATAGAACAAGAGAGCAAACCCAAAGACATCCTAAATAAATGACTGTTCTTTGTCCCCAGCTGAAGCACTGAGGACCTACAGGATCATGGTTAACGTGTGCCTGGAGAAAAATATTTGAAAGAGGATTTTTACCTATGTGACCAAATTATTTTATGACCACAATTATTAAACAAGGTACTCACACTACTTCCCACGTCACCTGCACACTGGTAACAGCCTGAGAAATAGAGATGGTGGTGATACCTCTAAGTTTTAAATTTTCTGTTCTGTTCTGTTCTGCTTGGATGTGCTTTTCCATTGTGCTTGGGTGATGAAGACAAAACAGTCCAATTCCAGCTAGGGACTCAAGGACAGTATCTTTAAACTTCAAGCCCTAAGCATAAACAACGTGAAAAGAGGAGGGCAGACATGCAAACAAGCAAGGAGGATGAAACTTCCCTATTTGAGACTATTAATTGGACAGTTGACTCCTGCATGCAAATGGACTGAAACCTATAAAGGTGTGAGAACTCGTGACCAACCCCTCCTTCGCTTCCATCTTGGGGCCATCCGGGCAGGGGTCACGACTGTGGCACTTGTATTGCTGGGGTGTGGCTTTTGTAGGCCTTTTGTAGGCCTCACAATAAATACCCATTTTATTCTCCTCAACACTGTGTGTAGCCTCTGTTCCAGCTCCTCAAGGCATCAGTGGAATGTTTTTTGCCTCATCAAACGTCAGGAGATTATCTGTGAGATTATTGTACAGAAAAGATGTGACCCAAACACATAAAGACAATTGGCTGAGAGGTCACAAACTGAACAAGACTTTGCCAGACTCTTTTTGGCTGCACATGCAAATCCTTTCACTATCCACAGCAGCAGTGAGTGTTTTCCAAGGGCCATCTCAGGAAGATGGAGCAGCATCTCTCCTCAGACAGTGGCCGAGTCCAGTCTGAGGCTGCATCACGCTGAACGAGGGCCTTGTAGGAGCTCTGCAGGGAGACTTTCCCTCTGGAGTTCCATCCCCACAGGCTGCCAGTCTCTGTCACACTGAGCAGCTGCTCCAGGGGCCATCACCTCCAACACCTTCACCATCTACCTTCCCTCCCTGCCCAGCACAATGGCTCCAGTGCCTAGTGCCTTGGCACCAACCCACCCTCTAATTAAGGCACAAGAGAAGGAAGGGGAAACCTTTAAAGAAATCCCACCAGTAGCTCTCACAGAAAAGCTTCAGACCAACCTGAGCAACTGCCTGATCCAAGTCCTCTTCATTCCCTTCCCTGCATGGTCCTGCTTGGCCTCCCAAGCCCTGAGGACACCAGGTCATTTCATCTCTACCCTTTGTGCCAGCACAGAGATGCATTTTATAGAATTCTACATTACATTTGGAATTTTAGTTCATCTTTATTTTCCTGCTTTTTGTTGTTTGTCTTGAGGCCCTGTGCATCATCTCTTCTCAGTTTTATTTGATTGCCTTTTGGAGATGAGGAGATTAATATTTTATCAAATGTACAGAGAATAAATAACCAGGTTTGAAAGACGTCCAGAACCTTTCCTGTCTCGATGGGCATTTGCAGACCTGAGGATCAGGGAGGTATTTTTACCACAAGCTATTTCTGAGGATGTCACAATCCCTGCCATGATCTCTGCAGGACATTTCCACCACACATGACATGTCCATGATGCTGTGGGATTATGCCCAAAGGTTGTCCAGTGAGTATTACACTCACTGAATATGCTCATTCCTCAGTGAGACAGTGGGAGGCTCAGTCTGGAGAAAAGGAAGTTCAGGGGAGACCTTCTGGCTCTCCACAACTCTGACAGGAGGGGGCAGCTGGGGGAGTCAGGCTCTTCTCCTGGGGAATAAGGGACAGGATAAGAGGAAACGGCCTCAAGCTCTGACAGGGGAGGTTGAGGTTGGACATCAGGAGGAATCTCCTCATGGAAAGAGCTATTAAGCATTGCAAGGGGCTGCCCAGGGAGATTTGGAGTCCCTATCCCTGAAGGTGTCCAAGGAACACCAGGACATGGTACTCAGTGCTCTGGGCTTGGTAACAAGGTGGGGATGGGGCACAGGTTGGACTCAATGGTCTGGGAGGGCTTTTCCAATCTAGCGATTCCATGATCCGTGCAAGAGCCTCTGTACATCCATGGAACTCATGTCAATCTGTGCAACAACACCACGACAATGCAGCAGAATCATGATGGGTCCCTGTGCTGCCAAACAGACACAGCCACAAAGAGGCTCATAGCTGACAGGGTTGTACATCTCTCTGTCACAGAGCATGTGAAGACAGAGCCACTTTCGGCTGGTGCATTGATGGGATCAGTTTCCAGAATAAAACCATGGAGTTTTTCCCAACCACAAACCACTGTGATCTGTGTGATGGGAAATGCCAACTGCTGATTGGGAAATTTCAGTTGACTTAGCTTTGAATGAGAAAAATAATAATTACGACTTTTATTATGATCAGTTTAGCATTCTGCCTTGAGGTTTAATTAGCTGTAAAACAAAAGCTTTTGTGTTTCTCTTCTATTCAAAACTGACACATCCTCCCAAAAACAATTCGAAAAATATGGCAAACACTTTTGAGAAACTTGGGAAGCAAATGAGAAATTCAGTTAGATCCCAGACCTTTGTGGGTTTCCTTGAGTTTGCTTGTTTTAGTTTGCAGTTGCCGTGTTTTTGTTAATGTGAGATTTCCTATCAATGCACACAATGTGGGAAGAAGAAATGGCAGGAGGGAATTATCCTCTTGAAGGAGGATAAATGAAGGAATCAGTCACTTGCTGAATGAAGCAATGAGTAGAGTAAACCCAGCTCCATGTGTCTGAATTTTCCTTTTCCCAGCAGGACACTGGTTTGTCTTCCTACATGGACAACTTCTACATCTCCAGCAGAGTTTGATGGGATGAACAGGGGTCTGAAGTGTCCAGAGGTCACACAAGCATTTCTCAAGGCCTTCAAGACAAAGAAAATCTACCAGCCCAGCTCTAAGGTAATACTCAGAAAATGAGGGTGGTAACAATCTTAGGTTTCCTTCCCTGCAATGTTTTCAGCAGGGCTGTGGCTTCAGCTTTCCTGCTCTTGGTCTCAGAGCAGCTGTGAGACTTGCAGGGGTGAAGCAGGTGATACAGAGTGGTCAAATACAACAGAGATACCCAAATTTGAGGCATGATTATACTATGTGCTGACTGGGAATGAGGGAAACCCAGCAACCGCTTTCTTTTGTCAGGCAGAGTTTGAGAGTGTGTTCCTTTCACTGCAGATGTAGGTGGAGGGAAAAGGACGCAGGACAAAAAACCTGGAAACTAATTTTAAAAGCAGGGCAAAAAAACAAGTCTCCTGGGAGAAACTTAGTGTGTTGAGTTGGATTTTTTCTCAGCCTGCAGTTGCTAACACAGCCCCACGTGCTGACAACCTGTCCTCCCCCGAGCAGTGCCCCGAGCATTCCCAGCTCCACTCGGCCTCCTGCGAAAGAGACAGTCCCACCCCACAGTTGGGGAAATCAAGGCACACTGCTGATCTCAGCTGGGATTTCAGCTGAGAAGTCAAACTCCACCCTTTCACCAACCTGACCTAAATGTCCAGGACACTGAGGATTTTTTTTTTTTCCTACAGATGTCCCATCTAGAAGCAAAGTCCTGCTACCAATGCCCTATGTGGGATGCAGGGACACATTTCCCTGCTCCCTTTCAGTGCACAGACCAGTCTCATTCCTATAGTGCAGGAGGGACACACAGAGTTTTCCCAACCAGGCAGGGTTGGCTGCAGGGACAGGAGGGGAGCAGTGGTCTAAGTCCCACAAACAACCCCATGGTGCAGCTGTCATGGAGCTGCTCAGACACAGGACCATCACACCATGTGCAGTTACATAAAATAATAATAATTTACCAAAGGCAGGTAAATCAGACTAATGCTCTCCTCCCCCTCCTTCCTGGAGATCCGATATTTCTCTTCATTGTCTCCATCCCTAATACCCATCTCCCACGTTTGTCTCTGTGCCACACCAAGGAGTTTGAGATTAACCATGACGAATGGACTGATTTCTGTGTCTCAGGGACCGTTTTATTTTCCTTTGCTGCATCTGACAAGTTGCATTTTACTATAAATCCCCTCAATTAGGTGCTTCAAACAGCTCTGCAGCCTCTTCCCTGATATATGGGGAAGGAATTATCTTCATGTCCCTGGCAACCAATTCCTTAACTAAAAATAGTGTTTACTTCTTCCTTCCCTGCATCACCTCACACTTTGGGCACCTGAGCAGAGCATGGCCATCCCACGTGTCCCACTTGGTGGCCATGGGCAGGCTGAGATGGTGAAAGACAATCACTGGTCTTGCTGTGGGAATGAGGTCTCTGGTGCTTCCCATTGGAAGGTCCCTTCTGTCCCCTAGGTGCACAAAGCCCTGAGCAGCCCCCAAAACCAGAGTGTGTTTTGTGACCAGGAGCTGTGCCCTAGAGCTGCGATGGTAGAAGGTGGCCCATGGCAGGGGGTTACATGACCCTAGGATGTTCTCAGCTGAATCCAGGCTGCACAAAGTTATTTGAAACTTTCTCAAGCCATTTTTAGAAAAATCTGCATTTTCCATGGGCTTATTGAAGTGAAAGGTAACACAAGGCTGGATCTGGAGTCTGTCTCCCATCCTTGTCAGGGGAGGAATGTTGAGAGACTTCAGAAACAAAAAAATTCCTGAATTTACCAGAGCTTTATATATTTTCAGATTTCTTAGCCAAAGCAGTGACACAATTGATTAAACCCAGCTAATGCCAGAAGATATATGTCTGTGTTGTTTATTCCCCTTGATTACTAGGCCGGGAACATTAACCCTGTGGGGGACAGGATGGGTCACTGGGCACCCCCACATGCTGGGGCCAGTCCTTGTGCCTTGGTCCCGCAGCTCAGGGAGGACCTTGATCCCCTTCTGCCCTCTCAGGTGCTCTGGAGACAAAGAGCAGCTCAGTGAAGATGGATGGAGGCTGTGGCCATGAATTCATCAGGGGACACTGCCCTCCTATTGATCCATCCACAACCTGCTGTGTTCTGCAACCATTCCCAGAGGCAGAGGCTGCGGTTGGGAGCATGATCCAGCACCCCATGAGAGGCTGGTGGTGGATGAACTATCATCAGCTAAGGAAAATATCACAGCCCTGGAGGAAATATTTGGCATCCCATGGCAATATTTTCCAGCATCTCCCTCCCAGCAGCACACTTCATTGATCCTTATTTCCTCAAGGAAAGAAGGAAGCACAGTGTGAGCCTGGCTGCGTGCTCCAGCTCACCTCAGGCTGATGGAGCTTGGCTCACTCCCAGGATAGGTGCAGCACCCACAGCTGGGACACCCCCCTAAACCTCAGAGGGTACAGAAGGCACTCTCTGAGACTGCCCTGGCATGGGGGAGCAGGTTTAACCCATCAGAAATTCATCCAACTCAGGAATGGACCCAATCCTGACCATGGCAGCCCCAAGACACAGGAGTGTGTGGGATCCTTCCCCAGGAGACCAGGGGACGGCTGCCAGGGGACGGCAGGAGCTGAGACACAGAGGTAGGACAGGAGACCCTTTAAAGCATGAGGGTTATCCTGGGGGAGAAGGGAAATGTCATTATCCAACATCTCAGGAGCACCATCCAGGCTCTCCCACACCACTGCTCCCTACCCTCTCCAGGACACTTGTCCTCCCCTTCTCTATCAGTTCAAGCCCCCCCCCTGCTTCTGCCCCATCACCTCTGCCCCTCCCGCCACCCAACCTACGGGACAAAGCGCGGTGCCAGCAGCATCTCCACCTCCTCCGGGACCGCCCTTGTGATCCAACACCCCCCTCACAGCCCCGGTGTGAAAGACCGGCATCCACACCCCCGTCCCTCCCTCAGGAGCATCTCCTTCACAAGGCAGGACTGAAACCCCTTCCACCCCATCCCTGTGGAAGAGAAAAGGGGCTCTGCCCTCCCTTCGTGTTCACCATCCATTTCGCAAAGGGGCTGCAAAGGCTGGCGGGGGAAACCTCGCCTTGTCCCAGTTCCTCCGCCAGAGCCCTGGAGTGAAATCCCCAAATGCATAACACCCACTCAGACCGTCATCCCCGGCAAATTGCAGCCCTAAACCCTTTGCAGACACAAGGGAAGTCCCCAGGCTCCGCAGGAGAGACCCCTGCACGATGGGAGTAAGAAGGGTGGAGAGGAGAAATCCCACTCCAAGGAGAGCCGGGAGGGCGGTCCCTGGGCCGGTGGGAAGTTTCTGCTGCTGAAGATGCTGAGGGACGGAAGGAGAAAGGCGGGGGGGAAATCAAATAGAGTTGGAAGGCACCAGGGAGGTGGAGGGAGGAAAAGGGGAGGAGGAAGAGGAGGAGGGAGAGAAGGGGGAGTGGGAGGCTGGTGAGGAGGGATGTAGCCCATCGGCGGGCAAGCTGGAAGGTGGGCAGCCGGAGGACCGGCTCCAGGGAGGTTATAAAAGGCAGGACCGGGACGCAGAAGGACCCGCAGCCTCCGCACAGCCCTGCCACGCTCCTTCATTGAAGCGCAGAGGATTCTCTCCCCGACGGCAGAAGCCGCCCAGCCGGAGCGGGGACGCTGCCAGCCATGCCCCGGGGAGCTGGGCGCAGGGGCAGCTGAGGATGGTGCCTAGCCTGTGTCCTGCCCTCCTCCTCCTCCTCCTGAAGGTAAGATGCTTTCAGTCCTCTTCTCCCATAAGGGCCCTTCTGCCCCCTCCCCATCACCCCTGCTCCCCGCACCGTCCGCGTTCTCCGCAGTGACTTTTCAATTTCTTTGAACGGAAAAGTAAAGAGAGAAACTGCAACACAAAGGGCCCTCGGGAGAATTCCTCCAGTCGAGGCACTGGGGCTTGGCAAGAGCTCCTGATGCTCAAAAACTATCGGGGAGGGGGGCTGAAGTGAGTCAGAGGATCATTTCAAGGGGAGGGAGAATTGCAGCCAGGTCCTCCTGAGCTCAGCCCAGGGCTCCCAGCAACTCCCAGCCTTGCACCTCCCAGTGAAACCAGCTGCCACCAGTTTCCCTGGCTGCTGGGAGGGGGTGGCCACTGGGGGTATGATGGATGTGTACAATGCAAATGCAGAGCCCAATTGTATTCCCCATAATTAATTTTCTAAGGAAGCCTCCCTGTAATTAATTTTCTAAGGAAGCCTCTCCTTTCCCCTTCTGCACCTGCAAAGCACAAGACTTTTTCACTCTAATTTGCTCACTGTGGAACTGTAGCCACTGCTAATTTTGCAGCTCTGCACAGTATGCAAATGCTTTGTCAGAAGCAATATTCCTCCTCCTTGAGTGCTCATCAAAGAGGGAAACATTCATAGCCCAAAGCTTGTTTAAATCCCAAACCCTGGACAAACGAGGTGAAGGGGTTTCTGAATGAAATATTGAATTTTATTTGAACAAGCCTATAGTGGCAGTTAAACAAAATGATCCAGCTTTTGATAAAACCTCTGTGTCAAGGAGGGGTAAAAGAGTAAATCTGCCTGGCTGGCTGCAGAATGGTGTCTCAGTGGCCCAGCTGGGACTGCCCAGTTAAAACCGCAGGAAAAGTGGAAGGAGAGCTCTCTCCATTGGCACCGCTATGGCTCATACCCTGCGGGCTGTGCACCTCACTGTGCACCTCACACATTAGCTGCACCTCCGGGCCAGGAAAATTCTCACCTAAGTAATGAGAAGAGCTGATGTGCACCAGGAGACCCCCCTCCTGCCAAGTTGGAGTTGCTTCTGAAATCTCCTCTTTTGAGCAGCTGCTCTCACCTATTGCTGCAATCCACTAAGTCTGATTGATAGGATTTATAGGAGCTCTTTTGCTGTTACATTTCCTGGTTCAGGTTTTGTTTGGCTCTGGTGTAAGAAATAAAGGTGAGACAGGGCAGGATGTCTTCCCTCAGCCCAGGTCCTTCTTGGCCAGTCTGCGGAGACAGCGCAGACCTAGTGCAGTAAGGCCATGTTCTGGTCAGGACAGCCATGTGAGCAGCATGATAACTTCAATGAGCAAAAAGCAGTCCAAAAGATACCTGAAGGAGCTGAGACTCAGCTCCCATCCTCTGTCAATGCTCCTTAGGCTCAGGGGATTCCCTCGCCATCCCCAGGTGTTCCCCAACGATATTCTCCTTGTGAAGCTGGATCAACAAGTCCTCAAAAATCTTCCAGAGTTTGAGATATAACCACCCCTGTGCTGGAACCGGGACTGGGGGAGAGGGGGGCGTGGCATCACAAAAACCAGTCCAGGCAAAGAGAAGCCTCTCCCAGCTGGCTCCAAAAAGAAACAGCCCATCTACAACCATCCCCCCTCTTTACAGTCAAGCTGTCCATTTTTCCTTATAAATATATGCGTTCAAAACTCAGATGCTTTTCCAGAACAGTCCCAACCCTCTCCTGGGGACAGCATGGGCTAAAGGACCATAAAACTCCATCTGTGAGTACATCCCTGCAGCCAGGTGTACCTGCAGCAGCATCCAGCCTGTGAGTGCAGAGACCTGCAGCAGCCCAGCCCCAACACAGAGGTCAGCAGGGACAAACCTCCCCTGCAGATTCTGGGTTGGCACAGTTGAGGTGTTCCCCATGCAGCTGGCTAGCACTTCCACTTTCACATCGGTTTGCCCATGTTGCTTTAGCGGATAGACATCCCTCAGGAGGTCAGACAGACAGACCAGGAGACAGGCAGCCAAACTTGCTGCAAGTGCTCCCTGACACCCTGCAAGTCATTTAAAAACTAAAAAAAGTGATTAAAATAAACCAGTCCACCTGCAGCTCTGTCAGGAGCCGATGTCATTTCTGGAGCTGATAAAACTGCAGAAGCATTTTATGAAAAAGCAGAGATTGATGCTGAGGATAGGATAATTTCCCCTCTCCTCTCACTTGACCACCTCCAGCAGCAATAAGCCCAAAAAACAGCCCCTGCCCCTTCCATGCTCCAATCCTTGCATAAGATGCAGAGCTGCAATTGCAGGATGTGCTGACCCTGGGGATCTCTTCCAGTCCTCGCTTTCCTTAAAAGCTGGAGTTGATTCAGTGTGTATGAAATCATCCCTGTGGTTTCGCATCTCCAGCAAAGAAGTGAATGGAAAAGGCACAGCCTGTTCCCAGAATAGCTGCTCTGTCACCATAGGATGAATGTATAGGAATACAATGAGAATATCCTGCACCACCAGCCCAACCCTGCCCTGAAATCCAGCTCTGCTCACCCAAAATCCTGCACAGGGTTAGTCTAGAAGTTTGTTGTGAGTGACAAGCTCAAGCTGTGATTGAGTCTGCAGTGTTCAGAGAGGCTACATCATGGCTTTGTCTGTGAGAACAATTTTTGAACCCAAAGTACAAATCAACCCCCAAATTATGGGGGTCCCTCACCAAGCAGAGCCTAGGAGCCCAACACCTCAGAGCTGTCATTTAGGAGAGGGTGGCTCTTTCTGAAGATGGAATAACATACCCAGGGCCCATCTGTTGTTTTTCCTTTTTTCTCTAACTATATTCTGAGCTGATAGAAGAGAACCCTCCTACTCTGCTTTATCCACAGTCACCCTCCCAGGAACAGCCATCTCCATTCCAATGGCCAAGGGCAAAGTGGGTTGGCATTTTGCAGATCACAGTCCCTCCTTCACCCTGAAATCTGCACTATTCACCCTGGAAAGGCAGTGACAGATGCAGCTTTGGTGTGGCCAAGTTTTCCTGAGCTGTGAATGTGAATAAACAAAACAAAACAAAAAAAAAACTAAAATGGGGAATTGAATAGCGGGTGTTCATCCCAGAGCGCAACCCTAAAAGGTGATGGGTGAAGGAGGGGATTTGGAGCAGTCAAGATGTGGGTTTTGGAACAGAGCTGGAGGGAAAAATGTCCAATCCAAAACTGAAAATACCTGTCAATGCACAAGAGTTCCACATGTACAATCTACAGGAGAGTTTAATAAAATTGCCTTAGAAAAACAGCCCTTCACCAGGCTTGTGTCTATCACTCCAATCTTCCTCAGCAGCCTTTGCCCCTGCAAATTCAGATCCCATAGGAGCTGCATGGACTGTGTCCTCCTTTCCCAGCTTGTTTGTGCCTTTAGCTTCCAGCACCCAAATGCCATTAGTCATTTTTTCACCTGTCCCCAAAAATCCATGTCTCTCTTGACAGATAAATGAAGTCAGAATTATTTATGGCAAGCAAGGAGACCAGAGCTTAATCCAGGAAAACCTTTAATTGTTCATAAATCAGTTTTTACAGGGCATTCGTTTAGCCTTGATTGATATTCTTTTGTTAGAATCTGCATCCAGCACACTTGGAGAGAGATTCCAAACATAATAAATACTCTCACCAAAGCTCCTGTCTACACACCACAGGGACTGGCCCTCTAACACAGATAAATTAATAAACTCACAGATTTTAATGCCAGATGGAGATATTCTCACTGCCTGCTCTCCCCCTGAGTAACATCAACCATGGAAAATCCCCCCATAGGTCTTGCTTTGAGCCTTGTTCCATTGCCTGAGCTTTGCCTTAATGCCTTGATGCTGGCAGGGCTTGGGATGGGGCTTTGGAAAAGCAATGAAAGAGCAACGGGGGCTTGGTAGGGCAGCAAAGGGGCTTGGAGGAACCATGAGATCATGGATGGCAAAGCAGGTTACTGCCAGCTCTAAGAGGGGTAAGGAGGGTCCTTCATGGACCAGATGCTGCCTGGAGGTTTCATTTGTGGATTCAATTGAGGATGAAACTTTTCCAAGCAAAAGCCCTCAAGGTGGAGCAGGTAAGAAGCTCCCCAGCTGCAGAAAACAGTGCCTGGAAGTCAGAGGAGACAAAGGCAGAGAGATCCCCTGCAGTGAAGGCAGGAGACACGGGGGGTTGGAGGCGCCTCCAAGCACATTTGAGGGGCAGTTCTTTAAGTCGCTGTTGCACTCCAGCTGCAGTCCTGGTGCTGCTCCCTTCCCGCACCACTGATGCTGCTCTGCCATTTGAAGTTGGCATCCAGCTCCTTTAACACTCACTGTATTTAATACCCAAAGTCTGGCACCTTTTACAGCAGGCTCAGAGCCACGAACAGGCTCCATCCCAGCATGATGCCCCAGGGAACCTCAGCAAAGATCCAGGGCAGCAGCTGCTCAGCCCTTCCCTGCCCATGTGTTCCAGGAGGTCTTTTCTCTTCCACACCAAGTGTTGTAGTGGGCAGCAAGCCCAGCCAAGCCAGGGAGCAGAACTGATGGGTCGGAGTGGTCCCTCCAGCAAGGACAATTCCAGAGTGGTTGGTGTTGCCCCCTCTCCCAGGAAGGTCAAGGTGGCCATCACTGTCCACTGCTCTCACTGCCCTGTCTCCCATGGCTTCATCCCAGGCTTCAATCCCACTAATCACTCCACTCTCTAATTACAGCCCCTCGGCACTTGACCCCCTAGACTGCTAATTAGGCTCCAAGCCATCTCTCTCGTGCTCAGAGCTGTCAGCCCATGCTGCCATACAGATCCCCTCTTTTTTGAGGCAACATTATAGCAGGGGGAGGGACACGTGCTTGTCTCTGGGTAGCACAGTGCAGGGGGTGATGGTGCAGTTGGATGTGAATGTATTAATTACATTAATTATTAATTATCCGTGGATTGCTTTGGAGAGCGAAAGCACCTCAAGGGGACATTAATTCCTAATTGCTATTAATTGATTTTTTCTGCCAGGTCAGTGGCAGGTCACAGAGACTGATGCCACATGTGTGTGAGTGTGCTGCTCATCCCTGCAGCAGCAGCCAGTGCTGATGAGCTGACACTGTCCTAGTCCATTGTGCTGCACCTCCTGGCCCAGGGGACCCGCCACCCTGTCCGCTCACAGGCACAAGTACAGCTCCCAGAAAACAAAGTGGCTTTTTTGGAGCCCTGGTGGGACGCAGACATCGTTGGTGTGTCCAGATCCAAGAGCTCTGCCCCACGTGGTGCCCCACAGCCTGAGTGACCTGAGGCAGGTGGTCCTCAGTGCCTCAGTTTCCCCTCTGGGACAGCCCTAGCATAGTGGGTGGTGGAACGCCAACCACAGCAGATGTTTGCTCTGAGTCGGATGCAGGAAACACAGGAGCAGTGTCAGGTATGGTGTCTGAGCTGTGCAGTGAGGACTGGGGGAGCTGGTCCTGCTACAGAAAATGTGGGGATGAAAGGAAGGAGCTGGTGCTCCATGAGGTCCAGGGTTAAAGCAGAACCATCCCTGCGTATAAAACAGAGATGTTACAGAGCCTGGAAGGGAGCTGGGCGGGTGCTGAGGCAACAGCAGGGGAGACAATGGTGGCTCCTGATGAAGAAGGAGCTGCTGCCAGTGCGGGCCCTCACACAGCCCGTGCAGCTCCCGGCAGAACTATCATCCCTCCCTGTGGGAGAAGCTCCCCGGCCTAACTGGGAGCACTGTGCGGAGTGGCTGCTTCCAGAGGAGCAGATTGCCTTCCTTCCCGGACAGCTGAGGGCTCAGCTGGGGCTCCCCAGGATTTTGGCAGGCTGAGAGAGGTCACAGAGGTGTTCCTGCCTGCAGAGCAGGATCTGCCATAGCTGTGTGAAGACAGGGCAGGAGGGTGGAGGAACACGGCCCCTCTCTGGCCCGAGAACAACCCGCTGCCGTGTCAGGGCTCTTGAGGTGAGCTTGGCTCCAGCCCAGCCAGGCTGGGCCCTGCTGGGCACCATGTGGCATCTTAGAGAGCAGCGATGCTCTGGCACGAGAAGCTCTTCAAGGACGGAGCTTTGACCTGTTCTCTCCGTAAAAGCTGCAGAGGGTTTGCATTAACTCACAAAGAGCAAAACAGATAAGACAGTGACCAGCAAGTGCCAGGTAAGAATTTTTTCTCTGGGGCAAATCCCCCTGCAGCTGCCACCCCCCCTGCTTAATCCCCTCAAAATGCTGACAGGAGTGGGACAAAACCTCTGCCTCTGTTAAGAGCTTTGGCCACACTGCAGTGAAACAAGCTCATTTACAAAGCCTGCAGAGAGCCAGTGACTGCTCCATCCACAGCCCTCCCTGGCTGTGGCTTTGTCCATGTGCTGCTCAGTGCCAAAACCTCTCCCTGTGTCTGGAAGGAGAATGGGCACTGCCAGGCTGGAGCAGGCTGGGATTAGGAGAAACACATCCAATTAACACTTAAAAGCCTGTTCAGGTAGACAAACCATCCCATCCATTTTTGGGCAGAGCCCTTCTGTCCCAGCTGCCAATGCCAAGAGCCACCAGGTGCGGTGGGCACCAGCTGTGGGCATCAACAAAGAGGGGAGCAGACTCCCTATACCTTGATTCCCCCCTGTCTGGAGTTTGGGTGGTCTCAGCTTTCTGAAGGAAGACTCAGGAGGTGCTGGGCTCCTGCAGGATCAGCACCCAGGAGCTGCGAGCAGCTCCCACACCAGGGCAGGGTTGAGCTGCCGGATCCCCTGTGCCATCTGGAGCAGTCACAACAAGGGAGCTATTCTCAGCTCCATTTATACGTCTGCCTGACATCTCTCTTGCTGTCAAAACCAGCTTCCCAAGGCAGTAAACAGTTGTTTGGAAAAGAGCAAGTGGGTGCTGAGCTTGTCTCTGTATCTGAATAAATCCTGCTAATGCCTTGGTAAGGCATGAGGATGGCTGGGTGTGCCAGCAAGAGCAGACAGTGTTTCTATGGCTCAAGAACAAGAGGAGGAATGTCTTCTCCCTGTTCAGAGCAGTTTGGGAGGTAAATGGCACTCAGGAAGAGGGGTCAGGCACTAGGAATCAGCCTGACTGATGGGGAAGGCAGAGGTTGTTGTCCCTGAGGAGCTGGGAGCTTGCTTGCAAGCAGGAGAGGCGCAGCCTTTCCTGCCTTCAGACTCAAGGCTGTTTGCCAAGGGATCTGTATGTGACATATTTTGGGGCACAGCTCTGTCATTTAATCAGTGACTTCTCTCCAGGGGATTTGGTCAGTTGTTGAAGGTGAAAGAAGTGGAGTTGAGCCTCATCCACCATTACTGCTGGTGGAGCAGAGAGAGTGAGCCTGTGTCACCCTCCTTTGAGCTGGAGGAGAGAGTGGACAGCTGCTTGTGTAGAAATCTGTGTTCTGCAAAATATCAGGTCACATCCTTCCCTCATTTGCCCCCTGGTGAGTTGTGAGACCAACAGCACCATCCCTTTGCCATTCTTGATATCCCTTCATAGTGGCAATTGCCTTTCTCACTTTTAGTTCCCTCAAACTCCTGCAAAGGCACAATAATTCAATAATAATTTTTCCAAAATAGCTCCTTGTGCAAAATTTTAGCAGAGTTGGGTAGATCGTGGTCTGTGCTTTCCAACTCAATGGCAATGTTCGTGTTTGCTGACAATTCTTCAGAAAAAAAGACTTTAGCCAGAGCTCGTTGTCTGTGGATTGGATCTCCTTAAGGACATGTATGAACGTCTTTCCACTGACAGCTTACAAGGCTGTGATTTCAGTAAAGGATTGAAAATCCAAACGTGGTGTCAGGCTCATCATGTTTCCCCTGTCTACTCTCAGGATTGAAAGATGCTAAACCCAGAAGTGTTGATTAAAATGCTAAATAGCAGAGGTTCCACAGTTCAGCAGGGGTTGCAGGAAGGTTTGCTGAGGGGGTTATTCGAGGCAGGAGAGGATCACTGGGTGGGAAACAGAGAGCAGTCCCCCAGCCTTGGGCTTGGATAAGCAGTTTCCCTAGGAAACCATCCTGAAAATGGTACATGCCCATTGTGCAGCTTTGGGGGTGGTACTCACCCAGACACGGGCAAGCTCAGATCTGACCCAAGGGGGCATTTGGGGATGGGGAAGCTGCATATTGCACCTATAGCCCTACCCCTGTCTGCTCTCTCCCCATGCAGGCGTTTCTCCTCTGGGAGAGCCCGGCTGCAGCCTCCATCCAAGAGCAGTACTGTGAGAGCCTGCCGCCTGTCACCAACCACACTGGTGAGTGTCCCCCAGCCCCAGGCCACTCGAGCCACCCTCCGGGAATCCAGTGCTTGGGAAAGGGTGTCAGGGGTGTCCCCGGGCTCATCTGTGCTGCATGGATCCTTTTTGGGGAGGTGGGATCTGTGGACGCTGCATCACAGCCCTCTGCTGGTGCTGCTGCAGCCTCCTTGTGACAGTGGAGCAGGTGGAAGGTGCAGATCTCAGGAGATGAAAATGGAGAAAATAAATGTGTGTTGGGCAGAGGGAGAGATGGACAGAGATCAGGGCTGGCTGCCTGTTCTATACCATGCCAGGAGACAGCAGGACTTTGGCGCCTTTGTCCAGCCCCCTCTACCATCCCCCTGCCCAGGGATGATGACTGGAGGTTTTTATTTTTGTGGAGACCACATCACCAGTGCAGTGTGGCCACCATGGCTCTGGGCTCAGCCAACTTTCACCCCCCAGCACTCCTACACAGGTGCTACTGAGCCGTTTGGGAGGCCACCAGTCATGAAGAGCTTTTGGGGACATGGCTATGGCCAGGGCTGGCTCAGCCCTGACAGGTGGGAGCAGCAGGGTCATGGACAGCTCACTCCTACTCAACATTGTACATGGGTTTGATCCAATCAGGTCAGAGCTTGTGCCAAAACTGGCTTTTACCCTATATTCAGGATGTGACTGGGATGTCACCTCAGCACTGACAGGTCTGGTTCAGTGACAGGTTTTGGGGGAGGAGAAGTGTGAGAAGGAGTGAAGCTCACAAGGACAAGGAGAAAAGTCCTCCCCAGCTCTGGGATGCTGCAGTGTTGATTTTCCATGACTTAATGAGAATCAGTGGGCACCAAGGACCTCTGTGTCAGGGTGATGGATGGCCACAGGACTGGGCACTGAGGGATGGCCAAGGGGACCCAGAGCTGAGGGATGGCTGCCCACCACCCATTAACAGCAATATTAACAACTCCTTTTTAATAAATCCCATCTTGGCACCAGCTGATCCAATGTCTGGCCAAACCCAGGCTACCTTGCCCTGCAAGAAGCTTCCCAAGCCCACGAGGAGGAGGCAGAAAGCTAGGGGACAGCAAAGCTGCCTGTGGAATGGCAATGCCTGGATGTCTGTTCAGATAAGAAACTTGGTCATCACTCGTGTTTTGCTCCCTGAAGGTTTCATCACTCTGCTCAGTGAGGGCCTGTCCTTGGCCGTGTTCAGCTGTGAAAAATCCTGACCCAGGGTAGCAGGCAGGTCCCAGAAAACCCTCAGGCCCAGCTTGTGGCCTTTTCCACCCACTGCTGGAACCTCCCAAGCCCCAGGGAGAGATCAGAAAGGGAGGAGAATTTCTGCTGTGGTTTGCTGATGGATTGCCCTGGAATCACCATCATCCTCAAGCACTGAGCACTGCTTTCTGCAAGGATTGGGCTTTACTCATTGGGGATTTATCAGCATGATTCCAAACAGGATTTAGTGCACCTCAGTCTCCATCTCCGTGCAGACGAGAGAACGTGAGGCGTCAGATTTGCAAATTGTCCATTTTCTCTACACATCCAACCTGCAATTCCTGAGCAACTCATTAATTTGGACGGGGCTGGCACACGTGAGAGCCATTTCCAGCTGGAGGATTTAGAAGAGGTGGAGGTGAAACTAATAGTGTTAGATCTGCTTGGGAAGTGGAGTTCAGCACCAGCCCTGGTCCTTGGGGTCCATTTAGGCCCTGTCTGATGGAGACAGTGATTTCTATGGAGGGATATTTACTAAACTGGAAACTTTGATTTGAGCAATTTAACATGAAGAGTTGTTAGGATGATGCTAATGAGAATTGCAGCAGGGCCCTGAGACTTCATTTGTTAATGTCTTCACAACCCTTGGGAAATGACACATGCTGATAACACGAGCCCAGCAGTCCCCCAGCGCATGGCTCAGCAGGAGATCTGCTGGATGCATGGACAGGCACTGCCTTGTGCCTGTGTGCAGCATCCCTCCCCCAAAACACAGCCCAGCATGGGCTCTCCTCCTCTCCTGGGCCACCAGTCTCTTAATCTTTTGGTTTTAAGGAGGCTGTGTAGCTGGACAGTGATGTTATCAGAGTGCCAGCAGTCCCTAGGCATGTGCACTGAGCTGGAAAATCTCTGCCCCAGCAGTGAGGTGGAGGGGTAGAGGCACTCTGGGGTGATGCTGTCCAGGTTCAGGTGGTGCAAACTCTTATCCCAGGACATAGAGCACCTGAGCCTCACAGAGCTCTCCTGTCCTTCCCTCTTATTACCATGGTTTTACCCATTTTTCTTCAAGCCTCCAGTGCAGGGTGATATCCTGGGAATTCAGGCTCATTGGGATGCTCTAACTTGATAGTTTAGGTATCCATCAAAAAATTTTGTCGATGACCCCCTGATTTTGACTGGGACGCAGGGGCACAGCTGGATGCTCTATCAGAAAGCTGCCTCCCACAGTAGCAGTGAAGAGGGAATATCAGGCTGGACTTGAGGTCAACATGGTACATTCAGGAAGTCAGGTCAGCTGCACCCCCAAACTTCCGCAAACCATGAGAGCCTCAGATTAAGCTTGAAAAGGAACACAATGAGGATCAGCATCTCTTGTCTGTGGTGGATAGGTGCTGTCCCAAGGGCTCCCAGCCCATGGACTGATTCAGATTTCTCTGGCTGATGATTTAAACTCCCCAGGTCTGTGTGCAGCTGCTTCTCTCCCTGTCACAACGTCCATCAGAAAGGGACAAGGTCATTTCATCCCCCAGGGTAAAGCATTCCCTGCAGCTGCAGGGCTGCTTCTCTGGGGAGGGAAGGGGGAATCTGAGAAGATGGGAAAGCTTCTTCCTAATTAATAATGAGGCTTTTCCAAAGCAGCTCAGCAGAAAGCACTTGAGCAGAGCGAGCTCGGGGCACTCTCAAGGGGTTGTTTTGCCATTTGTAGCTCTCAAGCCTGGATCAGCCCAAGGAGTTGCCACCCAATTGCTCACATCCCCTTCTTGTCCTGGCTGCACAACCCACTCCTTTAAGCTTTTTATCACAATGAATTCTTATTCTCAGTCCTGTATGTGTGCTCAGGAGAGAGAGGGGAGCACAGAAAATTCCTTGTCAAGAAAGAAATGTTTCATGCCAGTGCCAGTTCACCTAAAGCAAAGAAAAATGACACCAAAGCTAAGCACAAAAAAAGAAATGTCCGTGGGTTTTTAACGGAAGGTTTTTTTCAAGAGGGAAAGGGAGTGTAGCTTTGACTTAAATAAGACAAATCTAATTCTTCCAGATACAGCAAAATCCTGTGGCTAAGAAGCAGTGAGTAATGAGAACATATCCTTCACAGGCACAATCAGATAAGTTTGGTAACACCTTTCACAGCGGGTGAAAATTTGACCACGAGCCTTTCTCCCCACTCCAGCTGAGCTCCCAAAGCTCTGACTCTGCTCCAGCAGCTCACATGCCACTGCTCTTTCATTCACTCACTGACTCCCGTGGGGTGAGTCTGGAATTTAAATTCATAAAGGTCAATTTAACATCAGCGACTTTTTCCTCTTCAGTCTCATTGGCATCTCTCCCACCGAGGCAGAAATATTAATAAAGGAGCTGAGCAAGGGTTAAAGATGCAGCAATGAGTCTAGTCAGGGACTTGAGGGAGAGACATGGTACTGAGCAGTTTTGGGAAACAAAACACTCATCTATATGGAAAATTGTAGTGGTTTAAATATATACTGATGTTGATAAGGCCATTCTCTTCCATCATCTGGGAAACAGGGATCTCAATAGCACTGATATTCATAGATTTTTATGTAGTGGAGGAGGGAAGATGAGGTTTCCCAGTACGAAGCTGTGTGGCACTGGCACATCCCAGTGTGAGCAGCAACTACAGCAGTTAAACTATTCTTTGGACTGGATGCAGTGAAGTCACTGCCAGAGACTGTTCACTTGTAGCCAAACTGGAAAGAAGGCTCTGCTGGGAAAACTCTGCCAGGGAGGGATTTTAATGCTTCATTCACCCACGACCAAATCCCAGCCAGCCCCAGGGAATAAACAACTTCCTGTCACGCTTGGTTATTAACATAACTCCAAACACTCCGTGGTTCATGTCAGGAGAACAAGATAAGCCCCAAACACAACCCACTACATTATATACATTATATACATTATATACATTATATACATTATATACATTATATACATTATACACATTATACACATGCTGTAAAGCTGTACATGGATCATCTTAAGTGACAACATTGAGCAGATGCATCAGATACCAATAGCACAAGCTAGGTATGGTGCCTTTTATTTCTTTTTCTCCAGAGCAGCAACAGACCCAAGGGGATAGTCAGTGACAGTGAATAGCAACAAGCCAAAAATTCATTACAAAGACCCATAGATATCATAATGCTTAATTAGCCTGAGTAATTATTTTACATCAACAGTCTTGGAACTTAAATGCTGGGGAGGATTGCTGGGGATGTTTTAAGGACTGAAGTCTTACAAAGGTAAATAGAAGGCCCCAATGCAACCAAAAGCAGTGCTGGAGGTAGGGTAAGCAAGGATCTACTTTGAGGCAGCCACAGCTGCTCCCAGCCATCCTGAGCATCAACCATTGCTCAGAGGGAAGGCAAAACTCCACCACCCCAATTTCTACCCCATGTTAATATAAATTGTCCCCCAGTTCCATGTCCCTCAATGCCCCAAGGTGCTACTCAAGCATTTAACATCTGAGTGACTCGGCAGCTTGACCCAGCCACCCCTCCCTGGCACCTCAGCACCTGGAAATAAAAGCGTCCATCAAAGGTGCTTGTTTTGGGGCAATGAGGTGTAAAATGAGTCTTTCTTCTTCACCACTCTGGTGAAGCTGCCTGGGAAAGACAAAGAGATTTTTGTGCAATTCCACAGTAGATGCATTAGACACCACAGTGAGTTGTATTTTGATTAGATGTGGAGATGAAGCCCTGATTGCCAATTGTAAATGTTACAGCAGAGACACAGGGGACATTCTCAGGGAGCCAGAGGCTCGAGGCAGAAGCAGCAGTGCAGTCACAAAGGACATCAGGGCTGGACAGAGATAACTATGGTTGAAGAAGAGCCCAGGACAGGTAGTGATATAGGTTAACAATTTTCAGCTGTTAGGCTCTTGAGACACCTTAGATAAATAACCCCATCATTCCCAGCCATGGGAATGAGCCTTTAGTTCAGATTTCCATCATCTCTCCTGCCCCCTCTGCATTGCAGAAGAGAAGAAAGGCTTCTCCCTTCCACACTTCAGAGTTGTGTCTGTGCACAGCAGCAAACTGGGACATTGTGCTGCTGCACAGTTCTCCCCAGTGTAAAGCAGGATGTGTTTACAAGCACAGTTATATCAGCACAACCTTTGCTTTACCCTTCTTCAGAGTATCCCAGCAATGGCTTGAAGGTATGATAATCCTTCAGACCTCCTGGCAGCAGCTCAAGAGCACTGTGGCCACACGTCTGGTACTGCCAGACCAGGATAAACATGCTCCATCCTCTTCAGATTTGCTCAAAATCTTTTGGCAGATTAGCTAGAAGTGGAGAGCTTTACTCTGCCAGGTGTGACATGGTTCCTTGCTTTAGCTCAGAGCCATCTTGGAGGCCTCAGCAAGTGATGGGAGCAGGCTGGAGAAGGATGTTTTCTAGAAACAGATGGGATACTGCTACAGTTATCCTGAGACAGTTATTGTGTTACAGTTGTCTCAGTGTAAGTCCCTGGACAGACACTTTTTCTCCAGAAGAAAATAAATGCTTTATATTGCTTCAAAGCAGCACAACTCAAAGGCAATAGGGTGAGAAAGGATTGGAGCAACTTCCCCTGTGCCACATTCCTTGTCTCAAAGTAGGGCCTGTGTGGTCACTGCTCTGCAGAGAGAGAGAAAAGGCACCAACACACACGGACTTCTTTTGGGGAAAAAAGGCCAACTTTATTGTATGGACAGCCCGGATTTAAAGTGTGTTAGTGCAGCCAGGACAGGACAGGAGCTCATTGGACAATTGGGAAAAACATCCTTGGGACAGCACCTCAGGATGTAACCCACGGCAAAGACACCAGGTGTTAATCTTTATTATGAATTCCACTCTGTTTTTCACCATATTATCACCCTGGGAGACTTCCTCCCTAACTGAAGCTGCAGTCAGCTTGTCAGCCTGGGAATGGAGCTGAGAGTCAGGAGAAATCCAGGCCTGAAAAGGATTTCCAAGCTGTAATTCCCTAGCTCTCTAAATGTGTGTGTCCACAGGCCTGCTCCTTCCTCCTCCAAACAGCATGTTTCTGTATGGGAAGAAGCCACAGTAGGGAGATTGAGTGCAGGTAGGAAACTCACTGACCTTTCTTGCTGTAAATCTGTGAAGACCAAACCTGTGCAGCCAATGGAGCTGAGAAGCCAAAGCATAAGTGTGCAGAGCCTGTGGAATAGTCCCCTGCAAACATGGATGGGCCACCTAGCAGGCAGGGAAGCATTTAGTACTGAAACATCATTTCTGTGCTAAACAGTGCTCTAAATGCTGGGAGCCAGGCACCACTCAGGGGTAGCTGGAGCAGAGAGTTCTCCTGAGCAAAGGGGATGTTGCAGCCCTCATGGCACTCTTTGTCTTCACTGTTTTACTTATCACTTCCCTATCAGGAGGGGTTTTTTACTATTTTCTATATGCTGGAGAGGGCAGAAAGAGCAGCATCTGCTTTCTGCAGCTTTTCTTCATCAAGTTTTTCTCAGTGTAAGCCTGAGAAAAATATTACAGCCACCCACTAGATGAAAACCTGGTGGGACAGAGCTCCAAATGCTGCCAGTGGCAGCACGGGAGTGAAGCACAGGGAGAGGTCCAGGTGCATCCTACAGCCTGACTGAGCATCTCTTCATCTGACTGCAGCTCCAGACCCCAATGTAACCCCCAGCACCACCCCAACCCATGGCATGAGGAGGGCTGAGCTCCTGCTGATACTGGTACTTTCCCTGTGGTGGGACTGGTGGGACCCACTGGGTTTGGTGTCTGGTGAGATCCTGTCGTGCTCTAACAGGAGTGCCAAGCAGCATCACACGAAGTGCCTTGGAGAAAGGTGGAGATATTAAATCCAGCCTTGAGCAGGCATATCACAGAATGATGCACCTCTGTCTGGCTACATCATTCCTGTGGACACACGCATTTAGAGAGCTAGGGAATTACAGCTTGGAAATCCTTTTCAGGCCTGGATTTCTCCTGACTCTCAGCTCCATTCCCAGGCTGACAAGCTGACTGCAGCTTCAGTTAGGGAGGAAGTCTCCTAGGGTGATAATATGGTGAAAAACAGAGTGGAATTCATAATAAAGATTAACACCTGGTGTCTTTGCCGTGGGTTACATCCTGAGGTGCTGTCCCAAGGATGTTTTTCCCAATTGTCCAATGAGCTCCTGTCCTGTCCTAGCTCCACTAATACACTTTAAATCGGGCTGTCCATACAATAAAGTTGGCCTTTTTTCCCCAAAAGAAGTCCGTGTGTGTTGGTGCCTTTTCTCTCTCTCTGCAGAGCAGTAACCACACATTTCCATGACTCTATCTTGTGTTTGGTTATTAATGGCATTGCTGTGGGTTTGTTTTACTGGTGGAAAGTATCATCATTGTTGCTCTCTGGCCCTGCTGACTTTTAATTACTCACTCTTCCTGTTTGTCCTCCCTGAGCAATCTCTGTCTGTCCCCCAGAACAGACCCTGGAATGCAGGAGGGAAACTGAGGCAAAAGAGTATGCAAAGAAAATTGAGTTTGTGTGCAGCCCTACCGGTCCCGGGAGGAGTTGTGATAGCTTCGTGAGCTGCCATGCTCAGTAGTGTGCAAGCCCCATTTTCCTGTGCTGCATTGTTCCAAGTGAAGCTTTCCCGTTCCAGTCATTCACACAGCTTCTCACCTAACAGGGTGCCTAACAGGGAAAGCACTTGCAATTTAACTTTGTCCTTTGTTCAAGTAATTACTGGGGTTTTTTTCCTTTACATGGATGAATGTGATAATAAAATTTTTAACTGTGACCCTCTATTTCTCTGTCAAATTTGGGTCAAAACAACAAAGGAGATCAATAAATTCAAAAGGATGCAGAAAGGCACAGGCACACACATGATAAAAGAGGCACCTTGTTTCCTATATAATGCAGGCTTAAAACAGTTAACTTAAAGGGAAGGTTGCCACAGCAACCCTACACATTAGCAAAGCTAAAAGCAAAGGTCATTGTTAAAATTAATTTCTCCCTACAAGCTATGGGAGGCAGAAGGCAATACTCACCATGCTCTGATACTTCCCTAGCTCACATGCTTGGAAGCTGTTTTCCCTTGCTAAGATACTTGAAGACACCGAAAGCCCTGCAAATTTTCTCTGAGAACATCACAAAATAACAAGAAGCCAATTTTTCAGATAATTGATGAAAACAAATATTCCTCCATAAAAACCTTCAGCAGCAGCAGCATTATTTTCCTTTTTTTCCTTTGGTCGCTCTTTAGCCAGCCCCATCCATAGGAATTTTTGGGAAAGGCATTCATATAACAACCACAAATCCAGGGGAAGAGGAAATGCTGTGTTCTCGCATCCAAGGAGCTGTGAGTTGGGGTGTGTTGTCTTAGGAAATGGCAATTTCTGTCTCTGTGCCAGCAGCACAAACATCTCTGGTACCCAGGAGTGGTTTGGACTGAACTCTGCTCCTTCCAGCATCTCCTGCCCACCCATTTTCTGCTTGTCTTGGATTGTAGTATATGGATATTGCAGCCATTGTGCTTCCAACCTCAATGTGAGATGGAACAGGGGCATATTTAGCTACAGTACATGTTGTTCTAAATATACACAAATTATACATCAAAAATCCTGCAATCTGGCCTACCTAGTGTCTACGTTAGCACACTTGTGTAGCTGGGAAAAGCACATAAATTCTTGAAATCTGAAATAGCAGCAGCTTTGGAGTTTTCTACCCAGGAAAGACTGGAAGAGACCAACGGGAATGGCTGAGAAGGAGATTTTGCAGCCAGGAGGTATGAGGTGTTTGGAGAGGCTTAGAACCAGACTGGACCCACCACTGAGGAAGAGCAAGTCTGGCTTATTGCCTGTTGTGGGGCTAGATGCCAAAGTCATGGCTGAAGGAAGGAGCAGGGCTGGGAAACCAGAGCTAGGGAACCCCAAATGGACTTGGAAGCCAGGTCTAAAACCAAGTTTGTTCCAGAACTTGGCTCAGCCCAGTAGTTTAGACAGGACCAGAGTAATAGCCATGGCCATGATGATTTAACCAGCTCTTGCAAGTCTTGCACAGCCCCCATTTGGTGTCTGCCACGAGGGTTTTCTGGGGGCTGAGCTTGTGGTGACCCAGCAGCTCATCCAGCAGCCCCAGCTCCACAGGCAAATCTTGACCTTTCAACAGCCTAGAAGGGGCCCCCGGTGGCCCAGAGACCTCTGCTAACGCTGTGCTCTTGATCCTTGCAGGGCCCCAGTGCAATGCCTCGGTGGATCTGATCGGCACGTGCTGGCCGCCGAGCGCCGTGGGACAGCTGGTGGCCCGGCCCTGCCCCGAGTACTTCTACGGCGTGCGCTACAACACCACCAGTAAGAGAGAGGGGCAGCGCTGCTGGGGACATGCCAGCAGAGGCTTCTGACACACGAGTGACACCTCTGGGAACAAAGCTCGTCAACCATAAAGAAAACAGAGCCTTAGACTCCAGATTTCAGGGAGGATCGTTTCAGAGAAGCAGCTTTATAAGCAGGTCCTCCTGGGAGGGAGAGGGCTGATGTCCCCATCTTGGGGACAAAGGTAGAGGAGTGATCCTGCCCTGCCCTTGGAGGTGGTACAGGGGTCTGAAGCCCCCAGATGAGCAAAGACCAGAAGACTTTGAACCTTGTCCCCTCCTGGCACAGGTGACTACACTGTCACTGCCAGTGACATGCTGAGAGTAGAGGATGAAGCAATTGCATGTGAAAGGTGCCTGAAGTAGTTCCTAGCATGACGTTGAGTTTCTGATCACCCAAGTGCTGTTTTTGATGAAAGAAACACCTTGCTTCTCACAAAAAACATAATTTTTTCCATCCTGCACATTCTTGCAGCCATGGAGGATGGCACAGACACACAGCTCCTGCTTTGTGGTGCCTCCTGTGCCACTGTAGGAGTCTCTCTGCATTAATCACAACTTGAGCCTGTCTCTGAGCCCTTCCCACGCCATCACCCTGACGAGGCTCATGGTCTCCCATCAATGGAAGCCCAGTCTCACCTGAGTGCTGGCATCACCCCAGTGCTGACACCAACCATAGACTCCCTGGGGCACCTGGGCCATTCCTTCCCAATTAGCAGTGACACCTACTGTCCTTACTGTGAGGCACAAAAGCTCCTAATTCAGAGAGAGAAGTGAAACTTCTTGCTGCCATCTCAGCAGAGATCCTGGGCTGGCACATGATCACCCTAGCAAACAGTGGAGTGAAAAGGAAAAAGAGTCTAACTCGTGCTGATTCTGCTGCATCCCTGCTTGTGGTGAGGAGGTGTTGGGGTCCCCCAGTGCCAAGGGCAGAGCTGGTGCAGACCCAAGGCTCTTGAGCAGGCCTGAAATATTCCAAGGATTTTGGTTCTGCAATTGCGACCAAGGCAGTAGCTGAGCTGCCTTCAAAACAGAAGATGCCACTGACCTGATGCCAGTGCCCTGCACTAGTGACAGTCGGGTCACATGCCTGTGCCCATCCCCATGCTCTGTTAACCTTTGGATGGGCATCCTCTCTTTCAGATAATGGGTACAGGGAATGCCTCACGAACGGGAGCTGGGCAGCACGTGTCAACTACTCCCAGTGCCAGGAGATCCTCAGTGAAGAGGTAGGAGCTTGGGAGCCCCTGGGGTCTTGGCAGGAGGGTGAGAGACACATAATGGAGTTTTGAAAGGCAACAGCATCCAGGCCAGGAATGGCCCGTGGGAGCTGAGGGCTGAGCATGCAGCAGCATCCCAGTGATAAAGTTGCATGTGGCAATTATGATCCCTTCTTGATTTGCATTTTTATTCCCTATCAGAAATAAAGCCATGCCTGTTTCCATCCCCATTAAAAATCTAACAGGATTGGCAGTATGAGGTCCCCAGGGTCTCTGGGTACAGATCAGCCCTGTCACTCTCCTGCAGCTCCCTCCTGACACAGTACTCAGTGAAAACCCTGTCCTTCCCTGCTGGCAATGAAATAAAGAAGATATTTAGGATGTTGAAAGAGATAAAAAAATTACCATCAAGAATTACAAGCCCCTGAGTAGGTCAAGCCACCTCCTTGAAGAGGAAAAGACATACGAGTTTTTCATTTGCAGTTGGTATCAACTTTGGTGTTTAAGATGCTGATATCTCTTGCCAGGAATGGTTTTCTCACTCACTTAATTGCTAATTCACTGATTGGATGAGTGCCTAAGAGCAGGAGTGATCAATTAATTCAATTATCACTCACACTTTCCCTCTGCCCAAATTCATCCCAGCCTCTCAGCTGCCACCAGGGTAATGGCAGGGTGAACTGAGATTTAAGATTTCCAGTGAGCTCCGCTGAGTTCTTGCAGGGTTTCCCCAGAGGATGGGTTGGGATGTCCCAGCATTGAGCTGTCCAGTGAGCTGCTCTGGTACAAGTGGGATGTGAAACCAGGCTGGTTAGCTGTTAACCCACATTAGCCCCATCTCCATCCATTCCCACTGTCCTGTCCCAGAGTGGGGTCCAATTGCTTTCTGAAAAAGGACCCAAAATTTGAGGTGCATCTGCCAAAGGTGATGGGGTGGAGGAGGTGGGTTTGTGCTGGTACTGGGGCTGCTGCTGACCCTCTGTCCATCTCCTCCACTCCCAGAAGAAGAGCAAGCTGCACTACCACATTGCTGTCATCATCAACTACCTGGGCCACTGTGTTTCTCTGGGGGCCCTCCTCGTGGCCTTTGTCCTCTTCATGCGCCTGCGGTGAGTGACAAACCTGCTGCCGTGTTCCTGCGAGGTCATCTCAGGCAGGGATGCACCCAGCTCCTGTGCTTTGCCATCTCCTCCCCCACAGCCACTGCCCTCCAGGCTGGAGGTATTATCCTGCCTGTCTCAGGGTTGATTTTCTTCTGCTGCTTTTTTAAAGCGCCTGGTTACAGAGGCAGAGTGTCCTCCTTGGTGCCTTCTACCTCCTGGTCTTTCTCCTGCCCACCTCACCCAGGGCATGGTCCCAACAGAGACACTCAGCTCCACAAACAGCGCTGTACCCAGTCCCCCTGCTCTGATGGTGCCTTGTTCCACCCCTCTCCAGGAGCATCCGGTGCCTGAGAAACATCATCCACTGGAACCTGATCACAGCCTTCATCCTCCGCAATGCCACGTGGTTTGTGGTGCAGCTCACCATGAACCCAGAGGTGCACGAGAGCAATGTGGTAGGTGCAGCTCTGCCAGGCTGAGCCCAGTCCTGAGCATCTGGGGGGTGTGAGGACCCTGGAGATCACAGAACCACAAAGTGGTTTGGGTCTGAAGGGACCTTAAATTTGGTTCTAACTCCCTTGCTATGGAGAGGGACACCTTCGCTATCCCAGCTTGCACCAAGCCTCATCCAATCTGGCCTGCGATACTTCCAGGGATGGAACAGTCACAACTTCTCTAGGAAACCTGTGCCAGGGCCTCACTACCTTCCCAGGGAAGAATTTCTTCTCTAAAACTACTCTCTTTCAGTTTGAAGTCACTAAGATGTGTCTACAAAAGCAACTTCAGGGGGTGAATAGGGCTAGCTGGAGGCTGGCAGGCACCCATGTGTATGAGAAACATGGGTTTGACTGCTCTGCCAGGGTCTGTGCTGCTTCATGCACTGTTTGCACCACCGTGGCACAGAGTTTGACAAGCTCCACATCTCCTGGCAGGTTTGGTGCCGCTTGGTCACTGCTGCCTACAATTACTTCCACGTCACCAACTTTTTCTGGATGTTTGGCGAGGGTTGCTACCTGCACACAGCCATCGTGCTCACCTACTCCACGGACAAGCTCCGCAAGTGGATGTTCATCTGCATCGGCTGGTGTGAGTGCCAGGCTTCCTCTCACTCAGGGGTACCCAGGGTTTAGTGATGGGTGACACCCCCTCCATCCCCTGCTTCAGTTCTTGCACACAAAGAGCTGCAATAAGGGTGCCAGGAGCAGGAGGATGGGATTTGCATGGACACATCATCTCACTGGGTGGTTTGTATGTGAGAAAAGCCCTGTTATGATGTGGTTTTGTGGTGGTCTTGCACTCTGAGACTCACCTGTGTGTTCTTCTGCAGGTATCCCCTTTCCCATCATCGTTGCCTGGGCCATTGGGAAGCTCTACTACGACAATGAGAAGTGAGCCTGATTGCTCTTATCCTCCATTCTTCTTTCTATCCCAGATCCTCGGGGATCAGTTGTGTCAGGAATTCTGTCAGGGAGGGAAAAAAAGGATGGTATTCTTCCATTCTTTCTTTTATCCCACCTTTCAGTTCTCTGCAGCACAAGCCCTACCCCTGCTTGTTTCTCCTCAAAAAGCAAATGTGATTTTTGAGGGGGAAAAAGAGATTAAACCAGATCTCCTATAATAGGTTTGCTAAATGGAGCTGAGATTCAACCAGAAGAGATATAAATTCCCCCACCTGAGCCATTTTCACAGGCAGCTGCTAATGAAGGTCTTAACAGGTACCTGAGAGTTCATGCCAGAGTGGGAAGTTGAAAGGAGCCCGTTGAGATGAACGGCAGCTTGTTCTGTTTTCCAAAGGTAGTTCTCTCTGCTGACTTCAGAAGCCCCATGCTACTCACACAGGCCCTGATTGAACAACCTTGACAAGGTGCTCCCAGGACAGGGATACACCTGACTGAGCTCCCACAGGGTTTGCGGAGGACAGAGCTGACCCAGACCTGTGTGTGTGAGATTATGGACAATCATGGAGTATCCTGAGCTGAAAGGAACCCACAAGGATCATTGAGTCTGACTCCTGGCCCTTCACAGACACCCCAGCAATCCCACCCTGTGCATCCCTGAGAGCATTGCCCAGAAGCTCCTGGAGCTCTGGCAGTCTCAGGGCTGTAATATTTCCCTGGGGAGCCTGGGCAGTGCCCAGCACCCTCTGGGACGAGAACCTTTTCCTGATCTCCATCCCAAATTCCTCTGTGACAAAACCTCAAGCCATTTCCTTGGGTCCCATCCCTGTTACAGGGAGCAGAGATGGGGGCTGCCCCTGGGGAGGAGCTGCAGCCCCTGGTGAAGTCTAAACTCAGTCTCCTCTGCCCCAGCTGAACATTCCAAGTGCCCTCAGCTGCTTTGCATGTGGCCCCTCCACATTGCTCCCATCTTCATGTCCTTCCTTTGGATGCTCTCTAATGACTTCAGATCTTTCTTATATTGTTGTTCCCAAAACTGCCCTCAGGATGAGGGTGAGGCTGCTCCCATGCAAAAGACAGCGGGGACAGTCACCTGCTTTGTGAGGAGGGTGTCCCTGCTTGTCCTGCAATAACCAGCTCCCACATCCATATGTGGCCCCTAAACACTCTCACAAGCCCACACACACCTCCTTTTACTGGGTTCCCAGGGAAGCTATTCCACAATGGCTGCAGCAGTGTGAGTTCTAGTGCTTTCACCTCACACACAGTGAACTTACAGACTGTGCAAGGACAGGAGTCTATGTAGGTCACTGTCATGTCAGGCTTGTCCCCAACACTGCTTGTCCTTGCCTTGCAGGTGCTGGTTTGGGAAGCGAGCTGGAGTTTATACTGACTATATTTACCAAGGCCCCATGATCCTGGTGCTTCTGGTAAGAGCAAAGTGACCTTGTGTGCTAAATACAGAGTCCCTCTTGTGCAGGTGGGACACAGCTACTTCTGTACAAGGTATTGCCCCGTCCTTCACTCTGCTGGGACTGGTTCTGCTTCCCCACAGCAGCACTGCCCCTCACCCAAACTGCCCCTTGAGCAATTTTGGGCTTGGGGTGGGCTGAAGAAGGAGCCTAGAAACCTCATTCTGACAGGGATGTCCCATCAGAAGACTTCAATGTGCATCAGTAGGTCCCTCCATTCCTGCCCTGGCATTGTTTGGGTGTGGGTGGATGCTTTGCCAAACATTTGCGGAAGCCTGGGATCCTTGACTCCATTCCCTGATCCTGATTCCAATTCTCTGCTCCTGGTCCCCAGCTGAGTAGCAATGCTTGATCCAAGGATCACACGGATGGGGCTTTGTCTTTTGGGGAGGACAAAGATGAGCAGAGGTGGCAGGTCACAAGTTGGGGTTCAACCTGTATTTGCAGGGGGAAATCCAAAGCCCCAAAACTGTTCCTTATGCCTTACCCAATGCTGAGAAAACTCAAGGGAGTAAAAATCACTGGCATGATGGAATAATTGATCCTGCTTCCCATTTCCCTACCTGTCAGGCAGCCAGGCCACTGCTAACTCCTGTCAATTGTGTTCAGCTCCAAAGATGCCTTCCCATTCCCTTATTAGCAATTCAGCAGCCAGGCAGATCCTGGGTGGGATGGCAGCCACTCTGCACCTTAGATTCTTCCTCTCCCTCTACTTTTTCACCTTCAGCCCTTTCTCTAGCACTTGTGCTTCCTTGGCAATCTTGTGGCATGCCCTACTGCCCTGATCCCTTGACCAAACTCCGAAATCTTATTGTTCAAGTGTTTCTAAACAAGGCAGACATCCTCTCATGGTGCATGGAAGGCAGTAGATCAGGTTCAAAAGGAAACACTCTCATTTCCCCTGGCTCCCCCATCTCCCTCCCCCTGCGCCATTGCAAAAGAAATGGGAGGAAATACTGGGGAAACAAACACTAACCAGTGACCCTGTTCCTCCCAGATCAACTTCATCTTTCTATTCAACATTGTCCGAATCCTCATGACAAAGCTCCGAGCTTCAACCACGTCCGAGACAATCCAGTACAGGTAAGAGCATGAGCCACCCTGCAAGAAGCCAACCTAGGAACTGCGTTCTCTTGTGATTAGTGGGGATGGGAACAGCCCCATTAGCCTGGTAGCAAGGGGATAGGAGCATGGAGAGACACCTAAGAGCACTGCAAATCCTCTTTGGAGGTACATGGTCATTACATCTGGCCAGGGAGAGCCTTGTCATGTAGAGTGTGGGTGAGCATTTCTGCCTTTGAAGTGACCCTTTGGGATTTGAGTCTCTTTGCAAAAGCCTGTTCTGGTGGGACGTGATGAGCTCTCCAGGCCGGGAGCTGCAAATCCTGGCATGGAGGTGACAATTAAATCACTGCTTGACAGAAAAGCAAAAGCTGAGGAAGGAGTGATAAATCAATGCCACCCCAACACATCCTTGTAAAGCAGAAGACAGTACTCCCTCAGCACAAGGCAGGAAGATTTAACCCTTCCTTGCCTGTTGGGGAATATTTTGCAGACCACATAGGAGGTGCACAGTCAGAGCTGCTCCCCAAAGTACCTGGAATAGAAAACAATTTGAGCTTCATCATTGCCTCTGTCTGAATCATTTTGTAGGCAGGAATTGGGGAATCTGTGCCAGGTTAAGAGAAGCTGTTTTGAGACGGAGGGTGGCTTTTTCAGCTGAGAATGGAAAAATTCTGGTTCTGTTACTGGGAAATGCCAGCTTTCCTCATCACAGAGTATTGAACTAGGATCAGGGGTTCCGCTTGGGGTAAGCAAAGATAAAGGTTCTGGGAAAAGGCTGATTGGCCCCAGTCAGCAATTCTGAGAGACTTTTGGTTTTCCAGTATTGGCTTCATTTTGGGAGGGTTTATCACCTTTGGACAGGAGAACATTTTCACTTCCCAGAAATATTCTGTGGAACAGGAAAGCTTGGAGAACTTGGTATATTATAAACTGTGCACTTCTGCTTAAACCAGGCAAGGGACAGCCCTGGAGGGTTCCTGCTCACCTTAGATGGTGAAAAGCTGATGTGTCCCCTGCTGCCATGGCTGCCCCTTGGAGAAGCTACACCAGTGAATGTGCTGTACTGTAGTTTTCCAGCTCCCATCCTTGGTTCCCTTCAGCTCCTCCACATCATCAGCCCATTTGTATCAGGGACTCTTCTCTCCTCTAAGACAGAGTGCAAAACAGGTCCCAGACCCCTCCCTGCCCAGCTCAGACTCTCCAGGGATGACCATCTACTGCTGGAATCTGTCCATTAGCAGGATCTTTAAGCAAAAAAGTGATGACTTGGCATTGTTCTTGTCCCCTGATCCAAAGGAATGAGGTGCCAAGCCCCAATCCTTCCCACACTCTCTGTATGAGAGTATAACTACAAAAACTGCACTTATAATCTCATCAAGATATTAAATTAATTACCTGAGATACGGTTTTCACAAACTCATGTTGAAGGGTGTGAATTATTATACCCGCCTTGATTCCTTTTCAGTTAAGCTGTAGATCTGCCAAGCAATCATTCCATGCCAGCTCAAGGTCAGGCCTCTGCCCTCCACTGCCCTTTTCTGGGCGCAAAAGCAGAGCAGGTCCCCAATGCTCAAACCATCCCAGTCCCTTGAGAACTGCACTGGCAAACAGCCCAACTTGGCTCCATCCTCCCCCAGCCACTGGTTTCCAAGTCCCAGCAGACCAGTCCAAGCCGTGCTGGGAGTGGGATGGGTGGAGTCCTTGTGCCCAGGGCTGTGCTGTAGCAGCTCGGGTCCCTGTTCTCTCCCTAGGAAAGCAGTCAAGGCCACACTGGTGCTGCTGCCCTTGCTGGGGATCACCTACATGCTATTCTTTGTCAACCCGGGGGAGGATGAGATCTCCAGGATAGTCTTCATCTACTTCAACTCGTTTCTGGAGTCTTTCCAGGTAATGATCCTCCACACTGGCTTCCTCCCCAGTCCTTTCACCAAGGGATGTGAAGGAGCCCATCCTGGCTGATGCCTCATCCTGCTTCTGCACCCTCCTGAAACCAGACATCCCCAAATCCCAGAGCTATTTCAAAGCTCCTGGCTTGGGGGTACCTGTTGGCTTGTGACTCTGCTGCTTGTCTCCTTCCAGGGCTTCTTTGTCTCTGTCTTCTACTGCTTCCTGAACAGTGAGGTGAGCACAAGGGGCTGGGTTTTTTTGTGGGAGTCTACACCCTTCCTTGTGAGCAGACAAGTTCAGCACGAGACTCTACAGCTGGACAGGGCTTGGAGGGTGCTGGTCCCTAATTCTCCATCTGAAGGTCTTTGGTGATTGAAGTTGGTGCTTCACCTCCAGCCCCAGGTACAGCTGCAGCCACGTATTTTGCCCAGACAGGAATGGCTGCTGTCTGTCTCCTCCTCTGGGGGAGGAAAATCCACTCCCAGGAAGAGATGTTCTCAGGATGCACTTGTATGATTTGGTGCAACAGAGACAAGGGTCCTCCCCATCCCAGGGAAATCCTTCCCCAGGGTGAGCCCCGTACACATGTGGATTGCACATGGATGACATCTCCCAGGCTCTGATTCAAAACACAAACAGCAGAAAGCAAAGGAGCTGAGAGTAGAAGTGGATCCTGGGGCCAAATATTTGGGCAGCTCTTTCCTCTGCCTCCTCCAAATGCTCCCACACCTTTGCTGGCTCAGGAGAGTTTATCCCGCATGAACCTGTTTTGTTACTATTCACATACCATTAATCCATTTTTGGCTGGTGCCTGTGAACAGCCTCAGCGTGGTGATCCATGTCCCTCATTGACCTCGTCCAGGTGCGGTCGGCCGTACGGAAGCGGTGGCACCGGTGGCAGGACAAGCACTCCATCCGTGCCCGTGTGGCCAGGGCCATGTCCATCCCCACGTCCCCGACCCGCGTGAGCTTCCACAGCATCAAGCAATCCACAGCTGTCTGAGCCAGGAGCAAAAGGCCTCGCCGGGAGCCGACGTCCCCATGTGGGGAACCCCTGGGAGGGGGGCACTGCACAGGACCAGGTCCTGCCTGTGGCCCCAGCCCTGCAAGGAGAGCATGAACTCATTTGGTCATGGGACACCTGCACAGCTCCTGCCCCATGTGCTGGGCAGGCCTGGAGGACAAGACAGCTGAGGTGCTGCTTTGTCATCTCCCTGGCAGCTGTGTGACCTGCTGGCATAGCAGAAAGAGCTAGAAGAACCAGGACAGGCTGCAGCAGCTTTCTGCCAGCTCCATCCTGGGCATGATGTCTCATGTCACTGCCTTTATTAGGTTTGTTGAGTTTGAGGTAACAGGATACCAGGACTTTGCTGGGACAACTTATGGGGGTAATTTCCTGAGAAGCTGTGACAACCTTCCAGTGAGCACATGCTGGAATGCTACTGGTGGAGGGTGGAAGTCTCTAGAGGTGCCAAGGTCCTGTGTGTTCGAAGGGGATGGATGGAGAGCCCTGGAGTGATTGTAGATGTTTCTTCATGTGGCTGTGTTTTTGTAGCACTGGGGCAGAGTCTTTCCCCTGTCTCTTGCTGGGTCTCCAGATGTCCTGTAACTGCTGCTTGGTCTGACCAGGTCATTTCTCATCTTGACACCAAAGGTGGGGTAAAGTAATGGCATGGGAGAGGGGAGGGAACTCCCCTGCCATGGAGATGGGTCCTAGGGGCTCTGAACAGCCACATAGAGCAGGCTTGAACTGGAGGGAAGCACAGGAATTAGTTAAATCCTCTGGCCCAGCCCAAATGGATCCACAGGTCTCAGCAAAGCCCTGGACTTCAGGTTGACTCCATGTCCCTGCTCCGAGGGTGGAAAGGTGAGCGAGCCCTGCAGTAGAGCAGTGGCTGAGGTCCCCAAAGGCAGCTACCACAGGGACAGGCTCTGGCTCTGCCCCCTCCTCATTGCCCTGCTTTTACCTGGGCAGGTGGGCCCAGTGCCAAAGCTGTTCCTTGCTCTTGTGCAGGGGATGGGGCCAAACCGTCCCCATGCTGGGGTTAAGTGCCTTGGAGGAGCAGCAGCCTCCTTTCCTCCCTCCCTTCCTATCTCCTTCCCCATTCTGGGGACTCCAGATTGTCCCTGGTTCCCCCTCTCCCACTGCCCTCTTCCGTGTGGCCACTGAAAGCAGCTGAGCAGAGAGGTCCATGCATGTGGAGGGATTTGTCTTGACCTCTTTGGAGGCACCTTTTCCTTGTCCCATACAAGGTCGGGGGATGCCCGGGCAGGTCTGTGGGCTGTCTGGCCTCTGCATCCCAGGGATTTTGCCACTGGGGCCGTACAGTGTCTGGTGTGAGCCCCTTCACACTTCTGTGCCTCAGTTTTCACACGATAAAGAACAGACATACATGTTTCCTGCCCTAGGGAGATTTAAGCATCCTTGAAATTGCAGTATTCTATGATTTCCTCAGGATATACCACCAGAAAGGAATAAAATCTTACATTTTTTTTTATTTAAAGGAAAGCATAGGGAAAAACCTCTGGGTTCTTTCTTCAAACATTTGTGAAATTCAGTAGTTTGGAGTAAATTCTTCCCACTTCCCCTCCTATTTTGATTTTCTTCCTGCATGTCCACAGTGCAGCCAAACTGAAAATATCCTATTGACTCCAATAACCTGCTGGGAACAGCAACAGTTCCCAGTATGGCACAGGGACTACAACAAGGACCATACTCTGCATATGGGGCATGTTTCAGTCTTTGTTCAAGTTCAGCCACTGCCAAGAGCCCCAAAAACTGCCCCTTCTTCAAAATACAGGTGTGAAAAAGACCCCTGGAGTTGTGCAATGGGAAAAGTGGCAGCTCCCAGCACTATGGACACTTTCTACTGGTGCCCTACAAGGAGCAGACCTGTGTCTTCTGTGTCTTGCTGTCTTTGTTGGGTATTTTGGCAGAAGCTAATAAAGGTCTGCTGGCAATGAAGAAGGGGAAATGCCCCAGAGAGCTTTTTTTATCATCCCTGCAAGTAATGTTGCCAAAAAATGTTGTGCTACATGTTCAATTTGGATTTTTCTAAAGTGGGGTCTTTTGGTGGAAAGAAGCTGGAAATTGAAAAGCCAAAGAAAGAAACCCAAACAGAATCTGTGTTCACATCACTGTTTTTCCCTTCTCCTCTTGGTGGTCTGCTCCAACTGACATGACTTTTCTTTCCATAGCTGGAGTGTGTATTCTCAGTCTTGTTTGATTAAAAATACTTCAATTCCTCTTACAAGGACTTTTGGGGCATGTTTATCTTTTGGAAAAGACAACCCTGGCATGGCCTTTCTCCAGTTTCCATAGGAGCCCCTCACACTGCAATGTTCTCAGCATCTAACTGGTCCAGAGGCTTTTTTGTCTCTTTTTACCCCAAAACCACGTGCCCAGAGCATGGAGGTGGCTCTCCACAAAGTTATCCATCTCATCCATGAGAATCCCACATGGGTTTTCCAGACAAGTACCATCAGGGCTGGAGAAAGTCCTCCAGGTTTTCCCTCTTGCCAGGTGAGTTAATACAGAATAAGAATGTGATGTGTTTCACAGCAGGAGGGAGGGCCAATTAAACTCGACTTTCATTTCATACATCAATGTTTACAAGTGAAATTCAGACACAAACAGATTTCTGGTCAAGTTCTTCTGATGCAGAATTAATTTGTTCATCATACAGAGCCTTGGAGGGCACTGTAATTTAGTAAGCACGATACACATAAATAATAATTACAGGTTCCTGCTGATTACATTATTGTATTTAAAGTCATCAAGTAACTCTGAGATTAATGACCTGCCAATCCAGTGCTCTTGACAAGGCTGAAGCCTCTTGGGATCATCCTTTGTTAACCCTTTATGTTATCCTGGTACCTTTCAGGGCTGGGAAAAGCAAAAGGGGAAGCCAGGGGTGGGATCTCATGGTGCTATGGGATATCCCAGTGGGATGATGCACAGGAGCTTCTCCAGCACACTGAGATGGATTTTTATTTAGCTTGTTTATTTGGTTGACACATTAAACCCACCACGGAGATTGTCACCGGCCCTGGAGTCACTTCCCACCCTATGCCCCACCACCTGGGATACCTCCCCAGCAAATCAAGGGCCAGCAATGGAGAAAACCTGCCCTCCAGAGCCTGAATGAAGGCAGAGGGAAGCTCATGATTCTGATTCCTTGTGGAGGATCTGCGCCTTCATTCTCCTTCCCAACCAGGCTGCCTTGTGCAAATATTCCCACTGACAGAGCCAGGACCTGCCAGTTCCATGGCACGTCAATTGGAGAGTTTAAGGCTGGTACTTAAAGCAACGTGGGGCTGTCATTCCCCTTTCTCAGACAACACATAACTGTCTGGTGGTCCACAGCTTTGGGCCATTCCTGGATGTTGAACCCTGCTGTACCTTCCCAGGCAGGTAAAGACTCTGGAAAGGGTGAGAGGTCAGGAGGGAGAGGAAATGTTGTGGCAGGTTCAGTTGTAACTTTCAGCACTGTCTGCCCCAAGATGCCTCTCATCTGTGATGTGCTGTCCTTTGAGCACTCCTATACTGCCAAATAAATATTTCATCCTTTAATTCCAATGCCCCCTCTTTCACTGCTCTCTGCAGTGCGAGCCTTGCGCTGACATTTGTCACCACAGTCACAGTTAAATGGCTCTTAGATACACGTGGTAGTGGGAGACAGGCACCCATGAAAATTTCAAAGGGACATATTTTTCCAATTTAGAGGAAAGTAAAGATTCCATGGCTCAGCCATGGAGAAAAGGATCCTTGAGGAGCCTCCGGATTGTACTGAAGGCAGCAGAGGTGTGTGATCACACAGCTTGCTGGAACTGGCACCTGCACAGAGCAGGGATGGGTTAATCCCACAACCAGGAATTTGTGTTCTCACCCACAACTGAGTCCATTGTCCCAGCTGGCATCCTCATCCAGAAGGATGTGCACCAAGGACTGTCCAGGCTATCCAGGCTTTCCACGTTTGTTTGGAAATAGTCACAGTCCCCAACCACCTGCTCCCAGGAGAGCCTCTGCAAGCAACATGGCTGAGGTCCATGGCTGTCTCCCCTTCCGGGCAGAATTTTCAATGTGAAAGTTCCCTTTAGGCTGCTGAAATCTTTTGCTGAGCCTCCTGCTACTGTGGAAACTGAGGCACAGATTTGCTATGGATTTTGGGAAATACTGGACTCCACTGGCTGAGCACCATCCTGTCAGGTACCTCTGCTGCAGAGCATCCTCCATCCAGGTCTGAGACCTGTTTCAGGAGACATCAGCGTGAAGGAGGCTAGGGACCCCACTCAGCAGCCCAGAGCCTCCTCCTGCCCCAAGGAAATGTCCCAAGCACCCCACCCTGATTCAGCCAACCCCACCAAACATGATTGCTCTGAGCAGCTTCCACTTCCAACCAGATGGCTGATGTATCCAGGTGCCCTGCCGGACCCTAACTTTGGGTGCAGCAGGAGAAGGGTCACAACTTCCCTCACTCAGCACTGTGCCCATGGGGCCAGTACCCAGTGGGCCCAATGCAGATGCTTGAGATCCAGATATCCATGTCCTCTCCTCATCCTTGTCTGCTTCATTTTCTGCCTCCCCATTTTTCATAGAGGCAAATCACCAAGGGCCTGTCCCCATCTGCCCTTCTCAGCACATGATGTTGGTGACATGGTTGTCAAAGCCCAGCCAGCAAAAAGTCTTCGGGGTTTGTGTGCTGAGGGTGGCTGACCTCCAAACATGAGGTGTCAGAGCCCCTGGCTCAGTCCCAAAGGACCTTTTCTGACTGCCAGGGACTATTAACATCTCTCTCCTTCCAGAAGGATGTCAGTTTTATTTGGGATGAAACCAGCCTTTGGAAGAGTAGCTGATCCAGTGGTGTTGCAACCAGTAGGGCCTCCTGACCTGTGCTTGCAGCTCTGGGGGTGCCAGGTGAGGTCTTGGAGGGTGGATGAGGCTCTTCTGCAGTGGGATGACTGGAGAGTCCCAAAGAGCTGGTGGCTCTGAAGAATCCTTTGGGGATGTGAAATATAGGGCAAAAAAAGGAAGCCCTGGGTTAAGCACTTCCAGCAATCCCAATAGCAGAGGAACAATTATTGGCTCAGGAGAAGCCAGAGACCTGGAGAAACACAAACAGGGGAAACTGCAGCCTGAGAATGAAACACTCAAGCATGGAAGCAGGATCTTAATGCAAGTCAGGAAAAAGCACTGTGACTGTTCCAGCTAGTTCAAAAGGAAAATAGGATGAGATATTTAGGAAAAGCCTTGGATTATAGGCAAGAATAATTACATCCTGAATGGAGCTTGAGTAGTACTCCATCACTAACCCAAGCCAGAGTAATAGAAATGCTCACGTTTCTGATTAAAATTATTTGGGTGGCTAAGGGGAGCTATATTTTAATACATTAATGTGCTTAAGGTATATCTAGAGGCTGCAAGTTGTATAATAATAAATAAGCACATAAAGTAGACCTTTTTTCCTTCTGAAGAATGTCCTGCCCCATTTGTATGCAGGGAATGCTCTGTCCAGCTCTGGAGACCCCAAGAAAGAAAGGATATGGAACCTTCTGCAGTGATTCCAGAGGAGGCCATGAAAATGTTCCTCTACTCTGGAGACATGCAAGGAGAGCTGGGGTTGTTCAGCTGGAGAAGGCTCCAGGGAGACCTTAGAGCCCTTTCAGGTGCCCAAAGGGGCTCCAAGAGAGATGGAGAGGGACTTTGGACAAGGGCCTGGAGTAGCAGGAAAAGGGGGAATGGCTTCCCACTGACAGAATTGAGGCTTGACACATAAATCACGAACTGGATGAAAGTGCATCTCACCCACTTCTGCAGCAGTCCCACTGCTCCCACTCAGGACCAGGTGCTCCCAACACAACTGAGTCCACCTGGATGCTGGTCTCCAGCTCCTTATCAAAACTTTTATCAGCTTCCTTGTTTCTTTGGTCAGGGAGGTTCTAAGTCCTTTTCTCCCTGTTGTTAGCCCTTGCACACAAACCCAACCTTAAAATGGATAAACCCCACATATTTTAATTCAGATCAGCTTACAAAGGCTTCATTCATCTCTTTCGACCCCCAGAGTAAAACTTTAGTCTTAAACAATTAATTCTGCTTGGTTTGATTTATTTTTGTCCACAGAAGATATATTTCCTGCCACTAAATTTCCCACCTGTGTGTAATTCCCATGTTTATCCATTTATTTTTCCAAAAGCAGTGCCCCCACACATAATGTGATAGCAAGGAACAAAGCCTAACCCAGCCCCTGGAGATTTTCTCCTATAGAAGTCGCAACTCAGTCATGGTGCACCTAAATTGTGTGGGGAGCTTTGAAGGCCCTGACATAGCCCAAATCATGACAAATCCCAACCTAGCAAAACAAGGCATGAGTCAAGCACTGCTGGAGAGGAGCAAGTGTGGAGCCAGTGCCATGGCAAACAAAGGAAATCTATGCAAAATGGGAAGCAATTAAAAGAGAATTAACCAGGCTGCAGGAGGAGAAAATTGCTTCTTTCAAACCATCTTGATTATAGGGCTGCAATGGCCCAGAGCTCCCATGGCTTATCATCAGCATGAATAGATGAAGAGGCTGTTAATCAGGATTGTCAGAAGCTCTCCCAAAGCCAAACATTCTCACTGGAAGAGGGCTGGCAGGGAACTTTGATGTTCCATAGCTTCCTCTGCTCAGCCCTCACCCATGAATGCGCTGGTCAGAAGAGGCCAGTGGCTTGTTGGTCTTTCCAGAAAAGGGCTTGGGATTTGGTGGTTAGGAAGGTGACATCTCTGGTGGAGCTGGATGGAAATGGACCCTCCACAGCCTGTCCCCATCCCACACAGCCCTTCTCCTTCCCTGACATCCTGAAAGGCACACAGTGTTGGTGCTGTGGGGAGGAGTTTGTCAGACTCCGAAAGCCAAGCTGCAACATGGGCTGATATCTTGCCAAGGTGGGATGGGGCCAGGGTATGGCTGGGAACGGGCAGACGTGTGATTCCTTCCCTTGTCCACCCTCATTCCCCTGGCAGTGACATGGACAGTCACAAGGAGAATAAAAGGCTTAGAAAAGGAGCTATGTGCAGCCAAGGTCAGATTTGGTCCTCTGACCTCCTAAAAGGACAAACCCCTGCTCCGCATCCTGAAGCTCTGGGAAGCAGCTGGGACACCCCTCGTCAGCTCCCTGAAACAGCTCTGGGAGTTTGAAACAAGAATGGAGGGTGGGAAATTACTCTCTATTGCAGCTGAAGTAAGCAAGGAGCAGGTGGGGGTGCACAGCCAGGGTTGCACATAGAAACCAGCCTGTCCTACCAGCTGTCCCCTTTCACTGAGCTCAGATAAACCCCAAAATGGGCACCATTTGGTGGTGCTCAACAGCTGAGCTGCAGCTGCCTCGGTGCCAATTACATACTCTTGCTAATGCCACCGTGCTAATTGCATTAATGGGACACTAATCACACACCTAACGGATATAAACAGGAGCTAATTGCTCTACAGTGACACCGTGCTCCATGCAGAGCAGTCCATCCCTGCGCAGAGCAGTTGTTCCTGCAAGCATCCTGCTGCCCCAGGAGTGTCAGGTCGGCAGCCCCAGGGCTCTCTCCCGGTGCCCCGGGTGAGTGCTGGTGGGCACGGAGTGCCACTCAGCCCTATCTGCGTCTAACCCTCAGCAAGAATAGCCCCTTCAAGATTCATCTGATTCTTTCTGAGGCAAATTAAGCCTCTTGTATGGTGGGGAGGTGTGTTCAGGTGGCAGAGGCATCTGACTGTATATCCATATCACCCGTGGTGAAGGGGTCTGCCAGTGTCCATCAAGGGAGCCTTGCCCTTCTACTGGGCACCCTGGGTATGACCAGAGGCTGTGGGTCCACCCTAGGGACACTCAGTATGCCTGGCAAGAGGGTAGGAAATGGGTTATTCCTGCCTGGAAGGAGCAAGCAGGAGCTGGGTAAGGCACTGACCCTGCTATAGGTCTGCTCAGGTGCTGCATGGACTGTTTTTGCACCGTGTTCTTATTTCTCATGGCCTGCCCCACGCTCCCTGCGCTTCACAGCTGCTTGCTAACACCCATCCCTCAGACTCCCCCAGCTCCCTGCCTCTGGCACATGGAAACGGAGCTGGAATTTCTCAGAGCCTCAACCACAGCTCGTCTTCCCAAGGGATATCACAGCCCGGTGCTAAGCGGGAAGGACACGCAGGTGCTGCCCCACAGGCTCTGTGGCCGCCTGCCCCTTGCTGGAGGGTAATTAATGCCTCTTGACTTGCTCGTGTGACAAACTACAGCGGCAATGAGGGCAGCAGAGCAGGAGCAGGATGCAGCTGGGTGTCCTGGCTTCAAAATCCAGCCTTAGGCAGCTCAGTCGCCCTTGCAGGGTTTGGGATGAGTATAATCCCTAACCACGGCACTAACACGGAGCAGATCACTCTGGGGCTGTCTCTTGTTACAGCCGATCAAAGCAGAGCAGTCCTGGAAATACCCTTAACTCTGACCCTGACGCTGTTCAGGACAAGGAGGAAAAAATGGATTTAGAGGTAACATTTTTCAAATAACTGGAAAGCCTGTTTAGCAGATAGGCTAAAATCTTCTGGAGTCAAAGGTGCATTGAGTTAGGGACTGGACAAAACTCTTCTCAGGGCATGTGGCACAATAAAGGTTGGAATGTTACCATAACAAACCATGAACAAGAGGCAGGTAATCGTCTGTGCCACTGGAAATGAAGCACACATTGTTCCTTTCAACTTGTCCCCGGCAGAGCCTGAGCCAGCAGCTCTGCATCACTGCAGGCAGAGCCGCAAAGCAACTGCGGAGAAAAGCCCGGCTGGGCTCTCCCCGCACTCGGAGAGGGCGATTGCTCGGCGTGAAAGGAATCTTAATGGCATAGGAGGCAGCTGCAACAGCATTTATCACCTGGCAGTCCCTCACAGCAGCACAGGGCTGGAACTGCAGGGAGGGGCAGTGTCAGCGGCTCTCCTCGCTGCAGTGCTCAGGGCATCAACAGTGTCACGGGCTCCTGAAAACGAGACACACAACGCCACTTGTCCAGTTTTTGCTGCAAGAAGATGATGCAGTGTCCCACTGATCTGGCAAACTTGGCCACAGAAGCCACAGTCTAGAGTTGCCCAGCTGTACAAGTCAAAAATATACCTGAGATTCAAATGGTGGAGGAGGAAGTCACAGAATCCTAGAACACCAAAATGGTACTGGATTGGAAGGGACTATCCAGTTCCATACCCCTGCCTTGGGAAGGGACATCTTGTGCTGGGGTTTAGGATTTCTTCCTTTTGTTTTCTTAGGGAATTTTCTCCCATTTTTGTTGCTAAGAAAGAATAACGATCGGTACTTAAGAGAGATAAAAGAAGTAACTTAATTTCAAAGTTATAATACTTCAGAGGGAGGGGGGTTATATTCTCCATTCCAAGGGAGGTTCCCACCTTCCTTGTGATACACTCATCTTTCAATTTCTCAGTCAAGTAAAAGTGTTTCTTTACCCCCTTCCCCACTGACTATTCTTGGATTAGGAATTCCTCAGTGGATGAGAGCAGATGAGAGTCCTAGAAAATGCAAAACAAACCCAACCTAAAAAAAGGCTTTGAAACCGTAAAGAAAGTTAATCCACAAACACTTGAGGTTTATGTTCAAGAAGGAGACAGAGGAGTTCTGTAATTTTATTTGAATAAATGCCATGGGGCATTTCCCATGAGGTCTCTCAAATTGCTAGAGGATGTAGCCTCCTTTTTATCCTAATGTCCCAGTTGTATTTCCCTCTCTCTTTCCCCATTGGCTGAGGTACTTGAGAGCTACAGGATTCCCAAATTGCCTGACACAACTGGCAATTGTACTTCTAACGTGTACCCACCTGTCTTTTTCTTTGTATCACTGTTCTTTTTCTCTGCCTCCAGGAATTTAGGCTTTGGGTGAGCAACAGTTGGTATTAATTAGTGGAATTCCTATAGAATTTGTGGTTCTACCCATTGCTTCTTTCACCTGTCAGTATCTGGGTTTATCAACCAGCAGGCCCACATTTTGTTTATAAAGACACCTCTCTTTCATTCCTTTCAAAAGTAAACTCCCACCCAAATCAGTCTTCTGGGAGGGATCCACATCATGCAATTTTGAAATGTCGCGGCAAAATATTTCAAGCTTGAAGGACAAAAAAAAGTCCTTCTGGATTTTAGGGAAGACTGACAAATTCCACCAGAAGCCCCATACACTTCAGTGTGTGCCAGCACTGCTCATAACACAAAATGCTTTTATCTGAATTCTTATTTCCGGGCTGGGACAGACATTTTCTAGTGGGCACAACCTGGGCAGATCAGCTGCATTTTCCCTCAGAGGAGTATTATTTATTTTCCCACCCCGTTAAACCTTCATGGCTGTACCACATTGTGACCTCTCTCAAAGGAAGGGGCTGCATTTCATTAGCCAGGGGAAAGCACTTAGCTTGCCAAGGAAAATCAATACCTGTCATCTGTATTTATGTATGAGCTTTTATTAATGTGGACTTTGGAGTTGAGCTGATGTTCTCTGTGTCTGTCCCTAATACCTCTTGCTCCACGGGCTCTCCCTGCTTCACTCAATAGCCAATCCTGTTTCCAAAGAGATGCACTTTAAAAATATCTGCACTGCTTCCTTTACCCAAGAGAGTGGAGTTTTTTCAACAATTCAATAATATTCATGTACAATATAACATTATACAATCATATCCTTTGATGCCATGACCAGCTTGATGGTGTTTCTCTTTTCCCCATCACCTTTTTCCTACAATAAAAGGAAAGAATTAGCCAGGGCTCATAAAAAAACTTTCAGTCAAATATATATGTGGGGTTTTTTTTGGTTTTTTTGGGATTGATTACTGCTTTCTTCCTTAATAAAGTATTTCTTTCTTGTTTTTCTTTTCCACTGGAAGATCAAAAGCCCAGGCAGTATTTTATTGGCCAAGTGTTCAGCTTTCAATTGTTGAAAACCTGAGATGTTTTGGTCTGGAAAGTATTTCTAAAGAGCATTTTTAAAACCTCAAAACTCTTCTTAGTATTTAATGTTTTCAGTTAAGATTAACTTTTAAAATGTTCTGGAGCAGATGTAGTCTGGGAGGAGGCTGTGCATTCATCACCTCTGTCTACAGGTCATGTGTTCTCATGGCTTTAGCAGAGTGAGAGCTGAGGATCCCTGGCACATTCCTCCACATCCCAGTTCCACCTGCACAGTGACTTATGGGTTAATTTGAAGCTCCGAGTTGGTTTCACATTCCCTAAGCCCAAGCAGGGATCTCAAGATGGGACATATTAACAAGGCATCTGTTTTGGATAGCAGCAATGCACGAGTGGAGGCAGCTTCCTAACTTGGCATCTCTCCTCAGCAGCAGTGAAAAACAATAAAAAAATAAATTTAAAATTAAAAATTGAATGGGAAGAGAGAAATACAGAGACTAGAGTGTCTTCTGCCTGCAGCTCAGCTGGATCTGCCTTTCTCCCATGGCTCCTGAGGATGTTTTGAAGTCCTGGATGCTCCTGGCCACATCTAGATCCTCTTTCTCTTTCTTAATTCATTCACTGCCCAAGAGTGGACTTAACCTGTGGAGCTGCTGATTTCCGTGTGAAGAATTACTTGATTTAAGCACCCTCATCCCTTGATCCTCCCCATCCCTCTAATCCTTCCCCTGCAAAAAGAAAGTAAAATATGGAAACCACTGGTGGCACCAAGCTTGGCATGCCACAGACAGTGGCATGGAGAAATGGGCCACGGCAGCTGTGGGAGCCTTGATTGCCTTCAAACAGAAAATTAATGACTGAACTTATGTCTCGGAGCTAGGGAGATTTTCTCCTCATTTACTTGAAACTAAAAAGGAGAGGCAAGGTGAGCTTTGCTCACATGGATCCTTGAGGAAATTGATGTGTAAGGGGCTTCTCACTGTGTTGCTTTCCATGGAAGGAATTTCTCAGCAAGTATCAAATGCTGGGAAAATCATGGAGGTGTGACCCCATCCCCTTTTTCTCTATTATATTGCTTTCACCTCCACAAAAATTCTTACAAAATTAGGGGGTTTAATTCATCTGGAAAACTCCCTTCTGCTCCTTTCACTTGAAGGAAAATTGCTGGTGAAGCCTCTTATTCATGGAGGAAAAGCTGGAGGGAGACCCAAGGCATGCCATGCTGGGGCATCTTCATGCCACACCAATGCTTTTCACCTCTTGTTGAACAGAGTGGCAGCTCTGCTGTGTCCTGTGTCATTCTGCAGCAGCTCCTGTTGCAAGGTACGGGGGAGGAGGAAGAATCAGCGGCTTCTGGATGATCCTGAAGCATCACTAGAAGTCACAAAATCATGAAATATCCTGAGTTGGAAGGAACCCACAAGGATCATAGAGTTCAACACTTGGTCCTGCACAGACATCCTAATAATCCCACCCTGTGCATCCCTGGGTCCAAATGCTCCTGGAGCTCTGGCAGCCTCGGGGCTGTGATCATTCCCTGGGGAGCCTGGGCAGTGCTCAGCACCCTCTGGGGGAAAAACTTTTTCCTGATATCCAGCCTAAACTTCTCCTGACACAGCTCAAAAACCAAGCTCCTGCTGAAAAAGCAGCAGCCAGAATAACACAGGGATGGTGTGCACCAGTACAGGCAACTGCTTGAGGATAAAGGAATAAATAGGAGAAAACACCTTCCCAGTGCAAAGCTACTCATCCCGGGTGGAAGTGCCTGTGTTGCCAGGCTCTCCTGGCTGTGACAGCTCCAGGGAGATGGATAAACAGAAAACCACAGCACTGTGACACTATTATCTCCAGGGCCGCCTCTGAGAGACACAAAACTGGTGTCGGCCTCAAAATGAGAAACAATAACCTGGGCTGGCTGCTGACCTGCAGCAGCCAAACACCAAGAGCTGGGCTCCTGCCTGAGGAGCCAGGCACCTGTTCGTTTTCCAAAGCACTGGACACATTGACATGTCTCAGTGAGTTTAGGCAGCTCAGACAGCTCCTCTCACTGTTTTGGAGAGAGAAGGGCACAGACAAAGGAGAATCCCAGTCCTGAAGGCTTTCACTGCACTGTAATTTCATCACACAGGCAGGATGAGCACTCATTGATGGAAGTGAATGTCTGGAGTATTTATTGCTGTCTGAGCCAGCTGTGGTCTATGTGGAGCATCCTTCCTCACAAGGAAATTTCAGAGGGGCTGAAAAGGACTCAGCAAGGAGACTTGTGGAGACCCGGAGTGAGATCAGATGAGAGTTCCCCATAGGATTGTGGCCAGCTGCAGTTTCATGCAGCTTCTGCTGCATCCTGGGTAGTCCATTAACTCTATGTGGAATAATCAGGTTTTCTATCTTCATTAAAATGCAAAGACAATCTCCATGAAGTCACTTCTGCTTGGCAGGAAGATCTTGAGAGAGCCCTGCCTGCACACCTGTAAAATTATAGGCATCACATTAATTCAGCATTCTGACTGCTGGGGAGGGCATCGGATGCTCACATCCACATCCAGCCCTGTGCAGTGCAAGAGCCTCCACATTGGCAGCATCACTTCTGGCCACTTGCTTTGCTCTCACTGGTGGCTCCCCGAGGATGGTAGCTCCAAGGAAGCCCAGCCTGGTCCCTTGAGTTGGGCTGGGCAGTGCAGCTGGAGCATTACCACCCCAGTCACATGGCATGGTGTCACCTGGAAAAGTCAAGGTTATTTAAGAGCATCTCCACTGGCAAAAAAAGCAGGGCTTGGACAGGTGGTTTGATACTTGAAGGTTTGGAACTTGCAGGCTGAAGCTGCCTCAACAACCCTGCAAGCTGTGGGAAGAGCCTGTGATGCCCCTGTCTCAGAGCAACCACAGCTGCTGTGTTCAGCCTTCTGTCCAAACGAGGCAGCTGTGCCAAGCACTGAGCCTTCCTCATCGCCCGGCATTCCCAGAATGCTGGGCATGTCTGGGGATGCAGGCTGTGAGCATGGAGGGCGAGAGACATTATCTTGTTGCTCTGCCAGTAAGAGCTGCAACAAGGCAACCACAGAACAGAATCACAGAATACCCTGAGCTGGAAGGGTCCCCCAAGGATCATCCAGTCCCAACCCCTGTTTCTGCACAGACCTCCCAACAATCCCAGCCTGTCCATCCCTGGCAGTGCTGTCCAAACACTCCTGGAGCTTTGGCAGCCTCAGGGCTGGGACCATTCCCTGGGGAGCCTGGGCAGTGCCAGCACCCTCGGGGGGAAGAACCTTGCCCTGGTATCCAGCCTAACCCTCTCCTGGCACAGCTCCAGCCATTCCCTGGGTCCTCTCCTTGGTCAAAGGTAGCAGAGAGTGGAGCTGCCGCCGGGGAGGAGCTGCAGCCGCTGGTGAGCTCTGCCCTCAGCTTCCTCTGCTCCAGCTGAACAGATCAAGTAACCTTGGCCACTCCTGGTGTGGCCCCTCCAGACCCTTCCCCCTCTTCAAGTCTCTCTTTTGGATACTCTCTAATAACTTTTTATCTTTTTTATATTGTGGTTTCCAAAACTGCCTCCAGACTTGAGGTGCCCCAGCCCAGGGCAGAGCAGGACAATCCCCTATCTCAACCGAGACAACTTTGCCAATAGCTGAGAGAAATTGCTGCTGCAGCCAGACACTGTCTGCCAAGGTACAGCACAGAGCTTATTGTCAGGCTGGTTTGTGTTGGCTTTTCCCTTCCTTAAGGCAGGAGAAAGCCAGTGATGCTGCAGGGTCTTTAAGAGCGGGTTAAATACAACGAACTGCAGGAAACTACAAATCAAGCCATGCCATTGCTCAAAAGCAGAACCTGTTAAAGCCATTTGGGAATTTAAGTTTCATGGGTGGAGGATTTCTTGGCCTGCAGAGAGATATGGGTGAATGTGATAGAGCATTTAAATACCTCTTAGTTGAGTGATAAATAGGAGCTGGAAAGCTAGACTCAGCATGCATAGCATGATCCTATGGACATTTTACTGCTGCCTTTAGCTTCCTCTAGTAATTACTGAACTTACTAACTTAATATCCTTGCTCATTTCCAATTCCCCATTCTCCATTCCTTACAGATGAAGTTTATCTCTAAAACATGCTGAACCAGCCTGTTCAGGCAGATGGTAATGCAGGAAGGAGAAGAAGCAGGAGCACTGGGCCATCCCATCATGACCAGAGGAATGCTCTTCCCAAGGCTGCTGCCCCTCTCCTGCCTGGGATGGAAATTATTTACAATTAGCAATTCCCAGAATGCTTTAGGTTGGAAGGGACTTTAAAGCTCATTTAGTTCCAGCCCGCTGTCATGGGCCAGGACACCTTCCATTATCAGGTTGCTCCAAGCCCCATCCAGCCTGGATTTGGACATTTCCAGGGATGGGATTTAGACCCAAGCATGAACCTTTGTTGACTCACATGCTCCCATGAGAATTTTTTTATCCTTTGATTTTTTGTTCACACAGAAAAAAAAAATTCATCTGCTACAAAACAACAAATATGTTTTTCAACAGGTGAGCAGTAGCAGCAGGTTGCAGAGATTTAATTTACTTTTGTCTTCTCTATCAGGAGAGTGCTTCCCTTACTATACTATATGTGTTTAATTACAATAACTTCTCCTACCTAATTTTTGCCCTATTACCTATTTTTCACTAAGAGTTCACCAGCTGCTCACAAATTGGATTAAACTGGAATTGATTCCACAAGTGTAACCACAGAATCATAGAATTATTTAGGTTGGAAATGAACCATAAGATCATCAAATCCATCAACTTCTCCCCGTCTTCCTCCTCTTTTCTTCCTATTCCTTTTTTTACTCCCCTTTTCCTCGAGGAATTCCTCTGTCACAAAATCCAGCAGCAGTAAATGCCCAGCATTCCTAGCACATGCGTACACATCCATGCTGACGCTCTGTAAGAGGTGTGATGCTTCCAAAATTAAGTTGTCCAGGATTATCCCAATTTAATCACCATTTTTCCAGAGAAAGCTGCTGCTTGAAGACAGGGCTCCAGTCATGCTACCTGTGCCTTTAAGTGGGACTAGTGTAACTCCAGAAAAAATTAATTTAAAATCCATACAGAAGCTGTGGTGGGAAGGACACAGGGATGCCTTTGCTACAGGGCAATGTTTGGGATGTTGTACCCTTGGGTGCTGGCACAGAGCCTTCCCCTGGTCCATGGGATGATGCATCAGCCCCCAACAGCTGGACAGAGAGTTGAGCTTGCAGGGGCTGTTTTTAAATAATTGCACCAAAACATCTTACTATAGACAAGAGTCACATGTGCAGGTGTTTGACTTCAGACAGCTGCCTTGGCTCATTTCCCAATATTCTGTGAGTTTCAGTGGGAATTGATTTCAAAGCTCTGGGACTTACCTGTGAGAAGGGCTCCAGTTCCCAAAGCTCAGCTCCAAAATCAACCAAATGCTTCCAAGAACCTACCTTTCCCTCTGCATTAAGGACATGCTGTTTGGAGGTTGGATCACCTCCCAGCCCTGGCAGTCACCCTCTTATGTGCATCCCCCGGGCTTTCCAGTCCCCTGTTCCCCTGCTCGGGAACACTTAGTCCACCCTGCTTAAGGCTTAATCCCTGCTTCAGCTCTCCTCTTCCCAAAACAACATTAGCAGTGGGAAACAGCACTGAAGGGAGAGACGCCTTTTATCCCGGCTTGAGACAAATTTGGAAGGGAACTTCCAAAGAGATGATTCCCTAAAGGGCAAAATTCAATGGCCCTTCCCCCCACCTTTTCTCCTTCAAGAAAAGTGGAAAAAAACCTGCTTATTTAACAAGTAAAGTATTCACAAGCATAAAAGATTAATAATATGAAACAATAAAACCTCTTGCTGTTCTGAAGTGATGGCAAATTCGAAGTCCTTCTGTAGTTCAGGCAGGGTCTTCTGTGGGTGTTTCTCAGCTCAGTCTCTTACCAGTCCCTCCTGCCACGTCCTGGGCCCTGGCAGGCCACACACATGAGCTCTCCATGGTTTTTCTGGGTTTTCAGTCCAGAGTAGGTTTGAACAGTTCCAGTAAAAGAAGAAGCCACAGTCCGGGGAACTTCTCTGCCTCAGCTAGCTAAAAAGCTAACTAAAAGCAAAGGAGAGGTCTCTCACACTCCATGTCCATGCTGCAGACAACACACACCAAGAGAGAGCCGAAGCTCTTATTTCTGTTTTTGAATAGAGCCACAAAAAAATTCCACCGCTTCCCCGCCCCCCCTCTTCACTCTCAGATCCAGTTTTAAAGGTACAAAACGTATTTCTGGGTTAAACGGACGAATGGGGATACAATTCAACATCATAAAGTCACCCCAGGACAGCTCAAAAGCCTCTCAAAGTGCCAGGCAGGCCCAGAAGCAGCGTGGGGCTCAGCCAGCTGCTCTCTTGCCCCATGCCGGGCTGGCCATAGCAGCAGGACTGAATCAGCTATAGGGCTGAACTGCAGATTTTGTTAACACTGCTGATCTTGGCTAAATCCTTGCCTAACCCAGATCCTGCCTGCTGTTATTGCTTTACAGGCTAATTGACCAGAGCCTGCTGCTGTCTGGGCAGCAAAGGGATCCAGCTCAGCTGCTGCCAAGGGGTGGGAGCAGAGAAGCCAGGAGGGACCAGGGTTTTGCTCGTTGCTTCTGATGAAAAATCCGAGTACTCCCAAATAGGGAACTGGTGCCCTTGGGGCCAAAGCCAAAGCTCACACAGAGGTTGAGCTCAGCCTTATCTAATAAAATATGTGTCGTGCAGTCTGTTGGTGTGGGGGAGGTCAGGAAGGTGCTTGGTGTCCCCAGGAGGTTGTTCAAGGAGCAGCTGCATCTGTGGGAGTATGAGGGAGACCAGATAACCACATAGGAGTGAAATTCTGAGGGTCAGCACACAGGGAATCCACCTCAGCTTCACCAGCTCCCAAAGCCACAAATAGCTGGAGGCGAGGAACACACTTCAAGGATGCTTCTGCTCTTACTCCAGCACTTGGCCACTGATGATGTGCAGTGTGAGAGGAAGTTCCAGTGCAACCCATGAGGATGTTCCTATGCTGGGCAGGACTATGACTGCAATATAGGGACCTGAGCTTGTGGCTGAGCTCCATCCCAGGGCCAAGCTGGAGTTGTGTTGCTGCAGGAGCCCACAGCTTGTGTTTGCTGGAGGAAGGTGATGCAGGAGGGTCTCTGACAGCAGTGTAGACACTCAGGGGTGAGGGCCTCATCCTCCTCCCAGTGTAAATAGGCCTTCAGGCATCAGGGTAATAACTCAGACAGACAGGATTAATCTTTCTTCTCTTGCTGGAAACAGCGAAAAGCAGGAACAGAAAGATCCTGAACCTGCCTTTGACATCAATCAAATATGCATGGAAATAGTTTGGTGGGGGTGACAAATCAGCAGGGAGGACGAGAGCAGGAGGGGCTCATGAATCACAGACCAAGTGTGAGAGAGGGCAGCTGGCTGAGAGGCTAAGAGCAGCAGCCTGAGACCTGGTCCCTGCTCAGCTCTGGAGCCAGAAATGGGACTGGGATATTGCCCATGGATTTCCAGATGTTGTGGAGCAAGTCTGAGCACAGAGCACCTTGGTACCCTCAGATCACCCCCACTAGCTGTCACCCAGTGCTGTCCAAGGCCAAAGCTGAATAATGATGTCCCACGGAGCCACACAGCATTTCTTTGTCCTTCCAGCAGATTCTCAACCACAGCCAGAGACGCACAAAGTGTTACCCTGAGGATCCTTGGCAAGCAACAACGGCTCTGCTGGGCTAAGGCAGGACAGTGACTTGGACCAGCCGTTATGGAGGGGGTGGAGTTGCTCCTCTACCTCATCCCACCAACAATAGACATGAGAGCCAGGATATTAGAGGTGTTTTTTTCCTCACTGACTCCTGGCATTGGAGACCAGCTGGTTCTTGGAGCTCAGCAGATAACTCAGGTGTCCTACTGCTCCACCACCTGCAACTGCAGCTTGCAGATATGATTTTCAGTGCAAACTCTGAGTTGAATGTTATTTAAACTTTTTTTTTAGCAAACAAATCCTCCAAGGACGGGATTTTTTTTCTGCCACTGTTCTCCAGGGAGAAAATATCCCTGAGGGAGTTTGCCTCTCCATCCCACTGGAAGCATCTCAGTTGCCAGTTTCGCCATTCTTTGGGTGTCTACAAGCTAAAAGTACCACGTGTAAAATTAACCTGCTCCCTGTCACTCCTGGTGACTGGGCTGACAGGTGCTCATGAGCTGCACTGGTTGAAATAAAAGTTCCTCAAACAAAACTGAGGGAGATTTGTGATGTCTCAATGTGTTGCACTGTGAAACTGCTGCACAGTGGCAGGAAAGTGCTTTAAAGCACCTGTGAAGGTGATGCCAAATGAAAAATTGTCATCTGGAGTGGGGTGTGCTGGTGCTAGGCTCATAAGCACATCATGTGGTGGGTGAGCAATGGGCTCACACATCAGGCCCAAAGGGTGACAGTGGCTGGGGTCACATCAGACTGGCACCAGTCACTAGTAGGGTCCAGCAGGGCTCCATCCTCAGTCCTGTGGTCTTCAACATCTTAATAAATGGCTGGGATGCAAGACTGGAAGGGATACTAAACAACAGATGAAACTACATTGGGAGGAGCTGTTGACTCTGTCGAGGGCAGAAAGGCCTGCAGAGAGACCTCAACAAATCAGAGAAATGAGCAGTCACCAACTGTGTGAAGTTCAACAAGGGAAAGTGCTGGATTCTGCACCTGGGATGGGGCAACCCTGGACGTGTGGATGGACATCTGGTAAGTTCCAATTCCCTGCCATGGACAGGGACACTTGCACTGTCTTGGAAGGTGTACCTGGGTTTGTTTTTCCTCTCTTTTCTGCTTTGACTCACTGAACAATGCCATCTGGCTTTTCCAAACAGCAGTTTTGCTCATTGTGCCTTCATGGGGATCCATAATAAACACTTCTTTGGTCAATAATGAAAGAGCAAGGAAAATTAGCAGCACTTCTTCCAGGAGCTCATAGCCAGTAAATCCCAGAGAAATGCCATGGAACCCGCACAGGGTTCAGGACTCGTGGGGATGGATCCCAGCATCTTCCATCTTTTTCTCTTTATCTGGAATATTCTTCTTCCTGTGATGCTGAAGGATATCTCTAGGGTAATCTCAGAGCTGCAGCAAAATCCTCCCCAGGTGGCCCAGCCACAGCAGTTGGCCACAGCCCTTCCTGCCAGGATGGATGTGAACCATGGCAGATTACTGGCTCCAGTGTCTTTTTCTGTTCTTCCCAAGAATGATATTTCTCCCTATAAATCGAAGCTTTCCTCAGCAGCTCCTCCACGTATTCCTCACCTCAAGGAAGAGATTTGGCAAAGCTTTAAAATCATCCTAGATTTTGATTTTGGCTGCTTTGAGGTGAAAAGTCAGTCTTCTGGTTCAAAATGTATTTCAATTCTAATTACTAATGTTGATAAAATAAAATAAATATTTAGATGCAAATGGTCCAAGGCAAATGCAACATCACCAATCACTGAACAATTTGGCCAGATTTTTTTTCCCCATTTGAGAAATTTTTCTCTTCCCACTTGAAGCATTAAAACACTTTAAATGTTCAAATTGGCTGACTGCTTTCCATTCAGCCTTGGAATAATCCCATTACTGTAATGCACAATGGTTTCCACTACACCTACAGTGTCTTACTCAGTTGTTACGTGCAGGAGGAGTGACTGTAGGTGATGTAACTGCTCCATCTCCTAGGGGCAATGGATGGACAGCCATCAATGCTACTGCAGGACTGTGAGAGAGAAAGCGTCTGACACAGTGAATGGAGCTTAAAAATGAGAGTGATACGTGGGGTAAAGACGCTATAACTGGCAAGGCTGTAAAGTAAGTGTGTTTCATTCAGCACTGGGTGCACGTTCACCACAAAAGTACACACCTACCACGGTGATTTATCTTGCCTTTAAATATAAAGACGCTACATATTCAAGAAAATTGTGACACAGACTATACATATTTATAACCTTTCCTTGAAAAGGCGGGGTTTATTATAATGAATTCTGGGGAATCATTTCTATAGTCCTTGCCTTTGGCTTCTCTTGGTTGTGTCTGCACAGCGACTTGTGGCAGTCGTGGGCCAGGGGCTTCAGATGAAGGAAAATCTTTTCCTTTGTGTTGAACTTTTCACCTCTGTTTTTCATGCATGCTCCTTAGACCCTTAGCATTTCTCCAGACTACAAAGCCAGGTTTGGCTGGTTTGAGATACTTCAAGCAGTTCATCCTTAATTTTATCAGGGGCCAGTCCTGCTCTTATTAGACCTTCCTAGCTCCCTTTATCAAGAGGAGGGAATATCCATGTTCTGGAGCCATGTCGAGGCTCCAGGGAAGCAGATCCAGTTGGAGTTGTGATGACTCAGCTTCAGGGAGATAATTGCAATCTCCAAGTATCAAGAGATGTCACTGCCAAGGAAGGAAAGGAAATATTTTGTGGTGGGAGAGAGTTCAAAGGGAGCATGGCTGAGCTGCCTGTAAGAAAGCAGAGGTAGGATGATCCAGACTGAGCAGTCATAAAAAGTGTCAGGCTGTAAAAGTGGAAGAGTTAGACACTCCATCATTTGGGATGCTTAGAATTACACCAAACAATATCTGAGTGAGTTCCCCTCAGGAAGCAATCATGCACCAGCTCATCCAGAGCTCTCCAGACTCCCCCACTCTGCTTTTCATGACATTTTCTCAAATAAATAGAGGTGTCAGTAAGAAAATTATTAGATCCCTGTCCCCAGCAGTCCCACAATATCTCCCCTTAATCAGAGCTGCCAAGAGGCTCTGCCAGGCAGGTGAGGGCTGTTTTCCAGGGGATGTGTGACCTCTGTACGGAGGGAAATTGGAGGCACAGCCTCTGAACTCTCATCTCGTGTTCCTGGGACAGCCCTCATAGCACTGCCACAGCCAGCTCCAACACTGACTGCCTGAGGACAAGGGAAGCTGTTTGTCACCACCCTTGTCCTGGCACCTCTGTGTTATTGAGGAATGAATATAAAAGAGCAGGAAAGGGAGAGCCAGAGGTTCCCAGAGGAGCCAGGAAATAATCCTAAAGGTTTGCCATGAGCACCTCATGGGGTGGGCAGCAAGGAGGCTGGCAAAGGTTGGATACTGCCAGATGTGAAAAATCTTTGTAGAGGAAATGCCTTCAAAGGGAGGTAAAGTAAAGCCTTAGCTCCTGACTGATGTGTCTGCAGTGAGCAGCAGAGGAGAAGGTGCCCTTTGCTGGGCTGCCAGATTCTTTCCCGTAAAAGCAACCAAGAAAGCTTCACTGCCACTGCTGAGATGGGCAGAGGTCAGACAGCTCCCAGATCCACTCTCCTGTGAAAAGCAGAGGCTGATGGCCCTTTCTATGCTATATCACCCTGCTGCCTCTTTGGTGTGACTCCCACCCTCCTCCAGCTTGATGGCCCTGGGCTGCACCATGTTCTCTGTACCTTCCATCTGTTCTTTCGTATCTGGGACAGCTGCATCACCTTGCTGCTGTGGCTGAAGACAGGATTTTGGGTACTGCTTTGTGGGTGTAATGTGGGAGGAAAGATCATGGGATCACAGAATATACCAAGCTGGAAGGACCCAAAGACTCATCCAGTCCCACCCCAGCCCTGCACAGACACCCCAACAATCCCACCCTGTCCATCCCTGGCAGTGCTGTCCAAACACTCCTGGAGCTTTGGCAGCCTCAGGGCTGGGACCATTTCCTGGGGAGCCTGGGCAGTGCCAGCACCCTCTGGGGGAAGAACCTTGCCCTGATCCCCATCCCAAATTCTCCTGGCACAGCTCCAGCCATTCCCTGGGTCCTGTCCCTGTCACAGGGAGCAGAGATTGGAGCTGCAGCCCCTGGTGGGCTCTGCCCTCAGCTTCCTCTGCTCCAGCTGAACTGGCCAAGTGCCCTCAGCTGCTCCTCATGTGGCCCCTTCAGATCGTTCTACATGTTCATGTCCCTCTTTTGGATGGAAGAAGACCTAAGAATTGATGGCATGGATGCCATAGACATCTATACCTCTCTGGTCTGCTGGGGCCAAAGTCTTCACCCCTCCACACTCCCTAGGGACTGCTGCATGGAGTACCAGCACCAAGGCTATGATTTGGTACCTGGCTTTGTGTGTTGGTTTATCATAGCCTGGGTTTATTGGTTGGTTGTTTTTTGGGGTTTTTTTTAGTGGGGGGGAAGCCACTGAGGTGACTTCTGTGAAAATCTGCTAGAAACTTCCACTGTATCCGACAGAGCCAATCTCCAATGGCTCTGAAGATGTACATGCTGCTGGCCCAATTCGAGAAGTTGGTAACACCTCTGTGATTACATATTTAAGAAGGAAATCAAAGAGCTCTTCTGAGGGGTGGCGAGGCATGGCCAGCAGCAAGGCCTGCCTGCCTGGCCGGCTCTAGCCAGCTGCCCTGCAGGCAGAAGGGCAGGGCTGGTGGCAGTGCCTTCTTCTGGTCGGTGCCCTGCATGCAAAGAGGCGTTGAGTGGCAGCCAGGGCCCCATGACTGGCACTGGGGGACATGGAGAGCAGTTCCCTGACCCAGAGTGTGAACGAGATCAACTTCTCAGTGCTGCAAAATCCTGCAGAAATCTTTGAACTGGGGGAGTTTGTTGGCAGTGATGCTTACAAGCAGCAGGGGTTCTTTCCTTCTTAGTCAGAAAAAGAGGAGAAAGTGAGGATATGTGGCAGAACACAACATAGCAACAGCACAGTCAGTGAAAGGAAGAGAGGGAGGAGGTGCTCCAAGTGTCCGAGTCAAGATCTCTGCAAGCCGTGGTGAGAACTATAATACAACAAACTGTCCCCCTGTAATTCATGAAGTCCATGGGGGGATGCAGAGATCCACTCACAGCCCGTGACAAAAGGTGCTCATGCCAGAAAGAGTGGATGCTAAAAAGCTGTCATCTAGTGGGAGACAGAGAAAGAAGGCCCCAGCTTCCAGAGATAGAGGGCCTTTGTTTCCAGAGATAAAGGAAGAAGGCCCTTGCTTCCAAACTAGGGCAGCTTATCCTTAAAAGACTGCACCCCATGGACTAGACGGACCCACACCACTGCAGTTTTGGGAAGACTGCTTTGCCCGTGGGAGGGATTCATGTTACAGCAGGTTGGGTGGGACTGCTACTCGTGAAAATTAGAACCACATTGGAGAAGTTCACAGAGAACTGTCTCCCGTGGGAGGGACCCCTCTCATAGCAGAAGAGACTTCTCTCCCTAAGCAAATTGAAAAAAGATTTTGAGTTAAGAACTGACCAGCATTCCCACACCCTGTCTCCCTGTGCTGTTGGTGGGAAGGAGAAGGGGGGAGAAAGGTTGTTTTAAAGGCTTATTTTATTGCTCATTATCCTCCTCTACTCTGTTAATAATACATTTACTTTATACCTTTAAATTCAAGCCTATTTTGCCCTTAGAGTGTTTTCTCCTTACCTCAGTTCATGAGCCCTTTGGGTTTTTTTCCCCCCTCCTCTGCTCAGCTATAGCAGAGGAAAATAAGTTAATAGCTTTTTGTGGATGCCTGGTGTTTAGCCAGTGTCAAATCACGACACTTTGGCAGAAGACAGAATCTTTTTCTCCCGTAGAAGGACACACTGAGATGGAGCAAAGTGACTCAGATGTATTCATCCAAATGATTTCAAGCAGAGCAGACATGGAAAATCCCACTTTCCAGCCCTGAGAAAATAACCCATTCCATAGACCAAACATCCCACCCTATTTGCTAAGCACTGCATTTTTGTCTGCTCTCACTTTCAGAGAGAGGCTAAATTACCCCTAATTACAGCTGAAATTAGAGGAACCATGGCTTCTTCAGCCATCAGGCAAAACCAGTGGAAAGAGGTGCTCTCAGCCATGTCAGGGATTCAGGCTCATGTTTCAAGCTGCCACTTGTCCAGTATCCCATAGCCAGGGCATTGTGTTTGGCTGTGGATTTCCATGCCAGGAGGACAGGATGGTAATACTCAAGACTAAAAGGGGAATATTGAACCTACAAGCCTGAAAATTTGTCTCTCATTTGCTCTCTGGTTTGTGATTTCTCTCCTGCTCTATGTGCCTGACCTGCCAGGCCCTGTGAATTTAAGCAGAGTCTTGTATACATGTGAGAGGCTTCCTCCCAAATGCTCCTGTCCCATGTGTAACCCACTTACTATATTCAAGACTCATCAAAGAAACAAGAAGTAGGGATCACTTGAAGTGCCAGCTATGAACACAGAAGATGCTGCTCTTGGATCAGTGCAAGAGCCTCTTTGGTGGATGACACGATCCTGAAAATGGATTTTATCAAACTGAATAGGCCTCAATGAGAAAGCTCCATTCCTTCATGCTTGGCAGAGGCACCTACAGTCATAAAAATAACTCAGAGAGGATTGAAAAGATTTTCAGTGAAGAGCAGAGACCAGCATTAACTCTGCCCTGGGATAACCCCTGGTGCCACCAGCCCAGGACTGACCACTGCAATTGTTCCCTGCCAGGACTCTGTGCCCTTCACCACCTAAAAATCATAATCCCTCCCAGCCAGAGGGCAAGGAATGGCCTGGCACACAAGGCCCTGCTCAGCCAGCTCTCTCATGAAGATGAATGATCCTATTTGATGTGATGACATGAGCCAGCCAGCAGCTGAGGCCATCTCCCAGCTGCTTTGGGGGCAAAGGCAAGCACTGAGTCTCACATGGATAATCTACATCTGCAGGGAGAGAGAGAAAGAGGCTGCCTAATGATCAACCCTGGGCTGGTAATGAAACTTAGAGCATTTATAATTATTCCCCTGCTCCACCTCCTTCATTAAACAGGAAACATGCAGCATGCAAAGAGCAGCAGGAAACCTGGACGTGCCAGGGGTGAAACCTCAGCAGGACCAGCTGGGCTGGTGCGCAGGGGCAGGTTTATGAGAGGGATTCAGGCCTGGGAATGGCTTCAGGTCCTAAAATAAGAGTGCAAAGCCCTGCTGGGCTTTTGGTATGTACCTGGGTATGTTTGCAAGGAAACCTGCTTCCCCTCTGAAAGAGTAAGAGCACTGTGGAGGGTACCCAGGGGTGAGAATCCCCATCTTTGCAATCCACAGGCACAACACCCCAGCAGAACTCGGCAAAGCTCAGACCTTAAAAGTTAGGAAGAAGCTGCCCAAATAGGAACCAACGTTGCTGCTGTTTCTGGGAAATGAAATCCCCCCACAGAGAAGTTTCCTTTCATTTGGCCAAAACCTTCTCCTCTGATTCTAATCAAAGCCTCACATTCTGCCCCACCTTCTCCCTGGCAGTAGTGGGGTCACTGGGGATATTTTGGCAGGAAATTTCTAAAGGAAATGTCTTCCAGAACAAACCTTTGTGGTGCGAACATATCTATCTCATCAAAATGCTTTGTTCGTCGTCTTATCTTTAAACAAAACCTGCCCAGATGTGCACTGTGCATCTGCACCAGGCTGCACACGCTGCTGAGCCTGCAGCTCACACGAGCCCAGGATACAAATCCAGGCATTTGCTACCCTCTGCTGTCCTTTTCCCGCTATCTCACCTCCCTCTGGCAGAGGCCACCGCTATTTTCATCCCTCCTTTGTCACCTCCTCCCGTGTCACCTGCCATACCGGCATCACCTGCAAATCCTGCCCTGAGCCTCTCCAGGTGCCTTCAGGCTGAGCCTGCTGCCCCCTCAATCCTCTGCTCCCCCAGACTACCCAGCCCCATCTCCCAGATAATTTAATATCCAAAATACAGAGTAACTGCGCTTCCCTTCACCCCCAGCCTGCTCTTTCACACTTTTTTTTTGCTCCCTAGCTGGTCTCCCTGTTCCTTCCCCTACTTTTATGCTGCTTCTCCGTCTGCACTGCTCACAAATATGGAACAGCCCATGGGAGAGCTGGACTCTGCTGAGCACTGAAAGCTCTTCTCAGATCTCAGAGAATGGTCTAGCACCACCAGAGTTGATCCTGAGTGGTATCAGGGCAGCTTCTGCCTTTATTAACAACCCTTAGCCCTTCGCAGGGTAAAACAAGTTAAGGGATGATGGGAAATGCCCACCAATCCCAGATCCCTCGTTTCCAACCATGAAGGGATACACAAACTACTCCTGTATCAATTCTTATTTATAAATGGATTTAGCATGTGGGGGTAACTCACTTTGCTCCTTTGGAGGGAGGGAGATTAATTCCTACTCAGGATGACACGGGATGGTTTTTCCATGTACTTACCATTGGTTGTGCTCTTTGCAAGACAAGCACAGGAATAACAAACACTATAAGGCTGCAAGAAAATGAATCCGTATTCTTGGCATTTTCCTGTGGATGAGCCAAGTTCAGTTTCACATGTGAGCCGGAATTCTGTATTTCAAGCAGGAATTTCTTTGCTATGTAGGAAGGGTATCCCTCCTCCTGCCATCACAGCACGTTCAGTGACTGCTAAACTCATCTGAGAACTCACAAACAAATCCCTTAATGAGCTGATGAGTTGAAATGAACGCAAAACTAGGGAATTTCAAAAATGTTGCACCTGCTTCATATAATTTATATTTTTAGCCAGGTTCCCTCAGGAAATGAGATCCATTGAGTCATTCAAAGTCTGGCCTGGCTGCCTGCCTTCTTTGTAATAACTTCTAAACATGAGTTTCACTCTTTTGATGAAGTGGAGATCTCAAAGGTACTATCAAGTTCCAGCATGTTCAGTAGAAAGATGATCAGAGAGATCCCCATGGTTCAGGCCGCACCACGCAGGAGGGATGCACAGCCCCACCCCACAAACCGCAAGGAAATCTTCATTCCTTCTCCTGCTTGGTTTTATCCCAATTGATTTCAGACCAGACTTGGTTTATTTATGCTAAAACTGTCAGGAAAAAAAAAAAAAAAAAAAAAAAAAGAAGGAAAAAACCTTAGATCTAAGGTGCAGTGCAATTTTTTTTTTTTTTTAGAGGAACATTAAGGATTTTCTTATTCCATTGCTCACCAGGGTGACGTCTTCTCCATAGGCACAGCCTGGAAACAAACATGCTTCCCCAGCCCTGCCCTTTCCTTTGGCTCCAGCCAGGATGAGGGGTGAGGCTGCTCTTGCTGTGTTTGCTCCCCACCCCTCCCAGCCATGAGGCTGGGAGGTGTAAGTTTTTCATGGATTTTCTCATTATTTCATCATTCTGAGAGGACAGGGAGGGAGGGTGGGAGGGAGGGATGTCTTAGCCTGACAAGATTTTCCCCAAGAATAATTGCTGGTGCCTTCTGCTGTCTCTGAGCTGTTGTATGCACTTTATTTCTGTTGGATCTTAAATGAAGTAGTGGGTGTTTTCATATTTCTCTTATTTTTTTCTTTACCTTGCACTGTTTTCTCATAGACACATTTTTTTCACAAGCCAGCAGTATGATCTGAACATATTTACCCTAAAAGCACTTCTCTCTCCCCCTACCTCCCACCTCCAGAAACCCTGGTACAAGTGAGAAGGAGTTTTTAGCTTTACTCTTCCCAAGTTTCTGGCTGTCTGTATATTTAAATTGCTCACTTGTAGATCTCAATATACAATCATAGGAATCTAAACTTCATTTCCAGAACAAACTGCAACATTGGGAAAACACACCCTTCTTAAAAGAGATTCCAATCAAAACTAAGAGATTGCCTGAAGTATTCCAGGCTTTAATCCAAACTTCCTACTGGAAGCTGTTGATGTGCTTTTTAGGATGACCCAAGCTGGCAGGAAGTCCTTCCTAGTGTGTGGCCACACCTTGATCTTTACTCAGCAACTTCTGTCTTCTCTTCCTCTGAGACTTCTGTAAATATAATTTCCCCTCAAAACCATAATTCCCCATTTTCTTCAATATAGTCTTATTTTTTTCAGTTCCACCCCCCCCCCCAACAAGCCAGTTCTAGTTGCCCTCCGTAGATGGAGACCCAGAGTTTTCCTGTTAAAGTGCAAGGCCTTCACCTTCAGTCTGAGTTTCTGGGTTTTCCCTGCCTCTTGCTCTGCTATGATTGCCACCACAAAACGCCTTGAATAGCACTCTCATACTCCTCCACCCCTCTGATCATCTCTCCTAACGTCCTCTCCTTCTAGGATATTCCAGCTGTGTTTCCTCTTCCCAGATTTCTCCGGGGGCCATATTTCCCACCAAGGCCAGGCCTGGTGAGTGTGAGCAAGGTGGGCAGGAAGATGAGGCTGCCCAGCCTGTGAGGCATCACTGCGGTGACAGGGAGAAGCAGCAGAATCCTTGTTGCCATGGTAATGGCATGCTCCACAGTGCCCAGCAGTGCTCCACATGTCTACGCAGCCCCCAGGCGACCCAAGGGACCCTGGGGATGCTTGCTCTGGTGCTTTGGAGTTGTTCAGGTAAAAGATCAGTGTGGAGGTGGATATAATCTACTCTGAGTCCTTGAAAGACTGCCTGGAGCCTTGGAGAGGAACTGGAGCGAGGTGAGCACTCCCTGAGCTGGGCCTGAGCACTGGCCCTCTGCTTTGCCCCTTGGGGATCCACTGTCCTTGCCTTGGAACCTCCCAGCCACTGTGCCTGCATGCCAGCACTTCCCCATCTCCAGCTGGGAACACCAAGAGGTGAGACCTGGAGAGCTCTCCTGGACCTCCCTTACCCACAGCTCCTCTCTCCTGGAGCTCTCCACATCCAGCCTGTGTCCAGGTGCTGGTGACAGGACCCTTCCCTCTCTGCCCACTCTGCCAATGACTTGGGCAGAGGATATGGCTTCCCAGTCACATCCAACATGAGCAGAGGTGTCCCAGTCTGACTCTGGTCTCCACAGTTCTGCTTACCACAGAGTCACTTCCTGCCAGTTATTTCAACAGTTCCTGGCATTTTCTCTCCTCTAAGCGCATAAACAGCCTCAACTCTGTCTGTAGGATGGTCCCAGGTGGAGCTGCATCCACTCACATGTCACAGAGGTTCCCAGCTTACCCCAGTGAATTCCCAGCTCTCCTCAGTTCCAGGCCTGCTCTCTGCAATGCCTTGAAATTCCTTAAATGAGTCCCCAGCATTTATCTCTCTCTCTGTCCTGGGCCCTGTTTTCATCCACAGGGAGGTCAGCCTGGACTCACTGCCAAAAGCCTGCTGGGATGGAGGTGGTTGATCCCGCCTGCTGCTGGGCAGGGCAGGGCAAGGCAAGGCAGGCGGGTCCTGGCTCCTCTCAGCTGTGATGGGCTCTGCTCCCATGAGAAAAGAGCGGGGCAGGAGGGAAAGCAGCCCCTAAGGAAGGAGCAGGTCTGTGAAGCAGGTGAGGGGCACATAAAACTCAGATCTCATGAGATCTGGCATCTCCCCAACCACTTCACAATAGCTGAAATGTCCAGCGAGGGAGAAGAGGTACACCCTTCTCTCTGAGTTATTCTTCCCAAATAGCTCTGACTGCAACCACTTTCTTTGCTAATAAAGACTGGCTTCTAATTGACCTCTTCAACACTGGCTGCTCCAGACACAGTGGGATTTGGGAGTTAGTAGGAGACCCATACAGGTTAAATCAGGTGAGAAAAAGCCACATTGCCAGTCAATCTTGCACTCAGTTTTCTTCCCATACCACAACACTGAAAAAGCAGCCCCAGGGAAGAGCTAAAGGCAGAGCATTTACTAGGGTCAAGGTTCATAGGACAGAGCAAGAGAAAGCACAACCTCAATTATCTTCATTTTCAGAGCCAGGTCTTGTGATGTGGGGACGTAGGGCTTTGGGAAGAATTTCCACCTTCTTGACCTCAGAGATTGGTGTATGCAGCTGGAATTTTGCTGAGCCCACTGGCTGCCAGAGAGTCCAGAAGAGGGCAGCAATACTGTGCAGGAAGCTGGCACTTTTAACAGAAACTGAGTTTTTCTATAGGAAAGAAATTCTGGATCTAAAATGCAGGAGGCACGGGGTCTTGTTCGGCTTTTTAGCATAGAACAAAACTCAGAGCAGGGGCATTGGCCTAGCTCCAGGCTTGTGCTCAGTAGTTTCAGGGCATGAAGCTGTCCCAAGAAATTTCACAGAAGTATGGGATGGCAACTGTTTGCTGAGATTCAACAAAGAAAAAAGTAGTGTAATTCATCCACAGCATCCTGGGCAGGAATGCTAGGAGCTGCCTGGAGCTGAGAGGAGGGAGAGGAGCAAAGTGTTTTGAGTCTTCACCAGCCTTCCTTCACTGAGAGGGTGTCACAGGCTGCCCAGGGAAGTGGTAGATTCAACATCCCTGGAGCTGTTCAAAAAACACAGATGTAGCATTTGTGGACATGGGTTTTGGTGGGCTTGGCAGTGCTGGGGGAATGGTTGGACTTGATCTTGGAGGGCTTTTACAACCTGAGCAATTCTGTGGAGGTGGAGTAGGGGATGAGTATGTGGTGTGTGAGGGCAGGAGGTTTCCTGTGGTTCCCTATACAGCTCCACAGTTCTGCTGCTTCTCACAGCTCTTCAGTCTATGGGGCTGCAGCAGAGGATTAAACACAACTTTGGCATCAGCAGGCTGAAGGTGTAGAAAAAGGGAGTGCCAGCTTCCAGGACCTCTGAATCAGGGAGAGTGGAGACCTTGAGGAAAGGAAATGGGAGAAGAGTTGAGTCAGTTCTGGGTCTGCCCCCTAAAGTTTCTCTGCTGGGCTGGAGATGAAGCCCCTAGAGGAAATTTGCATTTCCTGAAAAACAGGAACAGAGAAGCACTGGAGCTCCTTCTCTGCTGTGGAGTCTGGATGTGCTCAACTTCCTTAATCACTCCCACCTTCTCTCCTCTGCAAAATCCTGAAGGGGGCTGCATTGCCCAGGCTCCCCAGGGAATGGTCCCAGCCCCGAGGCTGCCAGAGCTCCAGGAGTGTTTGGACAGCACTGCCAGGGATGGACAGGGTGGGATTGCTGGGGTGTCTGTGCAGGAACAGGGGTTGGACTTGATGATCCTGTGGGTCCCTTCTTACTCAGGGTATTCTGGGATTCTATGAAACCCCCTTTGGAATGACCCTGCAGGGCTGCAGCCCGAGCCACCACCATGCTAATGAAGCACAGCTAATGCCCCTCTGCTGCTTTGAGGAGGCTGAGATGGTGCCAGGGACCCAGCAGAGTGTGATGAGGCCGGCTTGGCACAGCCTGGCATGAGGAGGCAGCAGCAACTGCTGCCAAACTCAGCTCAGCTTGCAGGGAACAGATTCTTTCTGACTAATCTTGAGACAAGTGTAATTAGCAGGTCTGTAGTGGGGGCTGGGGGCAGGGGCTGTGGCTCTCGCTTGTCCCTGGCTGGGTGGGCTGGACTGGGAGTTCACAGATCACACAATAATCCGAGTTGGAAGGGACCCACAAGGATCATTGGGTCCAGGTTGATGAGGAAGGAGTGGGTGGCTCTCAATACGAGCTGATTCAATCCCTGCAATCCAGGGCTGAGCAAAAAGCCTGGCAGTGAAATTCTCAATGCCCAAGTCAGCCTCCTCCTGGAAGGTTCAAAGAATTGGGCCATGGAAGAGGTTTGAGCAGAGCAGGACTGGTGGCCTGGAGATGGGCAGTTGTCCAGCATGGCTGAAACAAGCCCAGGTCTGGCACACAGGTCTGTCAATGCCCTGTCCTAGGATTCGTTAAACCCTCTCTTGATTCATCATGTTTTGTGAGTTCCTGGAGCTTCCCTGCACCATGTGATAGTTTAAACCCCCTGCCTTCCTAATCAATATGATAAACAAAGTCTGCTCCTGTTTGGGTTTAATTCAAAAGCCTGTTAAGCACTCACGTTACTTTCAGCATCTGGGGTTGTTTGTGTCAGTGTAGGTTTAGATGCTTCCCTGGACTGGGATCTAAGAAAGAGACCAAGATCATTAGGAAAACCACAGGGATTTTTGGTGTGGGGTGATAAGGCAGTAAGTGGCAGCAACACAACTATTTGTAATCATCTGCCCACACTGCTGCTTAACCAGACTGAGATAACTAATTGATGCTTATGTTTGCAAGCAATCGTCTTGAAAATATTTTAATTTATGTTAGATTTCAGTCCTGCTGGATCCAAAAAGGTCTTCTGTTAGAGCAATTCTGTGCATATATGTGCATATAATAGAACGTTTTCAGTAGTAATTCAGGAACCAAAGTTTTGTCTTTCCTAGATCCCAGTAAATGCCATTTATTTAAAAAAAAAAAAAAAAAAAAAAAAAAGAGTAGTTTGGTCCAGAATTTATTTTATACCTAAAATTCAACCAGGACACTGTGATGAACTCATGAACTCTATGGGGAAAATGCAATGGGAAAATCTGATTGTCCAGAACAAAAAACAAATAAAATGTACAGGATAAATAGAAGTACTAATTTCAAATGGGAAACACAAAAGATTTCAGCACGAAATCATCAGAGCTGACAGCTTTATAGGTGGGGAGAGGTTTTCCTTTGAAAATGAAAATATGGTGAAATTTCTCAAACTTATGGAGGTCACAGAGTCAGGGGGAAAGTGCCAGGGGGAAAGTGCCAAGTACAGCTGATGCCCAGTGCTCTGCAGGGGCCTGAATCCAGCCCAGGAAAGCTCTATCTCTTCAGTAAATTCAGGAATGAGACCTTCTCCCCAAGATGCCAAACCTTTCCTTGCATGTACCTCTTCCCTCATCTTCCCTTCCACCATCAGCAACTGTATACCCCAAAGCATGTCCTGGCTTTGTGTATTTGGGAATAGCTGTTCAGGTAGAAAGGCTGGGGACTGCCCTTAAATATTGCAGTTTTGCTCCTATGCCGATTTTAATTTTCAATTTTCTTTACCTCCGTGCTGTGGAATGGGCACTTCACAGATCCACATGAGGACAGGCAAAGCAGAGCTGAATTGGACCCTCCTGTTGCGTGTTGGTATCCATGACAACTGCTCCTTTCTGTGCTCTCAGGAATTGTTTAAACTATCTTCCTGCATCAGAGCCCCCCTTGCTGGGGGTCTGAGGGGGCCAAAGGGCTGTAGTGCATGTCCTGAAGGTACATGGGATGAGCCGGGGGGGCACACAGCTGAGATGCTCCAGAGGAAAATCTACATAGTGCCTTCAGCATTCTAGCATCAGTGGTGATAGACAGACATTCCAGAGGGTGAGGCATTGAAGCAATTTGGTCTAGTAGAAGGTGGCAGGGAAATGAGATGATCTTCAAAATGCTTTCCAACCCAAATAATTTTAAGGCTCTCTCCCACAGAGAGCTCCTGCAGAAAGCAGAAAACTCAGTCTTGACCCTCCCCAGAGGAAAATGTCTCCTTTGCAGTGCTTTGATCCCAGAGCTGGAGACAGCACTCTTTGAAGAAATGAGATTTAGAGATTTTTCTGTGCAGACAATAAATCACAGAAGCTATTCACTTTGAACTCACCCAAAATATGACTAAATACAGAGCTGCTCCAGTATCTCGAGTGGAGGACAGAGCTAATTGTCTGAATGTTGATGGGCAAAGGGCTGTTTTGCCAACTGCTGTCAGTAGGCAGCAATTAATTAAAAGTGTTCCTAGGTCATTTTGCATATCTTTTCTTCCAAGCTCAAAAGGACCATGAACCACTTGGTCTGCTCTTCCTCCTCCAAGCATACAACACTTACTGTCATATGCAAGATGAAGGAGATAATTAATGCACTTTGCTCACTGTTGAGGAGTTTTCAGCTGGACATTGTCTTTTTTTGAGTATCATGCCTTTAAAGATGACAAATTAGAGAGGCCCCTGCCTGAACCATTCCCTCCACAGAACTGCGGGGTCAAGTGTGTTCGGGTCAGGTCAGAAAGGGTTAAAAGGGCAGGGTTTTACCTGTCCCAGAAAGAGTGTTTAATAAATGACTGTTCACATACACTGAAAGACAAGTGAGCACATCAGCATAATTTATGGAATCATAGATTAATGTGTTGGATTGGGACTTAAAAATCATCTAGTTCCAACCTCCCGCATGGGCCTTCCACTAGACCAGGCAGGGTTTTTGGCTGGATATTAGATTATCATACAATGAGAATTAGATTACTGAACACAGATGACAGTGAGTGCTACCTTAAAGTGGTTTCTCTGAGGGTTTAAGCTCTCTGAGAAGCAGTGGTTTATCAGAGGAGTTGATTTTAAGTGAAACCACCGGGAGCTCAAGTTGCTCACCTCTCCACCATGTACCACAGTGGTTCTATGCTTAGCATCATGTTCTGAGGCAGCTTTGCTGGAGCTTTATTGTCCTGGGCAGGAAGGTACTGGGTTTCGTTGCACAGCCCTTCTGGGGCTGTAATTAGTGGCTGTGATTATTTCAGCACTGCAGGGTTTGTTTTGCATTGCACAGACTTGGTGGGGAGGGGGGTCAGAGCAAGGATCTGATGGGTCACTGATGTGGCTGGAGGAAGAAGCCAAGTCATCCACAGCCCTCTTGCTGCACTTTTGTGATTCCTGCAGATAGTGCAGAGCAGGCAAAGCAGTCACAATTAAAACAATGCCTATTCAAGATGAAATTATAATTACTGAGGTGTTTTTATGCAAATCTGGCAAAGCACTGAGGAGCTGAATCACCACCCTGAATCTTCTGGTGCAAAGGCTGTTCTTAACTATAGGTACGGCTCAATGCAATACAATGTTCATGTTTCTATTTTAGTTCTTTTTATTTTATTGCCTCTTTTCTGCTTTTTGTTGTTTTTAGGATAAGTTACATCCTGCTAAGCATGCTGTGAACTCTTACAGTGATTTCTCTGTAGATGTTGAGTGAAATGCTTCCAGCCAGATGACAGAGGCAGAGCAGCCAGACTCTCCTGGCTGTTGTCCCTGGGCTGGGCTGTGTTTTGTGGTGCTCAGCTGACCTTGAGTGACCACAATGGGTAGGTGGTGCCAGCAGCAGATTCTTTCTGCAGCACTCTTCACCCAACCCTTAAGTTTCCTCTAGCATATCTGACCCATCACATCTGAGTCACCTCAAAAAAAAAACCCCACAAAGCAATGTCTCACTTAACACAGTCCAGGGAAATGGGTGCTCTTCTGTCAAGACCCTCAAGCCTTTCCTCCTAACACAGTCTACACCTTTTCCCCCCCCATGCTCTTGCCCAGAGCAGCTTGATGGTTTGATCACTGCATTTGTTCACTTGTTTCTGCATTTGAAGCAAGGATTTCTGTGGTCACACAAGGCAAAGGGATAACTTGGCTGGATAATGTTGCTACAAGCTTGAGAATATCAGCATCATACCTATTTCTTAGGAGCTTGCTGTCACTTGATCTGACTGCTTGCTTGGCAACTTCGCAGGAACACCTTCCTCACCCAGAAGAAAGTGTGGGTCCCACAGGCTTGGTGGCCATGGTTGTGTGATTCAGAGAATCCTGTAATATCCTGAGCTGGAAGCAGCACACAAGATCATCGGGTTTAACTCCTGGCCCTGCACAGACACCTCAACAATCCCACCCTGTCCATCCCTGGCAGTGCTGCCCAAACACTCCTGGAGCTCTGGCAGCCTCGGGGCTGGGACCATTCCCTGGGGAGCCTGGGCAGTGCCAGCACCCTCTGGGGGAAGAACCTTGCCCTGATCCCCATCCCAAATTCTCCTGGCACAGCTCCAGCCATTCCCTGGGTCCTGTCTCTGTCACAGGAAGCAGAGATCAGAGCTGCCCTGAGGGGCGAGCTGCAGCCCCCAGTAAGTCTCCACTCAAGTCTCATCTCCTCCAGCTGAATAGCCAAATTACCTCAGCTGCTTCTTGTGTGGCCCCTCCAGACCCTTCCCCATCTTCATAGTCCTCCTTTGGACACTTTTAAATAGCTTTTTATCATTAAAAGCAATATATCTTTATATTAATGTCCTTAAGAAAGAGATGAATCCCATCTAGAGAGCAGGAATATTTCTTGTTGGTTACAAGTGCAGTTGTGGGTCTTACAGCAGCAAGTGCAGTTACAATCTCCTGAGAGCAGTCAGGAATGTCTCACCCTGGCTGATAGAGGCACAGGCTCACTTCTAGCAGTCTCCAAAAATATTCCACTGGGAACCGATCTTGGTCTAATAGCATGGTTGGGCCCCCTGGGAAGTATCAAGTTGAAATGCAGCACTATAATTAAAAACTAACAGCTTAAATAAGGAGAGGGTGCTGGGAGGCTGGGAACACATCCTCTCCCCTAGCAGAGCCGCGGGCGTGGGCAGGTAAGGCAAACACTGCCGGGAGGAATTAGTGCCAGCGAGGGGGGATGTCAAACAGCTGTCGGCAGCGGTTCTGATCCAGGCAGGGACCTGTCGGGAGCCACAGTCCCTGTGGCACACGGGGCTGTGGGAGGAACTCAGTCAGTGTGGCACAGAGGGACTGTTGGGGAAACGCAATCGGTTCAGCACAGAGATCTTGTTACTAGTGTTTTTCCATTCCACAGAACAGTGTACTGGGATAGAGTGATACTTTTGTCCTTATCTTCGGGAAGGTAAGGAGGACTGTCGGTGGAAGCAGCTGAGTTATGATGTTTCCTATTGCTGACCAGTGACACAAGTTTGACTCCACTTCGCCAGTGAGCCTGTGGCAGGAAACAAAGCTGCTGTGGTTGAGCTGCAGCCAGTACACTGCTGGTGGCCGGAGTCCTCTTGAGCTTCTCTTCCTCTTGCCAGCTGGGAGATAACTGGGAATGGGCAGCAATTCAGACTAGAAGGTGTTGTCATCAGTTAAAGACTTTGCTCTGTGTGTAATGGTCAGGCTGGTGTCCACATCAATGTCTTCCATTCCTCTTCCTCCCCTCTACCACTTCCTTGACCACCAGTAAATGCATCTCTGTTTCCTTCAGCCAGGCCCATGAGGAAAGGAAGAAAGCTGTGGCCAAGCCAAATGATTGTATTTCAATGGGAAATAAACAGATGGAACAGACAGATGGGAGAACAAAGCTACATATATATATGTATATATATTTATTGCACAGATATTTAATAACCAGTAAAATGGGTCCTGGACCACAAGAATCTCAGGCATGAGTTGCCATGGCAATGTGCACACAATTCCAATGAGATGCAGGAAAGAAATCTTTTGTGTTGTTAGGAAGCCTTCTAAAATAAAAATAAATGAGATTTAAATGAGTGATTACAGCTGCTTCAAGGAGCACCTGCCAAAAGCTCGGGGCCAGACCATGTACCAGACTATGGTGGGTTGTCTTTGATATTTTTTTATGCAACAGTGGCAGAATGTCCTTTGGAGTCCAAGCTGAGGAGCAAGAGGAGGAAAGATTGCCATTGGTTATTCAGGTATCAGCCTGGGGACACTGAAGCCTGCTCAGGCAAAAGTGGGTTAAAATTTCAGGGCTTAGATGACATAAAAATAGCAGATTTATAGAGATATGAGCCACTACCTGCCCTGTGTTGGCCTGACATTGAGGTCAATATTGCTGCAAGTGATAAAAAGGTGAATCTAGTTCTCTCTGAATTTTTCATAACTGAGGCCCTGGGAGAACACAGTGTGTTGGATGATTACATTGGTGAGGCTGCAACATAAGGCTTGTTGGAGCTTTCATGTATTGCCAACTATCCCTGTGAGAGATTGGAATAGGATAGAAATATTCAGTCTCACTATTTCATAGTTCTGGTTGGGGTGATATCACAGAATCATCCAGGTTGGAAAAGACATCTAAGATCATTGAGCCCACCCTGTGCCCAATCCCCACCTTGTCACCCAGCCCAGAGAACTGAGTGCCATGTTCAGTCCTTCCTTGGACATTTCCAGGGATTGAGACTTCACCACTTCCCTGGGCAGCCCCTGCCAAGTCTGACCACCCTTTCAGTGAAGAAATCCCTCCTGATGTCCAACCTGAACCTTCCCTAGCATAGCTTTAGACTAAGTCCTTTTATCCATCTCAGTCTGTCATCTCCTGTAGCTGGGCTTGCTGGGCTCTCCACAAATACATTCCCCAAGTGGCCAAATCTCTCTTTGTTTTTCCCTGGATTTTCACATCCCATCAGTCCTCACAGACACAGTTCTTGATCTCTTTCCTGAAAAACTTGTTCTGCATATGTCACAGATGAACGACTGTCACAAAGTCTTTGCCTACTCACGTGTGTTTCCAGAGTTGGATGGTGTTCTGTGTTCAGGGTCAGTACAGTTTCTTCATTACGAGCATTACCCTGAGTCCTAAAAGCAGGATTCTGAACCTGCCTTTAGCTTCTGGCTGCGGTAACCTCTGAGATGCCCCAGGAGGTTCTCTGGGTCTTTTCCACTGGTGCTGTGATGGAGCTGACAGGGAGCTTAGTTGTTTCTGTTAGTAGGAATTAGTTGTTTCTGTTGTAGGAAGGACTGGGACAAGATGCACATCAACTGGAACAAAACCCACATCACAGAATCATTAGGGCTGGAAGGGACCTCTGAAGATCACCCAGTCAAACCCCTTGCCCGGGCAGGGTCACCTGGAGCAGCTGACATGGGAACTTGTTCACGTGGGTTTGGAATGTCTCCAGAGAGGGAGATTCCACACCCTCCCTGTTCCAGGGCTCTGCCACACTCCATGGAAAAAAATTCTTCCTCATGTTGAGGTGGAACTTGTGTTTTAGTTTATCACCATTGCTCCTTTTCCTGGTGCTGGGCACCACCAAAAAGAGTCTGGAACCGCCCTCTGGATATCACTCAGGAGCTTTTGAGCAGTGCCAGCCCTTTCTGTGCCAAGAAAAGGAACTCTTCAGGAACCACAAACCATCTGCTGTCCTTAAAACTGGCCTTTTCTCGCTGGGAAGTGGATTGGAACCTGCCTGGGATCAGATCCCTGAGCACTGAAACTTTTGGTGTTGCCATCTGGGAGTACTGGGAGTACCTGCCTCTGCCTGCCTTGGCTGGAATTGGAAGCCAAGGAGGCTGGTGTAGTTTTTATCCCTATCCTTTTCTCCTGCACGTGATGGGAAGAAGGACACAGCTCCCAAGGTATGGATTAGACATACCACACTTCCCTAGGGGACAGGGGGAGGCAGGCAGCAGCCTGGCTGTAGGGAGGCAGGCAGGGAAGTGATGTTTATTCAGAGCAAGGAAGCAAGCTCTGTGTGGGAAGGAAGCTGTGAAGTGTGACGCTTCGGGTGGATGAATCCTAGGCACACTTTCTTAGAATAGACCGGTTGGAGGTGATGAGAAATGAAAGCCATGGATCTGCTCCAGGCAGGGCTGCCAGGGCTGGCTGTGCACGGTGCACATGAGTGGTGGGGCTGGGCGATTTAGCAGGGTCTCCTCCCCCACCTAGTACCACAGTGGGGCCCTTCCCATAACTGCTGTGCTCTGCAGACACTCATCCACACACAGCTACTCCCAGAGCCTCTGGAAGCCAAAGGGCTGTCTGAGCTTCAGCAAACCCGGCTGCTGGGAAGTTTCACACTCTGCTGATCTGCTCTGTGGCTGCTTCCATGAGGGAAAGAGGCAACTGTTGGCTTTGTGAGCATATGGCTGCTGGATGAAAGCCCACACTAACTCCCCAGTGGAAGCCACCCATTGAGCCATTCCTTTCACTTTTCCAAGACTGTAGAACACTTTGTTGCAGAAGAAATAGATTTGTGTCACTGCACCCAGGAGTCCTGTGGATTTCCAAGCAACAGGAAAATCTGTCAGATAAAACACCAGACCTTTTTTTGCAGAAATTTTCTGCCTGGGAAACCCAGTACTCTGAAGGAAGTGCCAGGTATGGGTACAGAAAAGTAGGACCTTTTACTCTGGAAAGCAGACTGGCATCATCTTAAAGGTGGTCAAAAATTGGTGATCCCACTGCAGGAACCTAACAGCATCATGCAGAGCTGGGGGTCTCTCACCCACAAAACTTCTTGCAGTCCAGAACCAGCCCATTCCCCTGCACACAAAAGATATCAACAGCAGGCCCTCCACAACTTCTCTGGGTCTGGAGCTCACAGCTTGCAGGCTGAGAGAGTTGGGGTAATTCAGCTCTGGAGAAGCCTTAGAGCCCCTTCCGTACTCAATACTTAGAGCCCTTCTTTCAGTACTCAGAGGGGCTCCAGGGGTGCTGGAGAGGGACTTTGGACAAGGGTCTGGAGAACAAGGGGAAATGGCCTGAAGGAGCTGAAGGATGGTAGGTTTAGATTGAATATTTGGAAGAAATTCTTTACTATAAGAGTGGTGAGGCCCTGGCACAGGTTGCCCAGAGAAGCTGTGGCTGCCCCTGGATCCCTGGAAGTGTCCAAGGCCAGGTTGGATGAGTCTTGGAGACACTTGGGACAGTGGAAGGTGTCCTTGACCATGGCTGGGGGTGAAATGGGATGATCTATAAAATCGCTTCCAACCAAACCATTCTATGATAGTGTGATTCTCTAATAGTGCTTTCTCACAAAATTTCATGTTATAGGCTCCATAGGAAATCTGGAAGAATTGTTCTGAGAAAATTCTTTAAAAGCTGACCTGCCCATATGTGAATGAACTAGCAACAGCTGGAACCTCAGAGTTCCCTCATGCTCTTTGTTTGACAGACTGCAAGGACCAGTGTTTAACACACAATATATTACCACTCATTTATCTTAATAAAGAAAAACAGAGGAGAGGAAGGAACGTGGAGGACTCATGACTGTTGGCAGCAAATTTTGAGTCTGGCAGATGAGGAGAGTTATTCAAGGAAATCTTGTCCTAAAATGCCTGCCCTGTGACAACCAAGGTGAGCAGACAAGTGTGGAATTTGCCGCTTCTTCCTCACGACAGGGCTGAGCAGTACATAGGGGTGAGAACAGGCAAACCGGGTTCAACTCAAGGGTTTGGGGCTCGGCACTGCCTGTGGCACTGCTGCTTCTTGAAGCACATGAGTAACAGGGCAGAGAGGGATGGCCCAGCTCTGCTTGTACAAGTTCCTTCAGCAGGAAAAGCAGATGAAGGATTGTTTCACAGCTGAAAAGTGCTGGTGAGGAGATCTTAGAGAAGACCCCTCACCCCACATGAAGTTTGTTGATGGCTTTGGTTCCACAAACAAACATGGATACCGAAGGGTGCAAAAATACTGACATGTATCCCTGTCACACCTGCTGATTCATCATCTCTTTCCAGTTCCACATTTCTAGTTCTTGAAGTGTGAAGCACAAGTTGCATTTACCTCTTCTAGGCCTGGGACCCTCTGTGTGTGGCAGTGTGGAGAAAGATGAAGCTCTGGGGGCTATCCTCAGGCTCTGTGTCCTCACAGCCCTGCCCTCAAAGGACCCTTCACCCAGGAGCACATCCCAGTGATTCCTGATATTGCTCCATGCTCTGTGGCTGAGCTCCAGGGCCCAATGAAGGGTGGGAGGCCTCCGAGCTTCTGAGCCACTCTCAGCCACTGAGCAGCTCAAGGGAGGGTTTTGGCTCCAGGCACAGCTCAGCCTCAGCTCCTGCTCCCTGGCCCCTGCTGCAGATGCTGGGGCCTGGCTCTTACAGCATAGAGTCATTCACCCGGGGCCAGGTGGGCACAGCACAGGAACAAGTTTCCTTTCTGCTGCCAGTGCTACTTCTGTGGGTAAAAGAAGCATGGATGTGGGCTGCCATTGCTTTTATGCACTCCCACATATGTCTTCCTGCACAGCAGAATAATGCTGCAGAATAATGATCAGGCTCTTCTAGGGAGGTCTGAAATACCTTCTGGCCTCTTCTGCCACTTGAAGGAAGCTGTGGATCTGCCCAGCCCATGTGGGTCCCACCTTGCCTTGTTCCTGAGCCCCTGCATGACTGTGGAGTGATGTGGAGACTTTGAAAGGCACTCTCAGTTAGAAAGATAGGAGAAGCCTCTCAGTTATCTCCTTTTGATAACGAATCCTGTTCTATCAGGTCAAGACAACCCTTGTTCTGTTCCTTAGGACAGCCCCCTGCCCTCTCTCTGTCTGTCAGCCTTTTGGTCACTCCCATCCCGGTTCCCTGTTGGCCCCTACGCCCTAACCACACCCTTGTAAAACCCCCATGTACCTAACCCAAAACCCCAGACCAATGCCTTTGCCTCTGAACTCTGGGACTGTACTCACGTGTGGCTAAAACAAACATCTCTGTGAAACCCCTGCAAAGGCCTTTCCTGCTTTTTTACCTGCTTCACCTCAACAAGAACCCCAACCACAACAGAGTGATCCAGGGAGATGGTGAGGGCAGAGTGTGTAACCATGAGCACACTGCTCACTGTTACAGATCTCTGCTGTCCAGAGAGGATGAGGGAGCTGAGCCTGCTCCCCAAAACCTCAGAGCATACCTGTTCCTCCCACACACCTGTTTGTGACACAGAGTACCGGCATCATTCTGCTCTCTCCACAGAGTCACCCAAGACAGGCAGGGAAGGTCCCAGTCTGGCTCCTGGGGGGAGCAGGGAGGATGTTGGAACTGTAAATAGAAAGTAATTTCCATTTCAATGCTCCTGCTCCAGGCTGGGCCTGGGTGTGTGGGTGCAGACCAGCTCCTCTCTGCTTCTCCAAACTTTATGCTGCTTCTCCACAGAATTTTCCTGTCATTGCATCTGTACTGAGTCACCTCCCTATCTACCCACCACTGTCCCTATTGCTTTATTCTCCTGAACTATCTCTAAATGGGGCATGAGTTACCCTTTGGAGGGCTTTAAGGAGGCAGTGAGCAGAGCCCAGCACACTTGTCCAAAACAGAGCTGCTCACCCTTCACCTCTAGTCTCCTGCTCATCAGGGCTGGGAGCCTGGAAGCTGCTGTGCTGAGCCCTTTGGGGCTCCCAGCTCACAATGGAAACGAGGCCAGTTCATAACTCTGTCACCTTGTGTGACACTGATTTTTGCCAACCTCTCACAATTCATTTTCTCTTATCTTAGGAAAAGTGTCTCAAACACCAGTGATCCCCACTGGTAATGCCATGCCCTTGAATTCAGGGATCTGAATTCAGAGGTCCCTGAACTCAGGGAGGCTCTGTCCATCAGAGGCAGGGAGAGACGGGAGAGCCTCCGAGACTGTATCTGTGCAACCTTTCTTGTCTGCCTACCCACTGCTAAGGCAGAGGACTGTGAGCTCTCCTAGTGGACAAACAGAGGGAGAGGGGGAGAATTGCCAAGTGCAACCTGGCAGAACAGGAGGCAGACAGAGGCTGTGCAAACAGCAATGTCCATCACTCCTTCTGCACTAGGCAGGCTGAGAGAGGAGCTGGATCCTGGCAGCTGAGATGTCTCCTCCTGCCAGGCAAGTGTGGGGCAGCAGCCATTTACACAGGCTGGTGGATTTATTCCTGTGTCCCTGTGCAGGGTATTCCTGCTTCTTCCAAGGTACAACCCAAGGGACAGTAGTTCACAGTCACCAGCTTCCCTGTGCTCCCCTTCTCTTGCTGAGTGTGCTCTTCCTGCCAAATTCTCACTGCATGTCAGGGATCCAGGGCTCCATCTCTCACTAGTCCAGGTCTCCACAACACTGCCATGATGTTTGTGCCCCAGGAGGGAAGGAGAGAGGTCTCTTGCCCAAAGATCTTGAGTGCAAAGCAGGAGGAGAGGCTGCAGCACATCAAGGAGTTTCATGGAATCAAGGGATGGCTTTGTGTAGGAAGTGAACTGAAAAACCATTCAGTTCCAGCCCCTGCCGTGGGCAGGGTTACCTTCCACTAAGCCAGGTTGCTCTAGGCTCTGTCCAATCCACCCTTATTTCAGAAAGACTTTTATCAAAGCTCTGGCTTGCTCAGGGTCCTCTACATGCAGCCAGCATTGAGCTCACAGAAGAGCCAGGATTGGTCACCAGCTGGCAGGAGGATCCTCTGGCCAAGTTTTCCTGGTTTATCTGGCTCTTTGGGGCAAAAAAAACCCCAGCCTGGGCCAGCACCACTGCAAGAGGTTTTGAATAGGGCTCACAAACAGCGAGCTCTGCAAGAGCAAACACTCCACTCAAGCATCAGCCCTCTTCAAAGCCCCCTTTGGATTGAATTTCTGTAGGAGAAGGCTTTGATGAAGGTCAAAAAACATCAGAAAGCTGGGGGAGAAATGTGTGTAAGGTGGCCAGCACCTTGCTCCACCTTCTGCTGTCTCCTCAGCTCTGTCGTGTGGTGGCAGCACATCCCATCTCCAAACACCGCCTCCAGTGCAGGAGACAGCAGAGGAGGAAACATGGAGGTGACATAAAAAAACAGCATTTGCTTTCTTGGCCATCTGTCACAGTGTCTCAGCCGCCTTCCCAAATGGATCCCAGCTCAGCAGCAGGAGCAGGTCCCACGGAGCACGGCGCTGTTCATTGCACTGGGACCTCTGGCTCCATCAGTGGGACAGGACACAGCATGCCAGTGCCCCATGCTCCCCAAGCCACCCTGGGTTTCAGTCACTGCTGCAGTAGCCACTAGCAGTTGGACTCCATGATCCTTGTGGTTCCCTTCCAACTCAGCTAATTCTGTGATTCTGAGATCTTTGCTGGCCCATGTACAGCACCTGCAGCTGCAGGGCTTCTCCTCTGCCTCACTGACCTTCATGGTGGAAGGCTGGTTTGTTTGAAGGTTTGACCATGATCTGGGTGCTATGGGCAGGGAGATGCTGAGCACTGCAGAGGAGGATCACATGTTTCCAGTTGTCTCTCCTGTGATGGAACTGGCAACAAGTGGATCCTCTCTGTGAGTCAGGGAAAGGAGCAGATGCAGAGAGCTGAGGACAAAAACACCTTCCCTATTCAGCCAGATCAGCTCCCTGATCTCCCTCACTGCCGGCCACAGGAGAGGGGATGGGAGAAAGAAACCCACTGCCTGCACCAGTGTGGGATCCTGATTCACACAACTGTTCAGGTTGGAAAGGCCCTCTAAGACCTTTGAGTCCCACCGTTAACCCAGCACTACCAGGTCCACCCCTAACCCATATTCCCAAGTGCCACACGCATATATTTTGTGAACACTTCAGGGACAGTAATTCCACCACTGCCTTGGGCATCTTGTGCCAGGGCTGGACGATCCTTTTGGTGAATAAATTTTCCCTAATATCCAACCAAAACATCCCTGGTGCAGCTTGAAGCTGTTTCCACTTGTCCTGTCCTTGGTTCCCTGAGAGCAGAGCCTGATTCCCACCTGGCTGCACCCTCCTGTCACAGAGTTTTGAAGAGCCAGAAGGACCCTCTCACCCTCCTCTTGTCCAGGTTCAGCACTGCCACACACCACCCCCCCCCACCCCCAGCTTCCTCAGCCACTCATGGGGCTCCAGACCCTTCCCCAGGTCAGTTTCCTTCCCAAAACACACTCCAGCCCCTCAATGTCTGTATAGTCATAAAGGCACCCAGAACTGACTGCAGCGTTTGGGTTGCCTCAGCAGTGCCCAGTTCAGAGGGATCACTCCAGGGGATTCCAGCTGGCTGAGCCCACAGTCAGTGCAGGGAATGATGCAGCTGAGAGGATCTTTGCCCCAGGGACTGTGGCACACTCCGAGCCTGGTGGGCTCTGCAGACACAGCCTGAGGTGCTGAGGGCCACTTTCACCCCAGCAGAGCGCAAAGAGCTCTGAGTGTGAGCCCAGCAGCTCTGTCAGAGCTCCCTAGCCTTTGGGAGATGTTTCCCTCCAGCCCTGCTCTGGGCACTCTTTCTGCACCGCCTTCACATTTTCCCGGTCACATCTCTGGAGGCAGCATCCCCAGAACAGACACAGCAAGGGCTGGCAGAGTTTTGACACATTTCAGGAGGAGCATTAATAGCACAGAACCGGAGGCTGTTCTGTTGGAGGACTTCGGTGCCTTCCATAGTCATTTCCCAGGCAATTCATTACCTGGTTGAAATTATTCCTCAGGGAATGAGACAGGTAATTCTTTTCTGTTGAGTTTATAATACCTTGCAGGAGACCCACACAAAACAATCTATGACAAAAAAAGACTTAGAATTAGTTCCTCTGGGGTATTTTTATGTGGAATCATTCCCTTGAAGTTGTCTGGATTCACAGGAAGATTGTCCCAGAGACAAAGGGAGCACATTTTAAGGAAAATGGGGAAAAAACATGAGATTAGGGAAATAAGAGCATTTTGACATAAACAAAGTGACAATTGCCAATTCTGTAATAGAAAGTCATTTCCGTGTCACAGTGCAATGAATGGGGACTAAAAGAAGGGAGAAAAAGCCTGAGAAAGGGCAACACCATGTGGCAGCTGGACTACAGCAAAGCAAGCCAAGTTTTATCACGAGAATTTAATGTTTTGTCCCTTTCTGTTTATTTCCCAAGCTCCAAAATAACCCATCAGCAAGAAACCAATGCCACATCCTCCCACCATTTCTGCATTGTCATCCATATTCAAAGTGGGAGTGAGATTTCCCAGATACAATTCAGTGAGCTAAGCTACACTAAAGACTCAAACGAGTAAGGGAGTTAACAGGTCTCATGGAAGGTGCTTTGGACAAGGCATTTTTGACTTGAAGGTGGAAGATTTGTGCCAAGCTTCCTGGGCTTCCCCAAAGTACCACATCACATCCAGAAAAGAAAAGTGAAGGAAAAGCTGCCAGAATTCAAGGGGCTTCTGCACAAGGACTGTTTGATCGTTTGGGCAAAGGAGACTAGAATGACAAAATCACAAAATTACAGACTGTGTAAGGTTGGAAGGGACCACAGGGGGTTCATCTGCTCCAGAATGTGTAATGTGTTTGCACATCCCTACACTGGGAGGAGAGGTGTGAGAAATGCAAGACAAAATGAGAGACAGGATGAGAGTTTAAAAGGAGCCCAGAAAAACAGAGAAATACCCAGAAATATCCCTGAATTAGCCCTGGAATGGGGTTCAATAAGAGCAAAGGCAGATCTCTGAAAATCTGCCATGGTTATCAGCTCCATGAATTGTGGGGGACAAACAGCAAACTAGGCACAGGAATGGTCCTGGGGTTTTAGTGGATCCAATCTCAAGGAGAACTCTTCTAAAGCTTTTTCTTGGGGAGCTTAAGAAATACCTTTCACAAAGTTGTAGCCTTTCCCTCCTCTTCCCCACAGCAGGCAGGAAGCCTGAGACATTTAAATTAGCTGTGCACATGGCAAATTCCTAAGCAGCCAGAGGTTACTGTTTCTTCTGCCAGTAGTGATGCCTGGGAGCTGCTTGGTGAACCAGGAAATGACCTAAGCAACATGGAAATGATGTTTAGTGTTAGTTCATTGTGTTGGGTATTTTCCAGGTTCCCTAGTTTGGGTCATAGCTCCCCTTTTTGTGGGATTGCCAGGTTGGCAGCAAGGATGCAGGAAGTCCTGCTGCCACACTATTTTTGATACAAACAATTTGTGTTGTGGGTCATTCAGCCATGCTGGAGACTTCGGCTCCAGAGCAAAGTGCTTTGAAATCAACATATCAGACACAGGAGGATGGAGTGAGCAGAACCACCTCTACCTCTGTGAATTGTGGTCAGTGCAGGGGAGTGCATTAAAATTGCTTTGCAACCCAAAGAAAAAATCAAATGCCAGGTCTTGACTTGAAAATAAAAATATCCAGGACTCCTTGCCATGGCAGAGCTGCCTTCTTTCATTTTCCTTCCCAGTCATGTGGGAAGCACATAAAACTAGAAACAGTTTTAACCCCAAATTAAAAGAAATACTCCTAGTGGTGCCGCCTAGGCAGAAGGAAGCATGAAAAAAAGCACCATGACCTACAGGAATACAAATATGATCAGTGCCTCCCTTCTGCACCTTTGCCCAGCCCAGGGATCATCACATTTCTCTAAAGATTTTTCATCTCCTTATGCCTTGTTTCCCCAGGAACTTTATAAACTCAGTAATGAAGCGCAGCCACCTGGCACACAGCATGCTGCCAAGAGGGGAGGGAGAAGGGAAACTTGAGCCAAGGATGCAGAGCAAGTCCAGCATTTTTCTAGGCATGATCTTGCAAATGCTGCAATGAAAAGAACATAATGATGTTTTTCCTACCTTTGTAACCTCTATGAACCATTCCTGGCCACTGGGAATTGCCATCTGTACCAGAGACCAAGTCTTTGCTGCACAAATCAGGGGTGTGGAGTCTCAAAGGCACTTGCTAGTAAAATTGTGTGCACCTCGGCAAAGCAACCTATTTCCTGAAGCTCCTCATCCAGAAAGTGCTTCACTTTGTCTAATCAACATTTATGGTGGAGATCTTTCATTTCATTCATTTGAAAGGGAGCTCCAGCAGAGCCTGAAGGCTCAGGCTGTGGCAGGGAGATCAGGGAAAATTGGGGAAAATATTGGAGAGTAGAGAAAATTTCTCTATGGAAACGGTTGCCAAGCACTGGAACAGGTTACCCAAGGCAGTGGTGGAGTCGCTATGCCTGGAAGTGTTCAAAAAAACATGTGGATGAGGCACTTGAGGACATGGTTTAGTGGTGCTGGTAGATGGTTGGACTTGGTGATCTTGGAGCTCTTTCTAGCCTGAACAATTCCGTGGTTGTATACTAAATCTATGGATTGCTACCAGAAATCATTCCCAAGGCTGATCTAGAATTGTCACTTCCACCTCCAACTTGCAGCCTAGAGGTTTCCATCAGTCCAGAGCAGCTCTGACCTTGCACCAGAGCTTCTGGAACACCCCCCAGCTGAGCAGAGTAAGCAGCACAGGAAATGAGATGAGCAGCTGGTTCAACACTCACTGCTCACAGCCAGACTTTGAGATCAGTCAGCTGCCTGCACACCATGGTCATGTGGGGGCAAGTGGAGATTAAATCCCTTGTCCTTTCCAGCGGTCACCCTCTGGCTTGCTGCAGATGTCCCACGGTATGTCCTGTCACACAGGACTTGTTGGCATGTCCTGCCAGGCGGGTGAGATTCCCATTGGCTCCCTGGTTTGTGAAAGCTGGGATGAGGCAGGATGAGCCTTGCTGTGTCCATGGGTCAATAACTTCCCTAGCTTCAGCCTGAGGGGTTTGGGGGCTTTAACACCTCTCTGAAGCTGAGAAGCTGGGCCCTGCAGAGCATGGTAGAGCAGTGGGGAGAAGTACTCTGCTTCCAGGCTGGACCTAATGGCAGCTGGCAGACCACACACCAAGCTGGATGAATGGCTGCTCTGGGAATTTATTGCAATCAATTAGTCCGATTTTCAATTATCTGAGAGAAAGAACTTAGCTAATTAGAGTCTAATTACATTTTGAGTGCTTCTTCATCTGTCTTGTCCTATTAAACCTGCATTTGGGGATGCAAGCAGGAGGGGAGCACTCGCAATTGCCTGGAAACCTGTAAGATGGGAACGCTTGTAGGGCTTGCCAAAAAGGATGTCTCTGGATTTAACTCTGCATGTGTGACAGCTCAAGCCATGCCAGAGCAGAGACCCAGCACCAGTCAGGCAGCTGCCATGGAAAAGGAACAGGGCCCTGGGCTTGCTTCATGCACACCTTGTTTTCCTGGAAGATGCACAAGACCCTGAGTCCACCCTCACACCCACACGTACTAGCCTCCAAAATCAACACACACCAAGGCAGCAAAACTGTCTCTTTCATGGAGAACCAGAGCTGTTTGACTATGCAATTCCAGCCCCTTTTCCAGACAGGCCACTCTAGTTACCTGATGCCACAGGGGTAGATGTTTCTCCTTGTTCATTTTTCTTGTCTTTTTCATGCTTATTGTCTTGCCCATCATTTCCAGTTTCCCACACACAGTTAGATGGAGGTGGTAACTCATGTCCTCACAGTATTTATCCTTTCAGAATAAGTGGAGCATCACAGGAAGGCTAATCTCGTCTCCTTTCCCTCTAGAGTCACTCCAAAAACCAGAAGTAGTGGCGTTCTCTGAAAGCACATGTCAGCTGGTACAGCTGGTGCTGCTGAAATTCATAAACAGCCAGTGAGCCCACACGGAAGGAAAAGGAAGATCCAACTGGGGATTCTGGTTCTGAGTCCTCTGGTCTCACAGCTCCCTGCTAGGAGAGTAAATCCAGCTGCAGAGGCAGTGTCTTCAAAGGCTGTCACTGAGGCAGGAGAGCCCCATTCCTGTGAGATGATACATTCAGGTAGGTCTTATTAATTCAAAAAGAGGATATTAACTTGAGTTAATAGCTGGTCCCTGACTGCACCCCAGCAGAGAACACTTTGCTATGCTCATTCCCAGCTGAATGCTATGGACTGGCAAAGAGTGACAGAACTACTGCCTTCACCTTGAAGGTACCTGTGACCTACAGCCAAGATTGCCATGTAGACCCATCTCTCAGAAAGACATTTTTGCTTTGTTGTTGATTAACCTGCCTTAAATTGTTGCTATGAAAATATCCCCACCAGTGAGCTTCTGGCAAGGAAGAGAGCTGCAAAGGCCTCTCTGAAGCAAGACTTGTGTTTCACTTACAACCTGAAGTACATGTAGATGAGCAGCATCTTTCAGATCAGAGACAGTTACTTTATATACATGTTTATGTCTCTTAGTGTTGCCGCTGCCTCCATTGCTTCCCAGCACGTTGGCAGTGACAGTTTCAGGGATGTGCCAAACCACGCTCATTGCCGGCAATGTTCTGATTTTCTCTTAACTCAAGTTTCCATAACCACATGCTCATGGAACAAACAAGTCCAAGAAATTGTCTTTCTCTAAAACCAGAGGAGCACAAATTTGGCCAGACTGATGGGGAAATGTTTGGCTAAGTTGTCTTAATGGGAGAACTAGTGTGAAGCCAAAGGTGTACCCAGCAGTTGGATTAGGCAGTTTTCAAGGCTGTTGAGGTTTTGTTCTTCCCTGTGTTCACTGTTTTTCAAAGGCATGTTCTCCGGATTAAAATTAAATGAGGCTTCCAATCCCTCATTCATACTTAAGAACACTAAGTTGGATTCAGTAAGCCAAACAACTGCTTCAAAGGCATCTACACTTGCAAAATCTAATGAGACACTCCCTGTGCACAGACAGCAAAGCCCAGAGCAATGTCCCTGAGTCTCCTGTGGCCTTTTACCTCTGTCATTTTGCCACTGCCCAGAGACTGTTCAGGTCAGGCTGTCGGCACAGTCTGAACCACACCAGAACCATTCTCACACATTAACAGTATCATCAGTCCTGTTCCCATGCCCAGAAATGTTCCTGGTATTCTCCATCTCCGTGGCACAGATGGGGCTCTAAGACCTGTTTTATTCCAAGGATGGCTTTAAATGCTAACACAATCCCAAAACAGTTCTGTTTTGGCAAAATCACATTTATTTGGAAGTAAGCATTTATTTGGAAGCATTGCCCTGGGTTTTTGGTGGGTACCAGGTGCTTTGCACACCTGAGTAGAGAGCGAGTCCAGTGCCAGGCTGGCAGCTCCAGTCAGGCTCAAGGATGGGGCCAGGGCAGGACAGGGAGTCTGAGGAATTTTACGCCAAAATGCCTTCAGCAGCCTCAGCAGCAAAGTAGTTGGAAGACACAGAAAGAGGGAAACATTTCCCTTTCAGACAGAGAAACTGGCAGGCAAAGTCTCCAACAAGGCAAAGCTGGCTCTGGACTCTGTCATTGTTTGGCCTCAGTCTCCCTTGAGTCCCTGACTCTGATGGCACCAACTTGTCTCTCTCTGGCAGTGCTGATGGACTACAGAAGCTTTATCTGGAGGCTAATGGCTCTTGCACAGCTGATACAAGAGAGTCACGCTGAGGGTAGTGGATTTATGGAGCGATGTTCCTGAGTAATGGCACTGCAGATTTCAAGCCATCTCTCAGCTAAGTGAGCCCAACATGCCCTGCCTCAGCTTCCTCCAGAGAAAACAGGGTCACAAAGCTGCTGCTTTAACCAGCACTGAATTAAAATTGCAGATGACCATCCGCTGGACAGACCTCATATACTTGCTGGAAGGGTTGATTGTGAGTGGAGGTGGAAGTGCCTTTTTGCCCACAGCAGGGAGGGCAAGAGATAAACACAGGAAATTTCCATCTTGCTTGATAGATGCCCCTTTGGGGAGCACAGCAGCCTGGAGACCTTGCCAAAGCCCAGGAAATATGTGTTCTCTTCTTAGATCTGTCATGGGGATTTAGAATAGTGGTCTGTTAGTCCTTTCCAGCCCCCAAATGCCTGTCTTGTCTTGGAGACCAGCTTTGGAACATCCATCACTTGGGACATGAGTAGGCTGCTACCTGGGAATACAGCACCCTGCTGTAGGCCCAGCTAGCATCAGGGATTGTCCATCACTGTTCCCTTGTGTGTGCACACCTGCAAAGATAAGAGTGTCCTTCCCTTTCGCCAGCTGGGGACACACCTAGACCTAGGCCAGAGGTGTGGCAAGGAACCAAGGGGGTGGCAGAACATCATCCCGGACCCACGCATGAGAGGGGTTCAGCCCCTCATCCCCTCTAGCAGACAGTTTAAACTTGCAGAGATCCACTCCAGCTATTCCTCAGTCTTTCCAGGGCAACGTGTCTAGAACAACCTGCTTCCCTCCATCTATCTACGGAACAAACCCAGGACTGACAGAAAAGAGACAGGATACTGCAACTTGTCTAATTTGATTTCATTTTACTTCTTTTTTATTTTCTGAGCTCTCAGGAATGTGCTCAGTCTGGATTGAGGTTACAACCCAAGTAATGCCTCCCTGCCTCAAAAACACCCAAACTGTTACCATAACAACCTGACTCTGTGCTCTATTACCATGGCGATTCTCAGGAATTATTGAATATTGTGTATGTTTGGTGCAGGTGCTCCAATACATTTGGTGCCAAGCTCAGGTTGGGATTCTTCTTCCCCCCACAATCTGTCTGTCTGTCTCATCATGTTTAACTCTTTGATTCCCTCAGTCCAGGCTGCCAAGGCAGGGGAAAGAGGTGGGTATCATCTGGGACTTTGGCGTTTTCCCCACTACAGGGACATCTGTACGACCAGCGTTTTCTAGGTGGGTCAAGCCATCTCTTTATTTCTGCAATTGTACAGCCAGTGATTCCATAAGCAGAGGACTTCCCTTTTGCAGGCAGTTCAGCAGGGGGAAATTCTCTCACTTGCCTTTCTCTGCTGTCTCCCTGCTGCCTGTCTAGAAAGAAGAAATTCCAGCTGGAGGAGAATCACAGCAAGTGGGGACCAGGCCAGAGACAGGGAGCTGTGCCTGGAGGAGGATGGTGAAGCTCCAGGGCAGGTTGCTCTTGGTGGGCAGAACAACTTGACTGACCACAGGGACATAGAGTCTAAGAATCATTAAGGTTGGGAAGGACCTCCAATACCATATACTGCCTAAAATCATGGATGTTTTCAGAGGAGGGATGCAGACTAGATGGATCAGTGACTCAGAGCAGTCTGACGAGTCCCACGGGCTTGTGTTCCACTGCAGGAGATTTTAGATGAGACTCAAAGGCTGGTCCTCAGTCTGCCAGTAATGTGATGATCTATCTGAGCACATCCCTTCCCTCCCTGTCCCTCCAGCAGCATCTCTCAGTCATTCTTGAGCAGCTACTGGCACCCCAGTGGTACTCTGGAAATTATCGTGCTACAAGCAGCAATTAACAAAAAAAATTAAAATCTAGTAATAAATAACAGTTTAAAAAATCCAGTTCGAATTTTCTTGGGAGCTGGTACCCACTTGTGAGCTTACGCTAAATGAGTAGGTGTAAGATGAAAAACCACAGCTTGTGGGGAAAGGCAGCAGAAAGAGCTGTTACGGTCTGCTTTCCTCAACAAGCCCTTCAGTAGCAACCTCATCCACTAGCTGCAGAACTCATGCACTCTGGGGCAGGACAGCTGGGTTTTCAGCATCTGAGATCACAGCTCTTCCTCTGACATCTGGGGAGCATCGTGGTACCCTCAATACCTTCCCTTAAGCAACCATGACTTCACCTCAAGATGGTCATTAGACTCATAATCTCTGATCCAAGGGGTTCTTTCATGACGCCAGCCTGCTTTTCCACAAATAATTCCTCCTTGGTGGGGTAACCAGCCTTTTATTGGGAGTCTAATGGGATAAGGATGTACGCCAGTGTTTTAAGTGTCTTAACCCCTGCACAAGGAAGGCAGAAGCATACGGGGACATGTGCTGTAATATGGCAAATGTGGATGGTGCCACTAACTGATGATCTGAGGATCCTCCTCTTGATCTATACAATCTGGTCATTCAGATATATCCCTGATGCCAGGAAAGAGCCACAGCATGACCAGAGGATGGACAAGCCAATGTAAAGCTAGGCTCTTGACCCGAGGACCCATGTGGAAAATGTTCCCTCTCTCAGCTGAGTCCTGAGCAACCTCCACCTGCCTCAGCAGGGGCCCAGCTCTGCTTTCTGGGATGTTTCATTGCTCCTGCAGCTCACGTGTTACATGAGCCTACTGTGGATGATGTTTCTCCTTACCTCTGGAACATTTCACAGCACAAAAGGGTTGAAGACCCCCATGCTCCGTTCCTGGATGTGGCATCTAAGGACGCATGGCAGGACCCCCACCACACACACCAGCTGTCACAGCCCTGGCAGAGGTGGAGATAGCTGAGATGTGTAACCAGCTGCTTCACTCATGGTATTGCTGCTGGGCAAAAGTAAATTTGATCCTTTCATTGCATTAGCAGCTTTCCCTGTGCCTTGCTCTCCTTGCTAGCATTGGAAGGTTCCTTCCATCATCTGTGAGTTGTCCTTTGCATTGGGGCCACAGCTGTTGGATGGACTGGCAAGAAGGACCAAATGCCAGCTGAAAGCAAGATGGGATGGGAGTTCAGTGAGTGCATCTGGGTTACCTTGTGACAGCATAGTAGCCTGGAGATGCACATCCACCTTTAGGTTACAAACACAAGTACAGCTCAAGTGTTCACAGAGCTTGGGTCATTTCCTTGCTTTGGGGTTTTTTTATGTCTCACCCTCACGTCTGACCAGACCGTGCTCCTGCAATGGGGGTGGTTTGCACTCATATGCAAAGATTTCATGGAATCACAGAATCCCAGAGTGGTTTGGGTTAGGAGGGTTCTTAAAGCTCATCCAGTCTCACCCCCTGCAGGGACACCTTCCACTATCTCAGGTTGCTCCAAGCCCCATCCAACCTGGTCAGACACTTCCAGGGATGGGGCAGGCACAGCTTTTCTGGACAATCTGTGCCAGTTTGCATCCAAGGCATCACTCTGAGCAGTTTATTCCAGATCAATGGCCACAACACCTCTTGCAGCAGCAGGGACCAAAATCCCCTTTCAGGCTGCTGTGTGAGGCCACCTTACATATGGCAGCAGGGCAGGAGATCCTCTGCACTGAGAAGGTGGCTCATGTCTACACACTTGCAACTGCTCATAAAAACCAGAGCTGCCTGTCCAGCCATTCCACTGGCAGCAACAGGACATTTCAGAGTTTTGAATCGCAAATTCTGCCCCTGCTGCCACATTGTCAGTGTGCTCCTAAGGCTGAGATAGGCAACAGACCAGTGGGAGCAACCAGAGACAGCACTACATGGGTCCTGCTCTGCATCATGTGGGGACCTCGAGCAGGTATTCAGCAAATAATGATTAATTACAAAAAATTCTCTAATTATGCTTTTCCTTCAGGGAAAGGCAGAGATCTGTTTCTCTAGATTTACATCCAAGTAGCTCAGTTCATCAGCTCCTCCAATATTCAGGATTGCTTTCCCGCTACAGAAGTGAACCCAGCAAGAAATATTGTTGGTACAACAAAACAAATTATTTCTACCTCACACCCACAGCCAGAGCTGTAATTCCATCACAGAACAAAGTTCAGGAGTCTTCCTCCTTTCACATAATTCGTCTTTGACAGCTCATCAGGATCAGAGGAGGTAGAGGTTTTAACTCAAAGGATGAAATCTTGCTTTGCAAGAGGCACTCAGAGCATCATTATGAGTCTCTGTTTCAGCGCTGTGCAGGTATTCACGAGCCTGGAATACACAGTTATTGATGAATTTATTTGCTAGTGGAAAATGATACTTGCCTGTGAAAAATTATAGTGGTTTCTGCTCTAAAGAAATACCTCTAATTACACTTCACTTCAAGGTGAGATGATTATACCTGGAACTAGGATTGAAATTCCTGAATTACACACTCACAGAAATAATAAAGACAATAAAAAATGTTGTTGAAACAGGTTTGTTTTTTTTTTTTTCCTGAATATTCACCAGTTTTCAAAAATTACAAAACCTCAAGGACTGTAACAATGTAGCACTTGGAAAAAGAGGCTGATGTGTACAAAAACAAGCATGCTTTTGTTTTAGGAGGGGGGAGGGGTTTATATTTATCTGAGTCCTTTTCTTTCTCCACCATAGTGTGAAAGAAAAAAGTATCAGTTTATTAAACAGGATAGCTAAGGAAAATAAGAAAGAACATGCTTTCCTTATTACAAAACTATGAGAAGATGCGTGCTCAAGGTCCAAAACACAACAGACTGACATTTTTTTAGCATGCAGACTTTGTTTTATGACCCACATGGCGTTTCCCTTCCCCTGCCCCTCTCAAAGATGAGGTCTGTACTCTGTATTTTGCTTTTTTGCAACGACTTATTTGCCTTTTTTTTAAGCCCTAAATCCCAGGTAGCCGTATCCAAGGTAACAGCAGTAAAGAGTCCAGATCTCCACAGTATCACTGTTTCTGCAAGTTTCATGCAAAACTTAAGCTGTTTCTGCATGCAACACAATGCTGGTCATTTATTGTGCTTCACACAGCTCTGGGGTGGTTTCCCCATTCGCCACCACAGTTTGTTGGCTGGGAAGAGCAGGTTTGCTTTCTCATGGACACAGACAGAATAAAAGACCCCCTCCCCTCCTTCCAGTTGCCCCAAATACATGGGAATATGCATCTCAACACCAGGTCCAGACAGTTCACTTGCCTACAAGAGCCCGGTGGCTTCAGTAAAGTCCCATGATTGCAGCACCCACGTCCTTGGAAGGTCTTCGGTCCTTCACCAGGAAGTTAATCATGCTCTCCGACTTGATAAGCAAGTTGCAGCCCAAAAAGAAGATGCCAAACATCACAGTCAAGGAGAGGACGCAGAGGACAGCAATTTGCACCACCCTCGTGATGAAAAGGCTCCTCTCGTCGGGTGCCAGGACCAAGGAGCCGCCATCAGTTGCCAGCACTGTGCTGGTCCCATTGCAGCAGGCCATAAGCATCTGCAAGTCCTGAGTCCTGTTGGGGTCAGCTGCCTGCTCCAGGAGAGTCTGGTTGAAAACAGATCCATTCATGGCCTGGGTGTGACCCCAAATCCTGGGAAAGGTAAAAGGGAAGCTTAACAGGCCAGGGCTCGGCAGCTCCAAGCCACCTCCTGCCTTTCCTCTCTCAGTGCCCGGGATGGACAGGGAAATTCCTCAAGGCTGTGAGCAGGTGAGAAGCCAGTCCATGCAGCCTGGATGGCTGGATCCCAGATCCCTCCTGGCAGAGCGTTAGCACGAACCCCCAAACAAGCAAAAGGAGAGAGAGAGAGAAAAGGAGAAAGGGACCTGGGGAAGAGGATGGCCCCAGGGATCACCCCATGCCCCCTGCCCTCCCAACCTGCCCCTGAAACACTGGAGTGGTGCTGCTGGACCCCGGGGTTTCTCCCGCGGGAGGGAGAGCTGGTGTCTGCCGGCTGGGAGCTCCACAAATGCAAGTTACAAGCTAAAAGTCTTTACCGTGCTCAAAGAAAAAACAGCAACTCCACCCCCTTCCAGCCTCCCCCCAGGCCCGCCTTCCTCCCCCTCCACATTCACCCTGCTGCCCACCCCTTCCCCATGATGCACACCCCATCTCTGCCCTGCCATGGGTGCCTGCACCCACCCCTCTGCCACCCCCGGGTAGGGACTGACCCCTAAGGTCCTGCAGAGTGGTACCTAGCTCATCCCTCCCTCCAGCCCTCCCACCTGCTCCCAAAAGCATCCTGCATGGTCAGTGCTGGCAGATCAGCACTGCATCCCAGACTGCCGGCAGGTCCCTGTTCCCCTGAAGGTTCCTGTAAGCCTCAGGTCAGCGCTGCTGTCACAGATTTCTGCTTGCTGCTTCGTGCCACCCACTCCTTCTCCAAGCAGTGTAGCCCAATCCAGCCAGTCCACCCCCAGTCTGCTTGCTGATGCCTGTCCTGTTCCTCCAGAGAAGAGCTGGATCCAGCCCCTCTCTGCATCTTGTTCCTCTGACTGGGGGCTTCTTCCTCAGGGTACGTGGTCTCCCCCTCCTCCTTTTCCCACTCCCTGCAGAGGGGAGCTCTGTAGCTCTGCACCCTGATCTCTGCCCTGTCTCCAGCTCTGGGTCCCACAGCAGTGTCACTGCAGCATTCGGGGCTGGAGCATCACAGGGCCCTCAGCCCCACCAAGGCAGTCCCGGGGAAGCTTCACCATCATTCCTCTCTCTGTGTCTGCCTAAGCTCCCAAAGTGACACCACGAGTCAGGATGTCCAGCTTGTCAGGCTTATTCCTGCTCCTGCTCATCCCAGGGCTGTGCCCACAGGACTGCCATGTCCCAGCTTCCAGGCTTTGCCCCTTGGCATTTGCCTGGAAATGTATCTGGATGGCCCAGAGTAGCAAATCACCCCCAAAGCACAGTGTGAAAACCTTGTCCTGGTTTATCCATGTACCTATTGCCTTGTTTCCTTTGCCCAGCCCTCGAGAGGATTTTAATAAAACAGAAATGAGGATTGATGAGTTGTAGACAAATTCTGGAGCATGTGGCTGGCAGAGGGTATGGGCAGGTTGGTGGGACAGTGTTGTGATCTTCCTATTGGGCAGCTGAAACCCCCTGCTCTACTGCTGTGACTTTAGGAGCTCAGAACTGTTCAGTTCAGGCTTTACTTGTTGCATTTTCCTCCTTGTTCTGCTTTTGGCATTTCTCTCCAGGTTGCTGCCCACTCTGCTAGGGCAGTTGCAGAAGAAGTTATGCAGGAAGGAGGAGAAAACCCTGATCCAAGGAGCATCTGCTTGTGTTTTACCTGAGGGCCAGGAAAAATCCCACGGGAAATCAGCATCCCCAGTGCCCCAGCCTGAGTGGGAGATCCTCTCCCTGCATGCTCCCAGACTGAAGGAGTTTCTGCTCCCTCTGGTGGCTCCAGTTCCAGCATCTCTTCTCCATGCACACCCCAGCACGGATTTGGGTTGCACCCATTGCTCCTGGGTCACAGCCTGTGGTGATGGGTCAGCCAGGGCTCCCAAACACTCCCGTGCTGGTGCCTGCTTTCATGCCACCAGGGATCCCAAAATCTATAGCATCCCACTGCCTGTTATGCAGTGCCTGGACGTAACATAGATTGTGGAATCTTGGAATGGTTTCAGCTGGAAGGGACCTCAAGTCATTCTAACCCCCTATCATGGGAACCCCCTATCTCTGCTAGAACTGTCTAAAATGGCCTTGAACACTTCCAGGGATGGAACATGCATATCCTGGCAATGTTTTCAGGACAAGCAGCACTTTCTTGCAGTTTGCAGGGAAATTCCACCCAAACATGTTGGGTTGAGTTCATTCTATCTTTGTCCTCAGGCAGGACCAGCCCAGGAAGGTGAAGGCAGGTCAAATACTTAATTTTGGGACTTTTTCCTTTTTCTTTAGCGTTTTTGCACCATGCTGAGAGTATCACAGCCCACACTGGGCAAGGGATTCCTGGCCACACAGAGCTGCATGTCCTTTGGGAGCAGCAGCACTTCTCAGTTTGGGCAGCCAGGAGCTGGGCAGGACGAATCCCTGATGAAGAGGGCCTGGGAGATGGATGGTAGGCTGGGTCTGGGGGTGTGCAGAGTCAAACAGGATGCCATAGTCCTCTCTAGAGAGTTAAGACTAATCTTCCTTTCCATGAAACACTCAGACACAGTCAGAGGATGACACAGCACAGCACATGGGGACAGGCAATGGTGTGGGTAGAAAGCCTCACATGATGGGAAGGACCATATAGGCAGCATGTCCAGGCAGGAGAATAAGGAATTTGGATGCCCTAAAACTGGCTAGTGGGATCTGCAGTGACACATGGCTTGGGATCTCAGCAGGTCAAGACTGGAGCTGTCCAGAAAGAGGTTTGGGGTTTGTATTGATGTCTCAGCCAAGATATAGCCCTTTTAGATACTGCACAAGGGTTGATGGGCTTCTCCTAGTCCACTTGGCCAAATCCTCATTAACAAGCCTTGGGGAGAGATTTGGATCCCAGGCAGACAGTGACCCCACTGAGGAGGACAGCAGCATCCTCGAGGTCAGTGGGGCTGGGTGGAGAAGCAAAGAGGCACCAAAACTTCTTTTAAAGCCAAGGAAGATCCCCAGGTCCTGAGGCAGAGTCTGTATCTCCACCTCATCCTCACAAAAACCGTCACCTCTCAGGGACAGCTGCCAGCTCTGCGACAAGTGCTGCTATTTCCATCTCCCAGCATAGGGCTGTGGCTCTTGTACAGGTCTGTGCACATTGTCTGTAGCCTCCAGGATGTGGATGCAGCTCTTGGCACTCACAAAAATTTGTATTCCACAGCTTGGTATTTCTGTGTGCTGGGTTGTCTTGACCCAGGGTTGTGTCATTACTGTTGCCAACCCCTGTCACCCAGTGGCAGAGAGTATCCCAGGGAAATGACTCCAGCCCTTCTCTCATTTTGCTCCTAAGGTGTATTCCAAGTGCTTGTTTCCCCTGCTCTGACTAGGACCCTGGTATTGCAGGGGAGCAAGAGGTTTATGAAATACCTTCGAGAGGCACCCACAGGCAGTTCTGACGTTTCAGTGAGCACAGTCCCTATGCAGATCCCAATCCTTGGATTTGCTCAGCATGGAATCAATTCCTGAGAACACAGAAGGGAAAAAACAATTCAAGTGAGAAGAAAATCAGGCCTAAATTATGTGCCCCCAAGCTGAGCTTCTGTCCCTTTGAGATGCCCAGGTTTATATCCAAACTGCTGGTTCCACCAGGTCCGGTTCCTGGCTGGGTCTCCCTCAGCTCCCAGCTCTGCTTTAGCAGGGATATTCCCTCTCTAGTGAGGGAACTGAGAATCCACACTTTTGTATTAGTGTGTATTTGCTCTATTTCTCTTTAAATCCTTGAACTCCAGCAGTTCAGACGGGGTTTAAAACCAGCTGCCTTTCAAGAGTTAATAAAAGGAAGGAGTGAGTAAGATTTTGTAAGGAATTAAAGCCAGACGGAAGAGCCGATGGGAAAGAGCCTGTTAGGAGCCCGGAGCTGCAGGTCACCAGTGCCGAGGAAAGACTCGCCGCCAGGGTTTATTAGGTCCTACTTTAACCCGAGTGAGTGAGAACCTCATAAGCGGCTGACGGCAGAGCGGGCGGGGACACTCCGGACTCCGAAGTGACGAGGCAGCAGTTTCCTCCGGCCGCCCCACTCGCCATGTGTGTCATTCACCCAGCCCCATGATTCATCTCCTCGGCCGCTAAAACCCTCCAGCTACTCCAGAGCTGCTGCCCATCACTCGTGGTGGGGCTGGTCCAAGCAGTGCCCCCAGCCCGGGGCTCCGAGAAGATGGGACAGCTCTCCGTTACACTCGGGATCCTCCTGCTCTGCGCTGCTGCCAGCTGGGGTAGGTTTACTCTGTCGCTTCTGTCACTGATTACAGCCATTTAGAGAAGATGTTGCCTGTTACTTCTACAAATCCCAAGGACTTTCTGCATTCCCAGGGTCTGTGATTTCATGGGAAAATCACTCGGAGGGGGTCCTGGCAGCCTGAGCTGCAGTGCGTTCCCACATACGAAGCGCTGCTCAGGCTGCTTGGGCTTCAGCCGGGTCCGGGCCAGGAAGTTCTCATATAGGGTGTAAATGTATCACAGATGTCTCAAAGACATACTTTGGTGGGTTATTCTTACTGGATGTAGTGAGTTTATATCATCTACCTACTCTGTGTTTGGCTCTGGTTGCTTGTTTGTAATGGAAGGACTAGGGTGTGACTTGGGCTTCATCCTTTATAAACAGAAAATTCACTGGGAGAAATCATGCCAGGTAATCCCTCTCTGTGTCTGTACATTTTAAGGGCTGGGGGAGTGGGGGGGGGTGGATTTATGTCAGCATTGCTGTACTCTGTTATTTTTCTCATGTTATTTTTATGGTTTTCTTTAAGAAATCTGATTTCTGTCATCAGAGTTTCTTGGGATAAATAAGTTTGCATTTTTAAAAAGTTTTCCAAGGTCAGAGGTACAGAAAAGCCTGGAAAAGCATTATCGCCTCCCCAGGTGTGTTCCTAGGGCTCAAAGGAAATCTTGAAACTGCAATATGGTGATTTACAAATCAGTCACATTGTTTTCAAGGCCAGACTTGGGGTTTGGGGCACCATTGTTCTGTCTAAAGACTTCCAGACTTTGGTGAATTCCCAGGAGCAGCCTGAGTCTCCAATCTGCTGCTAGATGGAGCTGTCATCAGTACAGGACATGAGATAACCCCTGCAGGAGTTTGAGTTCATAGAGCTGCAATTTGGGTCTGTGCACGTGATATCTCTGATGCCTGTGCTCAGTTTGGGGTATCCCATTCCCAGGAAGATGCTGGCAGGAAGGGAGAGGCTCGAGAGAAGAAAGGCCCCCAGAATGGTAGGGTGGGGATCAGCCAAGCCAGATCCTTATCACTTAGTCGAAGGGAAAGGCTGGAGAGGATGTGGTTTGTACCTTTATCAAATTTCCTCCAACGTCTTTGTCAGGTTTTTTCTGTGCTCATTCTTGCTCAAGTTGGCAGAGGGGGAAAACAAAGTGTGTAGCTGCTCCCGCACCACACAGAGGTTACTCCAAATGCAGACTGGGACTGAGTAATTTTCTCCCGTCGGGACAGGGTGATGCTGAGCCACAGACGTCTGGGGTGTTTCAAGTGCATCACTTCCCTAAATTCAGTCCCAGGCTGGACGGGGCTTGGAGCAATCTGGTCTAGTGGAAGGTGTTCCTGCCCATGGCAGGAGGTGGAATTGGATGGGCTTTAAGGTCACTTCCAACCCAAACCAGTCTGGGATTCTCTGCTTTCACCTCTCTCAGGGCCACAGCTCTGCCCAGCCCCAGGTGGATGGTTACCTGTTGCATTTCCTAGATACATTGTAAATGGTACATTTTGTGACCCCTGCTGTGCCCTGTATCTTGTCCCCTTTCCCCTCCTGGCCATACAGGGCTGGCTGGGATCCAATTTCTCCCCGCCCCTCTTTCCAGACCCTAGAAAAGGTCAGTATCCCCTGGCCTCGGTCTCTTTTTCCCTTTTGTCCCCCCTCTTTTTCCCCTGGCTCTTTTTCCCTGCTCTCTTTTTCCCTGCTCTCTTTTTCTCTTTTTCCCTCTTTTTCCCCTTTTTCCCCGCTCTTTCCCTGCTCTTCTTCCCCCTCTCTTTGCCCCTCTTCTCCCTTCCATTCCCTCACTACCCACAAGAAATAAATCCTGTAACCTTATCTGGAAAAGGGCCTCTTTTGATATCTTATCTATGTCCATGGGGCTTGGACCCGGGAAAAATTCACCCTAACACCTGAGCTAGCCCGGAGGAAGGGTGAAAAACCCCATTTTAGGGTCTGTAAAAGCTTCAGTTACCATCATTCTGCACAGTTTATCTCCCATTTCCCTGTATTTCAGAATTGCTTTTTTCCAAAAGCTGGAGTCTTTAGGATCAGCTCATTGTGTTGGAGCAGCTTCTATCATAGTTTAAAAATGTAAGTTTTCTACTTGGGTTTATTAATTTTTAGGGCTAGGAAAAAATGCTCCAAAGATGGGGAAAAAAAAAAAACCTCACTAAAAAATACAGAATTTGTTAGTATAGGCTGTACTGGGACAGTACACAGCCAGGCAGTGTCCAAGTCTGGGAAGGACTGCCAGGCACTCACAGGGCCAGAACCTGAGGGGACTCCAGCTGCAGCATCCTCCCCATCTTTCACATCCTCCACCTCCCCCACATTCTCCACTTCCGCCCATCTGTGCTTTTGTTCTGACTCCACAAGGTCCCTGCTCCCACAAAATCCTCCCTACACTGCATCCCTGCATCCAGACATGCAACCAGTGCTGGTTATGCCAAAAAAACAACATTTCCCCATGGTGAGGGTGTGCAGTTGCCTGCTCACAGCAGGACCAGCCTCATGTTTGGATGGTCATAACTGCCTAGGCCCTGCTCCATCCAGCCCCATGGAAGTGCAGCCAAGAATGGCCCTGTACAGTGCTGGAGATTGGTTCCAGGGAAGGGAAGGGTCCTCCATCCCCAAGGAAGTGTCTTAGTCATGAAGTGATGGGCACCACAGGGAACACTGGGCTCTATCAGCCTAGGGGCAGATACAGACCTCCAGGGACTCCCCAGGCAAAGCCACCAGCAATGGCACAATGGCACAATGTGACATCAGACCCCAGGGCAGCTTTGGGAATGGCAGCATCCCCTCAACAGGGACTTCCCAGCTGTAGCCCCACCTGAGCCCATGTGCAGCTCCCCAGCCATGACAGTTCTCTGCCTGGGTCTGTGGCCTTCCTTCCAAAGTCCACTGGAAGACTGGATTTACGTCCCCAGCAAAGAGAGGGGACACCAGATAAAGGACTCCTTTGGGGTGGCAGCAGAAGGAGATGAAAGGAAACCACCTGGGTCCACGGGGTGCACACAGGCAGGAGGTAATTTGTACCAAATGGTGAGGAGCAGATGAGCTCAGAGAATCTTGGGGCTCCTTAGCCCCAAGATCAGATTTTATGGCATGAGGAGGCACTCTGGAGCTCTGCCAGCAGACATGATCCTGGAATCCTCCACATGGAGTGTCAGTGGAACCTGGCTGGTCTCATTGAGACCATGGTTAACACTGCATGGGGGAAACTGAGGCAGGGAGTGGCTGAGGGACTGGGTCAAGTCATAGGGAAAACCTGTTTGAGGCAGGATTTGGACTGGTGAGTCTCATGTCCCAGAGCTCTCATGGAGGCCTTGTCAGCTCTGCCCTTCCTCTGCTGGGGCAGAGCTGGATGACTAACCAGATAAAACGCACTGTGAGGGGACAAACCCCACACTGGCATTAAACAGGAGCCTGGACCAGGACTGCTGCTGGTGGCACTCAGTGCTGTAACTTTGCCCGAGCAGAGCTAAGCAACCACAGTCGTGAGCCAGCAGCTGGACATGGCCACTACATGAGGGATGTGAGAGTTGAAGCAGGGATACTCCTGGCATGTGGCAGGCGGGTTCTTGGCACCTCTCCCCATCCCTGAGCGAAGGGCCGTCATCATAGTGTCACGGTATCAAGGCACCAGGGCTCCTCAGGGACCTGCAGATTTGGAAGTTGTTTCCATGTTCAGGCAAGTAGCCCTGGTGTTGGCAGCTCTGAGCATTTAATCCAGAGCACCTGGAGCTGCCAGGGCTGTCCCCGTCCCCGAGGGCTGTCTGGGCAGTCCCTCCCTGCTTCCCAGAGGGCTGAGCTAGCTCCCAGCTGCACAGCACAGCACAAATCCATGGCACGTGCTCTGGCTGCAGCCACCAGCACTTGGCAGGGCAGGAGGGATTTCACATGGACACAGCAGGAGCCAGCAATAGCTGTAGGAGGTGTTGTTGTCATTGCTGTTTTCAGAGAGCCCTTTGCCTTCCCTCTTCCTAGCCCTGTCCACCCAAGGGTCAGTATTGCTGCTGGCACATTGCTGAGGTGCAGGAAGCACTGGAGACCAACCTGTCATTCTTTTGGGCAGTGTAACGTTTAAAATCTGTCCCATCCTCACACGGAGCCGTGTATTTCAGGGTATGATGAGAGCTCTGGGTATGGGTGCCATCCCAAAGCTGGTCCTAAGCAAGGCACTTGGGCTCAGCCTTTAGTCTGGGACAAGTGGGAGCAGCAGGTGTCAGAGGTGTGATGGGGACACCCTGGGGCACATCCCAGAGCAGCTGCTGGCCCCTGGGACAGCCAGAGCCTGTGACACCACCCTCGAATGGACATACATGCAAACACACGCACACAGGTGTGAACACGTGTCTACACTCCCTGGCTACATGCCAGCAGGCGGTGCCAGGTGCGCGGTGCTATGGTTGTGGTTCTGCTCAAAGATCTGATGATCTCATTTCACCATTTCCTCTTTCTCCTTTGTGTTGCATTTCCTGCGGTTGTGGGACACTGCTGGGACAGCCCTGGGCAACCATGGGGGCACACGGGGCAGAGGGGAGGTTCTAGTGCCCACTGCTCCCTGCCAGCATTCCCCAGGCTGCAGTGTGTCCCAGCCAAGTGGGCACTTGGCTGTATTTTTCTCTGCCTGGGGAATCCAAGAACTGCTGAGATGCTTGTGCCCAGGAGGGAGGAAGAGCCAAGGATGACACCACAACAGCAATGTCCCAGCCACTTGTTAGACTGGCCGTTGGCAACAGGAACTGCAGAGCCACCCACTCTGGTCTGTGTCAGAGGAGGTCCTCCTGCCCCTGGGCTCCACAGGCATTTTGTGGCCCTTGAATTCCATGCCCCCAGGGTCTCACCACCTCTGACCTTCAGGACTGGCAGCAGCATGTGTCTCCCAGAGTCCCCACAGCCACTGACAGAGCCCAACCTTTGCCTGGGACATAGGTGCCAACCACCACCAGCACATTTCTGGACCTGTGCCCTTTCACTCTCCTCCCTTCCCTGGATTTGAAGCTGAGTCAAAACCAGCCACTGAGTTTAGTGTCTGCTCAAGGTGGCACCAACCACCCCAGGTCGAGGTGGTGGGAAGAGGCAGCCAATCCCTGGCAGGGCTGTAGGTACCACCCTCCACCCCTGGGAACTCACCCCTTCCACTCCTGCTGCTCCAAAGTGTCGGCAGGGAGGCACAAGGATAGATGAACCCCCTGCCAGGGAGCTTCACTCCAACATCCATGTGATGCTGCAGGGGTGAGAGGACCCTTGGAGGAGCTGGCAGGTAGAGAATGATGCTCAGCCTTGGGCAAGATGAAGCCCAGCTCATACCAGGCTGGGGAGAGCAAGGAGGCAAGATCCAGGGTTTGCAGGTGGGAAAAGGGATAGAGAAGGGCCCTGGTGGGGCTCTGGCTGCTCAGAGGCTGGTGGCTCAGCACACATGTGAGTTTGAGTTCTGGGGCCTGTAATTGCTCTGTTTTGCTGTTTCAGGGGGCAACATCTGCACCACCCGTGGGGTGAACTCCTGCAAGCAGTGCCTGGCTGTCAGTCCCCTCTGCGCCTGGTGCTCTGCTGAGGTAAGACCTGGGGGCTGAGCAGGGCTGAAGTACATCCCTGAGAAGGGCATGGGATGTAAAGGAAGGGAAGAACCTTTGAGATGAGCCTAGGTTACAGCCACGAGCTCAGTCTCCATCTATTCCCACCGTATCTAAACAGATTCCTTGATGGCATCTGGCTCAGAGCTTGGCTTAAGGCACTTGGTCAGTGGGCACTGCTTCTGCCCTGCTCTAAAACTATGCCCCTTATCTGGGTGTGGTGGGAGCTACATTGAGCTGGCTGGGAAATTGTGGCGTTTCCACTTGGAATTCACTTTGTCTTTCAAATAATGTACATTTAAAACCTTAGTTTACTTTAGGTTTGCTTCTTGAAAACCTGTTGAAAAGCTCTGGCTGAAGGAGCCTAATTTCTGGAAAGGCTGAAAAGGAAAGTGGGTCTGGAAGGCCAGGTAGAAGAACTGAAAATACTCATCAGAAGTTAGAGGCTGGGTTTTAAAGCTTTTTTTCATTAGAAATAGGGGAGAAGAAGACAAGGTGCCTGGTTTTGGTTACTGAGCTAAAGTGGAGGTGAGTGCTGAGCTGTGGCTCTCAAATCATCCTGTTTGGGTTGGTGAGAGCCAAGCAGATCTGTCACATTTCCGTCCAAAAATGCTGCCCTGGGGGTTAATCCATTGGGTAAGAGGAGGGAGTTTCCTAAGGAATAGGAGAGGAGCCCCAGGGTAGAGCCAAGGGAGGTGATGGGGATGGAGAGAGGTGATGAAATCTTCTTCAAGGCTTTCCTTGCTTTCTCCTTCTCTATCCTTGAAGACCCACTTCTGTCAGCTGCAACTGTGCCCATAGTGCCCACTGGGACATGGAAAAGACCTGGAAAAAGTGATCCAAGCTGGAAAATGCTGCTGGATCATGCCAGCAATGGTCTAATGCTTTGGGATCAATGCATATCCAGAGGGGAGGCCTCTGGCTTGCTGTGCCCCATCAGATCTGACTCTTGGCATGTGGTGTGAATAAAGATGTTTGTGTCCATCTTATCTCCTGCAAGGAGTGGCTGAAACATGCAGCTTGATAAGGGGCCTGGCTTCCCTCTCCATCCCCACTCCCAGGGGAAATGGTGGCAGGGCTGGGCTCCTCCTTCCCAGCCACTGATCCTGGGCAGAACTGGTGGCTTGACAGTGCAGTGGGAGCTGTGATGGTTTTTTTTTTCCTCCAGATCAGCAAAGGTTTCCAAAAAAGGAAATATTTCCAGTGCTGCTCGGAGCCGTGCTCCCTGGCAGACACGACAAGAGCGAAGCAGCCGTCCTCCTGTCAGAGCCAGCCCCCGGAGAGCCGGGATGTGCGCTCTGCTCAGCAACTCTGCCTCCAACATCTGCACCACATTGTCTTAATTTAGCAAACGAGGGTTTTTTCTGTGGATTTGTTTAATTTCCCTGGGGTGGGGGAGGTCTCTGATACTGCACTCCGCCCCGTTTTTAAAGGGACAGTGCCCATATTTGTGCTCCTGCTCTCACTACAGCCCTTTTCCACTCACACTGCCTTCCCAAGGAGCCTGGGGTGACGAGTTATTCCTGCTTTGTCCTGGTTTTGGATTAGAGAAGGATTTCATTGTGGTTTCTTGTGATCACTGGCCCCCCTGGGTATTGATGCAGAGCAGAGTTGAGTTTTATTTATTTTTCAGAAACCTTGACTCTCACCAAAAAATAGATGCTCTCATCTGCTTTTTTGGAAAAAGCCAGCCATGCTGTAACACTGAGATGTGTCTCTAAAATCCCTTTGGAGATTATTGTGACAGATCCTTCAGGGTCTCATCCACCCAAAATGCCACCCACTCTAGGTCTCTTGGAGGTCAGACTGGTCCAGATTTGGATTTTAGAGAGGCTGCTGGAAGGTTTTAGCTTAACTTGTGGAGGTGTCTGTCTCTGAGCACTCCCAAGAGCTCTCCTGCAGAGAATCTGACGCTGCATGTGGTTGTATCCAAGACGAAAACAGAGATGCCCCGGGGGAATACACAAGTTCCCGCAGGCTCCCACCCTGGGAGCTCAGGGATGTAACTGGCTCTGCCAGAGCCCTGCCTGACCCTGCCCTCACTAATCAGCTCTGGAGGCAGTGATTGGCATAAAATAATCAAGTTTTCCATTCTGAAGGGAGCGTGAGCTCCACTCTGCAGTGGGACAGAGGACAGGGAGAACATCCCTCCTCTGGGAAGGGCTATGGGATAGCTGGGATAGAGAGGGGGCACACGTCTCCCCACATCTCCGTGTAGGGAGCTGATGCCATCAGGCCTGTGCTGACAGGGAATGGTTTCTCATGGATGAAATCCCTGTGCTGTGAGTTTGTCACCAGCAAGCTCGGGTCACTCCTAACTAGGGCTGTGCCCCAGGTGTTGAGTCAGCAAAGTGGCAGAACCCAGGGTCAAAAACAGACTGGAGGCTGCCAGGGCCGTGTAGCCAAATGTCCCACTCTTGTGGTAGTTTATGTTGTCGGGGGCCCTCCTGTGAGTCTTGAGTCAGTCACTATATTTAGGACTCCAAAGAAAGGGGAAGGATGCAGCCCTGGGGTTAAATAGTTTCTCCATGGAAATCTCACAGCAGGAATGATGTTAATCCCATAAGGTGCCATGAGGGCCTCTGAGGTCCTGGGAGCTCCCTGGCATCTCCAGGTATCACCGAGCACCATGGTTAAAACCCACCTGCCTAGCATGCTTTTCCTCCACATATTTTTCCAGTGATTTCCCTGACTGGGACAGGAATGTACATGATGACTGATGGGATGTGGAGTGAACCAGCCACCTCTCCCCACAGCAGGGAGCCCTGTGGAGTGAGCTTGTGGGAGGGTGGGTGTGAGTGAGTTAAATGGGAGGGATGACTCGTCCTCCTCTCTGTCAGCACACCGTCCAGGCAAGGGCAGGGCAGGAACATGCCTGATGATGTATTTTTTGGCTATAGCTTGGCCACTGTTTCCAGAGGGCCGTAGGCCAGCCAGGGCCTCCTGACACCTGTGTCTTTCTACTCGTTTGCATAAAGCATACAAATTCATCCCTGAGTTCATCCAGCCTGAACCCAGGGCAGTTGATATCCTGCATGGGAACCTCTCCAGCACTGGAAGGCTCAGCACTGGATTCCAGCATCCCAGGAGTAGGGAGGGCACTGAACCAGCCCTACTAGGACCTCTGCCACCTCCCTTTGCTGCAGGAAGAGGCTGTGGTGGTCCTCTGCTGGAGGACTCCAATGTAGAAAGATTTGGGCTGAAGGAGGGAGATGGAGGGGAAGGTGAGTGCCGCCAGAGCAGGAACATGAGGCAGCAGATCACAGCAATGTTGGGCTGGGAAAGAAATTCTTCCCATATTTATCTTCATAAGCAACCAAAGGAATAGGAACCCTCCTGAATGTTCTGTGATAAGGATGAGGAGCCAGGAGATTTCTAGGAAAGGAGGGACAGGGCTGGACCTCACCATGACTCCACACTTTGTGCTTCCTGCCCCTGACAGGCTTGTCAAGGCTTTTCCTGCAGCCCCAGTGCCTTTGCACTCTTTCACTCCTTTTTTGGTGCTCTTTTTCCCGGTTGGCTCCATCAATTAGGAAGCTGGAGAGCTGGAGATATGTCAGATCCACTTTCAGACAGGAACTGTGCACTGCTCTGTGCAATGAGCTCACCCACACTGGACACACTCCTTGCTCATGGCAAGATCTTTTAGGACCCATGATGGAAAAATGGGGGGAAAGGTGATTTGTCTTTTGTCAATAATTTTAAAACTCCCACACTGCCTCTACCCATCTTGCCATGTTCTCATCCTGCTGCGCCCTCCTCCAGCCATCCCAGAGAGACAGGATTTCCTTTTAGCTCTGCCAAAACCCAAACCTAAGGCTCCAGCTGCCAGGAGTCAGCAGGAGGTTGGCAGGGATGTGTTATCCATCGTTCCTTGGCAAGGGCTGATGGGCTCCTGGTCTGGGCTCCTGGTCTGAACCCCAGCAGGAGTTGCTGATGCCAAATCCCCTGTGTCTGCTGCCTTCCCCAGGCAGAGACCGTGTGCCCCAAGAAGCCTTTGATCCTGGTCTGGAGTTAGGTGTGATAAATCAGGGGCTCTCCAGGGAAAAGGTGAGGGCCTTTCTCCTTCTCCCAGCATAGTCCTGGGAGGCTCCTGACTGTGTCCCTCCTCCACAGGTCTGGGCACAGTCGACCCCTCGCTGTGACCTACACGCCAACCTCCTGCACAATGGCTGCAGGCAGGACCACATTGAGTCCCCCAGAAGCAGCGTCACCATCCTGGAGGACCGGCCCCTCAGCAACAAGGGCTCGGGGGGGTCCACCACCACCCAGATGAGCCCCCAGAGAATACAGCTGAACCTGCGGCCAGGTACGAGCCCCTACACTGTTGTAGGAAGAGGGGGATGCAGTGGGAATAACCCAGGGGGCTCAGGCACTGAGTGAGCCATCACTGTGCCTCACTGGCCAAGGTAGTCTCATGTCCTTCAGGGTCAAGGCCAGGCTGGCAGCAGCACAGAATCCTCCAGAACATGTACTGTCTGATCACTGTGTTCATTCTCTTGCCTCAGTCCTGAGGTATTTGAGGGCAGGATAGGATGCAACTTCAGCAACGCATGGGGTATTTTATAAAGCCATTCAGACCTGAGGCACTGCTACTGTGCTCAGAATGCCTAGGTGGAAGTCAGCTCATATCTAACAAGCCACAGAGCAGCTGGCAGGGTTGGGCTGCCACCAGGTCCTGGTAATTTCCCAGACTCTGCTCAGCCAGGCAGGCTGGAGCCAATTAACTGCTCTGGTCTTTTGCTAGCGGCCAGGAGCTTCAAGGATGCCAGGCAGGAGGCAAAACTATGAGGCACATGGCCTCTGTGCACATCCCTGGGCATGGCCAGGAGGAGTCCTGCCCCATTGGTAGGACAGCAGGCAGAGGAAGCTCCACACAATGGGGACATGGAGCTACTAAGTGGCCCATGTTCTCTTTAGGTGTAAAGGTGGTTGTCAGCAGGCAGGTGAGTGTGCTGCTCTGAGTGCTGTAAATCCCTGTTCCTTGGAATAAAGATGAGACCCCCAGCTCGATACCATTGCTGCCGAACCAAGAAGGTTTGGCATAAGTCATCTGCCTTGACTCATGAACCAAGACCAAATTACAAAGGATACAAGCAGGACAGGTCACAGCTCATGTCCCACAAGCTCAGAATCCTCATGGTTTCAGTTCAATGAGGACAAACAGCTGCTCTCTTAGCACAAAAATGAGACCCCTCACTCCATAGTGGGGTCCCAGCACAGCTGGAGGGGGGGATGGAGCTTTCTGGGCTGTCATAAATTTTGAAACCTTCTTCATCCTGAAAGAATGTGGCATGCAGATTTAGACAGAAATGTGAAAACAATAATAATTTAAGCTCAGTTAAGGCCTTTTTTTCTCAACATTTGAGGTGTTCCAACAAGGCTGCAGCTGTGCCCTGGCTTACGTTTCAAAGAAACCATTTCAAAGATCAGAAGAAAGGACCTGTGTCTCTTTAAAAGGCAGAGAGAAACGGTCAACCCACAGTGTTTTCAGCTTTTTTTTTTAAGTGTAAAAGTCATCAAAACTGGGTTTCCCAGAAGGTTCTTTCTAAGGAGGTTTTTGTTTCAATGGAAAATGTTTCACCAAAATTTTCTCAGAAGGGGCTGGGAGAGCCAAAAGGAGAGGAAAGGAATGGGGATGGGGGAGGGCACAGAAAATGGTAAGAGTCCTTGGAAGCTCAGAGGAGTCCAAAGCAGCCCTGCAGCCTGACTTGTGATCCCTTTAAGACCTGCTGCCCACACACTGGGGGTTTCCCTCACTCCCTCTAGCTGTTCCTGTAGGATATCTTGGGAGGTCAGCCCTGGACGGGAAGATCGGCTCAAGTCCTGGCACTGAGAGGTTAGGAGAACAGGAGCCATAACCCCCATCTGCCATAGAATTCAAGGGGGGTTTTGGGGTTGGAAGGGACCTTGAAGATGATGTTGCTCCACTCCCTGCCATGGGGAGGGACACTTTCCACTAGACCAGGTTGCTCCAGGTTGAATCCAGCCTGACCTTGGACACTTCCAAGGAGTGCACAGCACATCTCCTATGCAAGCACCTAACTAAGGGGTTTTCCCCTCTGTCTAAGGGTGATGTTCTCCTCCTAGAAGCTTTAACCATCCCCTTTGGTTCCTCCAATCCTGTGCTGAGCCCCCCTCCCCCTTCCAGGAGACAACCTCTCACTCCACTGCTCTGTCACTTTGCAGATGACTCCCAAGTCTTTCATGTCCAAGTGCGTCAAGTGGAAGATTACCCCGTGGACATCTACTACCTGATGGACCTGTCCAACTCAATGAAGGATGATCTGAGAAACATCCAGAACCTGGGCACAAAACTGGCCAGTGAGATGCGTAAGCTCACCAGCAACCTACGCATCGGCTTCGGGGCCTTTGTGGACAAACCCATTTCACCCTACATGTACATATCTCCTCCAGAAGCCATCAAGAACCCTTGCTATGAGTAAGTCCAGGTGGGGGGACTCCTGTAAGGGCCAGAAGTTGATGGGACACCATCACAATGTGGCTGAAAATCCACATCAGTTGGTGAAGAGCTGCAGCTGATAGAAAGAACGTGTATTTGAGAGGTTCTTGAAAAGTTGTCTCCCATGGGAAGGACAACAGACTGGAGCAGGGAAAGAGTGTGAGAAGGTAGGAATGGCAGAGGTGTTAGGAACTGAATTCATCCCCGATTCCCTGTTCCCCTATGCTACTAGGAGGGGGGTAGGCAGAGAATTCAGGAGTGAAGTTGAGCCTGGGAGGAAAGGAGGGGAGTGGAGAAAGCGGGCGCCTGATTCTGGACAGAGTTTAAACCTGGGTGCAATCTGTGTTCTGCTGGCACAGGAAGGAGGAGCAGATCTAAACTAGAAATATCATTATCACTGGAAAGCTCTTAAGGGAAAAAAATTGCATCATTTTTTCAAAAGTAATGTTGAGGCTGGAAAGAAAATTACTCCTAAAAATCCCAGCAGGACTGAGGCTGGGAGCTGACCTGAGCCCAGCATCCCTAGAACATTAATTTTATTTGAAAGATCCTTCACCAGGCTCAGGCTCTGGGGGATTTTGTCCCTCCAGCACATCCTAGGCAGGACCATGGGATGAGGGATGGCTGTAGGGCAGGGATGGGAGCTGGAAGAGCCTGGTGCGCCCTGTGCCCTGAGTGCTCTCCTCCTGCAGGATTCAGGAAACCTGCCTGCCCATGTTTGGGTACAAACATGTCCTGTCGCTCACGGATGAGGTGACTCGCTTCAACGAAGAGGTGCGGAAGCAGAGCGTCTCCCGGAACCGTGATGCACCTGAGGGCGGCTTCGATGCCATCATCCAGGCCACCGTGTGCGATGTAAGGAGCAGGAAGGCCTGGCTGGGGTCAGGACAGGGTCACCAGGCTGGGCCAGGACATGATCATAAGTCTTGTTGACTTGTTGTGTGACTGATTTCTGGAGAGGGTGAACATTCACCTGAGACATTTCTAGTCCAATAGCCAAGGGAAGAGCAGGACTCTCATGGGATCATGAGAGGGGAGAGGAGCGGAGCAGATGCTCGGGAACAATCCCATGTCAGCCCTGCAGTGACCAGTCCAGAACGGACAGCACCTCCTGTGCCTTCACCTTGCTTTTGCTGGAGATGTTGCATCCTTGAGTCATTAGCCACCTTGATTAACACCCTAACCAATTAAAACTCATCTACCACCTACAAGTAGCCATGCCCATCTTCCAAACCCCACACTGCCACAGCAGTTCCCTGGGAGAGCAATTGCCTTGGCTCTCTGTGCAAAGGTTGGTCTCTAAGGCCAAGCTGTGACCCGCTGGCACGTGGCAGGCAGCAGTGGGGTGCTCACACACAGGACTGCCCTCAGCATGTGCTGACACATGACTGGGAGCTGCCTTTCACTGCAGGAAAAAATTGGCTGGAGGAATGATGCTTCCCACCTGCTCGTCTTCACCACAGATGCGAAGACCCACATTGCACTGGACGGGCGGCTGGCTGGCATTGTGCAGCCCAATGATGCCCAGTGCCACATCGGCAAGGATAATTTCTACTCTGCCACCACCACACTGGTAAAGCCTGACCCAGGCATGGGGTTGTGGAGCCCAGAGCTCCTGTTCTGTCCCCATGGGATGGGAAAAGTGTTTCAGCCATGGTTGGAGAGCACAATAGGGACCAAGCAGGGGGGTGGACATATTCCTAGGCTATACCTCTCCTCTTCTCCAGGACTATCCCTCTCTGGGCCTGATGACTGAGAAACTCTCACAGAAGAACATCAACTTGATCTTTGCTGTGACAGATACGGTTGTTGGCCTTTACCAGGTACCAGCTGCTTTGCAAAACCACCTTCCTGAGGGGCTGGTGAGCCATGGGTGGCTGGACATGGTTTGGTGGTCTCCTGACCTATCAAAGCTCCCATGTGCCTGGATGGGGTTTGGCCCAGCCGTGGCATATCTACCCTTCACAAACAGACCCTGTTTACGATATTCCTTCAGAACTACAGTGAGCTGATCCCAGGCACAACCGTGGGCACCTTGTCCAGAGATTCCAGCAACGTCCTGCAGCTCATAGTGGACTCCTATGGGGTGAGTATGCAGTATGATGACTCCACCACAGCACTCTCCCTAACAAAACAGCCCTGCTTCCCACTGCCAAAAACCCACGCAGATTTGTCAGCTCCCCTAGCCCCAGGCATCCTCCTTGGACCAGCTGTGGCATCTGCCTCCATCCATGTATGCAGGCACCCCGGGGGTGGGAGATCACTGTGTTCACTGCCTGTCCCTTCCTGTCTTGAAGACTTTTCCCTGTAGAGAATGACACAGCTGAGTGTTGAGAAGGACTTGGGGCACTTGGTTCCTTTCTTATGTTCGTGGGAGCATCACTGTGGTGTTGGGGGCAGAGGAGGAGCCTCCCACGGCTGAGCCCTGCCCAGCTTGTGCTGTGTCTTCATCAGTCCTCTCTCCTCCCCTAGAAAATCCGCTCCAAAGTGGAGCTGGAGGTGCGTGACCTCCCTGAAGAGCTGTCCCTGGCCTTCAATGCCACCTGCCTCAACGATGAGGTTATCCCTGGGCTCAAGTCTTGCGTGGGGCTCAAGATCGGGGACACGGTGAGGATCCTGCTCATGGGCTTGGCTTTTCTCCCCTCTACGTAGCAGCACTGCCAGGTCATCTGTTGCTCTGAACAAACACCATCTGCTTGTCTCACAACCTCCCAGGTGACACGGACCCTGGAATCTCAGAACTAGAGAGAGAGAGGTCCAGCAGGGTGGGTGCAAGGGGGAAAATGCTTTTTTGAATCTGCTGGATGCAAACCCCTGTGATCTCCCTAGCTCAGCTTGGGCTGCTGCCCACAGGGCATGGTAACCTGGAATCATTTGGGTTGAAAAAGCCCTCTAAGACCATAAAGTCCAGCCACCAACTGATCTCTGACAGGTCCACCACTAAGCCCTAAGCACCATATCTACAGGTTTTTTGAATACTTCCAGGGACAGTGATTCTACTTCTTTCCTGGGCAGCCTGTGCCAGCACCTGACAAACCTCTCAGTGAAGAAATTTTTCCTAATACCGAATCTAAAATTTTCCTGGTTACTGTGGCAGGCATATTCTCTGGCCCACATTGTGCTGGGATAGCTTTGATAAGCTTTGATGAGCCCAAAGAGACCTGGTGGGTCCCATTTCTGAGCTCCTTAAGCTGGGGCATGGACTGGAGCAGGTACTGACATCCAGACACACACCTTTGCCCTCCAGGTGAGCTTCAGCATCGAGGCCAAAGTGCGAGGCTGCCCCCAGGAGCAGCAGAAATCCTTCACCATCAAACCTGTGGGCTTCAAGGACAGCCTGACAGTGGTGGTGAACTTCAACTGCGAGTGCTCCTGTGAGAGGCACGCCGAGGCCAACAGCCCGTCCTGCAGCCATGGCAATGGCACGCTGGAGTGCGGCGTGTGCCGCTGCAACCCCGGGCGCCTGGGCTCACACTGCGAGTGCTCGGAGGAAGAGTACAACCCCTCACAGCAGGACAACTGCAGCCCCCAGCCAGGCCAGCCCCTGTGCAGCCAGCGTGGTGAGTGCATCTGCGGGCAGTGCGTGTGCCACAGCAGCGACTTCGGGAAGGTGACGGGCAAGTACTGCGAGTGCGACGACTTTTCCTGTGTTCGCTTCAAGGGCCAGATGTGCTCAGGTGAGTTCTGGGCTTGGCAGGGAGGCAGCTTGGGGCTATTTAGGCTGCCTGAGATCATGAGCAAGAGAGACACCAGTGAATTTGGGGCTTGTCCCGTGAAATTGTCCCCACCTCAGTCTTCTTCAGCTGTGGATCTCCCTGGACCAGCCCTGGTCTGAAGTGATGCCAGGGGAATTAGTCCCTTTTTGGCCACTGATACCAGCTCCTGTGCTTGAGAGCTGGGAGTGGGGATGGGCTAGAAGGTTAAAAAGGAGGCCTGGTGGGGCTGGTGGGGACCAAGCAATGCAGCTCTGGGGTGCACAGGGCAGGGACCTTGTTTGAACCACAGCTCAAACACATCAGAAATACTGCTCTGCAGGAGGAAACCCTAGGATAGTGGGGGAGGGGTGGGGAGAGCTGGGTTTTATTCTCCACCTAGTTCTGGAAGACTTCCTATTGGCAAAAGTGTTGGGGAAGTAAATCCTCTCTCCTTGCTGGCCTTATAGCATCTCTCCTCCTGAAAAATTTTCTCTTCCACATGCTCCCAGATGCCGCCTCTCCAGTCCCTCTGCTCTCATTACTGAGAAGAGAGGACAGGTCCTTGGGTTCTCTGGGTCTCCTTCCAGGGAAGAAGCCCTCCTCCAGAAACCCCATCCCAACAGCAGTTCCAAATGTCCTGATATGCCAGGGCCTCTTATCCACCAGGAACCTTCATTTAAGGTTCCTTCCACCCACATCTCCAGTAAACACTGAAGGTCTGAGTGAATTGCAGTGCTCTGCCCATCTCCTGCATTTAAGAGATGTGAGAGAGGTGACAGTGCCTAGGAAAGGGGCATGAAACTGTGGCACATCCTCTCCAGGAGCAGAGCACTGCAAAACTGATTCAAGGGGGGAATAGGAGAGGGGTAACTATCCCCATTCATAACCCCAGCTTCCCTCTGTAAGCCCAGGATAGGTGGCTGCTAACAGAGTGCCAGAAAGATCCACCACTTTTCTTGTTGAAATCCCCAAAATCCCCAGGAAAACATCCGTGGCCAAAGCTGATTCCACTCCGTTGGAGCCCAGCCCGGGTGAGGTGAAACCTGGGACCAGATGACACTCGATTCTTGTTCCTTGGTATCCCTAGATTGAGTTTTTGGGACCCCACCTGCCCCTCAGGCCAAATTCATGGCTCACACTGCCTCTGTGCCGCTCAGACTGATCTTTTATCTTAACAGCCTGCTGATAATGGAGGTGGAAACGCTGGGTTTCCCCCACCCACTGGGTAGTCAGCGTCCTCAAGGAGCCTGTTCCTGTTTGAACAAGGGCTGCAGGTCCCCAGGAGGAGTGAAGGGCAATGATGAAGAGCTGCTCCTGGCCAGGGAGGGCTGTTAATTAACCTGAACTCTCTGACCCTGTTAATCTACTTCTCCCCAGCCTACCAATCTTGTCACCCAGCCTGGCACTATTTTCCTGTGACTCAGCCCTAGTTCCTCATTAATGAGGTTACACATTTATTTCACATGCCAGTGCCTCCAAGGGCATGGCCAGGATGGTGCCCAGCTGATCCTCCACCTGGAGCAGCATTCCCAGCATGTCCCACTGTGCTCAGGGCTTAGGACAGGTCAGCACGTGCAGCTCCACAGTATTTCTACCACTTATTGTGTCTCATCTTTGAGCTGGAATCAAACTACAATCCAAATAGCTCCAGGGTTTGGCAGGATTTGAGCATGCCTTTCTGTCTGTCTGATTAAACCAGTCTCGGTGAGCATGTGTTGGGCTTTTCCCAGCAGTCAGCTTTCCCTGTCTGGTCCAGACCTGAGAAAGAGTGAGACATGGGGGCTTTGTCCAGATGTCCTGACTCAATCTTAAATTCAGTCAGAACTTGACTTGCTCAGAGACAGGTCTGATGAAGCATCTCCAGCTGCTGCTGCTGGAGTTGAGGCAGCTCAGCCTGAAATGTGAGAGCTTGTTCTTGCTTGGGTGGGATAAGAGGAGTGCTGGGGACATGGTGAAGGTCTGGGTTTGATGTGAGCTGGTCTATGTCCCACCCCAAGAACAGTGCAAAGGAGTTGTCCTAGGTGGCTGGTCTGCCTTGCCATGCCCGCAGAGGGGCATATAGGGAATTGAACAGGCTCGGTGGAGACACTTAGAATTCTGATGCCTTTTGGTTGTCCCCAGGCCACGGGCAGTGCAGCTGTGGGGACTGCCTGTGCAACTCAGACTGGACAGGCGACTACTGCAACTGCACCACACGCACCGACACCTGCATGTCCAGCAATGGGCTGGTGTGCAGTGGCCACGGCTCCTGCGTGTGCGGCCGCTGCGAGTGCACCCAGCCCAGCTCCTATGGAGACACCTGTGAGAAGTGCCCCACCTGCCCAGATGCCTGCACCATCAAAAAGTGAGAGAGAGCAGAGGGCTGGGACAGGTCATACCACACTATGGGCTGGCAGAGAGCTGGGATAGGTCATATTCCACTGGGGAGCTGCAGAGAGCTGAGAAGGGTCATATCCCATGGTGGAGCTGGCAGCACTGGTGGCAGGAGCTCTCACTGTCTGCAGCTTGGTAGGGTTGGGATTGCTGTGATTTCCACAACCTGAGATTGAAAGGTGTGACAGTTCCCTGAGGAGAGCATGGAGAAGCTTATGGTACCTCTCTCTTCTTCCACAGGGATTGCGTGGAGTGCAAGAAGTTTGAACGGGGAAAGCTAGTGGAGCAGCAGTCCTGCAGCCGCATGTGCCGTGACGAGATCGAGACAGTGCAGGAACTGAGTAAGAGGAGACCCAACCCCTGCCCTAATACGTGGAAATCCAGGGGGCTGTGCATGCCACACGCTTTCCCGCTGTGTGTGCACCCCTTGGTATGGGGGCTCTGAGCCTCTCCTTCTGGCAGATGACAGGGGCAAGGATGCCATGAACTGCACCTATAAGGACGAGAATGACTGTGTGGTGAGGTTCCAGTATTATGAGGACTCCAGTGGCAAGTCCATCCTCTACGTCATCGAGGAGCCTGGTAAGACCCAGCTGCCACACTTAGGCTGGGGCTGCAGAATGTGCTGTGCTGGGTTTCTGTGCAGAACAGAGGGATGTTGAGTGCCCTTTGTACCTCCCACTCCAGCCAGGCTCACGGGGCACCATGGCTGGGGGCTGAGAGGAATTAAAGAACTTCTTTGTTCCCTGCTCAGTGCCACTGGGGCCATGATTTCCTGCCTCTCAGGTATCATGTTTCCTAAGTTATGTCATCCCCTCACTGAGGCCAAAAATGGGGATTCAACCTTCCCACTGCCCTGATCCTGTGTCTGACTTTATGGGGGTGATTTTTCTTGGGAAGCAGATAAGAGGAGGTTCCCATCAGCAGCCCTGGGGTCTCCACTGACCTTAGCTGAGCCTGAGGATGTGTGGCTGCAGATCCTTCAGAAGTAGGGCCCTGAGAGCCACCAGCTCTCACTGTAGCTGTCTGCCATGGGCAGGGTACAGCCCATACGCCCGAGCCCCACAGCCAAACAGGAGAGGAGAGGCAGGCAGGGGCTGGGGTGGCCACATTGTCCTGAGCAGTGTGCAGGTGAGCAGGAGCTGCAGAGGCTCACGCTGGATCTCACTGCCCCCATTTCCCAACTCAGTGTTGACACACAGCCAGAGGCTGGGGTGGGGTGTAAGTGGCCTGGTTGTTTGGGGCAAACTTCCACAAGCACAAGGATTTGGTCTCCAGTGTCATCCCCCACTGTGGGTGATGCCCCTGATCTGGCTCCAGGCTTGGGTTCAGATCCCCACTCTACACACAGGTGCTCAAGTATTTTGGCATAGGTGCCCCATGAACGAGATCCTCCTTCAAGAGCCTGGTATGCTCAGGGTCAGGCTCCGGCTTGCTAGCAGAGGAGGAAGATGCCCTCCTGATACCAAAGGTGCTCCATGTACCCATGGCCAAGTAGCCCTAGAGCTGCTTTAAGTTGCCCTGGGGATGCTGAACCTTCCCCCCAGCCCTGCCGTCCTCTCTGTTTCAGACTGTCCAAAGGGGCCAGATGTCCTGGTGGTCCTGCTCTCAGTGACAGGTGCCATCCTGCTCATCGGCCTCGCTGCCCTGCTCATCTGGAAGCTCCTCATCACCATCCACGACCGTCGTGAGTTTGCTCGTTTCGAGGAGGAGAAGGCCAGGGCCAAGTGGGACACGGTGAGAAGCAGTGGATTGGGTATGCTGGGCAGGAGCCCCAAAACTCCACAGCCCTTGGCTTGAAGGATCCAGATCCCAGTGTGCCCAGCATGAGAGCCCAGCTGCCATCTGTGGTCCCATGACACGGTCCTTAAGGACCAGCTTGTCCCATTCCTCTCTAAAGCCTGGGACAGTGTCCCAGGCAGGACTCAAGGTGACACTGCCAGCCACAACACTCCTTCCCTGAGTCCACTGTGGTCTCAGGGGCTGTGCACAGGAGATGTCCTAGAGGATTTTTCCCACCTCCAGCATATCCAAAGCACTTGTCAGCAGCATGAGCTCCTTACTCACTGCTCACATCAGTCTTTCCATCCCATGAGTGAGGCAGAAGATCCTTCCTGCCACGGGATGCTGGAAAGCACTGAGGAACACAGAGCACAAGGGAGAGGGCTGAGACAGCACTGGTACCTCTCCCCCACCTCTCCTCCATCTCCTAACTCCCCACAAAGTTTAGGGATGGTGTGGGACAGGATGGGATGGGATGGGATGGGATGGGATGGGATGGGATGGGATGGGATGGGATGGGATGGGATGGGGAGCTCTTTCAAGAAGTCTCTCTCCTCCTGAGCTCCTGCTGCTTTTCCTTTCCTCCACAGCAACTTTTCCTTATTTTCCCCCCTCAAACCTTATGGAGAGCCATTAAACTGCACATCCAAAGCCTTGGGTAGAGGCAGGGGTCCACCACTCCATTATGAGATGGTGCCTCAGCTACTCCAGATGTTAGATTAGAACAAATGCTGATGCCAAGCACAAAGTGATGATGAACTTTTTCACCCTCCTTCTTCCTCCAGACCCATAACCCTTTATATAAAGAGGCCACATCTACCTTCACCAACATCACATACCGCGGGAACATGTAAGGATGCCACATCCAGCACTGGCCAAGAGATCAGCTGAGGATCTGTGGGATCTCCTGGAGCCCAGTTTACAGAAGAGCTTGTTGATGTCTGCCTGTGTGAATGACTGCATGTAATTTAACAAGTCCCTGACTGCCTCCAACCCTTCTTGTCTGTCACCCCACTGTAACTGCAGGGATGTGCTTTCCATGGCAAACCTCGGTCTTTACCTCAGCGGGTTGCTCGCAGAGCCAGCAGCCCCTCCGTACACTGAACACAGAGGAATGGGATGATCTCTGTCAGTCTGTGAACTCTTCGGTGCTCATCGGGCCAAGGGCATTTCAGGAGCAGCTGCTTGAACCACATGCTGAGCTGTGCTCTCCTCCACAGCCTGTGCTGGTGAAGCTCTGCCCACTTGGAGTCCCCTTCTGCACTGGCCTCAGCCCTGTGGGCACAGGGACCTTCTCCTTTGGGACAGGGCAGCTGCCAGCAGGCAGGAGCCATTGCTGGCTTTGGGGGTTCAGGACGCTGCTTGAGCAGTCCAGCAGCTTCTTTCTTCTTGCAGCCGTATGTCACTGGTGCTGCTGTGACCCAGGGTGGTAAAAAGCTGTGCCCCACATAACAGTGCCCTCCCTCACTCCCTCAGTGCATTCAGTCTATACCACCTCCCAGCTCCATGTAGTATCAGCTGTGCTGGTACCAGCTGCAGCCTGGATCAGCCCCTGGGATAGTGCTGAACTCCTTCTGTCCATCTCCACTGTTCCCATGCCACAGCACACACGGCTGTGCAAGCAACTGCTTCAGGAGGGTCATGACACATGATATCCCTTGAGTCTGGCCACCTCTCTCCACTTTCCGTGTTTTTTGGACTGTGTAACAGCACCACCCCTGGACTTCTATGTGGCTCAGGGTTCCAGAAGAGCAAGCAGGGCTCAGGCTATGTCCTGCTGCCTGGGGCTCTGTGTCACCCGTGGAGGAAAACAAAGAGCTGTCCCGGGGCAGTGCTGGGCTGTAACAGTGCTGCTGCCTGGTTCCTGCCCTGCCAGAGCACAATGGCTCAATTCTCCTCAGTTGCCCCAAAAATCAACAGTGACCTTGTTCCCAGCGTGGGGTTGGCCCCAACGGCCCAGCAGCATGTTGGCTGAGCTGGTGGTGGCCCTGTGTCTCTGTTCCCTGGCTGGCCTGTCTCAGCAGTGTGGGAACAGGGGCAGGGGTTGGTGCTGGGTTCTGGGGATGAGCCCTGGAGGAAGGCCCGGGATAGATGGGTAGCACCAGAGTGTCAGTGATCCACATCACAAAAATAAAAACAGTAACAAAACAAAACAAAAACTAAAACTAAAAAAAACCCTACCACAGTCAGACTACTATCAGTGTTGTCCCTAGCCTGTGCCCAGGTTTCTGCCCTGAGGGCAGCTCCTGACACCCCAGCACAACTGGGGGAGCTGGTTTGAGATGAGATGGGTTGAAGGATGGCAGAACCAGGACAAGCAGGGCTGTGGGCCCCCCACGGGTCTCTGCTCTGTTACTGGTTCCCTCCTCAGGGTCAATAACAAACTGGGGGGGCACAGGGTGGGCCAAAGCCCACTGCAGACTATGGTACTGGCAGCACCTCACTCCCTTGCAAGTGAAGTGAACCCCAGCATGCCACATCCTGTATGCTTGGTCTCTGACACCCCAAACACACCCCGAGGTACCAAGTGCTCCCAATCCACACTGCATACAGGCACCTTGGGCAGTGTTTGGTGTCCCCAGCTGTGCATGCAGGGGCTCAGTGGGTGATTCCAGCCCCCAGGTGGAATCTGGGCTTGAGTTGAGGTAGGCCTATCTTGGTTTGGCCCCAGGAAGAGCATTTTGTCTGCCGGCGGACTGAGGGAAAGGCAAAGGGAAAGGCAAAGGCAAAGGAAAAGGCAGGGCTTGGATGCAACATGAAGAAGCAGGATGAGTGCCCCTGCCCCCATGCCCCCGGCTGCCTGGGGCTGCTTCCACTGGAGAAACCCCAACAATTCCACATATGCCAAGCAGGCAGGAGACTTCCATTTCCCATGGAGCTGTGGGATGAGGCAAGACCCCAGTTTATCCCAGTTCACTGCCCCTTGATGCCAGGGGACATGGTTATTTGCAGGATCAAGCCCATGAACACAAGGAGCAGCTGTTGGGAATCTGGAGTGGCTTTTTCCCCCAAAAATGAAGGCAGTATCGCTGCACCGGCCGGAGCAGAGGAGAGGGAGGAGCCGGAGGTCTCTCGTGGGGCAGGGCGTGCACTTCGTGATTTCTGGCAGCTCCCTGGGAGAAGCCATTTGGGAGGGTAAAAGCTGTAGCCCTGCGGAACGTGCCCATGCCGGGCTGCATGGAGGCTATTGGAGCCCGGCACCACTAGATGGTGGTGTCTGTACGTGCTCGGCCCAAATTTTCTACCTCCTGGGCTGCTGAGTGATCATCTCCCACATTGGACAGAGACATTCGCCCCACGGAAGTTTCCAGGGAGGGGGAACACCCTGAAACCCATCTCACTGACACAGCTCCTACAGCAACACTTAAAGCCAGGATTCTTTTTACTGCTACTTTAATTCCTGGAAGCGCTGAAGTGCTCTCTTTCCTTCGACCCCATCAACTCCTTTTGTAAACTGTTTTCTGTTAATACACCTCAAAAATAAGCAAAGCGCTTCCAATGCAGCCAGAAGATGACAAAAGGTGCATTTTGTCTGATTCACAACCCAGAATGAGGTTTTCTAGGTCTCTAGGGAATTTTCTGAAATGAAACACATCTCCCCACTCATTCTAGGGAAGCAAGTCAGTGAAGTGCCAAAACTCTCAATGGAAATCCACTTTCCAGAACAAAATCCCCAGGAGGTACTGAAGGACATGGCTGTGGACGGTGAGTACATTGGCACTTTGGGATAGTTCAGGATCAGGAGCATCTGCTGGGCAGAAAACTTAAGATTTGGAGAAGAATAAAAGAAAAAGCTGGAATTAAAAAGCCAAAATGCTGCATTTCCCTTGGCACAAAATCACAGAATAATTTAGGTTGTTGTATTTTGGGCTTCCCTTCCTCAAACAAACTTGCTGAGGGAATTGGGATTGTTCAGCCTGGAGAAACAAAGCTCCGCAGTGACCTAACTGTGGTCTTGCAGTACCTGAAGGAGCTGACAGGAAAGATGGAGAAAGACTCTTTTACAAAGGCCTAGAGTCACAGGACAAGGGGGAATGGCTTCCCATTGTCAGAGGGCAGGGTTAGATGGGATTTTGGAAAGAAATTCTTCTCTGTGAGGGTGGGGAGGCCCTGGCACAGGGTGCCCAGAGAAGCTGTTGCTGCCCCATCCCTGGAAGGGTTCAAGGCCAGGTTGAGCAGGGCTCGGAACAACCTGGTCTAGTGAAATATGTCCCTGCCCATGGCAGGGGTGGAATGGGATGGTCTTTAAGATCCCTTCCAACCCCAACCATTCCATGACTCTATGATATCTCCCCACTAATTATCTCCACCTTCCCTCATAGTCCTGGGGACATGGTAACATCCACAGTGTAGATTCCAGCTATGCCCTTAGCCAACGAGGAGCTGCAGGAAGCCCCAGACACACCACAGGAGGGGACTGGTATTCCCCTCCTTGCTCTCTGCTCCTACCTGGTTTCTCCTTCAGCAGCCCAGCGACAGGAGCACAGGGAGGCTGCTGGGTCTCTACAACTCTCTTTGGGTCACTCACATGGGACACGGCAAGCACTCAGCACAGCTTAAATTCTATTTCTGCACTCCCCTTAATCTTGGGTTGAATTTTTGCTTTGCATTACATGGCAGAGGGCACAGTGTGAACTCGGTGTGTCTCAGCAGTGCCACCCCTCAGCGGGGCACAGGAGAAGAGACTGTGTCTGTACGCTTGGTGGAGCATTGAAGGAGGTGATGGGTGATGAGCGGCCATAGAAAGGTAATTTAATCCTTCTTGGCCTCAGCATCCAATCCTGCTGGGAGAGAGAGAATTTCATTGCATTATTGTGGCTACATTTCTTCAGATCCTGAGATGGAAGGAGTGGGTGAAAGGCAAAGGAGTCACTATTATTATTATTATTATTATTAATAATAATAATAATAATAATAATAATAATAATAATAATAATTAGCTCCTTTTGGCAAGTCTCTCTGTGCTAACTGCCAGCAGACAGGGGAGCTTTCCAACACTTTCTTGTTACAGAGGGCACAACCACTGTGGATAATCTGGGCTTTCACCTAGCCACAGAGGAGACTCACTTGACCCCAGAGCCATGGGAGGTGTCAAGTCTGGATTCTGTGGATGGAGTCTCTCCAGCTGCCCTGTTGCCACCACTCACAAAGCCTAAAATCTCCCTGGAGAGCTTGTCCCAGCTACTGGCAACACTCCCTGCTCCACTCAAACATTGCCTGGGCACTTCCCTAGGGCACAAGGGTGACACCCAGGACCTCAACTCAATCCTGGGCTCCGCAGCCAGCAGGGTTCCCCTGATGAGCAAAGAAATCTGGAAGCCTTAGGACAGAGGAAGGTAAGGCTAGGTATCTAAGGTCTTTTTCCTTGGAGGAAACCTAGAAATCTTTGGAAACCAACAGATTAGTTAAAAGCCTTCTGTATGCCTGTACTGGTGCTTGTCAGATGACAAGGATGTGATGTTAACATGAGGCAGTTGATTCCCTTAGAATACTGCAGTGGTTCCCACCCAGATGGGATAAACATGGAAGCAAGTCTCTGGTGGTAAGGGACTGACAGCTCGTCCATCAGTAAAATCACCCTCCCCTGTCTCAGCAGGGTCTAATACCTTATTTTTGTACCTCCAGGTGCCACAGAAGCATCATGCTATGATGGGGATTTCTGCCCCTGGATTAAGTCCGGATTCTCACTTTTCCCCTTTTTCCAGTTTGTTTCAGACGTTCCTGGCTACAAGAGCAGAGGCCAAGCTCTTCTCTTACCAGATGGGACACAGAAAGAGTCAATCTTACCTTTTCTGGCTAATGATAAACTGCAGGGAAACGTCCTCCCTAGATACCTAACCAGCATAGCAAAAAATGGGGATGGATCCCCATAGCATAACTTGTCCAGGTCTTCTCAAGGCTGCTGGGATCTCTGCTCTCTTTGACTGCTGTGAAAGCAGGACAAGGCTTAGTCACAGCACTGACCACTCTCCCCCTCTTCAGCCCATAAGAAAAATTGCTCGGGCAGTTTCAATTACCAGAGGAATCCTCCACCTCAAAGTATTTGGGAAATGGGTGGAGTTGACAACTCTGCCCCAGGAGAATTCTTTCAGATTATCAGATAAATTGCCTCTGTGGGATAGAGAGGGAAGTTCCCCTCTCTACTGGGGTATTAGTGCCTTATATTACAACATACACAAAACAGAGGGGCCCCAAGGTGAGATTTCTAGAAAAGCTTTATATCTGGTTTCACGTCCAGAAGTATCTGCACGGCTGCCATCTGCTCTGCAAAGGCACTGCAGGAAGTGCCACCACAGGCATGTCACACCTCTGTGCAGTTTAAACCCCCAGGTACCAGGTCCCTCCAAAGCTGTGGGTGCAGCAGCTGGTGCTGAGTGGGGCTGGGCTGTTTCACAAGCCAATGTCGCCCTCTTTTGTCCTCTTGTTGCCACCCACAGGAGCTTAGGGACCACGCCAGCCAGTGTGGATGGATGGAGACTCCCTCAAGTATTGCAGAAAGTAGGCCCACAAACTTTGGAAAGAGATGGGTCACCCTGTGCCTCCCTTTGCACACTGTGAGCAAAATTACAGAATCCCAGAATTGTTTGTAGGGGACTTTAAAGATCATCCAGTCTCACCCCTGCCATGGGCAGGGGCACCTTCACTGTCCCAAGCTGCTCCAAGTCCCATCCAGCCTGGCCTGGGACACTTCCAGGGATCCAGAGGCAGCCACAGTTGCTTTGGGCTCCCTGTGCCAGGGCCTCCCCACCCTCACATGGAAGAATTTCTTAGAGTATCCCATCTAACCCCACCTCCTGTCAGAATGAAGCCGTTCCCCCTTGTCATGTCACCCCAGGAGCTTGTAAATAGTCTCTCTCCATTTTTTTTTTTTTTTGCAGACTTCCCTTAAGTACTGTAAAGGGCCAGAGTTAGGTCACCCCAGAGCTTCTCATCTTCAGGCTTGACAATCCCAATTCTCTCAGCCTTTTCTTGTACAAGAGGTGTTCTGTCCTTCTGATCATCCTGGTGGCCTCCTCAACTTCTCTCCTTCCTCCTTCATCTTCCCTCCCTCTTCCCAGAAGACCAAACAAATAAATATCTAAAGGGGTGCTGAGAAGATGGAGCTGAACTCTGATTGTTGGTGCTGAGCAATAGGACAAGAGGCAACAGGCATAAACTGACACCCAGGAAGTTCTACCTGAACATGAGGAAGAACTAATTCATTATGCAGTGACCAAGCACTGGAACAGATTGCCCAGAAGTATTGAGCTTTCATTGCTGGAGATACTCCAGAACTGTCTGGAGGCAGTCCTGGACAATCCATTCAAATTCTTTGAATTTGAACCCATTGCACCTCGTTATAAGAGGACAACGGGGAATGGGTTCAGTTTGAAAGAGTAGGGTTAGATGAGATATTGGGAAGAAATTCCTCCCCATGAAGGTGGGGAGGCCCTGGCACGGGTTGCCCAAAGCAGCTGCCCCTGGATCCCTGAAAGCGTCCAAAGCGAGGTTGGACGGGGCTTAGAGCAACCTGGGTTAGTGGAAGGTGTCCCTGCCCACGGCAGGCGGCGGAACAGGATGGTCTTTAAGGTGCCTTCCCACATAAACTATTCTGTGCCGTGTACTTTGGCATGACCCTACTGGAGCAGGAAGGCTGGACCAGACGAATCCCTGCGGTCCCTTCCAGACTGTCCCGTCCCAGGGCTCTCTGAGATGCGGCATAAGCTCCAGTAAAGGCCTTTTCGAGACCCTTTCCCGGGGCACCGCCTCAGCTGATCACCCCTCCCACGTGACCGCCGCCCTCAGTCCTCCTTCGGGTCGGCCTGCGTGACGTAGTTCCGCTTCCGGTAGTGGCTGGCCCGTCATGGCGGCGCCCAGCGAGGCGCAGGAGCGGCGGCCTTTCGGGCGGCGGCTACTCACCGACCCAGCCCGGCTTTTCCAGCACAACGCCTGGTGCGTGAGGGCTGCCGCTGCTGCCCCCTCCAGACCCCCCTGAGCCGCCCGGGGTGCTGCTGCCCTGCGGTACCGCCCGGCGGTGGGGTGGGGATGGCCGGGGCGGGCTCGCCGTCGCCTCTCCGAATTCGCGGTGTGTGTGGCCAAGCGCTGTGTAATGGGCCAGCCTCGACTTGCCCGCTCCGCCTCACGGGGCCCTGACCGCGGTGACCGCCCTCCTCTCGAATGCGCCTCCAGAGACCATGAGGGCGTAGAGCGGGCTGAGGAAGCAGAGGATGTAGGGCTGGCGGCCGGAGAGCGGCTGCAGGCCGAGCGGGGACCGGCATCCCCGGGCAGGGTACTGTGTGTCCGGTGCTCGGGAGTGCTGGTCCCTGGGCGTCCTGACGCTCGAGACTGATCCCCAGGGGGTCCTGAACTTTCGCGACTGCTCGCTGCGGGGTTCTGAGCCTTGGGGACTGATCCCCTGAGGGCTCCTGGACGTTTGGGATTGATCCCCAGGATGTCCTGAGCCTTCAGGACTGATCGTCAGGGAGTTCTGAGCCATTCCCAACCCCTCCTGAAGCAGTAGCATTTCTCAGGCTCCTGTGGTTCTAGCAGTTGTTTTATTGCTGTGGTTAATAAAGGTAAATTACCTGCTGTCAGAAATTTATAACCTGCTAGTCCTTCAGTGAGGGGAGGGTATGCCAGGTGTGTGCTTGGAACAGGAGCTCAGAAGTGGTTTTAAGTCAGTTAAACATCCAAATTCTCTTAATTTGCTGGGAACTGGAGGTGTTTTGCATTTTTGAGGTAAATAGATCCACTTTTGGACTCTGACTGCTATACCTTGTTAAGAATCATGTGTGTACAAATTAATTAATTTGTAATTAAGTTCCTTTCATTCCTTCTGGGACTATTCTATACAAAAGGTATGTTACAAAAGCTTATCCTTAGTTTTCCTGAAGAAATTCTTAGTAATCTGTTTTTTCACAGACTTAACATTTAAGCCTTTGTTTTGTGAGTTAGAATAATTCCTTCTGAGACAAGAATTGCTTCTTGGGCCTTGTATTCTGCTTTTCATTTACTTGTTTTAATGAAAAAAGGCCAAGTAATCACTTTAATGACTGCATAGCTGTGTGTGTGCTTTGACGTTATTAATAATTCTTAATGCTCTAAATCTTCCTGCATATTTTTCTCATAATTTGATTGAGCATCCGAAATGGGACAGATTTAGGATGCCTTCTGTTTGCAATTCTATGAGTTCTTTGAGGACTAGGAGCTGCATGTGTTGACTAGGCCGTTGTGCTGGTGCTGGGCTGGAATTGGAGCTCACACCTGCACACCTGTCCATTTGGAGGGCTCTCCAGACCTTTCTCTTTCCCTCTGCCTTTGTCCTACCATGCTTAGCTGTAGTTCATCTTATTTTTCACAACAGGGATAATGTGGAATGGTCAGAAGAGCAGGAAGCCAGTGCCAGGAGTAAAGTTGAAGAGAACAGCTCACAGCCATTGCCACAACATAAACAAGGTACTTTTGGACAGTGTCCTCATGCGAGTCTTGGCGGTGTGCCGGGAACGGACTAGTCTGGTCAGGAACATCAGAACATCATCAATTCCTCCCTTTCCCCTCTCCCAGTCACTCAGAAGGCATTAACACGTGTTTGATAACGGGAAATTGAGGATGAGGAACCTTTCTGTTCTTAATTTACCTCTCTGTGACTCCTCTTCCACCTTCACTAGTGACTCCTCCTGGTTGGGAGGAGTCAGATTGGATTGGGATTCTTTGTCATGTTGTGCATGTTAAATACTTGTTAGTGTTCATTGTCAACAAACCTCTTTGAGTATAGAGTTGTTGCCTCTGCTTATTTTTGCTCTTTAAAGCTTAACTGCTAGTAGCCAGTCTCTTTTTGCTGGCTTGCTGTGGAGTGAGCTCTGATCCAAGCTGATTTTCTCTTTAAAGGGTCTGATAAAGTATGGTCCGTATCTGTCTGTACAGAGTGAGCAAACTGCATGAGAACAATATCATCAGAGAAAGAAAAATACTTTGTCTTGATTGTTTATCCTTGGATGACAGCAAAGGAATTCCAAAGTTTTTATTTTATTTGATATAAAGGATGTTTATCAATCCAAAATGCAGAGCTTACTTGTCTCTGAATCAAGCTCAAGGTGCTCAGTTCTGTGGTTAAGTCATGGTTGGTGCCCATTCTGAGATGGCTAATAGTGCATTTCCTCCACACCTGGTAGAGATCATCTAGTCTCTCAAATGATGGTGAAATGGTTCTTTGGTGTGATAAGAAGCTTGTCTTATGATGGTCGTGTTATAGCCTGCCAGTTCTAGGGTGGATGTGCTCCTTTTGTTCAAATTAAATTAAGTGTGTTGTGGCTTTTATGGACCCTAAAATGGGGTTTTCACCCTTTCTCTGGGCTAGCTCAGGTGTTAGGGTGAAATCTCCCTGGATCCTAGCCACATGGACGTAGATAAGATATCAAAAGAGGCCCTTTTTCCCAGATAAGGTTACAGGATTTATTTCTTGTGGGTAGTGAGGGGAAGGAAGGGAGAAGAGGGAAAAAGAGCGGGGAAAAAGAGGCAAAGGCCAGGGGATATTGACCTTTTCTAGGGTCTGGAAAGGGGGGCGGGGAGAAATTGGATCCTAGCCAGCCCTGTATGGCCAGGAGGGGAGAGGGGTCAAGATACAGGGCACAGCAGGGGTCACAGAATGTACCATTTACAATGTATCTAGGAAATGCAACAGTGTGTCACCCATAAGAGGATGCTGAGCACTACTGGAACTATTGAGACACTTCCATATAGCTTCCAGTTGTGTTCACAATAGCAAATTTAATTACACCAAAGAGTAACCCTCCTAATTTCTTGGACTCCTAGAAGTATCCAGCAGTTTTCCATTGTGATGCCCATTGTGTTGAGTTAATTTTAAAATCTGGTTAGCATTAAAGGATGCTGTCTCTCATGCTTTGAGAACCTATATACAACTAGGAAATTGTCAAGCAATTTGGAACAGTTTGTCAGAGCTCCATGATGTATTTCCCAGACTGAACAATGGAGGCCAGTCAAATGTTGATGGTTACTATTCACTGGGAAGCATGTAGAGACAATGGGATGGCTGGAAAATAGGGAAAGCAGCCCAGGCAAATGTGCCTGAAGGGTCTGGTAGTTTGAGAATCAGGATGTCTAAGGAGGAGAACAAAGGCAGAGTATTGGTCATTATGGCTGTATTATTCTGTGGACTACTTGGGGATGTCAGTATTTTTTCTGAAGAAGGAGGGAAGCTCTGTTTGTGAAAGATGTCTTCTGGCTGGGAAAAAAAAGAGAAAGAAGTCCAAGTGTCTTGGTTTCCTTTTGAGGCTCCATAATTATCCCCCTTTGCAATTCAGGAGGTCCCTGATTCTCTTCTGGTGTGGTGCACAGTTATTTTTGTTTGCTCTTGTTTTGCAGAGTGGAGGGGTGAGTATGGGCTTGGCTTTGAGGATGTGCTCACAAAGGTGAGCAGAAAGTCAGGAGTCCTTATCAGGAAAGTCTCTGGAGTAATCTGGCTTGCACATCGATGGCACTGTGAGCTAATACCCTAAAAAGGACCTGAAACAAGTATGATGTGAACTTTTCTGGCTGGAAGTCTTACTAAAAAATTAACATGGTCATATTTTCGCTTAAATCTGTTTCTTGTGTGATCCTTTGTCAGCTGGCCCTTGATTTTTTGTATTTATAATTGTTAACGATCCTTTATTCAGCGCTTTGAAAACACCAGTCACCAAGGCAAAAGACCTTTAAATAAAGCTTCCCCACATGTGGTTTGGAGTATAACAGGTCTTCAAAAGCATCCAACAGAATTTCATACTAATGTAATAAAGGAAGAGCATAATGTCTTGTTCACCAGTGTATTGTGGCAGAAATGTGGGCAATCCAAAATGTCTGGGCTGGGCTGGAATTTTGTCCCAGCTTCTCAGGTAAGCATTCCACTACAGTCAGATGGTCATGGGATTGTTGGAGATGAGCAGGAATTTGTATTTTTGTTAGGTAAAAGAGCGTTTCAGCCTCAGAAGCCTTGCATATTCCTGCTATGGAAGAAAGACAGTTCAGGACAGAGCGTGCCAAGTTTGGATCAATAGCACTTCTTCCAGCATCAGCAGACATTGACTTCTTCCATGCCAATAGTGACCTGACCTGGCCCTGCTGACTGTGACCTACAGTGAGATCACAGCACAAACTTACTGTGTGTGTCTAATATCAGACACTAAAGTTTCTTTCAGCTTGGGGTTTAAAAACCAGGCTTCTTAAAAGGGGAAAATCCTTGTAGTTGAGGTAGAGAGATTATTTTTATATATAGCTCTTGGTGCTGCAGGGATAGATCCTACTAAAAATAGACATATGACTGATTGGTGCTTCTTTGTTAAAGCCATTTTTGTCTATATGTCTATATTTGGCTGAGGCTACATATTTTTCCAGGTGTTCTGGCTTCAGTTTAGTGTCTCGCTTTGAAACAGTTTTATGTTCTTCAGGAAGACAAATAAACAGTTCAGCTAATAATGCCCTCCAATCATTTTTATTCAGTAATGCACTTGTTGCCATGCAAAGATGGTTGAGGAATTACTTGTTATTGGAATACAGTTGGGGTTTCTGGCCATGGATGTTAATGTCTCTAGGTGATTCCAAGCATAGGATGCTATAATTAGATGTTAATTCCCAGGACAGAGAACATATCACATTGATGAAATCATAGTCGCTTGGATTTGTAGCTTTCTTTGGAAGAAATAGTTCCCCTAGACTGTACTTGGTATGAAATCTTTGAAAGTGTGTGGAAATAAGTTTGCAGGTGACTCAAATTTCACTTGATCATGGCTTTGTAAGAGCTACTTCAGCTCCCTGTAGTACTCATCTTGCTTCTGGAATGATCCATTTGATGTGAAAGTGCTGCTGTGCAAATTAATTCTGTTCATCTTTGCCTGTCCACCTTAGCTCTCCGCTGGTACTTCAATGCAGCGGTCGCTGTTGACTCTCCTCTTTTGTTTTAGTTCATAAATGTGTGATGCTCTTGACATACACAGAACTATGGAAAGCAAAGTTATCTGGACTGATCTGCAGCAAAACATGGAAAACATGCTGTCCTGTTACCTGGAGAATTGCATAAATTCCGAGCTTCCTTCCTGGCCTGGAGAGTTAACTAATTTTTCTGTTTCTCCACCTGAAAATAGGACCAGTGTGTTGAACAGGAGCTTTCAGCTTCAGGCAGCTCTCACAAAATTCCTTAGGAGTTGTGTTTGACACTTAATATCACCAGGCTCCAAATTAATTGTTCCAGTGAACTGAACAAGTTAGTGTTAGAGATGGAAGTAAAACCAGATTTCTTCATTCCAGTCTCCTTCAAAGAGACTTTTTCTGTTGCCAGCTTCCTTTAAATCCTACCAGGAGACAGAGTTTTCTCTCTTCCCTTTTTAAGTCCTAACAAAGTGACTGTGAGGACATAGACTGAGTGTTCATGTGGGATTGCAAATTTAGATAAAGGTGTTTTTCAGTCAATAATCTCACTTACTACAGCAGGTTGGTGCATAGATACCTGCAGTGGTCTCTCACTCTCTGAACTGATTAAACCCTGAGACGTTCTGATTTGATGCTTGATGATGTTTTTGCTTGTGTTCACAGAGGAATATGAGGTGAATGCTAAGAAATACTGGGATGACTTCTATAAAATCCACGAAAATGGCTTCTTCAAGGACAGGCACTGGTTGTTCACTGAATTTCCTGAGCTGGCACCTAACAGGAACTCAAGCCAAGATTCTGTGCATGGATTTAGTAACACAGAAGAATTCAACAATGAAGGGTTGGGAAGCTGTGGAAATGGTCATTGCTCTTTGGAAACCAGGACAGAGAGTCAGTTAGACCTGATAAAAAGCCCGCCTAGGGGGCACACAGAGGAGCTGGCTGCACAGAAAGACAGTGAGCTGAGTCAGAGTTATGGGGATTACCCAGGATCAGCTGCATCTTACCGTATATTAGAGGTAAGAGCTGTAAATCAAAGTCACACATCAAAGCCTCCCTTGTGTCAGTGTGACTGGGACAGAAAAATATGTTTCACTGCCAAACAGCAAGGGAGCAGATGATTGCCTTTAGTCAGTAAAATGCAAAAATCAGAGGGCAGTTTAAAGCTGAACTAAATCTACTGGGATTCTTTTAGTTCAGACTCTGAATTGGCAGAGCACAAGGACCATAAGAGGTTTACAAGTTTAAAAGTCAAACTATTGCTATCAGATGTTCAAACAAGCATTTAAAAGTCATCCTTTGAAGAAGCTGATTCTTCTACTCTGTATAAAGCTTTCCCTTGTGTCCTGGTTTAGGGCAACTTTGTGGGGAAACTTTCAAAGGGGTCTCTCTAGAACACAGACTCAAGTGGCCCCTCCCCTACTGGTTCGGGAAAAGATTTCCTCTGAGAAAAGTGAAAAAAACCTGTTTATTTAACAAGCAAAGTATTCACAAGCCTAAAAGATGGATAATATTAAACTATAAAACCTCTCACTGTTCTGAAAAGATGGCAGATTTGTTTAATACTTAGTATTTTACGAAAGTGCTGCCTTCTCAGGGAGACTGTTGCTCTGATTTTTTAATTTAATCTGACACTTTTAAGATTTCCTCAGGCTTCAGTGTTCTCAACGTGCCTTTCCTGTCTCACCTAAGGACTTTAACCAGCATGTGTCACTGCAAACCCTCTGTGGTGTTTTCTGCTCAGTCTCTTTCAATTTTACTGATTCTTTAAACATTCAGAGGCCAATTCCCCAAACCCAGTTGTGTGTGCCATCATCTCTTCAAATGGGAACAAGCAGAAGGAATAATTAAAGTAAAGCAAACTTAACTTTTCTGTTGCTCTGATTTTGTATGGATCTGAATGTAACTCATCCATGGCCTTTGCCAGTGCTTCAGTCACTCGTACCGGTTGCTATGCTTGGGATTCAATCAAAAACAGCTTTCAAAAGAGTAACAATATATAGTTTATTGTCAAGAATTAGACAATAACTTGCTTAGTGGTTTCCCACGTATGTAATCCTGTTCCTCAGACCTTAACATGCTAGGATCTTGCAGGAACGCTTAAGAATGGTCACTACCATGCTCAGCTTTACTCATGAGTTGCTCTTCATTCCATGGCTTTAGAGAGATGACTGAAAATTATCTGCATGGATGTACTGAAGGAATTATTTTCACTGTATACATCTGCTCTGTTTATACAGGTTGGCTGTGGGGCTGGGAATACAGTCTTCCCAATATTACAAACCAACAAGTAAGTAGTGACAAGACAACAGGAAATGGCTTCCCACTGCCAGAGAGCAGATATAAATGGGATATTGGGCAGGAATGTTCCCTGTGAGGGTGGGGAAGCCCTGGCATGGGTTGCCCAGAGCAGCTGTGGCTGCCCCATTCCTGGAAGTGTCCAAGGCCAGGTTGGACATTGTGGTTTGGAGCACCTTGGTCTAGTGGAAGGTGTCCCTGCCCATGGCAGGGGTGCGGCTGGATGATCTTTAGTGTTCCTCCCAACCCAAACCATTCTGAGATTCTGTGAAGGAATTCTCAGTAGGCTGCATGACCTGCATGAGATACCAGCCTCTGAAAAATAATTGGAAAAATGTTCCCTATGTTCCTAGTTTAGACAAGCACAGAGAAAAGCCAAATGCAAATGGTATCTTTGCCATCTGCAACTTCAGGTTATTGTTTTTAGCTTGGAAGCCCTTGGTTTTAGATCCAGAAGGAAAAGGAAGCAGTCAGTTCCATATGAAAATGATGGGCATAAAGGAGCAATGGAATCCACCAGATTTTGCACAGAAACTAAAGCCCAGGATTTCTGGGCTTTGTGCATTTGAAGCACTTCTTAATTCCTCGATACAAATGATGAGTTTCTTTGATTTATTGCAGTGACCCAGGCCTGTTTGTCTATTGCTGTGATTTTTCTACAACGGCTGTGGATCTTGTCCAGGTAATCTCAGTTGTGACTTAGGAAAATGTGAGAAGTATTTGGGGCCAGTTGCCCATTAATACAAATTATCCCAGCTGCCAGTGACTCTCTGGCTGTGCTGGCAGCTTTCTGGTTTTAGCCAGCCCTGGTGCTGACCCTTGCACTGGGAAATCTGGAAAATGAGCCATCAAAGATTATAGAAATGAGGGAAGTAAAAGTTCTCAAAATGTCACATTTTGCAAAGCACACTCTGCAGCAAACAAGTCAGCCAGATGTTCTTCCCCTGCAGTTGGCAACACTTTTCTCAATACAGTGTTCTTTTAGCTGAGTAACTTGAAAACAAACTTGAACCTTGAAAACATTCGGGCTAATTTTTACAGGAACTGAAGCTGGTTTTGGTTTGTGTGTATGTTACTGTCGCCACAGTTCTTGGAACATGCTCTGATTGCTTCTGCACAGGCACAAATATCACTAATAAATTTCAGGTCAAGGCAGAACTGAGAATATATGAACTATCAAATGCCATCAGTTACTTACTGAGATGAGAGAGGAGCATAGCATCAGAGTCAGCATCCATTTCCTCCTCTGGATGTGACACAAGCGCTGTTTGTAGAGGCTTCAGCTTTAGAAAAATACGCAACTTCTAAAACATGTCTAAATCTTATTTTTAAGACACTAACTTTAGGCAACCAGGTTTGATTTTTAGCGTATAGAGAATATCTGCTTGTAGGTGATATGAATATTGATTTCAGTGATGCAGAGAGGTGCACTGACACTCTCACTTATGTAAAGGTTTCCAATTTATCAGTATAAATTTCTCACTTTTTACCACTGTTTGTCTGATTGTAACAAGACCAAAGCACTTTCTAAGTCTCCCATTCGTAAGTATTTTTTCACATTTCACACCTGTTCCTTTGAGAAAAGCTGTGCTTGCCCAAGGAACATACCTGACACAGAAGTCCAGTGAGGCTGAAACAGGTCTCTGAACACGCCTCTTGATAAATGTGAAAGTTAAAATACTCCATGTAATACTAACAGTCCACATAGTCCAGCTAATACTGAGACCAGGGTCTGCTACTAATGCTCTTAATTTTTCTCTCTCAAATACAGAACAATGCAGAGTATGATACTTCTCGCTGCTTTGCATTTGTCCATGACCTGTGCAATGACCAAAGCCCTTTCCCAATGCCAGAGGAGAGTCTTGACATTGTTATTCTTATCTTTGTCCTCTCAGCAATTCTCCCGGAGAAGTAAGTTTCAATAATTCCTTGTGATTGCAGAAGATAATTCTTCTAGAACTGGAGTTCTTTAATAATCTCCTGTCAAGAAAAAAATAAAGTTTGTTCTATTTGTGGTCCAGTTTTCCATAAAGCCTCAGAAAACGAAATTTGCAGGTATTTGCTGTTTCTGTTGTAACCAATTCTGGCAGAGGACAGGGTGATTTTAAGTGGCTGCAGGTGATCGTTGCTGGGCTCACTGTTCTGAGCCCCAGCCACACTGAGCACTCACTTTGGAAAGTATTCTGCTGGATTTTCAGTCTCAGAGGGTAGTTGAATTTCTCACATGGGAGGTGGGAAGAAGGAAGGGTTCAGGTTCAGAAAAAAAGGTGAGGAAAGTGCTGTGGTCTTATTGTCATAATCTTTGCAACCTACACTAGTCTCTTTTTTTGTTCCCTTTAGTTTTACTTCACAACACTTCTCTTCAAGTTCACTTGCTACTTGTTTTACAGAAACCAGTGGAGATCCTTTTGTAATCAGTAGAGAGAGCAGTTAATCCTTGCTGTGGCAGGATGTTATCCTTACAGGAAAAAAAGCAAAATCGGGGAATGTCAAAAAATAGAGTCCAAATAAAATCAACCCACCTGACTCCGGAAGAGCTCAGAATGCTGCTGGCTTTGGGTAGCTCTTTATATGAAGTTGAAACATGTAGAGCTTTATTCCATCTTTTTGGAAGGAAACAAGCATGATTTTGCAGAGTGTTGAATGCTCCTGGTTTGTTTTTCTCTCAGGATGCAGTGCATTGTGACCAGACTGAGTCGCCTTCTGAAACCAGGGGGAATGATCTTGTTACGAGATTACGGTCGTTATGATCTCGCCCAACTTCGGTTTAAAAAAGGTATTTCCTTTCCCCTGGGAACTCTTGCCCATCACTAGTAGATTGTGCTTCTCTGGAGCTGTGTCTGCCCTGTTTGGAGGCAGCTCATTAATTCCCCAAAGCACAATGTGTGCTGGAGAAGGGCCAGTTGTTGGATGGCAATCGTTAGTTTTTAAGTGATCACTGGTAACTGTTTATATCTGTCTTGCCCTTAGGTCAATGTCTGTCTGATAACTTCTATGTGAGAGGTGATGGCACTAGAGTTTACTTCTTCACACAAGGTAGGAGGCCAGAAACATGCCTCTGACCATCAAAAAACATCCCTCTGACTCTCCTCACCACTTCTTGTCCCTGTGCCCTCCAGATTGGCCACTAGATCTTTCCAGCCTCTTTTTTGGAGCACTGTGAAATGTTCAATATCTCCCAATTAAACAGTGACCTGGGCTTCTCAGCTCCTGGTGCAAGCATGGCATGGTCAATTCCTTAGTGAAAAGTCCTTTAAGAGGAAGACTGGTGTGTTTGCTACCATGGGAGGGGTGGAAGAGCTCTCCTTGTATATTGGCTGCAGATGATGGAGGGAGTTGGAAACCATTTAGAAGAACCTCCCTTAATTTTCCTGCTCTCCTAGAAGGAAATCAGAAGGGTGTGGCTCAGCATGGAGCTAAGGCAGCCCCTCCAGTTCTGCTGCTGCTTGGCGTTAGCAACAGTTATTCATTCTCCCAGTTTATAACCAGCTGCACTTCCAGTCCCTCCATTACAGGCCTCTGTGCACAGGCAGCTCTAGAGCAGTGGCACAACTGAGCTGTTCCCAACTGCACAAGTCTTGTTTGACACAACAAAATTAATGTATAATGCATGTTTGGTGAACATCTCACAATAGAAAGCGTCTGATAAAGGAGTACAAGCTGAGACCTGTCAGGCTTTTCCTACAGAAACTCCAGACAAACCACGTGCTCCAGAAGTAAGCTCTGCTGCTCAGCAAGTCTGGGGCACTGTGAGACTTATTTGCTTGGTCAGGAATACCTGCCAGTGGAATTGTTGAAGCCTTGAGGGCTCTTAGTGCCTTAATTGGGCCCCAACAGGGTGTGTGTTTTAAGTATTTTTTTTCCCAAATTTAACCTTAATGAATCCCGTTCCCCTACAGCCTAGGCAGCACAGATCTTACTGACACTATTTAAAATCATAGATCTGATCCTATTCTTTGCCCTTGTAGATTCTGAAATTCCTCTGGGCAGGGGGAAGGAATGGCTCCCAGCTTGCCAGAAGATGCTCCTTAACTGGCTACTAGAAGCAGTACCCATATTTGAAACTGCTGCTGTTTTCTTTGTCAAGGCTCTCTAGTTCTAGATGTACTCCAAATAATTCTTTCCTTCTTTGCTAGAAAGGAAACTTGAGAAACTGTGATGTTAAGCTCCCCTAGTAAAGCAGTTAAGTCTTGTTTGATCATTTCCCTGCCAGGGTGAGGCCGTGGGTTTCCTCTGACACATCTTTCAGCTTAGCTTAGCCCTCAGTGTGAGCAGGTATCAGTTAAAGAAAAAAAAAAAAAGCTATGGTCTCCTTAGTCTCCTTGTCTTTGCTTCCAGATGAATTAGATCATCTCTTCACTACAGCTGGGCTGGAGAAAATCCAGAATCTGGTTGATCGGCGACTGCAAGTGAACCGTGGGAAACAGATGACTATGTATCGGGTGTGGATCCAGTGCAAGTACTGCAAACCCACCACACTTCAGCCATGAGGCATGTGGACGTGTAGGCTGGAGCCTCTTTGTCTTCTCCTGGTGACATGTTTGTGATGCAGTTCTGTACACCCAGGACCTCAGTGCCTTGTACCATGCCTGGCATCACTTCAAGTGAGTTTTGCTAAGGACAAATGCCTTGAGAGTAGAGCAAGCAGTATTTTTAGAATCACAGAATATACTGAGTTGGGAAGGACCTATGAAGATCAAGTCCAATTCCTAGCCCTGCACAGGACACCCCAGCATTCCCATCCCATGCCTTAGAGCAGTGTCCAAACATTCATTGAGTTCTGGAAGCCTTGGGGCTGTGACCCTGAGGAACCTGTTCAGTGCCCAACCACCCTTTGTGGGAAGAACCTTTTCCTGATATCCAACCTAACCCTCCCTGGACATAGCTCTAGCCATTTCCTCGAGTCCTGTCCCTGGAATGAAGAGATTGGTTCCTGCCCCTCTGCTGTCCTTCAGGAGGATATTGAAGATCCCAGTGAGGTCTGACCTCAGTCTCCGCCAGCTGAACAGACCAAGTGCCCTCAGCCACTCCTCATACAGCTTCCCATCAAGGTCCTTCACCATTCTCATGGCCCTTCTCTGCATGGTCTCTAGGGGCTTAACGTCTTTTTTTATATTGTGGTGCCCAAAACTGCCCCCAGCACTTAAGGTGAGGCTGCCCCAAAGCAGAGGAGGACAATCGCCTGCCTGACCAGGAATGCTTTACCTGATGTCCCCGGGACATGGATGTCCCTCCTGACTGCCAGGGCACTGCTGACTCATGTTCAACTTGCCATGGACCAGGACGCCCAGGTCCCTTCCTGCAGCTGCTCTCCAGCCTCATTCCCCAGTCCATCCACACGTCCAGGGTTGCCCCTTCCCACGTGCAGAATCCAGCACTTTCCCTTGTTGAACTTCCCACGATTGGTGATTGCCCATTTCTTTGATTTATCAAGGTCTCTCTGCAGGCCCTTTCTGCACCTGAGAGACTCACAGCTCCTCCCGGTTTAGTTCAGACAGCAAACTTACTATTCCTTCAAGTCCTAAATCCAGGTCATTAATGTGAATGTTGACGAGCACAGGCTTGAGAAGGGAGCCCTGTAAATGTCATGCTACTGGTCTGAGTTTTAAAAACTATTTTATGGTTTTAACCTAAGAGATGGTCATGATGTCTTACAGCAACTGAGTAGGTTGAATAGCAACTTCCTCATACTCTGGATTTCCACATGAAACGAGAGCTCTGACCTTACCTCTGTCTTGTGTACTCTTGTATTGGGAACAAACATACAAAGGATAAATCTGCTCTTCTCTGCTACTGCTCACTGATATTAATCCCTTGGCCAGCTTATCTCATGCAGCTATTTCCTAGTCATTCAGCTGTGTGCCAATCCATGAGTTAAAATACATTGATCTGAGGGCAGGAACTGAGACTATGTGAGTCTCTTGTGTGCCATCTTTCCCTGGATGCCTCAAGTTGTGGAGATAACCTGTGGAGAAAGCAAATGATGTAGTGCTCTGCTCACTGTGCACAGGGATGTCCTCCTAGGGAATCAGCACACAATAGCTCAGGTGCTGTAAATCCTCTCAGGCAGGGTTCCAGTTTTCAAAAGTTTACTGCTGATGCCGGTTTTGGAGCACCTTCAGAGTGCAGCAGATCAGGAGCAGTTGACAGGACCAAGGGTTATAAACCTGCGTTTTCTACTGGCTGCAGCTCCCAGGTCACAAACCGCCCTGTCATGGTGATGTGTTAAACCCAAGCAGATGAGACACTTTCTTTGTGAAAGTGATCTTTCTGATCTGAAATCTGCAGGATGTTTAACTTTTGCACTTTTGTTTAATTTCTTAGAGGAAGCCAACACTGTGGCTTTCAGAAGGTATTTCCCTGCTTTGACAGCAAATACCTTTTATCTCAGCCTGTTTACTTCTGTTATTTTTAGGGTGTGCAGTGACAGGTATTAGAATAAGTTTTGTGCTTTTCAGTGGTGGTTTGATTCATATAAATCGGACTTGCAAAAATATCATGTGCTTGTTTGAGCCTGTGCCACCGTTAGGGAAGTACAGTTTTCTTCTCCTGTTACAAGTCTCACTAGTGCTTGCCCGTTAATTGAAGAAGAAAAGGCCTTGGCTGCTATCTCTTGCCTTATTTTAGTTCACGAAGCATCAAGATGTGTTGTGTGTGTCCCGCTGCCTGAAGCGCAGTTCCTCGTATTTTGTTGGCCAGACACTCTTACTTGGAGCTTGACGTTGCCACCTCTAGAGCCACAGAGGTTATGAAATAACTGATATCTTGAACCAGAGGAGAGAGGGTGTGCTAGTTTGAAAACAAACCAACAGGAGATCCCAGGTCAGAACTACAATTTAATAGGAAAATTAAAATAAAAGTAGGAAACACTGGCTTAACCTGACAGAACCAGGACACAACCTGACACCCTGTCGGTCAGGGTGTTGGTGGCAGTCCAATTAAATAGTGACTGCAGTCCTCTTGAAGCGATAGATATGGTTCTTTTGAAGCAGTGATCCTGTAGAAGGGTCTTCCTCTGAAGGTCCAGTGGTAGTTATGTACCTCTTGTCCTCTGAGAATCCAGTAGGTAAGGCTGCCTGTGGTGTTCCAAACCTCAGATTATATCCAGGTAGGAGTGCTTGGTCCCTCCCCCTGGGCAGCGCATTTCACAATGGGATGATGTAATTTTATGAGTCATGCAGTAAGGCCTTGATGGCTCATTCGAAGACAGATAGTCCCCGGAGGGAGTTATCAGGGGTGTGTCATGGAAGAGATAAAGAACGCTGCCCCACCTGGCTTATGAACATGGTGATAGAATACATAATTCTGGTTACATCCTACATTGTCACCCAAGACAAGGGGTAAAAAGCTGAGGAAATGTCATTGCTGTTTTTGGAGAGCCTGCAGGAACCCTAGAGAGATGGACCAGAAACACCTTGATTTGGGAAGCATTGGAAGGGCAGTACTTCCTGCTGGGCATGTGGCAGCATGATGAGTTCCTAACTTCCATGTCACTGTGTCATCCTGCAGGTATTGCTTGCATATTGCAGGTATTTGTCTGCTACCTGAAGGCTTCTGGGTCAGGACATTGCAGCCCTCCCTGGGAAAGGTAACCTGGGAATCCATTCACACCACACAGGCTGCAGTGCTGGAGCAATGGAAATGCACCATTGCTTTTTCTATATCTGTTTCTTTTAAATATTGTTGAATCAAATCAAACTGGGGGGGAGGAGGGAGGAGGCAGGGAATAGGAGTCAAATAACTGAGAAGATAATTCTTGTTCATTTGGTTGTAGTGTATTTTCTAAAGGGCCAAGATTTTTTCCAGCATCTACAAATGAAACAGGAGGAGATAAAGCATGTCTTCTCTTCTGAAGCACTTTTGGCTTCTGCTGTGCACAAGCCTGACCCACCCCAGAAGCTGTGCAGTCGCTGCTGTGTGTTCATGCTAAACCTACAAAGTCTGGTTCCCTGGCAAGGCTGAGGCCTCAGGCAAGGTCTAGGCAAAACACAGCTCAAGTCCTCTAGCACCAGGTGAGCAAAAAAGTCTCCTCAGCTTATCCAGGCACAGAGTGAGGCTTAGCAAGAGCCGTGTGAGCGTTGGACCTGACAGGACCCATGTAACCACCTCAGTGACAGACCTCCTGTGTGCTACTGGGGCTTCAGGCAGTTCCCTGGAGTACTTTCCCTCTTGGGCCCTGAGGACCTCCTCCCAGGATAGCTTTATCTCCCTGCAAGAAAAATTATTGGGGTACACAATCAGCATAATTAGTGTGAATTGAAGTGATTTGAAAAATGCCTTATTAATCATCCAAAGGCTTGTAAGCAATGCAGGAAAATGTATTTTACTTATAAACATGATTTATATAAAGTTGGAGTCCTCTTTCAATTCTAACTCCTGAATGGGAGAAAATGGAGGCTTTTTTGTTTGTGCTTTCAAGGCTATATCCCAGTTGCCTGGTTTTAACTTCGGCTTCAAGCAAAAACTTGCAGCCCTGTGAGCCTGGAGCCATTGAAGTGGCTCTTTGCCTTTCTTAATGCTCTTAGTTCTGCTGGAGTATTTAAGCAGTCACTCAGTGGGGCCCATGCTGGGCAGACGTGCTTTTGTTTCCTGTCCTCTTGGTGGTGTTCAGAAAGCAGCAAGTTAATGGTGTTGAATTGAGCCAGGCCTCCTACAGGCAGATACTGTTTGAGCTTCCTTAACTGATCTCTGCCAGCTCCTGTTCTCTCCGAAGCTGCTGCTCTCCTGCCACTCCAGGCCTTGCCTCCCAGGCAGCTCTGCTCAGGTACCTTGATCCTGACCTGCAGCAGCTCCTGCCATTCCCAGCTTGGGCCTGCTGAGCACGCTGGGTTGCTCAAGCTTTCCAGCATGTTCAAAGGAAATCTCCAAATTTGCTTTTACCATGCTGAAAAGACAGGTTAAGTGCTGTTAGTTTTTTGGGGGGATTTCCCCCTCTTCCTTCTTAGCCGAGTAATGTTAACTCTAGATCCTTTCTTAGCGTTTCTGCTCTGATTTTGTTCCCAGCATTCCAAGTCTTGTGGTCTGTGGCTTACAAGGCAGTGCCAGCATGGCCTGATGAACCTCCCAAGCAGAGATGATGTCATAGCTCTTCACATGCACTGCCCTTGTGATCTTGGAAAATCTGGTCGTGGCTCTTGCCAGAAGATGGATTTTCTTGGAGATTCATAGAATGTCTTGGCTGGAAGGAAACTTTATCATGACCTATTGTGACCCCTTACATAATCCTTTCATGTAGGGATAATGCCATCAAGCCTGTGGCTTGGATTTGGACTTGGAGATAGTCCTTTAGAAAGGACTTTGTTCCATCCATGGTACTGAGGGCTCCAGTGAAGGGCAAAGAAGTTTTTGCCTCCACAGGTACCTCATTCTTCTCAGAGCAGTGTGGTTTCACTGACAGGCTATGAATTGGGAGGCAGGAGGGAACAGGGGAGGAGATGTGAACAAGGGGCTAGGGGGGGATTTTGATGCTGTCACTTCAAAATTAGGTAAATTGTAAATTCCACTGCAAATTGGAGCTTTCACAGGATCTTCCTGACAGCAAGGTGAGAACAGCAGTCATCCATAATGATTTGGATTGTTACAAGAGTGGTCATGAAATTCTTTTGACCAGGGGCATCTGAGTTTAGACACAATTATCTTCTCTCCCAAATAATTCTACTCTGCCTTCTTCAGATATGCCACCACCATTTCTAATGTGCGGTGAGTTCTAGAGCTCTGGGATAAATGAGACCTCATTGTTTTCAATAGAAGAGAGGTGTGAGCAGAGGGAACTTTCCTGTGCACACGCCAGCAGCTTATGGCACTGCATCATAACGAAAGCTGGAAGAGCTTCTTACTGTCATTGGTGTTGGAACGAGCCCTGGCTTATCCCCACTGGATTCCCTACAGGAATTGCAGACCCAAACTGAACTGAACTGTTTTTCCTGAGCGCTACTGAAAGATGCACAGGTTTTACTGCCTAGAAGTGAGGATGAGGCTGCAGGGATCAAGTTATTACAGGATTTGGGGACCATCCTTCTGTCTCTGTAAACACACATGAAGGGAAACTGAGTCAGGCAGTCTTTGTTCTGATCAGTCTGCAGGATCTGATTTGTCAGTGAGAGAACTGCCACCATTTTTGGTTTGTTGCTATATTGGGGAAAATAAGTCCATGAGGGACGATGCCACAATCAGGACCATTGTAAGTACTCCTTTTCCTTCACGGGGGTGCCTGGCACACGTCTTTTTGTGTAGCGTCCCTAGACAGTGACTTAACAGAAGTTCTGATTTTGACTGTTTCAGGGCAAGATAGAAATTACCACAAAAATGAGGATTAAGAGGAATTTTTAGGACGACCCTCCTGCAAAGTGAGTGCTCTAGAGGAAAAGGAGTTGTCAACTCTGTGCTTAACCAGCAAAGCTCTGGAGTTTGTGCTTTTAGCTCTCACTAAGGCAGCGAGTTCCTGTGTGTAACTGCCTGGCTAAATGGGAGCTTGTGTTACTTAAAAAGTGGGATGCATTGCAGGAAATCACCTCTGTAGGCAGCCCTGAGTGCTAATCTGAACTAAGAAGGATACAGCATGAGCCAGAAGAGCACAAGCCAGGCCTGGACACTTGGCTGGAGCACAGGCTGGGAAAGGCAAGGGAATCTGAGCTGTGTGTGCTTCGGCTTTTCCCTCCTGCTCAGGGATTGTAAGCATGGCATTTGTCATGCCAGGGAAGGCTTTTATTCTTGGTCTCTGACCCGCAGTGGGATGAGCAGGATTGCAGAAGTTGGAAAGCAGCGATGGCAAAGCTCACTGGCAGGTCTTGCATGTCAGCACTGCCAGGAGCTCCCAGCCTGTTGGCTTATTCCCGGAAAGAAGAAAATCCTGGTCAAGTTTGGACCCTGCTGTTCCAAACTGTGCTCTCTGGTGCTAACCCCAAAAGGCCCTCACTGCAACCAACATAGCATGGGAACTGTGTCTTGATTTTGAGGTGGAGTGTGACTGCTGTATTCAGGTTGTCTTTGCTGTCCAAAGGACCCTTGTAGCTCTTGCAATTTCTTACTATGTGGAAGTTAGGGAGTTCCAGGGGACTGCCAAATCTTTGGAATATGAAACTTACTTTCAGCTCCTGTGAAGTGGGAAGTTGCTGTAGGCAATCCCTGGACACAGGGACCAGGCTCACAGCTCTGCTGTGTGTGGAACACGAGGGAATCTGCTCAGGTGTAAGGAGAGAGGTTCCACTCTTCCCCGGGGCCACTCGATGTGGCTTTCCTCATTTGGAGATTAAATTGCTTAATCTCCCCTCAGACTCCTTCTTCATCCCTGGGACCAGGTTCAAAGCATGCTGCATATCCCCCTCACATAGGGAGCAGTACCTGGGCAGGGCCACCTCACTGCAGTCTGTTATTACACAGCCACATTTTTCCACATGCAGTGCCAATGGTGGGTGTGAAGAGGTCAATGGAGGTTACACAGAAAACTAAATCTGGCTTTTCCACAACTGCAAGTGACTTCTTCTCTAGTGAGGTGAGCCTCGTTAGGAAGGTTGGAATGTATTTGCAGACATTCACAAAGAGGCTGAATATACTCTTAAAAAAGTGTGTGCAGTACCTCCGGCTTTCCAATAAGGTGTTGATTTAATTTTCATCTTACACAAATCTCAGAGCAGTTTGTCTAATTAAGGCTTTCCAAAGCCGTGTAAGGTAGAGTGTTGTTACGTGTAACAACTGAGGCACGGTCTCAGACCAGCAGGGAATCGGAGCCGTTTATTCAAAGAAATGAGCTGGTTTTATACCCTTCTTCAAGACACGGTATTTCCTTACCTGGTAATTCTCATTAAGTGACCGCATGGCCACGTCAGCAACACGCTCTCAGTGTCCTTCCGTGGGGTGATCCCGCTCTGCTCACCCGTCTGTCAGCTTCCAGCAGGCTCCTCTCTGCGGGGCTCTGCGCTTGACACCTCCTCCCCCAAGGTCAGCTCTGACAAGCCTCTGTGCTGCCGTGTGCTTCTTTGTGCTCTGATGTGCTTCTGCAGGTGCGTGCCACAGCCTGCAGCTCAACTCCATCCCATCTCTTCCCACAGTTTTGCACATTTTATGCCAGAGAAAGAGAAGCAGGGGGCAAACCCTTTTGAGAATAAAGTCCTCTTGTATTCTGCGCATCCGAGAGTTAGCGATGACAGGGAAGGACTTGCTGGCACATTCACGAGAGTTACATTGTTTCAGGTGCTTGCAGAACCAGCGGATATTTCTAGTACTGTGTGTTTTGGGATTGCAGAGGTGTTCCTTTCCTGCCTGCGAGGTTTGGTTCCCCTCGGCTGGGCTGTGGCGGCTGCACAGTTCCACGTGGCTGCACACAGCTGCCTTCCTCCTCCAGCAGCAGGACACGCATTGCCTTGGATCAGGGCTCTGAGGCTGCACATGGCTTGCTGCTTCTGTGGAGGCTGAGTGACCTTGATGCTTTCCTACTGGGTTTGGGTATCAAAACATCCCTAATGGGATACCTGAAGATGTAGACGGAGGGGCAGGAACAACCTCAGAGATAAACTCCATTGTGTGGGAGGGTGGAGGCTCTCGGAATGGCCTCAGGAAGGAGTCAGGCAATGGCATGTTATCTTTGATGTGCTCAAATACCTGTTTTCTCCCTAAGAAAAATGAGGAAAGACATTTTCCATGTTCCTAGTGTGGCAGAAGCCTTACCCTTAGTAGACAAGTATCTGCACTAGGGTGACATGTTTTGAATGCCCCAAGCCTATAAAAATCTTCACTGGCAGCTCATGCCTCATTAGGTCTAAGAAAATCTGCCATGCAGACAAGGGTCAGCCTCTTCCGGATGTGATGCCTGGAGGTGACATCATCCCCTAGTGCTAAAATCTTTAAAAGCCTGTTGAGTGTTGTACTTTTGAGGATTTTGGTTGAGGCTTTTTTTCCCCAATGCTGTAATATCTTTGGATTTTAAATCACTCATGCCAGCTTTCACGTTTCAAAGGTTCAGGCTATTTGTTGTTTTTCTCCAGTCCCCAGCTGCCTCAGTACCGCTGAGGAATCTCAGCTCTTCTTTTCTATACTTTATATCAGTAGATTTACAGACCTTGTGGCAGTAGAGAAATGCTTGGAAAATGCAGTTAATGTATTCCGTAAGCCCTGGAAAGCAGAGGCAAAGAAAAGTCACCAAAAACACATTTAAAAGATCAGAATCTTGGCTTCTGACATTTTATCTTTTCAAAATTGAAGGCAGAAGGAACTTGTTATATGTTCTGTTAAAATCCCTATAAAATCTTACCCAGTTTTGGCCTAATCTAACCTGTGGGTTAGCAGAGGCTATGGTGGGCTTGCTGCTGTTTTGCTGTGTTTGCTGTACCTGTGGAGGGGAGCTGCAAGCTCCGTCAAATCCAGTGACAAAGAAAATGGCTGTGGCAGCTGAGTTGTTCTTCAAAACATGATACAGGTGCTGTGTGCTAGGGATATTACTGACATCCAAGGAGGCTGAAACAGGAAGAGGAGGGCTAACACAGCAATGTAATCAGAGGCATTAACTTTGTTTGATGGCAGACCTGGGGAGCAGGATGTGCACAGGAGCGATCTGGCAGAGCTGATGGTGGAGGAAAGTTGGCTTGTCCCCTTGGATGAGATTATATTTGGTCAGCCATGTACATACTCTGTTGCTCATAACCAGCTTCTGTGAAAGGACCAGAGCTCAGGGGCTCTTAAAAAGTGAAGGTAAAAAAAGGAAAAACAGAATAGTTTCATATATCACTCAGGTGTGGGCTGGAAGGAGGAGTTTTCCTGCATGAAAATTCTTGGAGGTCCAAATAGTCTCTTCTCTTGCTGGGCCAGAACATGAAACACACAGAAATTGTTTCCTAACTGTAATACAATGGGGAAAATCAAGTTTAGGTCAATAGAATCTTGATTTTTAACCTACATTGTTTTAGTTTTGCAGCTTTATAAGCTTTTAGAAGTAGTACCTTAGAAATTGACATGAGAAGTTTTAATTGACTCAAAAAATTTCCTGTACAAAATGATTAACTACTTACATATTCCAGCCACTTTGAAGAGCAAACCTATCCCTGTTAGAACAAACTGACCTTTTCTGACCAGAAGCACATTCTGATAAGTTGGCTTTTCTTATTTAAAATAAACCAACAACAAAAAACAATTTAAAAAAAAGAAGTCCACAAATTCTCTGCTGAGTCCAAACCTGGTGATCAGTTCCCGGCAGAGGAGATGTTATAAAAAACAGTCCAAGTGTCATGTGTCAACCTTGATATTTATATTTTTACCTGAGACACCTTTGCTGTTCAGGGAGCCCAATCTCAGATATGCTGGCACAGCACACTTGGAAGTGTTCTACCACGCTGGCCTATGCAGTGCATCCCCATTCAGAACTGTGTCCTGATGGAGTGTAGGAGGAAAAAGTTCAGAGATTATTGATCACTGGGAAAGTTATTCAAGTGACTTCCTTCCTACATCTGACAAACTTGTCTAAAACCCCTGTACCTACCTGTACTTTGTTGACAGCAAGTGGGATTCTTAAAGGCTGCTCTGAAATCCTTGCATAGAGCCAGAAATACAGTTAAAACTTGATGATTCCTTCCCTCGCTGTGCCACAAAGGGACCAGTTGCTATATATGGTGTGAGGTGCAATTTCAGCATCTTGGAAAGGAAACTGCAGCTGGAAGTGTTGCTTTGAGCTGCTCTTCAGAGGATGAAGGTGGAGAGGACCATGGTTGAGTGTGCAGCAGAGGAAGGACTACAGATGAGGATGAGCTGCTGGACATCCAGGAGCTGAGCCAGAAGAGCATTTGGACTGCAAAACACATGGGCCACCTTTCAGAATGTGCTGAAGGGGATGTGCCCCAGTCCTGAATTTGAAAGTGAGAAGAGAAACCACAATTATTTTACAGGAATGCAGGGCAGGAGAAGGGGAGTCACAGGAGGAGGATGGTGCTACCTCAATTTTTCTGTTCCTTATCAGATATCACCACCTCCTGTTCCAGCCTGACCCAGCAGAGCCCAGGGCTGTGGCCATGGGTCCTCTCTGAGGCCTGGAACTCGGCAGTGCATCAAGGGATGTCTTGGAAAACATTCCTGGCTGCGATGGATTCTCCAGGAGGCTCTCCCTGGGAATTTGGTCCTGCCAGAGGGAAGGAGAAGAGGGGCATTGGTCCAAACGACCAATTGGTGAGCAAACGACCATGGGGAAGTGTCAGAGGCTGTGGCTGCCCCATCCCTGAAAGTGTCCAAGGCCTGGTTGGATGGGTCTTAGAGCAGCCTAGTCTGGTGAAAGATGTCCTTGCCCACAGTAGAGAGTGGGATGGGATGGGATGGGATGGGATGGGATGGGATGGGATGGGATGGGATGGGATGGGCTTTGGGGTCCCTTCCAACATAAACCATTCTGTGATTCTCTGACAGCAAAAGTTTCTTCTGGTGGCCAACGTGGAAATACTGATGGCATTGTGATACCTAGCAATGCAGTCTCTGGCAATGCATGGAGAAGGAGGGGGAAGTGCCCCATCGAGCACTATCCAAAAAGCACAGGGAAAATTAGACCAAAGTGACCCCCATCACCCCTAAAACACAAAGGTGGGGGACAGTACCATAGATTGGGTGTTACTGGATTCCAGCTTCTGCCTGGCACTGAGGGGATGAACTGCTCCCTTTAGAGTTGGAGGTGTTTCTAAGGGCAGTGAAGGGGAGTCCAGAAGAGCTAGGGGGTTCAGTAAGTCAGTCCCTTTATGGGGTGTAACAGCTCCCACAACTTCTCCTCTCTCCATCCGAAATCAAACTGAAATGCATAAATTAAATTTAAACCTCTTTCAACAATGTTCACTGCAAGTGGTCCTAATTAAAGTTCCCTAAATGGCTGTAATTAGCTACCAGCTGATGTAATATTTACTCCAGGATTTTTTCTTTTAAAAAACCCCACAACCAAACACAGACACAAAACACTATTTATTTAATTATTTATTTTACAAATTCCTGCCACCAGTTGTGCCGAAAATGTGACTTACAGAGCGGGAACTGAAACTGGAGTGGCTCTTGTACTGAAAAAAAACACAGATTAAAGCACAGGAAAAGCATCTTGCATGAGCAGGCAGCACTCCCAGAGCCATTTGCTGCACCGATTTAACAAAGTATGATCAATTAGCAATTTTAAAATAACACAAATTCCCCCGTCGCCTTGCAGAAGCGGTTTTTCCACGATGCTCTGCCGGCTCCTCTCTGCATCCCTTTTGCCAAACTAGTCGGTTCCAGTTAGGTCATAAATCACTCGATGTCACGCACTGAAGGGGAGGTGACGGATGTCCCTTGGCGTTCCCAGCCCTGGCGAATCCTTTATCGAGCTCCAGGAACCTCCGCTCCCATTGCTAATCCGTGCCTGCCTCCCCTTGGACAGGCCTGGCCACTTCCTTTCCCAACAATCCTCTCCTGCTTGTTTGCTTTTCAGAAAGCTGATTCAGCCTTGGAGCGAGCGGGTGCGACACCCGCAGCGCTTTGGGTCCTGCCCCCGCCGCCTGCAATGAGCCAAACGAACTGTGATGGAATTGCTCCACTCCAGCCAGGACAAGCCCTCTCTTTATTAATCTTGGGGGCTGTTTTCCCGACTGTGGTGGCAGCTTGGCCTTAGAAAGAGCTGTGGACTGTGTGTCATGGGGGCTGCTGAGGGTTGTGTCTCACACATGATAGCCATGTTTTATCAGCTTTGAACCAGTGGGCCCGTTCCAGGTGGTGTTCCCAGGGGGCAGGGATGGAGTGGGGGTGAGCTTGGGGTGCTGAGGTGCCCTTGCACTCTGCCTCGGGGGAATGACGGTGGTTTGGGGAGTGAGATTGCTCATGGGTGTGTAAGGCGGAGACTGGAGAGGAGGTGAAGAACTGGGGGGTGCGTGGATGTCATACCTGCACCCCCTCTCTGGGGCATCCTGGGGCAGGGGGGGGGTAGGTCAACCTCTGCTCCCCTGGTGGTGACGTCCCTAGGCCTGCCCTGTCCCGCCCCCCCCAGCCCTGCCTGGATCTGACCCCCTCCTTATGTCTGTCAGTCCCCATCACACTCTGGCCCCCCTAGGACCCTGACCCTTGCTGCCCTGCCACTTGTGATCACCCCCTGCTCCCACTTTGCTGACCCTCAGCCCTGACCCCACCCCAAGGCTGGATCCGACCCTCCCCTTGTTCCTTCCCCCTTATCCCTCCACGACCCGACAGTCCACCTTGACATTCTGTTGCCCCCCAGCCCTGTGTGACCACCCTCCATACCTCCTGCTCCCCCCAGACCTGCCCTGACCCCCAGGCCTTTCTGACCCCACCTATCACCCCCAGCCCTCCCGACGCCATGGGACTCTGACCCTCTGCTTCTTCCCCATACGTGTAGGACCCCCCCCCATGACCCCCCCCCAATGCCCCCCACACCTGTCCTCATCCTGAAATTAGATCTGACCTGCCCTTGAGCCTGTTGCCCCCTCAGCCCCCCCGAATCCCATACCCCATGGTCCATCCTGAGCCCTTGCTGCCCCTCCTGCCCCGTGTGACCCCTCCCACTCCTCCTGCCCTCTCCGACCTGCCCTGACCCCCAGGCCCCACTGACCCCCCTCCACCTGCCGCCCCCGCCCCTCCCTCCGCCCCCTTAGGCCCCACCCCTGTTCAAGCCACGCCCCCCGACCCCCCCCGACCCCCCGCCGCGCAAGTCTCGCGAGACGCGGCGCGGTTTCCCCAGCGCGTGTGCCCCCATCGGCCGGGCCAGGCCCAGCGCCGCGGGGCGGGAGGGACGAGGGGCCGCACCTGCCCTGGCCCTGCCGCGCCCGCCGGCCCCGTGCACCCCCCGCCCCGCCCGCCCCACCTGGCCGCCGGGTCCTCCCGCGAGGCCTTTGTCCTGCTGCCGCCGACCCGCGCGCGCTCCGGCCTGGCCAGGCCTCTCACGCGAGGCCGGGGATCCGCGGCCTACCCCCAGCCCGGAGCCCTCCCTCTCCGCCCCCCGCCACCCTTCCCCTCCGCCCTATTCAGCCCCAGTGCCTGCGGCAGAGGCCGCGGAACCGCTCCCGGCCTCCTCTTCCCGCCCGTGCCGCCGCCGCCGCAGCAGGTTCCCTCCCTCCCTCCTTCTTCTCCACCTCCTGCTGCTGCTGCTCCTGCCCCCGGCGGCGGCGGGATCCGCGCGGTGCCCGGGGAGCGCTGGGCCGGGCAGCGGCGGCAGGAGCGGCAGCGCCAGGTGAGACCCCCAGGGGCGGCAGGGGCAGCGCGGGGACACCTCTCGCCTGGTCCCCGCCCGGCCCGAGACTGGGTGGGGGCGGCCACGAGGGAGGCGGTGGCAGGGTCTAGTACCGCGGGCCGGGCCGGGTCACGGCCGGAGGGCCGCGGCCTGAGCCCCAGGGCGGCTGTAGCGCGGCCTGGGCCCCTCGCCGGACGCGGAGCAGCGCAGGCCCCGCGGCCCAGCCCGGCCTGGCGGGTGAGGGTGAGAGCCGGGGGCAGCGCGGGGGTGGCGGAGGGTGGGCACGGCCTGCGGAGCCTCGGGCTGAGGGTTGAGGCGGTGCTGGGGGGGAGGAGGAGGAGGAGGAAGAGGCCGAGGCGGTGCAGCAGCTGGCAGCGGGGCAAGGCTGCTCGCTCGGCGGCTGGTGCTTCTGCGTCCCGAGTGGGTAGGAGAGGGGTGCTCTAAATCCCCTCCCGGGAGGAAATGCAAGCTCTGCCTGGAGGGGTGCAGCGGGTCCCGGGGCAGCTGCCGGCGGGGGGAATCTTGTGTTAACCCCTTCCCAGAGCAGCATCTCGGTGTGAGGATGCGATTCCTTGGTCGCCTCATGATGGGCGAGAGCCCTAGGAGGACTTGAACATCTTGGCGTTTGCGGTTTGTCTGTCGTTTTCCTCGCAGCTCAGATTTCCTGTTTTGAAAACTGGGCTGAGAGCTTTGGGCTTTTAGAGCCCGTTTCAGAAATACGATTGTTTAATAAGCATGTTTAGGATCCCATTCGTTTTTGAGGCTTGGGACTGATTTGAGAGAGCAGTTGAGAATGCCACCGGATGGATTCACTTTGCCCCTATGACTTGGAGCCGCAGCGTTTGGAGGAAGCAGCAGGGACAAAATGGACAGTTCATAAAAGGAACAATTGTGCACTGCCTGTTCTAGAGGGCACTTGCTGCCCTTCAAGAACTTTCCTCATCGCATATGCTATTTACACAGCAAATCTTTATCTTCTGTTTCTGCCTTTTTTTTTTTTTCCTACCTTAGTCCCGAAAATGAAACTGGAACAGACATTTCTGGAAATGAACTTGATTGGTGCAGTTTGGAAGATATGATTCACAGTTATAATGAACAGTAAATTTTGTCCCATTTTTTCTCAGTTCAGGATTTGAATTGTGTCTTTCCTGATTTTTAACCTGTTTACACAGTTAGGCTGGGTACACTTTTAATCCTTCAAATAAGGCATCCATAGTGTTGGATTGCCAAGAGGTACCCCAGGTACATCCGGGATGTAGAAGCTACTGTTATTTTAGAAGTATCTGATGCTTTACCTTGTAAATTAAAAGGTTTAATCGTGCGCTATTTTCTTCTTATAATCCCACTCTGTGCTTGGAAGAAGCAAAGCTGTTATCAGTGAAATCTGGAGTTCGTGGAGATCGAGTATTTCCAGGATTGGCCAAAAATAAATTATGGGGTAAAGAATGTTGCTTTTTTTTCTCCTAGTCATGCAGCACAGATGAAAAGCTCTGAAGCTTTTAGTCATAACACTCTGGTCCCATGTTTTCCTTTTAATAAAGCATCCAGTGGGAGAATGTGACATAATTGGTTTCTTGGATTTAGAGATCTTGAAATGGCTGGTACAAGAGAGGAGAGGAAACTCCAGCAGGGTTATGGTGTAAATACTGTAATATGGTGGCAAAGTCGTATTGTTCCTACATGGTAATCTTGCATTTCTCTTGCAAGAAAATGCTCTCTATGTGCTTGTGCTGCAGAACAAGCACTTTAAGTCTCATCAGTTGCACGGAATATTAAATGTCTCTCTCCTTTCCTTGCATTGCATAATCTGAATGTTATTCTTCCACAGCAGCAGAAATGATGGAAGAATTGCATAGCCTGGACCCACGCAGGCAGGAGCTCCTGGAAGCCAGGTTCACTGGGGTTGGGGTTGCCAAGGTGAGTGTCTGAGTACCTGTGGTGACACGTATGACTGCTTAGCCATCCTGCCTTGCTCTTTGGTTGGGTTTTTTAATTTCTACATGGATAATTTTGCTTTGCAAACAAATTCTGTATCACTTGTTGTGTTTTGACCTCTAATTTGTCTGAAGTATGTTCGAGAGGAATGAAAATGGGATCTCTGTGGGCAGATGTTTTGCTATACAGAAGATTTTGGGCTCTAATTAAGTTCTTAGGAGTTGCTCCATCTTAAGGCAACTTATATGCCCAAAAAACTCCATGACAGCTCTGTAGAAGAGCCAATCTCATCTGGCTCTTCCTTTCTCCAAGGATATGTTTGAGAGCTGAATTTGGCTGCTGGTGGGATACAGTTTCAAGTGTTATGTATTGGATACAACGCATAACCAGACTGAAACATTGAGATTTCTTCTTTGGGGTGCAGGAGCTAAAAGTCTACCCCATCATATGGAGCACACAAAAAGTCTTTGCAGAGCAGCTCTCCTGTGACTGATCCACAACCTGCCAATAAAATCCCATCTTTATCCTCATGTACAGCTTCCACTTGGTCAGGAGCTATCTAAAGCAAGGCACCTGAGTGACAACCTTGTGTGGTTTCTAGGTGTCCTGGCATTAAGCTGTGAGTTCTCCAGGTGTTGATACTGTTAATGTCAGTCTTTCTGAGAAATGAAATAGTGACAGAACTCATTTTAAACTAGGTCAGGAGAAAGGTAACTGAGTTTTGAACATCAAGGTAGATGGTAAAGCAACACATCATTAGATGGTTTTCTGAAACCACTTAGAATTATTTTGAGAAAAGCACATTGTAGATGCCACATTTCTCAGAAGAGCACAAAGTGATTCAAAACTTGAAAGGGTTTTGTTTGAGTTCTCACTTTTCTTTCTGCTCTGCCTCTCAGACAAAGTTGAGTTTGGGAAGAGAGCACAAGAAAGCCAAAGGTTCAGCTGTAAGAAAGTGTAGTAAGGAAGATTAACACTAGAAGTTAAGAGGTAACAGTTTTGGTTGCTGATGCAAGAGTGTGGGGTTTTTTTTATCTTTTCCCCTACTCTTAAGACTTTAAACATATTAAGTTATTTTTCTTTCATAAAAGTTGATGGCATTTATTGTGCTGTGATCTTGTTTCATACAACATTACAACTTTTCATGTATTTTATCACCTGTTTCTTGCCTCTTTTTCCCTGTTTTGTCGCTTTAGAATCTTTAGCTGTACCAGTGCAGATAAACCCAAACCTCTTACTAGAATAGCTAAAGGCATAGACACTGGTATAGCTTTAAAGCAATGCCAATGTATTCAGTGTTTGCAAAGAATGTTAGGAACTCTTCCTTTTAAAGAAATAACCTTTGAGAGATACAGGAAAGCAAATCTTAATTATGTTTCCAATATGTTTGGAGCAGAAAGTACATGCCCTTTTCTGTAGGGGTGAATACTGACAACTCGTTTCTAAAGCAATCCAAGGAAAAATACCTCATTTATTGGAGGCCTCACTTCGGGCAAAGCTGTTCTGTTACTGAGTTTTATTTTTACCTGTTGTTATGCAGTTTTACCTTGTACTAGTCCGTAAACTGTTAAAGTGCATTACACTTATTGAAAACAATATATTTATTTATTTACTTGCATTCTTGCTAATTTGCAATAGATCAGCCAACCATTGATATAAATTAGCATGACTCTACTATGTTGCAGCAAATCTTGGTTGCAATATTAATTTCAGCTACTACATTCCCTCCCAGGTTGGTGCTTCAAATTCCCTCCCTACCCCCCCAAGCCTCCGTCCGTCATGCTCCGCACTGGCATTGGTAGGTCACTGTCTTAAAGGGAATATATTGGGAAAGCTGTGATACAATTTTGTGTGATTCAGCTAAGATTTTTAGCTGGCTCCAATGAAATGTTTAAGGAGAGAACTGTGGAGTAAGTGAGTGCCATCTAGTGGGACAGGACCTGGCCCATCCTCCTGGGATGGAAGGTATCTGGTGCTGTTTATTGCATAAAAGGAAGAAATGCCATCTCAGATGTGATTGGATGAAGGCAGCAGGCAGTTGTGCTGAGCTTCCTGCCTTCCTCCCACTGGGTGTATCTCGCTTCTTTCTTTAATGTTTAGAAACACAAGGGTATATTTTGGACCTGTATAAAACGAAAGCATTAGCTTATACTTTAATACAACTTCAGCTTCAAGCCCACAGTTCCTGTGTTATTAAAGAACAACTATAGGTGTTTTGAGATATGAATGAGAGCAAGGTGATCTAGAATGAGTTTTCAGGCTGGAAACTAGAAAAAAGCTTCTAGCCATCAGGGTCATGGGATTCTGGAAGAGCTTTCCAATAACAGTAGAGGACAGAAATCCTAAACTGTTTTGGAAACAGCTGTGTGCTTGGCACCTCCTGTGGTAGCTGAAGGCACAACCCAATGACCGAGATCATTTGCAGCCCCAAAAGCCTCAAAATTCTGTTACAAGTCTGTGATGAAGTTTCTTACTTAGTGGCTGAAGAATGTATTTCACTAGAAGCTTGGAGTTAATTCATTGAAACAAATTTATGAGCAAGGAATGTTTCTAGGCAACTGTTACACTCCTGTGCTTCACCCATGTCAATAGATAGCTTCAAAAAGCTGGTGATGCTCTACATGTCTATTCTTGCCATATGGTAAAGTGCCATTCTTCCCCAAATTCCCAGAGCAAGTCCCTGAATTAACATATGACACTCTGGCATCTACTATTCCTGCTTATTTAGCTCCTGTTTATATTTACTTACTGGGAAAACCTAAGTGCATTCCCGTGAGGCATTATCCTGACTAGACATCTTCCTTGGGTCAGAAGGCCCAAGTGACAAAATGTGAGTTGTTTCTCTAGATAATATTATTTGATTTAGTCTGTTCTCCTGCCTCCCTTCCTCCTATTTGCTTACTGCCTTTAAGATATCAGGTGGGTTAACTTGAAGGGGTTTGTGAAATTTCCACAAACGTTTCCTGGATAAGAATTTGAATAAGTAGCTGTAGTTGGTGAATCTGTGTTTGCACAGAGCTCTGTCTCGGGCTTAAGCAGGATGGGTCCTCAGAACAGCACATGTATCTTCTTCAAGTTTGGTTTTTGAAAGATCTGTGAACCAAGCTCTGTGTGCTGCTTTTATAGTTAAACTAAAATGGCTGAAGTACTTTTAGGGAGAGTAGCTGGGCTGTAAGAATCTTGTAGATCCATCTGACTGTACCAGAATTGAAAAAAGCGTTGGTCTTGGTGGTAGCTGGTGTTCCCTTTCCTCCTGCTTTGATGTAGAATATATGCTGCCAAAAAATTGCTCATAAAGATCAGTGTTTTCTTGTATTAGTTTGTTTTTTACATATTCTCTGTAACTTTTGAAGTCTTGATCACTTCAGCAGCTCTGGTTCTGTGATGTACTCAGCAACAGTTTTAGCAGCAAAGTTACCGTGTTGAGAATCTGTGTTTGAGGATCATCATGTCCTCCTTAGAGGGAAGTGGTGCTCCCCAACCGGCGTCATAGGCCGTGAGAAGAGCCAGTTAATAAGAGTTTTAAAACTTAGAATTGAATTTAGCAGCTGCCACAGAATGTGCCAGGACTTTATGCCAGATACTTGAAAATTCTTTGGATACTTTTGTGTGCAACATTACTTCAAATGTGTTGTCTGGCTGCTAGAGCCTAGAAATAGTTGTCAGATCTCAGTCCTATTTCTGCTCCTGAGCTGAGGATTAGGATGGGTTGCGTGACCCTTCTGTCCAGTTTGCCATTACTAAAATAAAAATACCGTATTTCCAACCAGAGAGAACACTCGAGGCATAATGGAAGCCAGGCAAATCCAGCTGCAAATCTGCTTGCCCATCTGATAGAGTGAGGGTTACCTGTGAACATCTAAGAGTAGATTAACTTCTCGTGGCAAAAAGACCTCAGTGATTCAGGGATTTCATTATCAGCAGTAATACTGAGATTTTTTAGAAGTCCAATTAAGAAGCAGGTTGTAATTCTTATACTTATGTGACGCTTGAAATAAGATAAGAATATGTTAATTAAACCTGACACGGTAGTACTGGACTAGAGTAACTCTAAAACCATTCAACCATTTCGCTTTGTTGCAAGCCTGTGTGGAGTCAGCAATAACCTTTAGTGGCACTAAGGATTGACTCTTTGCCTTTGCAATCTCCTGATCTGCTGCAGAATTCAGAGGAACTCAGCTGGAGGTAATGAGGCATGTCTATCTCCATGTCTCCTTCATTCAGACAGCAAGAGAATTTTGCATGTTGCTGTAAGCCTATGTTGGAGACTCTGGCTAGGCAGCTGGAATTCCTAGAGCTCCCTTTCAGTACGAGGAATTGGAGATCACAAAATGGAGACTGCCCAGCTTGAGTTGTGGAGTGATGGATCATTTCTGGGAACTTGGGAAGGCTGTGGAAATGCACAAGTCATGGGAGGCAGGAGATGGTAAGGAGGGCTGAGTCAGCTTGGTGTTGTTCTAGATGATCAGGTGGGAGCTATTAGCAGGATAAGTTGTTTCTTTTGAAGTCTCAGCCATTGAAGCCTCACTGTGGGCTTTCCAGGGGCTCTGTCAAAGGGAGAAATGACTAACCAGCTCCTTTGAGTGGCCAGATTTTAAATTCTTGCCTCTTGAGTAGGAGTCTTCAAAGTGCCTGCTGCTGTTGCATCCAATTCTCAACATGGATGCTTTTTTGTGCATAGGTAGGTCACAGACTTTGTAGCAGCAGTTGATAGGTGAATCACAAGGGAAAAAAGCATGCCAGCTTATCTTGGAGAGAAATTCCTTGTGGAGGAGGAAGTGTGTGCTGTACTTGTGCTTGTCATTTGGGCAAACACTAGGAACTATTAGCTTGTTTCAGATGACCCACGTATTTTGAATTTTTGCTGAGCCCCATCACCAATTGCTGTGACACAGAGCACAGTGCATGAGTGGGCTGGTAGTGAGAGCAGAGAAGTGCAATATTATCCCAAAATTGTCTATGCTAGAAAAGTCAGATAACTTCTGGAATAAAATTCATAAGCCCTTCCTGTGTAAACTATTGTATGTTTATTATTCCCCATTGCTACTTCCCTGACAATATACTAATGTTCTTTGCTTATTTGTTTTTTTTTTTCCAAAATTCATGTTCATTCCTTTAATTCCTTTTGTGTCATGTCCACTTAAAAATGGTATGCTAAAATAAGTACTGAACATTCATCCCAAGTCAGTTTCTGAGTTAAATGTAAACAGTCAGGAATGATAAAATATAAATTTGAAACATTTTTGTATACGCTCTCTCACTGACTGTTAGCTGAGGGGAGATACTCAGATATATGGTTTCTCACATCCATGCCTAAACTTACTGCTATAAGGAGTTGATACCTAATTTCACACATAACCTCATGTTACCTGGATAATCAGGAAAACTTGCTTTTCCTTTCTCTTGACTCACTACATGAGGAGGTGCAGCTGAGCATGAGGTCAGGGTCCTGAAACATCCTAGGTATTGAATCTTTGTTGCTTTGAGTACAGCACGTTCTAGTGAACAATTTGAGTTTCCATACCCAGAATGCCTCAAAACAAGACTTTTTGCCAACTTTACCAAGTTCAGCTCTTGTCTGTAAAGGTCTAATCCTTTAGAGTAAGAAAACTGTCAATGGGAGATCCTCTCAAATGTAAGCAGGGAAAAGGGAAAGTCATGCGTTTGATCCATTGCATGGGTCAAAACATGTCTACAAAGAATTAATTATGCATTTGTTCACAAATCAATACATGTGACAGTGAAATTGCTGGATACCTGTAGACAATGACAAGCTGTTCTGTTCCAGTTCCATAATGAAGAACTTGGTTCCTTCTCACCCTTTCTACTACTGCATTGAGTTGAGTTTTACCACATCATCAGTGTAGGTTCTAGAGGAAGGTTTAAAAGAGAAAAAAGGGGTTTTTTTTCTGTTCAAGAATCTGACCAGCATTAAACTCCTCTTTTATTGCAATAAATTGTTTTGATTCCAGCTGGTAGAGCTAAAAATGCCCCATGCAGGGTAGTCAGTACAGGTACTTGTAGTTCTGGAGCTAAGAAAAACATTGTGGATTTTGTATTAGGCATTTTTCCAGCTGCTTGCATCCCAGAACTTTACATTCAGGTGTAAACTGAGTGGATTTCTTGTACCAGACAAGATGAACTTGTATTTCTGCAACAAACGTTAGTATCATTACTAGCTGTAAGTGGCCCCATCAGTTAATTCTCCAGGTCATCCCAGAATACAGGGGCCTTGCAGAAGAATTCTCCTGTGTAAGCCACTGGCATTACCCTTCAATCATTATGTTCATGGAAAGTTCAAATGTGGTGGTTTTGGAACAGCTGCTCCTGTCATTTGCTATCCAGCTACAAAATGGAGACAGCAAGATTTAAGCAAATATGGAAACAACTTCCACTTTTCTCTTCATTATGTCAGGACCTCAGTGTGAGACAGCCAAGTGCTTGTTAGGAGAGATGCTCCTGTGTCACACTAAGTACTCACCTGGCACAGAGGGTTGATTGGTGCCTCGGGTGTGCTGTTGGGGTTGGAGTTCCTGAAAGAATGGAAAAATTTTGGAGGGCAGCATTTGTGCAGTTTATAAAACTTATGGTCAAGTTATTTCATGAGCAAAAAGATTCACCTTCTGTTGCCACTTGCCATAAGATTTTACAATTTTTTCAGCAGTGAGACTTTCATACGGATGTAGCTAAGGTTAGTGTTGGCACTTCTGTTGTGTTGGCCCAGGAGTAAATTCCTGGAGTAACCAAGAGTTGTACCTGTAACATATGTGAGCCATCATGTTGGATGGTGAGGAGCTTGTTTCTTTGCTCAAAATAAACTGTTGCTAAAGAGATGAGGAGAAACATTTTTCTGGTCCTGAGCTATTTGTGTGATCCCTTGAAGGCATAATGGTATGGCTTAAAGAATGTAAACCTGCAATTTTTCCTTAAGGGAATCCTAAATGTTTAGCTTCTTGAGCTATTCAAGTGTTGGGGTTTTGTTTTGCTTGTTTGGTTTTTTTTTTGGTTTTTGGGTTTTTTTTTTGTTTTGTTTTGTTTTGGGTTTTTTTGTTTGTTTGTTTGTTTTTGTTTTTTTTGTTGATGCAACTGTGCATGTCATTTTAGGAGAAACAAATTTGATATGCAACAAAGTGAACACAGAAGGTAAACTTTTACTTTCAGCACATGCCTTCTTAGGAATTGGAGTTAGTAATAGCTAGGTTATGTCACAATTTGATAATGGTGTTTGTCCCTTAAACAGGGGAGGGAGAACTGATCTGTTCAAAAATTACCTACTGTGGGGTTTCTCTGTGATGTTAAGGCTTCTCCACCACTTGAGTCTTCTGCTCAAGTGTATAATGAGAAGTGGTTTTGCTTTGAGGAAAGATTGATTGATGGGAAGTGGTTACTGCAAAGTTAAAAATGCTAAAATAGAATGCATCTTGGGGAAAAGAAGCTCGCAAGTTATTAATGGAGAACTGGCTTTATCATGTCATTCTTCCTGTTAATACATTCCAGTATTAATTGTGAATCTTGTTTTTGCATCTTTGTCAAATTTGTCTTCATTTCTTAAGTTAGATCTGTAGGAGGATACTTTTGTGTTAGGATAAAACACAGTGACTTTGCATGATTCACTTTTTCCTTTTAAAACCAGTTTTATTAGAGATCTTAATTTTTCGAACTATTTGGATATGTAAAAATGCAGATGTGTATCCAGCAGAGCCTGCAAAGATGCAGCAGACTCTTGAGGTACCTGGGTACAATTTTGGCAAATCTATTCTGGCCTCTCAAGTTTCTGCTTTGCCTGGTGGGAGCAGCTGCTTTGCGGGCAGGTCCCATATGGGTCCATAAAATAGCCAAGCGGGAAGGGTTGTATTATGGGTACTAGTTGTACTGCTGTTAACACAAGTTTCACTTGTACCACTTTGCTAGTGTTAAAGCATAAAACAGCACATTTAAATCAGTGGTGCAGCCAGCATCCCATAATAGTAATAGCTGGCTTGCCAGATGAAGATGTGTCTGAATGCTTTGGAGAGCTGAGCTTGGAACTTCTGCTCAACAAATTAGGTTTTCTTCTTCAAACCTTAGGCTTCTATAAGTACCACCTTGGCTGTTTTGTGCATGTGGGTAAATAGACCAGTTAGGATATGAACTGATGCAGAAATACTCCAGAAGTTTTATCATTATTCTGAGATAAAATTGTTGAACAGTCCAACTGTCCTGCTGCAAATGGCTTCTGAAGCCTCTTAGTGCCCCATCCCACGTTTGGGAGTTTGACCCATGGTGCTGCTGTAACCATAGTTTGCCTGGAGATTGAGTGTTTGTTGGGATGGGTCTGCCTTATGGGGAAGTTGTTTCTAACAGTCTTTGCTTGCTTTTCACTAGGGTCCGTTAAACAGCGAGTCTTCCAACCAGAGCTTGTGCAGCGTGGGCTCTCTGAGTGATAAAGAATTGGAGGTAAGCAGGTATAACTGCTGGGGGTAGTCGGGTTTAAGTTGAACATGATCGATCTCAAAGCATGGAAGAAATTGTGTGAGAGTCAGTCACAGTCGTCTTAGTTTGGAGAGTAAAAGGGACCAGGGAAGTATTCAGGTTGACCCTGCAGGCTTTTGACCTTTCTATGAAGCTTCTCCTTGAAAGTTTCCAGCATTCTAGGCAGATTTTACCCAATCCGAAAAACAGCACTCGTAAAGCTCAGCTTGGGAAGCTGTTTTCAGTTCACGGGATACATTTTTGGATGCACATAATAAGAGAGCATTAATGGAAAAGTTTGCCATATCTATAAAATATGTGAGTTTGCCTAAGCCTATACACGGCAGAGCATTTTGTGGGTTATTCTGTGGAAGTGTGGGGAGGTAGAAATTGATGCTTTGTCCCTGGTTAGTCTCAATTCTTTAGGATTAACTTTCAAAATGCTCATTAAAGCAGCAAAATTAATTGTAGTTATTTTTTATTCTAAAGTTCTATGTTAATAAACCAAAATCTCAAATATAAGTGCATTTTCTTAGGCATTTCCTGTGAACTTCCCCCGTAGTTACCAGGTAAGTTTTGGATCGTATTTCCCTCTATTATATGACAGTACTGGTATGAGGGACTTTTGAGAATGCAGTATCTTAAACTCCATAAAGTAAATGTAGTTAATAGTGAAAAAAAATCTTTGTATTCATTCTTTTAACTGTTTTTTTTTTAAATGAACTTTTGTGGAGAGATATAAATTGACCAAGTTGACGTACTCGAATCTCCCATTCCTTGCTTTTTCAGTAACAGATAATGCTGTATGTCATTTTTGTTATGTAAGTACTTGAATGGAAAAACAACTTAAACTGATTCTCATTAATATGCTCACAGCTCCATGGAGGCTGTAATGGAGCCTGTGGTGTTAAAGTCACACCAACGCTGTTCAGGAGCTGCTCTTCCCTACACACTGAGGAGGCAATATCAGTGACTTTTACACATACAGGGGCTGGAGCAGCAAGTCTCTAGGTAGTTTTGGAGTTTTCAGTCCCCTTATTCTAAAAAAGTACCTTGCAGACACAAAAACCACCTTTGTCTTAATGTCCCCTCCATCCTCTTACCAAAGCAACGCTCTGTCTGTGAGGGCCCAGCTGGTAACATGGGGCTATAGATGTCCAGCACCCAGTGGGGATACAGCCAGGTTAAGATTCAACTTTATCCTTTTTATCCTACTAAAGGAGGGAGGTTGATTTCTGTGCTTAGTACATGTAAGTCTTTAGGTAGAGCTCTTTAAAGACTTTACTTGAGATTTGAGTTTCCAAAGAGCATGAAACTTAGGTTTACCACAGACTCTCTGGCTATGGCTTTCCCTGCCCCGGAGCTGTGTTTTGCAGTGTTTTTCTCTCTGCCCCCAGGCTATAGTTCAGTGGCGGCTGCAGTGATTGGAGAACATACAGCTTGGGAATTATTTGGGGCAATTTGTGATAAGAGATGTCTTGTCATTCCCATTACCATTATCATTTTTAAAACATCTTTCCAGCAACCTCAGTGAGCTGCTTCCAGCAGTGCTTCCCAGTGTCTTAGCAGGTTTGGCCACAGATGTGACCCTGGTGATGGGGAAAGCACCGTGCCGGGGTCTCCTCCATTCTCGCATACTTAGGTTTGCTAGCCTTGTACAGACAGATAGGCATGACATTTCTGGAGCCCTCAGGCCTGTCAACTGTGCTCCGTGTTGTGCCTGTGCATAAATAAGTTGATTGTGCATAAATCCACTGATGCCATCCAGTCTCTGGGTGCTCACAGAAATGGCACATGCAACTGACCCTTGACTTTAATGAGAGCTGATGAGGAGCAAACAGAAGTTTGGGTGAATTGCTGCATCTGTAACAGCTTTGTCTTGGCTGATGTCCTGGGATAGTTCTTGAAGCATCTGCAGTGGGCTTTGAGAAGAAGTATTACCTGCAGGCAAAGTGAATTGGCTTAAGTGATTGGACTGCAGATTTGGATGTTAGTACTTAAACCTCTCATCGTTATTCCCCTTGTACCAGTACTATGATCCCCTTGAAGAGGTTTACATAGCTTTTTATAAATGTTGAGCTCACTTTGCTAACCCTGTGAGGTCACTGGACAGTAGAGGCTGGCTTGCAGCAGCTGGAATAGAAAAAATAAATTTACCTCCTTGTTAACCGCATTCTCTCCTTCCTGCAGCACATCTATGAGAAGGTAGCAAGTCTTTGAGAGCAGTTCTTTCTTTAAGTACCAACAATAGAAACAAATGCACCAGAGAAATGAAATGGCCACTGGGGATATGGAACAGATCATTGTATTTAGGCATTTTCTTTAAATCTTTAAACTGCAGTACCATTAATTTTGAAGTATTGTTTAACAGACTCCTGAGAAAAAGCAGAATGACCAGCGGAATAGGAAGAGGAAAGCAGAAGCCTATGAGACCAGTCAAGGTAATCCATGCTCCAGCCCTGCCACAGGATTGCCACATGCTTGCTAACTCGGGCACAATGTGCACAGGCAGTGTCCTAGGAAACTAATGGCTCTTCTCAATGGTGTGTCAGGCAGCTTGTTATAAACTACTCCATGATGGTGCATTTTCTTCTGAGAGCCTTGTTATCCTTATTGGCAGGAAAATACTTGGCTTATTTGCACAAACTCTTGCATTTTTATGTGACAGGCTGGCCAGAGGCTTCATATGCTGCTCTGAAGTGTTGTTTTGGTCCTGTGTCATTACCTATACAGCAGCCAGACTTCAGAATACAGCCTGTACTCTCTTCCTTGCTTTCCAGGATGTGTGCCTGCCCTGTTAGAGCAGGTTCTCGCCGTGACAAACTAGGAAAAAGCTGTGCTCAAGCAGGCAGTGCTGTCCTGAGTGCTGTGGAAAACCTGGCATATTCAACCCAAGTTCAGATTTTCTAGTAAATGGGCAGATTTTGATTTCTTTCATTCTTCAACAAGAAAGTAATGAGAATTGTGTTGACAGAACTGCTTTTTGATAATATGGTAGTAAGAAAAAAGGACTAGGTTTTAATGAGCTGATGTTAAGTCACTGCTAATTATCTCTCAAACTCTTACAGGAGTGCTTGTGAGAGATGTAAGATGCAGTAATTTATCTGAAGGCAGAGGAGTAAAAGTACCCTTTGCTCTGTCCTTATCTTGAAGGAAACTTTGGAGAACCGATGCAACTGTCAAGACCTTTAGTGTTTTCTAAGTACTTCAGCAAGTGCAAATGCTGTTTGATTGGATCTTACATGTTTGGAATTGAGAGTTAATTGAATTGTCAACTGTAGAGCCTCCCAAAAACAGCACAAGAGCTGTAACCCTGGGATGGGGTTTTGTTGTGATAGGTGTTGCACTGAACAGGAAAAGGAGTGTCAAAATTTAGGAGGAGTTTTTTCATGGTAACTTCTCTTCTTAAAAGTATAACTCTTATTTTAATCCTTTGCTCTCCTTTTTAGGAAAAGGCACTCCTAGAGGACATAAAATTAGTGATTATTTTGAGGTAAGAATCTTTGCATTGACAAATTGCCTTAATTCACATTTTGCAAAATCTGTAGATAGAAGTTTGTGATGGGACGAGTGTTACTGATCCATCATTGGGATCATGGATTGATTATGTCAATCTGATATGCTCATATCTGATTAGGCAGAGGATATGAGGAAGTTGATTTTTAAATTAGCATTTAGTTGAACAGTTGATAGGGCATATTTTTTCACTTAAGTATAGGTTTGAGGTTGATATCCGTTGGAACCTTTATCTCAGTTGAGGATATCTCTAGATTTGCAAACAATTTTGATAAGGGTCCAGTGCTGCAAAAGAGCCCACCTACACAATCCTGCTGATTGGAGTGGGAAGTCGTTTACAGGGTTCCGTCTTAAGAAAAACTTCCCATTAGAGGCTGGCACGATAGGGGCCAAACCCCTCCCCAGAACAGTGATGGACATTCTAAAAATCAGTATTCTTTTGCTCTGCATAATATCTGAAGTTTTTCTAGGGCTGCACAATCCAGAACTGCAGTTCTTCTCTTAAGTTTGTTCTTCATTTTATGGAGTAACCTGGAGTCAGAAATTACTGCTTTCCTGGGTACATTTTTTTTATGAGTGGTACACTATAGGGGTTTCAGTACCAACTGGAGCAGTTCCCCAGCTCTTTACCTGTCCTGCCACTTAACATTAACTTGCACAGGTGCTTCAGTGGAGATGGACATACTCTGCCATTCCTGTGGTGCACGTCAGACACATCTCACAGGGAATGGGCTTCCCAATTCCAGAGAGTAAATAACTGATCTATGGCCGAGCGTGCAAATGCAAGTGTTTGTCTTAGGTACTTCTGTTATTTTGAAAACTTTGTGAACATTAAGGCTTTCCTCTTAATTTATGTTCAGTTTATGTAAATTATTCTCTGAAGCCTATAAGGCTTCATTTTTAAGAGAAATGTGTTTCTTCTATGTGTGTTAGATTTGGTAAATGTGGAATTCCTGATGATCAAATGTGTTTGTGTGCCCAGTTTGCTGGGGGCAGTGGCCCAGGAACCAGTCCCGGTAGAAGCGTGCCGCCCGTCGCCAGATCCTCTCCGCAGCATTCCCTGTCCAACCCCTTGCCGGTGAGTGTTCTTGGGGACACAGCTGGTGGCCTGGCATCAGTTAACTTGGTGGCCATGCTTCAGGCAGGTAATACAAGGTTCTGGACAGGGAAGTGTCTCTTGGTAAGTGATTTTGGCTTGTTCTCCATTTTAAATCTGAAACTGGGTTCTGAGAGCAAAGCCATGTCTAGGACCCTGGGACAGTGACTAGTCCAGCTGTAGCTGACATGAGTATCTGAGCTTAAATTGTACAGGATGAATGTTTCTAACATGCTGTGTGGGTACAGAGGGATGCTGGTCCTTCATAAAGGTGGAACTGACCTGTTAGTTACCCTGTATTCTACTGTAGCACAGGAACTTCTCCATGGAGTTGGGAGTATGTTGTGTGTTTGTGCAGCACTAGTCAGGGATATTCTGATCTTGACTGAATCCCTTGGGTATCTTGAACAATGTGCCTACCACAATTATTTTGGGAAGGCCTTTTACTTCTGTTTGTGTGCACATGACTTGCAAGGGGCATTAGCAGAAGCTTGAAGACAAATGTGTGTACGTGCACACCTGGTGCTGGTTTTTGGCATGTGATTCCACTTGCAGCATTTCTGTGAGGTCTAGATGTGAAGAAATAACCAGTGTTTTTAAACCATTTTAGGACAGAGCAGCTAAAAAAAAATTGTTGCAACTAGCAAATTCAGAGGCTCTATTACCTGAGCTTTAGTTTTTACCATTAGCTGGACCCCTTTTTAAGAATTTTCAGCATTTGTTGAGTGTCACAAAAGTCTGGAGACATTGTGGGAAAGATTGGTATTCCCAAAGCTAAATGCAAAATCTTTAGTGATTGCATTATTCTGCAGAGACCTTTGTGCAGTTTCTGAATGTACTGAACTAAACCCCAGCACTGAACACTCCTCAGAATTCCATGTGTTGCTAGATTTCAGAAGCTTTGTAATGCTGCTCGAAGGGAGAGCTTCACATACGCTTCTAGGTATTTTTTAATGTTTCTAAAAATTAAAATACATCTTATTAATTGAATGGACTTTCATCCTATCATGTATTAATTCACTAATACATCTCTTTAAAGAGAAGTTAATGAAGAAATAGCATCTCTGAATGTTGCAGCTATGTGAGGGATTAGGGACAATTCTTTATTCCAGCAGATTAGATGCTCCACGATGGGACAAGTGGATTCTTCCTTTGGTTTTCTTCTTCTATGCTTGTATGTGTTGAGTAGGTGAAAGTTGAAGAGAACGTTTCTGGTGAATATAGATGTTGCACTTAGTTTCAGCCAGGCCAGTTTGTCTCTCTCCTTACACAGGTGCTTATGTTCTGTTCTTTACTCTTGCAGCTAAACTTGTAGTGTTTGCTTATTCATAACAAACTATTCTGGGCCTTTGCAAGATCTGTTCTCTTCTTACAAACTGAATGCCAGTGGTTTGATCTAATCCCCAAAAAAATGAGGGGATGAGTGAAAATTGGAGGACATTTAGTGTCTTAACCTATTACAGGTATCAGTGTGATCTTGGAAGGAAGCAGAGTGTTAAAATGTCTTTCACGTGATACAAACCTCTTCCAGACCTGAATTAATCTGTACTGTGCTGGAAAATTTCTGCAATCAGACCTTACAGAGGAATTGTAATGGCCTCAGGATGTTACTACTTCTCTTCAAATCTCTTGGCTTATTTGAGTTGCCTTGCTTCTCATTTGATTAGAATGATCTTAGAATGGTCTTGAGACTCTTGCAAGGCCACTCTCATGCACAAGCATTATTTTGGGGTAGGAAGCACACTCTTGAAATTGGTAATATTAACCAGAAAACAGGTTGCAGTGTAGGTTTTTCTTAAAACTGAAGCCTGACCTGACTGTTTGCTTTCTGAGAGGCATTTGCCTTGCCTGGAGTTACACCTTGGAAGGACTTGGATGATTATTACCCAGACTGCCAAGTTTTAGCAGTGATGGTGTGGCTTTGGAAGCCAGGGGATTGAGATGCTGTGTGCTGTAATCAGTGTAGCTCAGATGATTCTTGTTGGTAAACTCAGTTCCTCCACCACAGTTGGAAAACTGATCTACTACAGGAGAAAGGAGCTGGCCCTTAAGTGATGTGATGGACCTTTAAAGGATTTTGAGAATAAATTAGTACTTTGCTTGCCTTGCAGGAGATGGGCCCCAGCTCTAATGACAGAAGCGAGCTTACCCTGATGTCTGGGTCCTAGACATGGTTAGGTTGCTGCTATTTGGTGCTTCTGACTCAGTTTGCTTTACCAGAATAGCAATTATAATGAAATTGGCTGTTTGAAAATGAGTCCTTAAGAAACACAAAAAAAATATAATTGTGAATACATTGACCAAAATCCCTGTGTAGATTTTTGGACCTGCAGTCTATTTTGCCCACTGACTCTGAAGCACATGCATTTGCAAAGGAAGAGGATGTGTTAACTGACAAGGAATTCTGTCCTGTGTGTTCATTTGTTAGGGTTTTTTCAATTGTTAACTTCATTTCCTTGTTGATGTCTGCCATTGGAACAATCACTGCAGGAGTCCTGTTTGAGTTCTCAGATCCTCACCATGCTGCCTGCTCATTCCTGAGCTGCTGCTTCACTGACAACAGTTTTGGCAGAGTCAGAGAATTGCTTTTTTTTTTAATTTTGAAAAAAAAAAAAAAAAGTAGTTCATTGTCTATTTTTTGACTGTGTTGCAGCGGCGAGTGGAGCAGCCGCTGTATGGGGTAGACGGCAGCACAGCCAAGGAGCCGCAGGAGGAACACTCTGCTCTGCCAACGCTGATGTCGGTGATGCTGGCGAAGCAGCGGCTAGAGAATGAGCAGCTGGCACAGAGGGGAGGTGGCCTCTGTTTTACTTTTGTCTCGGTGAGCAGCTACGAAAAGATTTGAATCCTAAGGCCTGTGTCTAGTTAAGGGATGGGGAATTTGAAGCTTTTCTGTCCAAGTGCAGCCTTGTTTTTACTGACCCCAGTCTGTCACCTTCTGGTAAGTGCATCTTCCTTGTGAAGAGTTCTAGGTCCCAGGCTTTGCTTGTTTAATAAAACGTTGTGAGTTTTAAGTGAACAGTTCAAAATATTGTGTAGATCAAAATGACGTCATCTGAGAGGATAATCTGATAGATGCAGAAAAGCAAAAGATTTGTATAGTCTTGTTGTAAGAAGTGTTTGGTTTGGCCTTGCTTAGTCTCAGCTGCTGCAAATTATATCAGGCTTTTAAATGCTTGGTCTACAGTAGGTTGGGCCAGGCTTCATGGAAGAAACTGACTCTGCTTTTACTGAAATGAATCTCTAAAGCATCCATTAAACCTGAACATACAAGTGTGGTGCAGGCCAGGCTGCAGCTCCAGTGTGGAGACTATGAATGTATCTGCATGGGCACTGGTGGTCATGCTGAGGGACATGTAACAATACACAACTTTCTTTTACAGGCCCAGCAAGGCAGCCCATCTTCTACTGGATCAGGGAACACTGAGCATTCCTGCACTTCCCAAAAACAGATTTCCATCCAGCACAAACAGTCACAGGTATAGCGCACTAGACAACATAGCTCTTGGATATGAGGTTGAAGCTTGATGTAGCTTGTCTGCTGAGCCAGAGGGTGCCACTGGTAGTGGATATGATGTTTCCAGAGGGAAGAGCCAGTATTCCCAACTCCATCTGTAACTACTGAGTGAAGTTAATTGCTCTGAGATTTGTTCTCATCCTGTAAAGAATGTTTTCAGTTACTGCTGCTGGAGTTTGTCCAATCTGCTACTGAGGCTTTTCTGTGTCAGAGCTGTGGGCAGTTTGTCAGCTGTGTGTGATTGTGCTTGGGAGGGGAACACCTCAACTCTGTCTGTTTCTGCTCTGTTGTATCTTCAATGTTCTCCCTCTCTCTGGAAGTGCAGGTGAGAAGGAAACCTGAGTGATAGTTGTGAATGTCTCTGTTCAAGCGCTGGGTCTGTTCAGGCCCTGGGCCATGGGTGCATCACATTGCTTACAGTACAAATAGCCACAGTTTGGCTGGCAGCTCTTTCACCTCTGCAGAGTACACTCATAGAATAGTTTGTCCTGTCAAGGTGGAACATGGTGTTTTCCTGAAAGTGCTTCCTAGCAACTTCACTGACCTGGAGTCAAGAAGAGGAGTAGCTCTTCTGACTGCACTGTTATCTTTTTGGTACCTTTTAAATTACTGAGATTCTTTTAGCTGTGTCGTTTTCTATTGTTTACCAGGGTGCCCAACTTTATATGCAATGCACCTGGTTTATCTCTTCTCCAAGCCTGCTTTTAACCTCCTTTGGATTTTCATGTCAGATCTCTGTGTCTTCCCTTGAGCAATTTTTAAACAATCGTTTCCTCACACCAGTCTGTATCAGAGATGATTTTGTTGCTGGCAGAGTCCATTCTCCATTAGCCCTGCAGGTGGTACAAGTTCTCTGTTCACCAAGGACAGCAGTTTCCCCCTCTGGGGGCACTCATTTGCTCAAGTCTGGGCTCTGTTGTGTCACAGGGGTCACGTTGTCTGTATTGTTAAAATTCTGGTCTTGGAAGATCTCTGTTTCCTGACAGTGCATAGAGAGGTCTGTGTATGAGAATGATGCCACAGCTAAAGAACCTGGCAGAGATTGTCAATCTTTGTCCCAACACCCATGCTTAAAACAGTGGTCCCAACTAGAGGAAGAAAAAGTGTTTTTGTTTTCTTCTGTGCATAACATGCTCACAAGGTCCATGTTCTTTGCAAGACGTTGTCTGAGCAAGCTTTCTGCCAGTGTTCAGCTTCATGATATTCCCCAGAGGTCTCAGTGGAGCATATATGTGCAGGAAAGAATCTAGGAAGATGTTAGGTTGCATGATGAGGACATGTACACATTCTTGGTTTTTCCCGTCCAAGGTTGTTTGGAATTCATAGAGTTAAAAAATAGGTAAACTTCAGTGATTCCCAGCTTGAGTCACTTGCGGCAGTGTCAAAAGCCAATTAGCATGATGTGATTTCCTCAGTGTTTTCAGTTAGTGCTAGGGCCCGAGTGCTCTGAGGTGACTTAGGGTGAAGTCACGTGTAAGAGTGTGTATCCTGACTTCATCGGACACAGGGCAGGCAGGTCTGTGCACTTGCCTAAGTGAAATAACAGTCACTTAATAAAGAAACTTTCTGCTGTGTGGCCACCAGCTGCATCAGGTTCTCCACAGACATCCTGCACGGTGCCTACCATGGCAAAGCTTTTCCTGCAGGCAAAGAAGCATGAACCAAGCCGAGTCAGAGGTGAAGTGACCTGCCCAGGCCACCTCTTTGTCTCTTGGGATTTAGGCCCATCTTGGCTTGATATGCCATGCTGGCAGATGCTCTTTTTGAGCTGTTCCATACAGCATATGTCGGGAAGCAACAGTCAGCCAGGTTTGTCTCTTACTCCATAGTGTTGGCTTCCAGGCAAGCTTGAAATTTGGAAAACAGTTTTATAACAACTCCACAGGTAAGTCTCTACAGTCTCTTCTCAGAAACTGGATAGGTGCCTGCTAACTGCAGGTATGAAATCCTGTGTGTGCGGTCCTAGAGTTTCCTCTCTATTGACTTGGCTACTTTAGATTCTGTGTTCGTATACATACTCCTTCCCCTTTTCTTCCCCACCCTTTAGTTAGAGTGCTGAATCGGAAATATTCAAAGAGTATAGTGTGTGTCTTCTGTTCCGGGGTATAACTCTCACTTCACTGCTTCACTGAAGGGTATTTCAGATGTTCTGCACCCAGTAAAACTTGCCAGATAGTTTTCACTTAACAGCTATAAAGCTCCTGTCCCCTGTGGGTTCTAATACATCAGTTTATCAGAAACAAAAGCTTGTGCCCAGTACTCTTGCTGTCAGTCTGTTACAATATTTTAAAATGAATGCCTTTGTTATCTGTCAGGACCACTTTAGAGTCCGCAGGTGTTGTCTTTGTCTGCAGATGGTTGTCTTTGCTTGTGAAAGATCCTAAATTTGATATTCCAGCTAAGGGCTGAGATTTGGTGTGGGGTTTTTTTCTTAAGCCTTTTTTTCTTTACAAGCTCTCCTGCATAGAGACCACCAAAGAGTGTGCAAAACTCAACTATAAATGTAAAATTCATAGGACACAGGATATTTTAGGCTGTTGAGAGTTACCAGTTTGTGCTCGTCAGAGCTCTGTGCTGGCTGACTGCACCTCCTGTGCTGGACGAGCCCATCATGCAACAACAAAATTAATAATGGAGAACATTCTTCCACTGAACGCCAGGATGCAAGGGATCAGTTCTTCTGCGACCCAGCAGTTCAGATCAGAGGGGTACACTGGGATGTTAGTGCTGACTGTTAGAAACATTACTCATTTGCCTTAAACATAGTTTATGGTGATTTTTTTCCTACAGTCTGACCTCACAATGGAAAAAATATCTGCACTAGAAAACAGTAAGAACTCCGACTTGGAGAAGAAGGAGGGGAGGATAGATGACTTATTAAGAGTAAGTATTTAAAGTGGGACAACTCTTCTAAAAGCTGCTGTTTAAAGGTACTTAGAATGCTTGTGCCAGCCAGGCTGCAGAGCAGGGGCTTGTATACCAGCTGTAGAACCAACACTTGCAAGGTAAGACAAATCCAGTGATCTCTTACTGGCAGGATAATTGTCTAGCCTGTGGACGCTGTTTGGATCTGCTTGAACTGAAGTAGTGTCTGGGGATATACAGTGCAGAGTTGGTGTAGCTCAATTGTTTGTGTTCTCAGCAGTCCTGGCCTCCCTTTGATCTGTTGCACATTTGTGTATTTTGCTGGCTAACCTAATGGGTTTCTCTGCAAAATTCACAGAATCATGGAATCATTAAGGTTCGAAAAGACCTTGAAGATCACAGAGTCCAACCATCAGTGTAGCACCACCGTGTTCTCACAAAACCATGTCCTCAAGTGCCACATCCGCACATTTTTTGAACACTTCCAGGGATGGTTCCTCCCTTTTCCCTCCACCCAGTTACTCCCTTCTTCTAAGTCCTGAAGATCTGACTCTGCCTTTTGTTTGGCAGCATGTCCAGTAGCCTGGGAAGCTATGTTTTGAAATGCTCATTCAGGAGAATCAGACATGTATAGAGATGAGAATATCCTTTGGTCAAACTAAAAGACTAAAGCTCTTAACCTACTCGTATTCTTCAGTAAAAGATAAATACCTTCAAATCAAGGATCTTGTCTTAGTCAAGGAGTTTTAATTGACTTAGCTTTCATCAGCTGGAGAGGCAGCTCTTGTGAAGTGTTGAAAAGCATTAGAAAGCTCATTAAAGGGAGTAGAGGGAAAGCTTTGTGTATGTCTGGTCTCAGCATGTGAAAGAGCTTAGTCAAGTTCATTGGAGACATAGGGCACATGTCAGTTTATGGGAAACAATCCATGAAGCAGGAAATAAGTTGGTTTTTTGGGTTTTTTTTGTAATTAATTTCTCTTGTTTTTTTACCAGACTATTAGTTGGAAGGGAAATGGTTACATTTAACTCTGTTAGTGAAAATGGTTGCACATACAGTCCTGCTACATGCTGTCGTGGAGGTGTGAAGCTGCCGCTGGGAGCAGTCTGTGCAGAAGGGCCAATGGAAAGTGACTCAGACAAGAATTTAACTGAAAATACAAAGAGTTCCTCCATCCTTTTCCTCTGCCAATATTGTGGGCTAAAGAGGGAGCATAATCCAGCAATGACTAAGCTATTTTGAGACTTCATAGCTGTGACAAGGTCTTAAATGTTTAACAACAAAAGACAAAAAACTTTTGCTTGTCTTTAGTCTCTTTGTACCTTAGTTCCTTACATGTAAACCAAGATAACAGAACTTCTCTGTTCTAGAGGGGTGTTAAGATGTTAGTTAAAAACTTAAGAGTTTGTCTTGAATGTTTCACTAAACAAAACCAGTTCTTTTATCGTGCAGGTTTGCTGACTTTAATCTGATCCCCACAGCTAGCTGGAGAAACTTCTTCCGAAGTGATTCTTAGTTTGACTCTTCTAAGTGGTTTAAAGTCACAGACTTTGTTCTCTGTTCACTTTTAGGCCAACTGTGATTTGAGACGGCAGATAGACGAGCAGCAAAAGATGCTGGAGAAGTACAAGGAGCGGTTGAATCGATGCGTAACGATGAGCAAGAAGCTTCTTATAGAAAAGGTGAGCAGGAGACATCTCTGCATAGTCATATAGTCATAGTTCATGTCCTTGAAAGCATCTCTTATCTTCTTAGCAGTAAAACCCTGCTCCTGTTGCTTCAGTGATAAAAGATATCTGGAATCCTGTCTTAAATAATTTCTCTGCAAACTGGAGTGTAATTCAAAGACTAAAGTGGTTCAGAATGTTCAGATTTGGGTCGCTTTGCACAGTGGCAGAGTGATCTCTTGCATAAATGAAAGAGCTCTAAATGCAGCAGGCATTGCTTGATTTGGAAACCCATTCACTTGAAAAGCAACTTCATGCAGCTCTGGGAATGCAGGGAGCAGTGTCCCATTGTGCGGTGGAATTGCAGATAAGCAGGTGATTTAGACCTTCCCTTCTTTAAAATGGCAAAGTTGGAGATGCTTGCTTTGTGTAACACTGAAAACAACACACTGGGGGCAGTGCCAGGTTCACCAGCATTCAACCTTGTTCAGTATTGGAAGATTTCCAGCTTTCCTGATGGTTAAACAGTGTGGGGGTTCGTTTGCTCTTTCATCTGTTGGCCAGTTACACCGATTGTTTGTGGGCACTGGATGGGCAAAACTACCCAGGTGCTGGCTGGGACATGCTGTCTGTTTGAGTTGATTTTGTCACAGACCTGATTCTTGGCTGAGCAGGGTTCCCCTTTCTAGGGTGGTGACCTAGCTAGGATTGTTACTTTGGACATGGTACAATAGTAGGACTGAGCTGGCTGATCACTATATCTTAGTCTGAATAGCGATTCAAGGTACATTTTCTTTCTTCATCTCCTGAATAGGGGCCTGGTCAGGGCCGGGCATGCACTCTAGCTAAGCTACTGATCCAAAGGGATAGTTTTAATCCTACAGCCAGGCTGATATCAGCTGATCATAGGATGGGTAAGCTGCCCAGGCAGTCATCAGGCGGGAAGAGTGAGGCTGAAATGTCATGATGGAGGTGAGCAAATGCCTGCCAGACAAGTGTGAAGCACCAGCGATAGTTTGATCAATGATATTCAGCTGGGTTTCACATAATCAGAACTGAAATAGTAGAAAGAATTGGTGGTGATTTAAAATGTAGCACAGCCCTTAGCTAGTAATTTATGGCTTGTATTTTTACATGACTTTATTTTGCTTGCAGTCAAAGCAGGAGAAGATGGCATGCCGAGATAAGAGCATGCAGGATCGATTGAGGCTGGGGCACTTCACCACGGTGCGGCACGGCGCGTCCTTCACCGAGCAGTGGACAGATGGCTATGCCTTCCAGAACCTCATCAAGTGAGGACAAACAGGATTGTCTTTAATTTCAGAGGCAGAAATGGAAAAAGACCCTAGCAATTGTGTGTAATGTCTTGCACGTCAGGATGTGAGAATGGTGTGACTGATGCCTGGAAGGATCAGATAGGAACTCCTGACAATGGGGAACTTTTTCACACTGAAGTGAGAAATCCACTTCCACTGAAACTTCCAGAGGCTTGAACTGGAATGAAATGGTTTGAGTTGTTGTTACCTGTCAGGAATTGTCAGTGCACCCACCCCCAGATATGTAGTGCTTGGGGTGGAGGGGTTGAACCGAAATCCCACATATATCGTGAGTTAGTCAATTTGATTTCCATCCCTGCATATATTAGTCAAAGAAAGCTAATTAGCTTGCACTTTTTTTTTTCCTTAAGTAGAAAGTGGAGAAGCTTGAAAGAGAAAATCCATACTATTTAACTTGTTTTGCCTTCTGGTAACAGTGATCAAAGAGGCTGCAGAAACCTGGAAATGAAGATCAGAGATCCATTATGCAGGATGTTAATGGAAATATCCAGTCAATTCTCACCTGGCCTAGACCTTTAAGTAGGACTTAGCAAATTAATTGCACTAGAGAGCTATGTGTGAGCCTATAAAATCACATCACTTCTCTGTAGTCTGATAGGAAGGTGCAACTCTTGTTAGGCACAGATTAAGAACTTTATAATTCCTCCTTAGTTCGTGCTATAAGACGTGGAAAAAGTACTTCTGGAATACTTACCTGCAGTCTCAGTCTCTTTTTAAAAGGGAATTAGGTATGCAAATGCTTAGGTCATTTAGACTTGAAATTTCAAAAGTGCTTTTATTACTGTAAAATGTTTCAAGGTGGTCTTTTTATCTTGGGAATGATGTTGGTTATATTCCAGAGAATTTAGGATAGTTTAACTGTACTTTTGAAGTGTAAGGATACTTTCTCATACAGTGCCAGACTTCAGGAATAGTTTTAACAAGAAAGTCTGAGATTTCAAACAGAGGCTTCTAGGGAAAAGTGTGTGGAAAGTTAGTAACTTGCCATGGATCCCAGGTTTCCGTGGCTTTAGCAACTCCTTTGGATATCCTCTGCATGAATTAAACCTTTCACCTACTGAAAGATTTCTGTGAGCCAGGAAAAGAATGCCGTTTTATGTAAAAATCTTTAAAACTCTGACTCATCATGTTTGGCACATCCCCCTTTTCTGTACAAAAATATTTTGTTACAAATCTTAAAAGTACAACTGATTTGAAATTCATGGCTCAAATCTGGTGAGAACAGCTGCTGAAGACAACCAAGTGCACACCCTTAATTATCTGTGTCATGTTTTTTCTCCTCTCTGCTTTTCAGGCAGCAGGAAAGGATAAATTCCCAGCGGGAAGAAATAGAAAGACAACGAAAAATGTTGGCAAAGCGGAAGCCACCGGCGATGGGCCAGACCCCGCCAGCAAGCACCGAGCAGAAGCAGCGCAAGAACAAGACCAACGGAGCAGAAAATGAAACGTAGGTTCTGTGGCCTTCTTGGTGCGTGGCAAAGCCACATGCTTTGATTAGAGGACAGAATATCTCCTGGGAAATGGAATCTTGCCCTTGCCTCGAGGCTGCGCTCCATGTACAAATGAATGTTGTGAAATTAGCCTGGCATTCAGCAACATCTGGCTTCAGTTTTAAATAGTTCTCATTGAAGTAAAACAAGGATCATTGCGGAGTCCAGACGTTGTATGAGTTTAACATTATTTTTTTATGAGTCCCGTAATTTTTTCAGTATTCCTGTTGTGGTCAGGTTTAAAAAGTGGGCTGTGACTTCAGTGTTGCAAGTTCAGAATTGATAGCAGTGTCAGGGTATACGTGGTGCTTTTTTTTTTTTTTTTTTTTTTTTTTTTAAGGAAAACAAAATTGTACACACTTAGAAGCCTTGATTTCTGTGTATTTACTGTGGAGAATTCTGAGCTAAGAGTTTTGAAACAATTCGTTTGAGATGCTGAAGGAATAAGATGCTCTCTATAGAGACAATGCATTGAGCATTGGCCTGTTCTCCTAAACAGTTCTTCACACATACGTGACTCAGAAATGGCAAAAGTGCTACTCTTCTCATGGATTTTTTTTTTTCCCCTCCTGCCTCTTTTGAAGTTACTGATGCTCTAAGAGACTTGATACTCTTCTAGAGTAAAGCTGGGGCTCAAAAGAAATTTAGAACATTATTTTTTCAGAAGCTTTTGAGAGTTGCAAATACATTTAGAGATTTAGCCCTACCTACTCCTAGTTCCCTTTTTAGACTTCATTTTTTTTGCTGTAGGCTAATACCATAACCCTCATTGAGATTTTTCATTTTTCATTATTAAGTCTCCTGGACTTCACTTGACCTCAAAGTTCCAGAAGCCATTTGAATTCTTGGTCTTAATCTTTAAAAGGATATATGAAGCAAAAGCTCCCACTGCCTTCACAGTCTCAGCAGAGATGGCACAAGGCTGGATGAATCCTGATATTCAGGGTGCCCTCAGATCCAGGGCGCTGCCCCCAAAATGGGTTACCGGTACCTGCAGATTAGGTGGGTTGTTTTGGAGAGCGCAGTGTGCTTCCTGAAAATAACTAAGTTGGTTGTAGACATTTCCCCCTCGTTCTGGCCAAGGGAACCTGAAAAGAACTAAATAAAACTTAAAAGTCATCCTTTTGTATTGCCACGTTTGAGCTGGGAGAAACAAAAAGAAAGTCTGTAATGGATATTTTGAAACTTTGCTATTCACTGTGGCAACCTTTCACTTCCAAAGGGCAGGATGAGCTTTCACCGTTTTTGTGGGATTCTTTTTCTCCAGTAGCCTGATGCAACTGTAGTGTGGCTTATCCTGGAGACATGCCAGCACAGGTCCTGATGTGCCCTGGGAATCCTGGTCATGTCTGTGATGCTTCTGCTTGTGCTGTGAGCCTGCCTTGGCATAATCCAGCTTTACCGTGCTCTGCCAGGAAGCCTCTTGGCCCCTCAAATCTTTCTCTGTTTCTTGCTGGTTTATCATTCTTCACTGGCACATTTTAAGGTGATTTCTTCGTGGTTTAGAAAAGCTTCTTTTTGTGTGCTTGATAAAAACTGCTTGCCAGGGTATGGGTATGGTTCATGTGGAGCGTAGTAAAAATACTGGGGTTTTTGCAAGTCATCTGTAGCAGCTGGACACTGACTACTTGCTTAATCATTAGTTATCCAGTAAGTGCATTTGTTGGACTATTGTGTATCGGTAACAAAATTTTATGGCTTCTGGAGGGAGGCTTTTCATTATGGAACTCTTACAGAGGCTGACTTTTAGGCCATTTAAATAGAAATATTTCTAAAATTTGAATGAGAAGTAGACAGCCCAATTATTTTCTGATTTTTGATTCCTCTTTGGTTTTTGGTTGTTGCCATATCTTAAAAAGGAGAGGAAAATGCGGTCATGAAAATTTAAACACAAGCTCTCCCAAAACGAATTTCCTAGTGTGTGAATGAGAAAAGAGTTTTCATTCAGGAAGATTAATCTGCTGGGGCTGGTTGAGATTCATTAGGGCAGCTTGGGCAGCCTTCAGCTGCACTAGAGGTGGGTAGGGTGCTTCCAGCATGTTTCTGTGAAACAGGGCAGTGTTTGTCTCAGAGCCCCCTTGATTTTTGTCATGATTTCTGTGGCAGGCTCTTTTGGGCCTTGTTAGCCTGATGGTGCTAGTTACATCCCTGCCCTAATGAGTAGACTGGTGGAGTTTATTATATGTGCATGAACATATGTGCAAACCTTGTTGCTGGCTTATTCAGTTTTCTCTTTATTCCTTACACAGCAACACAAGAAAAGAATCACAGAATCACAAAGACCTAAACTTTTGGGATGGTCTTTTAGATTATCTGAATCTAATTAAAATTCAGGCTGTGTGTGTGAATTAGAATCATAGAATCACAGAATATCCTGAGTTGGAAGGGATTCCTAAGAATCATCAAATCCAGCTCAGGGCCCTCATTTTGTATGAAATGAGACAACATGTGACCATTTTTGGTACTGGATTTGTTTTTTATGTTTGTTTTTTAATTTGTAACAAGCAGTTCCTTCTGCTCGAGATTCTTTCATAGAGAATTTGGCTTATGAGTTTTCCATTAAATTTATCAGGTATCAACTGCTTTAGGTCTTGTTTCAAGTACCTGGACTCTGTACAATTATCAACAGAGGGAAGCTGGGACATTTCAAGATGAGCACTTGATGAGCTGAATGCTCTCTCCTCTCAATTTACTGAATAAGGTCTCCCTGCACAGATGTAAAACTTGGTCCCCTCCCTTGAAAGAAGTTGACGTGTTGATGCTCTGGCCTCCTGCAATAACCTTGTGTGAAGTACTGTGTAGAGCATAACTGCTGTTGCAGAAATCCTCTTGGGATATGCTTTGAACTCAGTTTAGGTTTAAAAGAAGATATTTGTATGCTGTCACATGCAGGTCTTGTTTACAGAGTGAACAGATGCAGCTGATAAGGGCATCATGTTCACATGTGATGCTTTTACCAAATTCCTTGTTGGTAGTAATGAGACAGTTTATATAGTGATTGATTTTTCTAATCCCAAACATCTGTGTGTCATTTCATTTCACTAGTGATGGGCTCTGTCAGTGTTTTAGTGTAAGGCCGTGCATTGTCCTACGTGTGCTTGGAATGGAAGACATTGAGAACATCATGAAACTTCTTTTGACCAGCCACCTAGAGCAGAAACTTTGCACATCATTTACTGTCAATAAAATAGGGATTATTCCCCTTACCCATTGCTTCTCCTAACTACACATGAGGTCAAAAATAGGGTAAAGTAAATTTCCCAAGGTTTCCCTGGAAGTCACCTTGCAGAGCCTGAAACAGGAAAAAGTTCGGAATCCCAGATCATTGTTCTGTTTCCAGTGGCTGTGTGGATAGGTGTGCTTCTAGTCTCAGAATGAATAGCTGGGTTGTATTATCCAGCTTTTATTACAAAGAAAAATATGAAAACAAGTCAGTAAAGCAAACTTGACATGGAAAAATAAGATATGGACTATATTGGCTTCACTTTTCTATATTTAGATTATGATTTAGCTGTCTTCGTTAAAAGTCAGTAGCCTAGATAGGTGTTATTTGGGACTTGAATTTAAAATTAATGGATATTGTAGAGGTTTAGGGCTTTGTTCTCCTTTAGACTTATTGTTAGAAGATATAGGTTGTAGAGTTCATGTAAAAAATTTCACGCTGGCTGTTGATTTACTCCGTGGAGTTGTTACTTCCACTGACAATGTGCATCTGCAGATTGTTCACTTTAATCACGTTTGGAAACTTAATGTGTTGAGTCTCTCTTTTTTTATGCAGGTTAACATTAGCAGAATACCATGAACAGGAGGAAATCTTCAAACTCCGACTAGGTCATCTTAAAAAGGTAAGGACTATTTGCAGCAAAGGCTTTTTCTGTGAATGAGAGCATTTCTCTTTAGAGATCACTACTCATTTGATAATCAAGAGGGTTTTGCACTTGGAAGGAATAGCCAGGATTTTGTAATAACTTTTTCAGGGTGGTGTTATTCACAGGTGTTCTTTGCTTCAATAAATATATTTCTGCCTCCTTACAGTTAGGATTTCATGCAGAGTTCTCCTTTTTTGATACATCTTCTGTCACTGTGACATGCCTAGTGCTGGACTCTGAATGTGTGTAACATGGGGAAACAGTAAGGAATGCACCAAGGGAAGAAAATTATAAGAGCACAGCAAAAAAATGCAACAGTCATTGACTTTTCCAGTTCTTTACAATATTGAGTAACCAACGTATCAGTCCAGTAAAATCTCTTGGGCTGTTAAAAACCAGTCCTGTTCAGGCAGCTGCAATGTACATTTGTTCTCAAATACTTTGGCCTCAGTAGGAACTGTACCTGCAAGTGAGGTTATATTTAGATAAGTTGTTGGTTACCTTGAAAGTGATTGCAGTGACATAAATAAGTTTTCTGGGACACTTCAACAGATGAAATACTGGAAAAAAGTAGATGTCTTCTGCCATTTCCTGGTTTGGTGCGATCTCTGCTAAGGCCAAGGAGTTTTCTTTTGGAAATGAACCAAAGAAGAACCAAGTGTCTTGCTGAAGTGCCCCTTCCTTTCTCAGGTGGTGCTCATTAGTTTTTTTTCTTGTAACCTTGACACACAAGCTGAATGCAAGGCCTCATTAATGCATCCATACTTCTCATTATTTTCTGTGAAAGGGAAAGTTACTGCACACCCAGAATCTGCTGGCAGTCTGCCCATTATGCTTTATTGACCTGTGAACAAAGTGAAGTGATATGGGCAGGAGAATGCTGCAGGCATGCTGGCTCTACAGCTCCCACATTGCTCCAGGGGATTAACTGCAGGTCCATCTATCCTGGCATGTAACATTGCCACCCTGGATTGGAGGAATCCATTTGGAAATGGACCTTAATGGAAAATGAAGTAATGTGTTGGGATCGTGGCATTGTCTGAAGCTGTGCTTATCCTTCTCCACTTTTGGAAACCGGCTCATTCTTTATGTCTAAAAATAGAACGTGTTGGAAAGGGAAGGAGCAGAGTCACAAGACAGATGGGTAACAGTGTCACATACACAAATTGTACTGCTCAGGGAGCACATTTGAATTGAGGTTTGCAGCCCTGGCCACAGTGAGGTAAATTCTTGTGTCGTTTTTGAGGGCACCAAAACTTCCAGCTAGACAAACACTACATGACATTGAGGAACACTCTGACCTGCTGTAACAGTTACTTCTAGTAGAATATAATGTCATTCTCTCACACTTCCCATCCTGTCCAAACACTGCCCCATCCCATGTGGCATCATGACATCCCTGCTCTTACTGCTGAGGTCTGTCTTCTTTCTCTTGTCCCACCAGAACTGAAATTCCTTCAAAAACAGGTGCATAGAACTTATTCAGGGAAGGAACAAGACCACAGCAGCAAGGCTTCTTAATTACAGAAACTATTACAAACAAGGATGTGTAAAGGAGATCTCTTTCTGTCTGTGTAGTGTGAACAGAATTGCCCAGTCAGTTTTCATTCCTGTTACTTGCCACATGACTGCAAATTGACTCTGACCATCTCTCTGATCTCCCAGACAAGTTTTATGCTAATAACCTCTTCAGAAGTGGAATTTCATTTGTGTTTCCATAAATAAGGTGGAAACACTACCTGCAGTATCTTACAGAGTGTTGTGTTTTCCTTTTGGTTTTATCTTGTGCAGGAAGAAGCAGAGATCCAGGCGGAGCTGGAACGGCTAGAGAGGGTTAGAAATCTGCACATCAGGGAATTGAAAAGGATACACAATGAAGATAATTCACAGTAAGCACATGGGATTCAGGGATAAGAACTTAAAGTAATTTTTTATTTGTTCTCTTCATAATGAGAAACAATCTTTTCATAATGGGAAACACTTAATCCTTTTTAAATTGATGTTATAACTCAATAGTCACTTGATTGTGGGATGTTACAGTTATAGCTTGAAGTTCATGTAAGACAAAGGCTTCCAAATGCATCAAGGTACCATTAAATAGTTTTTCATTGGTGCAGAGTGATCAAACAGCATCAAATATGTCGATCATTAACACGATTATATTTCTCTGTCAGTTTTTTAGCTGTGCGGTAGCTGTAATTTATTGTGCAGAGGATATCATTATTATTTCTGTCTTCTTAAACTGTGTCTTTCTCACCAGATTTAAAGACCATCCAACGCTAAATGATAGATATTTGTTGCTACATCTTCTGGGTAGAGGTGGCTTCAGTGAAGTATATAAGGTAACTTGGGAGTGGCAATCTGGTATACTGGATCTGCAGGAAGCAGAGTTTTGTTTTCTCAATGCTATGTGAGTTAGGGAGGGAAGAAGGGAGGACAGCTCATGGTGCATCTGACTTGCATTAGACGTCAGAGTTGAGGTTTTTGAGGTGCTGGCCCTTCTCTTCAGGGGTCAAATTTCCTTCAAATATGTGTCAAAAAACCTTGCACCAAGTCTTCAATTTTTGTTAGGACAGAGAAGCAAACCGCTTGTTTCTTCAAATGCTACGTACAAATAGCTGCAGTGGCTAAGCACTACTGAGATGGCACAGCAAGTCTGAACATCTCTGTAAATAAGAGAAAATAGCTCCAATAATAAGAGTAAAGCCTGTATTTCCTGGGGATATGAGGATTTGTTTCTGGTGCCTTCATCTTACCCTCTGAAATAGCAGACTGAGGGCAGTATATGTTTGTGTAGTTTTGGGACTTCCTTAGTGCTGAGGATTCCTGGTGTGTCAGCACTCTTAACAGCCAAGACCTGGGATACTTTGGTGCTTGCTATTTGGCTATTACACTAGAGCTATTCCAGTTCTCAGTATTCTCCATTTGTACTCAGAAGTTTGGGATTCATGTTGAATTTGGCTAGAATGAAAATAATTGTGCCAATGCAAATATTGGAAACTTTATAGTGCTTTATTATTTTGATGCAGCACAATAGGAACCTAAACTAAGGGGACTAGACTGCTCAGATGGGGGGGAAAAGAGTGTGAGCTGTGTGTAAGTACTTTGAGCTGCTTTGCTGACTAAACAGAAAGTTTTGGCTCCACAGATGAAAGCAACAGGGTATGAATGTTTCCTACCTGCCTGCTCTTAAGAGTTCTAACTGTTATTAAAACAAAGAAATGCTTAGCCCTTCTTCTCCAGTATCTCGGCAAATCTATTAAGCATTAGGTATTAAGTAGACAACTTAGATTTCTGCATTGCTCCGTGAGTGCAATTTCAGAGGTCCCTTCTATAAGGACTGTTTAAATAATAAAAAAGTAGAGGGAAGGATGAAAGCACAAGATCACACAGTTCTGCTGTTGAATTCTCCAGCTTTTTTAAGTGCTGAAACATTATGCTCCAAGTTGGAGAGCTGAGCTACCGGTGTGAAACAAAGCACTGAAAAATCTGCTGTATTTTGGTAGTTGTTTTTTATTAACCCAAGTGTAGAAAATTAATTTTGGACTTGTGGGGGATAATAGCAGGGTCTTACCCAGTGTAAAAACTGTTTATATTTTAGTAATTTGGTCTTTCTGGTCCCTTTGTAACTCTGGTAGTAAAATGCCAAAATCAATGCAGCGTGAGTTAGATTCCATGGGGAAGGTCAGATCAAAGCACAGAAGATTCAATTGTTTTCAGAGTTGCTTGAACTCATTAGTGCAACTTATTGCATTAAAATGGATTGCTTTTCCCTCACTATGTTTTAATGCTGATTTCCTGGGTGGGGATATTGGTTTGTTAGTTTGTCTGCTTTTGCAGTATTAACTTGAGCCTGAGATTCCTACTGATTTTCAGCTCTTCTCTCTGCAGGCATTTGATTTAACAGAACAGAGATATGTAGCTGTGAAAATACACCAGTTAAATAAAAACTGGAGGGATGAGAAGAAAGAAAACTACCACAAGTAAGTGAGTTTATAAAGCAGCTGGCCATGTTTTCCAGTTCCTCCTGCATTTGGTTATCCTGTGAAGAAGCTGCCAATTATTCCCTGTGCTTGCCGCATTTCAAAAGCCACTTTCTATCCCAGTAGCTACTTGCAAAAGTTCTGGTCAGATGAGAAATGTTTTAAATGTGTGCATACACACACAGAGTTTTGTATAAGCCCTATACCTCCGCATTTTAAAGCATCAGTGCTCTGTGAGGGAAGTGCTGAACTGGCTTCTTTATGAAATGTTCAAGCAGTTCCATGGGAAATGGTGTTCCTGCCCATCTTTCAGATACACAGTTGCATTATGTTCCCTGGAAGTCTCCCCTTTCCCTTTGTTTCCTAGACTAAGTCATCCTAATTGTGGCTTTCCACTACCTGAAGGGAGCCTGCAAGAAAGATGAAAAGAGACTATTTACAAGGGCCTGGAGTGACAGGAGAAGGGAGGAATGGCTTCAACCTGACAATAGAGCAGGGTTAAATTAAATATTAGGAAGAAAGTCTTTATTGGAAGCCTTTTGCTGTTGGTAACTTGCTCCTTAATGCTGTGGGTTAGGTAACTTTGGAGAGTGACAGCCAAGCCTTCTCCATGGGACTACGAAGATAAAGCTGTGTTCTTAATTCCCCAACAAGTCACTGGGACAAACTAAGCTGTATTTGAAGCCTGGAAATTAGGCTGTTATGCATCATGGAATTCTTCTAGAATTTGCTGAATTTTGTATTCAGCTGTCTTTGATCTTTTAAGGATTTATGAGGTTATTTATTCTATTTCGGCAAACAGTGCCATTAAACAAGATGAGTTATTTTGTAGCATTGCCAGGGTTGGAGCTGCAGTCAGGTTCTGTGGTTCCTAAGAGCTGTTCTGTGCAGTACCTTCTTCACTTGATTTTTCTGAAGCTGTCTGAGGAACGTGCATGGGTTTGATTGAAGCTGGATGCTGTGTCTGGATTCACGGTCTGGAAAAATAAGAATTAAGTCACTTGTATGACTAACGCTCAGACTTTGCTGTTTTCAGACATGCATGTAGAGAGTACAGAATTCACAAAGAACTGGATCACCCTCGAATAGTTAAACTATATGACTACTTCTCACTGGATACTGACTCGTAAGTTGCGTTGCTCTGTCCTTCCCCATGGTTTACCTATTCACTAAAGACAAAGTATTTAAAACTTTCTAGGAGAGTCAAGGTGTCCACACCAATGTTAGACTTTACTGCAGAGATAACCAAGGCGTACTTCCAGCATACACTGGTTTTCTAGGGACTCCAGCTCACAAACCAGTGTGGTGTATTCTGTCAGATGTGGTACTTTACTGGTAAATCCTGCTCTTGACCCTGGGTAAATGCCTCAGCTGATACAGCTTTCAGCCTCTGGGTCTTTAATGGGGTATCTCTCACCTTTGTACTGTTGAGCATTGAGGCCTGTGCCTCCTGGTAGCTTACTTTTAGAAAGGGATTAATAGGCTGAAGGACTCTTAATTTAATATATTAGCCAAATAGGTGAGTTACAGACGAGCAGTAACAAAATGTTCTGGTTTCTATCAGGTGCATTAACTGCCTGTTTTTCTTTCAGGTTTTGTACAGTATTAGAATACTGTGAGGGGAATGATCTGGACTTCTACCTGAAACAGCACAAACTAATGTCGGAGAAAGAGGCACGATCCATTATCATGCAGATTGTGAATGCTTTAAAATACTTAAATGAAATCAAACCTCCCATCATACACTATGACCTTAAACCAGGTATGCTGTGCTGACATGCTTAAGGATGCTAAGGAAATGTTACAGGTTATATGGGTTACAGGTAATATGAGGAAGTTTCCTTTGGTCAGATAGCAAAAAGAAGACAGGGCTGTGTGGGAAAGCTATTTTGCAACAAGAAAAAACATAAAAGACATAGAACATTTGGGAAATGTGTAGAGGGTGTTGTCTCCCAGAATTGCAACATAAAACAAGGAAGTGTAACATGTGAAACAAGGAGGTGTTAACATTTTAGACTGTGAACCACCAAGTGGCTGTGTTTGTTTTTGTAATGTTCTGCTTGTATTCTGCTGTTGAGAGCCTCTGTTATTGCTTCATAAGGTTCCCACAATTACTGGTGTGCTTCATGTTCCCATTTTTCTGGCTTATTCTTTCTGCAGTCATCTGCCTGAAGTTTTGATGGCAGAAGCTAATTTTGAAATGTTCGTTCTTTTAGATTGTATGTCAGCTTCCAAAGCTGAGTATGCACAGTAAGACTGCTCAGGTTTGCCTTTGAGTTAATTCAGTTACATCTGCTGTGGAGATCCTCCCCAAATGGTGGTGTAAATTTTCTTTCTACCGCTAGGGCAGAGCCACAAGGGGAAAAATGGAAATGCTCTGGTTTGGGATGGTGCATATTGGCTGCGTAGCTTTTTTTCCCAAGTCCAGTAAATTAATTCATCTCTTTGGGCACTTATCCCTGACTTGTCTCCCTGTACTGGTGGCACCTCATTGGCATTGTGTAACTGGTTTGTGACGTGGTTTGTTGCAGCAACATGTGTACAGGAGATGGTGCTGTTGCACTGGTTGTAGTGACCCCATTTCCTCCCTGGCTGTTCCCAGGTTTTCTGAGCTCTGCCTGCAGCTGCCTAGAGCTGTGATTCATCCACTGCCATCACACACAGTTCTGCTACTTAATTGTAGGCTTGGAGAAAAACTGTGATGATCTGACTTCTTGATGGGTTTATGAAAGACTCTTGCCTAAGCAGTAATTGTCCTTTTTGAGCTTAGAAAGTCACTGGGGAGCACTGTCAGGAAGGAGAGAGTTTGTGGCATGTTGAGCAGATAGGGCAAGTCATAACTTCTGGGCAGAATGAGTCATAACTGTGTATGTGTACTTCTCTCCTTAATCCTTCTTTTTGACCTGCCCTTTGGGAGGGGTCAAAACAGCCTGGGCTTAAAGCTCATTTGGCTAACAGGGCTCAGGATCTGGAGGCTCCAAGCAATATGAGGTCACTAGGTCATTCAAGATGGGCAGATCAGCTCTAGCACTTGGCAGTCCCAGAGTTGTCTCTGAAGTTCAAGGTTTTGAGAGTTTAAAACACCTGGTGCAGCTCACTGTAGGTCCCTTGTCCTTGTGCAGTGCAGAGCTCAATGCAATTTTATTCTTCTTAAATGTATATCCTAAGGGCTGTTTACTTCCTCTGTCTAGGTAACATTCTTCTAGTCAATGGTACTGCATGTGGAGAGATAAAAATCACAGACTTTGGACTTTCCAAAATCATGGATGATGACAGCTACAATTCAGTTGATGGCATGGAGCTTACATCGCAGGGGGCTGGTACTTACTGGTAAGTGATGCCTGGGGCACTTGCAAGTTAAGATCAAGAACAGTTTATAAACAGCTTTGGAAGTGTGTCAGCTCTGTTTGTGCTGCTGTTGGCTGTGACAGCTTGACACACTGGAGGTTTGAGAACCTGGAAACTGCTCTTGTTGCCACACAGCTCCTTTTGAACAGCTTTTCACTGTTCAATAGGTCAGTGTTTGAAAACCAGCTCATATTCAAAAGACTGGTGAAAAACTGCATATGCTGCTGAGATAGGAAGCTCCAGAGTGAGGCTTGGCTGCTCTTTCACAGTCCAGAGTGTCTCTGTCTTGCATCGTAAGCAAGAACAAGGGAAATACTCTACCTATTTGGAAATTCAGGTGCATCAGGGAAGTGAAAGGAGTATTCCTCTGAAATGAGGAGGTGAAGATCTGTAGTTAGCTCTCAAAAAAGATGTAAATCTCACAGTGTTGTCTATACCCAGAGATTCACTTGAATTTCATGTTTTCAGCAATTCTTTATCTTCTCTGCCAAGTGTCACTGTATCACCCTTGGCTGAGAACAGACTCCTGGTGAGTGCCACCAAGTGTGACTCTTAGATGTCACCCAAGCTGCAAACTGTCACCATGGGCAACAGAACATTTGTTGGGCCATTCTGTGTTGTACAGCTTTGTTCTGTTCCTAAAAATGAAACTAGCTGTACCCTGAGTGAAGCTGAGTGTCTTTAATTGGGGCATGGCATCTGGGGTTGTATTTCTAAAAATATGTATTTTGGGAATGTGCTTTCATTGTGGAATTGTTAGCCAAACTCTTTCAGCAGCAAATACCAGCTCTGAAGATAAGAGAGAATGGGCTTGTTTTATGTGCTCTGGTGAAAAGAAACTGTGCTGACTAGCTCAGAACACGAGTGTCTGGAGAGTCCTTGGAATCAGTGTTCCCAGAATGAGTAGGCACTGGTGATCTTGGCCCAGAGATGCACAGGAATGAAATGGGACCCCTGAGTCCCAAGCCAGTATCTGATCATAGAATTTTCTGTTCTAAAGGAAATCATGGAAAATACTTGAAGCTGCTGCTCGTAACTTCTTAACACTTTCTTCTAATCAGGTATTTGCCACCAGAGTGTTTTGTGGTTGGGAAAGAACCTCCAAAGATTTCAAATAAAGTTGATGTCTGGTCAGTGGGAGTCATCTTCTATCAATGTCTATATGGCAGAAAGGTAAGAAGGTGTTTCATTCCTTTTCTTACTGGTGTTTCCCAAACCTTTTGGGAGGCAACCCAGGCTTCTGCTTCCTTCTCCACAGACTTGGAATGTGCTCCCTTGTCTCCTTGCCATCAGTTCCAGGGCAGAGTCCATGCTAATGGAAGTGGGGAGCATAGACTAGGCTGTGTTGTGCTCTACCTTTAGCATGTCCTTCAGAAAAGACATTTTGTAGAACATCTCTTTCCACTGGGCATCTTCCCACTGAGGCTGTTTTGGGCAGGACAGGTGTGTCATTCGTGGACTGAGGTTTCTGGTCTGGTCTTGTCTGTGAGACTTTCAATGCTCTGAGTCTCTTGGTCTTGATGGCTGCAAGAGCTTAGGGGGAAATAAAAACGTAGATACAAAGACCCACTTTAGAATTTTTTAGGATGGCTTTTGGAAGGGAAGAGTGTAGATCCAGAAAAGCCGATTTGTCATGAGAAAAGGTAGTTTGCTTTATGACAACAGGAGTGATAGGATGGAGAAGGGAAAGCATTCCCATGGGCTCTTGTTTTTGGGAGTCCCTTGTAGCCAAGTGTTGTGAAAGTCGGGGCTGACACACGTGTGCTGCTCAGTGCTGTCAGTCAGACATGTGGAACCAGACCAGCAGAGACAAGTGGGTGAATCTCTGCCAGCTCAGATGGATCACAAATGCTGTAACAGACCCACAAGGTCTGGAAGCAGGTGGAGATCCCTACTGGCCAAGCCAGACATGTTCCATCTTGATCCCTTTTATTCAGTTGGGCATGAGTCCTGGTCCTCTGGTATCCACAGCACCTTCCCAGCAGTTGTGGACTGCTTGCCTGGAAAAATGCTGATGTCAGGTGATGATAAACAGTAGATCTGCAGGGTTTTTATGCCTGACACCAACCTTTAACAACTCTTTTCTTTCTTTTGGTAGCCCTTCGGTCACAACCAGTCACAACAGGATATTTTGCAGGAGAACACAATCCTGAAAGCTACTGAGGTGCAGTTCCCTCCAAAGCCAGTAGTCACACCAGAAGCAAAGGTAAATCTGCTTGAGGGTCAGGCAGCACAGGCAGTCCCAGCCTCCTGATTTCAATAAAACCAGCTGGAGTCCTGTGTTTAATGCTCACCCATCACACAGTGATCAATGGCTTTGTATGTTCCATCCTTGGAGGTGTTCAAGGCCAAGCTGGATGGAGCTCTTAGCAGCCTGGTCTAGTGAAAGGTGTCCCTGCTCATGGCAGGGAGGTTGGAATGACATGAGCTTTAAGGCCCTTCCAACCCAAACCATTCTGTGATTCCATGATTACTGCAGCTGTCAGGCTGAGCACTGGGTGCCTCTGCTCATGCTTCTCCTGATACAAGATGAGCTTTAGTGCAAGAGCTGAGCTGTGTCTAGGGCAGGAATTTCAGCATTGGGGTTGTCACGTTGGCCCTGCTCCCAAAGAGTCAAAAGCTTCCTGTTTCTATCATAAAAAACTAATTTTGCTTTGGCTTTGGGGTGCTGCAGGCATTCATCAGGCGGTGTCTGGCCTATCGAAAGGAGGACCGGATAGATGTCCAGCAGCTGGCCTGTGACCCCTACTTGCTGCCTCACATCCGCAAATCTGTATCCACAAGCAGCCCAGCTGGAGCTGCAATTGCTTCAACCTCTGGATCATCCAATAACAGCTCTTCAAACTGAGACAGAGTAATAGGCCAAAAACTGCTTGAGAAACCGGCAAAAAGACTTTCGGAAACACATTTGGAACAGAGGAATCCACAAGGGTCTCAAGAAACCTGTACCGGGTGCTTTTTTCTCTTGCTTTTTTCCATCCATAGAGCATGACAACATCAACTCTCATCCAGAAAGCCTTCGGCATCTAGGCCAAGCTATGTGGATAGAAGATGGCTTGAGGTTTGTCCAGTCAGTGACCACAACAGGGTGGCTGCTCTGAGCAAGGAGGAGAAACTCAAGAAAAAATACAAAAAGACATGGTTCCATGTACTGTGAACTTCTGAACATGCAGCCTTGGGGAATCCAGGACGCCGTGTGTGCTTCATATGAAGAATGTGGACTTTGGAAAAAAGACTGGGCTAGTCCAGTGTTGATATTTAAACATTGTTCTTTTTCTTTTAATAAAGTTTAGGTAACATCTCCTGAAAAGCTCGAAGCACCAAGGTTCAGCTGGGGATGGTATATGACTCTTTGCCCTTTGGAGGGGAAAAAAGTTGATCCTGCCTGTTCATGGCACTAGAGTTAGTGTTTTACCCTTAATTAATTTCAATTTTCTAAAAATAACAATTTTTTGGAAGAAAAGAGTTTTCTGGTCTCAGTGAAACCCGTATTAGCAGGTTGGTGGCAGTGTCTATTCTGCAGCTGGTGCATCTTTCTGCTCCTTTGGGGTGGCCTCTTAGGAATGATTCACCTTCTCAAGGAGGGTGGTGAAGCCCTGGGAGAACAGGCCTGCGTCACTCTGTGATCAGAGTGGGTCACAGCTCAGGCTGCCACAAGGTCTCAGCTGCTGCTTCATGGCTGTCACAATGGTTGCACCTTTTTAATGTGTTAAAGTGCTGTTGTTTTTGCAGACCCAGCCCATCATGCTCATACCGAGCTCTCCACACTTGTGAGCCTGATCTTGGCTGGCAGGCAGAGAGTGGGCGGGAATTGGTGCACGGCTCAGGTGTCACAGGTGTGATCTGTGCCCACACAGCTCTCTACTGATCCGGTTCCTGTTAGAGCATTCCGAAGCTGAAGCTTGTCTGGTCCTCTCTGTTGGGTGACTTGGCAGCAAAGCTTCCTCTCTCCCTTGACACTTTTCAAACTTGCTGACTTATGAAACTTGCTGCCATCACTGCATCCAATTTCAGATGGCAGGGAATGAGATAATGTCCTTGAAAGGAGCAAACACCCTAATTATTGTCTCCCTCCTGTAATCTGCCTGGAGGGGTCTTGTACCTTCAGCTGCACCTGCCTGCTGTGAAATGGGAGCCTCCCCCTCTGCTTCCTTTTCCCTCCCCCATGGAAGGAAAACGAAACACGAAAAGCGCAGCAATTGAACATGTGGCAGCCAGGTTGGAGTGCTTCTAACATGTGGCAGGAGTTCTTAGCCAGAAATATTTAAAGATGCAGTGTTGAGTAGCAGGGTTTGTCCTGGGGGGTAGATGAGCACTGCACTGCTGCAAGTCAGGATGGTGGTTAAAAACCAAACCACCCTGTGCGCACTTCCTAATCCAGTCCCTGGCCCACTGTGGGCTGGAGAATCCTTTGTGGGACAATTCGAAGATTGTACCCACAGCTGTGGCATCTGTTTGGGTCGCTCTCTTACCCCAGTGGCATCTCCTGGCAAGTGCTGTTCTCCATCATGCACTAAGAGCTGCCACTTGTCCACCTTATTGTGAGCCATCATCTGCAAATACTGTCATTAAACCTGATCAGGAACTTGCTAACTGAGAAATGGAGCAGTCTGTTGGAATTAAGCAACAGGCCAGGGAAGTGGAGAACTCTGCTGCTTTGTTTTTTCTTACTATTTTTTCTCGAACTTTTAATTGGATTTACTCCCTTGCAGCTGTATCTAAGGTGGTGTCTAAACTGCTGTAGTGTTTTAGACAAAGAACATAAAACTGCATCTTTAAATCCTCTGCCATCCTTTCTCAGCCTTCTCCATGCCTGCTGCTCTAAGCCAGAAGTTAATTGTCCAGCAAGCAGCTTCAACATGTTTATTCAGCCTCTGTCAGGAGAAATCAGGGTTGGTGCTTCATCCCATTTGCCCAAACTGGTGATTTGGTATCTGTCCACATCGGGGAGAATTCTAAAAGGGTTTTTTCTATCCTGGTCCCATTGTTTCTTGGCCATCCAGTGTGTGCATTTCTGGGGGTATGATTAGTTTTGTGTCAGAAGCATTTATTCCTGCTGTGTGACACCCATCCAGGGCCAGGGGCAGTGGCAGCCTTGCGGGGCTGATAGCAGGGAAGAAGAACCCTGGTAGAATTCTGGCTGCAACACTTCCCTTGTTAAGATGGGTTTCACTTCCAATAACAGACCCTATTGCCACACTGTTCATTTACTTAAAGTGTATGAAGAATTTGTAACTTAAACCAGGCCAGACTGTTTTGGCTCTACCCAACAGATGAGACATGGATATTAAATAAGTTTTAAGAAACTGATTCACTTGGCGTTTACTGTTTTTCTGCTCTTGGCATTGGTATGAGCTCACTTGTACTGGCTGCACACAGCTGACACACGACAGGACAAGGAAGGATGGAGGAAGGGTGCATTCCATAGCTCAGAGCAGTGAGATCTCTGCATCAGAAGGGGAATCGCTGAAAATTACTGTGTCACTTAATTACTGATTTTGATCTTGTCCTGGAACATAAATTAGAAAGCTGAGGTGGGTTTGTCCCTCATTTACTGTACAATAGCAGCTGTAGAAGCCATATATGTTGAGGTCATAAAAAACACCTTTTTCTGTTAATAAAATCTGTGGATCACAACCCCCCAATTCCCTCCACAGCCCACGTGCATCCAAGTCTCCCCTCTTAGTCACCCACAACAACCATACTGAGCAGTGAGGAAACTCAGTTCCTTTAATTTCTTAGGGCTGGGCCTTGTCAGCTTTACAAAAATGAAAAAGGACCTTGGCAGCTGAAGAGTTGAGTCTGTTTGTATCTGGAGTGGGGAGCGCAGGGGCCCTTGGCACATCCAGCTCCTCCACAGGTATGTGGAGCCCCTGTGCCGGGCATCCCCCAGGAGCCAGGGCCATACCTGCCTCCAGAGCTGCTTCCTCAGGTGAACAGTCACCAGGCCCCAGGTTACTCTGCAAACCTGACCTGACCTTCACTGTGCCTGAAGTCAGTGATGGAGCTTGGCTCCCTCCCTGCCACTGCAATTGATTGTTTTTCAGGTTTTTGGAGTGTGTGGCGCTCCATAATTAGGCACAGCCCTGACTCCCACCAGCCTGGACCTAACCTTTGCTACCATGTGCTGGTGCATCTTTGCACCGAGATACTGATTTTCCACAGCTGCACATAGCTCTGCCTGTGGTCTCTGCTTCTCCCTGGCCCCTGCACTGCCCTCAGGGGCAACTGGGTGTCCCCCTGACCATCACCCTGGGTGGGGGCAAAAGGCCAAACAAACACAGAGCAGCTCAGCCTCCCCTCGCTACATTCACACCCAGGAGCAGGCTCTTGGCCACAAGGACACTATTGTCTGTTCTGGAAGCGGGCCTGAGACACACTCCTAGTCCATGCTTTAGCTGCATGGGGGTGTGACAGCCAGGAGAACCTGCTGGCATGTGCTGATGGTGAGGAGCTTCATGCTGCCACCAGCTCCTTGTGCTCTTCCTGCTGCTCTGTGCTCCCAGCCTGCATCTCCTCCTGGGATGGGTTACTGTAGTCTTTCTTCTCCCTCCACCTTTGGCTGCAGCTTGTGTTTCACTCACTCTGTTGCTACTCATTTCCAAACACATTCAGTGACGGGAAGGCTCAAGTGCTTCGAGCTGATTCAGGAAAGTCTGAAAATAGAGGTTATCCACCATCTGCCCCTCCAGTGTGGGATGAGCCTCACCAGGCCCACAGACAGCCCTGGCCAGGAGCTGCTTTCCCATCCTCTGTTGCTTGGGCTGCAGGGATGGTGCAGAGCAGTGCCTGGTGCAAATGGAGTTAAAATACAGGGATGGAGAGAAAAATGCAGGGATGCTGTGAGCAGCAGCAGGATGAAGACAGAGAGATTCAGCCTCATGTTCAGGCCAGATCTCCCATTTCCACCTGGACTGCCCTGGGGAATGCCAGCAGCAAAGTTAAAGGTGATCGGCTTGCTTTGCATTCAGGGGAAGAAAAAGTCCAGTGCTCTCCTCAGCCGTGTCCTCTCTTGACTGAAGGCGCCGGCTGCGTGGGAGCCACGAGCACATGCTGCCTGTCGACCACCACCTTACTCTTGGCTCTGGTCTGTATCAGGACCAGGACTCCAAATCTGCTTTGTTCAGCATTGGCTCATCCCAGCTCCCGCTAATCCTGAAAATCCACGCACTCACACCCAAACCCAGGAGAGTGGCTAGGATTGCCGCCAAAACCCCTTCAGGCTAAAGGAACTGGTGAGGGATGGAAGTGGAAGGGACATGCCCGTGGCTATGAGGTAAGGCAGTGGCAGAGGTTGAAATAAAGCACTCAGGGCCAACTGGACCATGCTGCTTTTGCTGAAAAGGGCCAGGGAACAGAGTGAGATCTCTGCACTGTGGTCCCATACCTGCTTCCGGCAGGAGGAAGATGCCGCTCAGGATGTGCTGTCTTCCACTACTCTCCAGCTGCATTCCCTCCCCACTCTGCAGCCCAGTCAAATTTGCTCTTGAACCGTGCAGAGAAAGTGTTCTTCTAAAAGGCAAATTTCTTATAAATGGCTGGAATTCCCTCTCTGCCCCTTTTGAGGAGCCCTCCAGGGGAGGCCAGGTAGGAAGGAGAGGCAATGGGCTCAGAAGGCAGCACTTCTCCTTGGGCAGTCCTCAGCCTTGTCCCGCCTCCACAGCGGAACGCCAGGATCTCAGCGCTGGCCCTCACAAGGCTGGAGCGCCCTGAAATTCCTCGTGGCAGCTCCAAGCGAGCACATCTGGTTTTAATAAATTATTTGCAGCTTGAACTTGCCTGACTTTTCAGGGCTGCAGAAGACAGAGCAGCAAAGAGCTCTGAGAGCTGCCGTGTGGGGCACCCACAAAGGGACACCTTTGCAGTGCTAGGAGACAGCAAAGGTGGGAAGGAGCTCAGGGGGAATGGGGCTGACCAAGGACATTAAGGGACCCTGGCAAAGCTCCACCTGGTCCTTGCAAGAGCCAAAGGGACAGCTGGGCTGGAGGCAGGGAAAGGGCCCCTCATTTTGGCCAGGATCCCTCTACCAGCAGCTGCGTGTCCAGGGGCTGATCCTAAAAATTGTATTTCAGCTCCTGGGGGAGGAGCACGGGAAGCAAACAGGAGGCACCTCCCGACACTCCCTGCTTGGTGGAGCCTCAGCCACCAGTACCCAGACTGCTCTCGGAGTGTTGCACCCTGATGAGAAAACCAAACCCTCAGGAGCATCAGCATGGGGCCCCGATGACAACCAGCATGCCTGGGGCTGTGGAGGAGCTGAGCCCTGCATAACGTCCCCAGACTTGTCCCCATACAGAAGGGTGCAAATGAAAAGCTTAGGGATGAGTCCCTTGCTGTACCCCAACGGGATCCCCCACCAACTCCATATCCCAGCTAGAGGATACCAGTCACACTTGTTGCAATGCAATGCAGAGCCTGGAGCTTGGAGAGGGAGCTGGACTGGCTGCTCCTGCCTGTCTCCAACAGAGAGAGCAACGTGGCCATTCCCTGCTGCTGCTGCTGCCGGCGCAAGGGAAAAGGAGCCAGCAGACGCCAAGATGGCCTCTTCCCCAAGCAGTGACCTCAGTGCACAGCGCCTGCCAGGTGGGTGTTGATCTTGGCCCAACCAGTCCTATTTGAGGCCAGGATGAGGCCGAGGCAGCACTGAGCTCTTGGCAGAACCTGGCAGGTGCTGCTGGTCCTCAGCAAAGCAAAGCCTCTGACACCAGAGTCCCCCGATAGCTGCTGCCCACAGGCAGGGCTTTGCTCTCCTGGAGCACTCAGTCCCACAGAGAGCCATGGGCTGGGGGGAACACCCTTGGAAGAGCACAACAGAGCAGGACATGCTGTCTCCCTGGTCATACAATAGACTCTTAGAATCTGCCAGTCCTCAGAAGTGGCCAGACTCTTCCTTCAGAAAATATGAAGGCTACAGTTGCTGCCCACAGGTCCCCAAATAATTTCCTCTAATGCATCTGCACAAGCAAACGCCAAATGTGCCCCAGGATAGCGCCAAACTTAGTAAGTCAGGAGATGCCTCACTGCCACTGAGCACCCCAGCTCCAAATCTGGGGTTTCTCCCCCACCCCTATGGTTGGGTCCTACTCCATGTTGGTGATATATTTTGCAAACTGCTCAGCATCCTGGCTGACCCATTTTCTCCCACGTGCTCTTGACCAGATCAGACCTCCAGCCAAAGGTGGGCAAGTGGCTTGGATCTATCTCCAGAAATGTTTTTCAAATCTTCTGCAGGATGACTTTCACTTGAGCCAATGCTGTTTCACCCCATTCTACTGCAGCCCTCCACTGTGACCACTCCCCACATGGGATGTTGCTTTGGCCAAAATCCAGAATTTATTTTTCCAATTAAATGACAGATGCAGGTTCTTTGACTGTGGGAATCAGCTACTGACATTGAATATCCCAGGTTCTGTGTAATCCTGGGATAAACCCATTGGTCCCAGTTGATCTCGACAGGCAAGGAACTCTCCTGAGTTTGTGGCCAGAGGTGCAGTTGGCCATCCCCTGCACACAGCCATGTCCCCTTGTCCTTGTTTGGCAGCAACTCATTAGGGCCAGACAGCCTGGAAACGTCCTAAGGGAAAAACACATTTCCTCCCAGTCCACTCTGTTGAGTAGACTCAACTGGTACTAACCGGATTAGGAGGAGATAGGTAAGCAGCTGTTGGCCTGTGTTGCAGAAGTTAATTAAGAAGTGCTAACTCTCTGCTAATCACATGCAGCATAGGGGCCTCCAAGACACAGGACGAACCAGGCCAGGAAGCGGCAATGCTCTATGAGGTCCATAGCCTTTTGACTTTGCTATGTTCCTTCTTTTGGATGGGTTCAACTTCCTTGAAAGGAATGCCAGGTTTGTCTGGGATGGGTGAAGGGTCCCACTCACAGGACTTCTCAGCCCCATCATGTCCAGTCATTGGTGTCTCAGTGGGTGGCATCCTCCTAGAGTGGACTCCAATTTTTTAGGATAGGAGCGAGGATCTGGATGATTCCTTCCTCTCCTCTGGACTGTCATGCTTGCTTCCTGTGGCAGCCATGGAGGCCAGTCTCAGTGCAATTAAAAACTAATCCCTGCTTTAGAAAAAGCAATAGCCCAGGTGCTCATGTGCTTAATTAGCCCTCCCAGAGGGTTTGCATCCCCAAAGCCCATCCTGGCACCGGCCTGAAGGTCCTTCCTGCCTCACTGGGAAACAACGGATTCCTTTATTTTCTGAAGAATAGCTAAACCCACTCCCTTAGGGGTTGGCGCCATCTCGGGGCCAGATCCTGCTCCCTGCTCAAGGGAGCGTTGCCATCACCTTGGTATCATCAAAAGCATCATCTCCCCTGAATTTGTATGGCAGAGTCCATGTGCCAAGGACTGACTGACCCTCCCTGCACTGCTCAAATCCCAGGAGACCTCGAGGAGGCGAGGGTTCCACATCCTCAGGGATGCTCCCACAAGAATGGCATTACTCAAATGCACCAAATGGATGTAGAAAGCCAGGAATATGCCAACTTTTAGTGTATACTGTCTTCTTTGGGTGGCTTTTGGGGCCATGGGCACCCCTGCTGGAATAGAGGTGTGAAAATAAGAGTTTAGAAGTTTTTAAAAGCCTTTTATATTCAGCTCCTGGATGTGGGATATACCTGCATCATATATTGTGGATGCTCTTTGTCCTATGCCTTCAGCAGAGCACCAGAAGCTGAAGAGCTGCACCAGGTGGAGGGATGGAGGGACTGGGCCTGTGGTGGAAGGTGCAGTGAGTTGTGTCCAACTTCAGCATCCACAGCTGGACTGGGAGCTGCCCAGTTCTTTGCCACAGGGATGGATGGAGGAGGATCCAGCTGGGCTGGCTGTGCTTGGGATGAAGTAACTCTGCCGGGCAGGCGGAGGTGCAAGTAACGATGTGTGGTGGGAGCTCACGGCAGCCCTTGGCTGCTCTCCCCGGCGAGGTGGGGTCCCACGCTGAGGACCCGCAGCGGAACCCGACGCGGGACTGGCGGCACCGCGGGCATCTTCCCCACACTCTCCGCCCCGTACCCGAGCATCCGGACCACCCGAGGTGCGGAGAGGGCTGCGTGGGTACTCTGCCGGGGGAGCCAGCCATCCCTGGGATGCTCTGGCCAGGCCAGGCTTCGCTTCTGCTGCTCCCCCGCTTCACCCCCGGACCCCCGCCCTGGCGATGCGCTGCAGCGGGCGGAGCCCCCCGAGCTCGGGCGGCGCCCCCGCTCTCTAGCCGCCGCTGGGCCGGGCCCCGGTCTGCTGACGCAGTGTCTGAGCCCGGCGCACACGCTGCGGTTTTTATCTTATTTTATTTTGTAACTTTCTTCCCCCCCCCCCTTTCTTTCCCTCCCTCTCCCGCTCTCGTCCCTCCTCCTCCTCCTCCTTCTCCTTCTCCTTTTCCCCCTCCCCCCACCCCCTCCCCGCGCGCGGCCCCGGCCCGGCAGGAACGGAGCGGAGCGGAACGGGCAGCGCCGGGGATGGGGCGCGGTTCAGCGGGACCGCGACCCGGCTGCTCCCCGCTGTGTCCCCCCCTCTGCTGCCTCCTCGGGCTCCAGCTGCTGCTCGGCGCTGCGCACCCAGGTGGGACCGCTCTCTTCCTCCCTCCCTCCACTTTCCCGAGTTTTCTTATCGGGGGGAAAGGGGGCGCGAGGAGCCAAACCACATCGAGGAGCCAAACCAGGGCTGGGGGACCCAGCCGGGCCGGACTCCCCCGGGGAGGGAGCGGCGGGACCCCGGAGGCAGCGCGCAGGGCGGGGGGGCTGCCTGGCTCTAACGCGGATCACATCGCAGTGGCTTATTTCCTCGCGGAATGTTTTATTTGCTTTTACTACGGTTTGTTTTACTCCATCCCTCTTCGGTCGTGGTGCCTTCCGTCGCATTTTGTTTTCTCCAGTTTGGTCGCGTCGGTTTTCTTCCCGTTCCGCCGCATTTTCACTCCCTTTTATCACTCTTGAGTTTAACTCCCCGCGCCAAGCGGCCCCGCTCCGGCCCTTTGTCTGTCCGGGGAGGCCAGTTCACGAAGCGGGAGGTCGGGAAGGGGCCGAAGGGGTTTGTTGGAACTTGCCGCCCTCTCCCATCCTGACCCCCTTCGTTTTAATCTTATGGAAAAGTGTCCCCCGGGATCGGGGTCCGAGTGAGTATTTGCAAACTCTTTTTTTTTTTTTTTTGTAACTCTTCACAATAAAGTCAACGGGGTTTATTTTATCTTTTTTTAACCTTCTGGAAGCATCGTGAAGCAGACACTGGAGGCTTCTCTGCACGGCCCCTGAAATTGCCATTTGAGATCCTTTTTATCCCAGGACAGTCTAGCCTAGAACTAAGAAGCTGCTTTTGGGGCTTCCTTGAATTATTTTGGCCTTATTGATAAAACTTTAAAATTTCAAAAGAAAGCAAAATTGGCTGCTTTTCCCTGAAAATAACAACTGTAAGCCCTTGGCCTATTTTATCAGTGCACATTTAGCAAATCCAAAGCAGATTTGGAATAGGAACAAACCGATCCCTTGGCCCCTTGCTTCCCCCTGTCCCCCTAGGCTCCCAGTGCCTGGGGCTGAGCCACCTCGCTCAAGGGGCAAAGACGAGGTCATGGACATGATGACAGTGGGCAGCAATCCCATGCCAAGCAAGGGATCAGTTCTGGGATCAGAAGAGAAACTGCTTGGCTGGGAGATGGAGAAAGTAGGAAGCAATGGGAAAGGAGACCCTGTACCCTGAGGAATTTGGAAGAGCAGTCGGGGTTTGCTGCTGTTTGTAGACATCTCAGCTGGACTTCCCTGTTACACTTCCCCATAATTTACTTGAGGGCCGTGGATTCCTCCTTCTGTGGACTTTAAGGGGGTTATTTCATTTCAGCAAGGTTTTACTACCTTTACAGGTCAATTCTGTTTCATCCCAAAAAATGTCAGTGGGATCCAGGTCTGGCGATTCCGAGGACAGAGGCACCTCTGTCCCGGCTGTGGGGCGGGAGCACGGTGGCAGCCGACCCCATGATGGGCCTGAGAGAGGAACAAGGCAGCTTTCAGTGGCCGCCAGCCCGCAGGGCTGTGTCACTCGTGCCTTGCTAGTGCTGAGCACCTTCAGCTCTTCCTCTTCCCCATCCCCCCTTTCAGCTGCTCCAGCCCTGCATCAATCCTGCTTTGGACACAGTGGATGAAGGGGGCAGACGATGGCGCCTATGGAGGTGCTACATCCAGGATTCCCCCAGCAGCAGGCTGGTTTACAGCTCAGAGAGGAGCTTCTTTGGGAGTTTGGGATCAGGATGGAGTAGTCCTAAGAGTTCCTTGTTTCCAAAGACACTTTCAGTGGGGGCCAGCCCGGCAGTCAGCATTGATTCCCCTGGGGAGTTCTTGCTTCCTTTAGAGGTTTGTGCCAAACTCTCACCTCCGGGTCAGCCAGAAAGGTGGAGCAGAGCTCTTGGCAGGAGGTTTGGGGCTCCTTGCTGGAGCCAGCTGACCCATCTGTGCAGCATAGTGTGGACACCCACATGCCTTCCTAGGGAAACTGAGGTAGCAGCTCCCATCCTGCCATGGCTGCAGGCAGGACAAGGTCCTTGTCTCAATGCCAGGACTTGACTCTGGATCTACTTCCAGGGCTCAGTGTAGGCCCTGCCATGTCAGCTGTGGGGCAAGAGAGAACACAGAAGAGACCTGGAAAGAATTTACAGCCTGTAGAGCAAACAGAGCAGCCTTTGCATGAATTCCTCCCCCCGCCCCCTTTTCCCCTTCCTAATGGAAATAGCTTGTTGCATGGCAAATGCAGCCCCAAAAAAATTTACCTCAATCTTCTTTGGACTGTTTGGGAGCAGGAAAAGGGGTCAAAGGTGTTAGCTTTGCTGCTGGAGCCTGGCAGGGCACAAGGGAGAGTGGAGAGACCTCACCTCCTCACCGTCTGCCGCCACAGCAGCCACTAGGACGTGGCAGCAGGGGTGGGGATGGTGCTTGTGTAAGAATGAGAAGAGTGAAAAGAGATTTAATTTAACCTTCCATGCAAAGACTGTCCCTTTCCCCTGAAGACACCCAGCTGGTGTGGGGATCCCAGGAGGTTTCCCATGGGGAGGTGCTCCTTGCCAGCATGTGCGAAGGCATTTTCAGGCGTGAGGCCTTGGTGATAGTTAAGGCCACGTTGCAGATTTTTCTCCCTGGCTTTATTTTCTCTCTGTCTGGATTTTGCACCTTTCCTTGCAGGCAGAGGCACTCTCCTTAAGTATTACTTCCTTAAGTATTTTCCAAGGAAACTTTTTCCCCCCAAATCAAAGCAAATGTGTGCTGAGGGTGTTATCATCCCTCTGTACTAAATAATTTTTTCAAGATGATAAATCCATCACAAGAAGCTCTGGTCCTATTGCCTCGGCGGGTGCTTGGAACAGGGAAGGGAAGGCTTTGTCCAGCTCTGCCAGTGGTCCCAGTGTTACTCACTGGATCATCATGCCCTGCTCAGCTCTGTGAGTGCATTTGGATCTTGGGTGGGAGTGGGAGTGGTGGCCACCCTCCCACCCATTCCAGCCCATCGTAAGACAGCATTTCCTGAAGGGTTGTTTAAACAATTTGTAAAATTTGGTTCTTCATGTGCAGTGAGGAGCAGGATTTTAATTAATCTGAACTGTGCGCAGCTCGCAGAGCATCGACATTTTTCTCATTCCAAAGATTGCTTGGAGCCCAAAAGAGACCCACACAGATGCTCTTGTTCTTAAAGAACCCATCTGTAACTTCTTAAGGATTAGAAAATGATTTGTGGATTGATTTACAAATTACTGGGAGCGCTCTTTAGTCTAGGAGCAAAGGTTTGGCTGTTTCACGGGGCACAGGGTATTTTCCAGTATCACCTCCATCCCACTGCTCAGTCCTGCACTGCACCTCATGCTGTTACAATAGGGACGAATACGGGATTTTCCATGTAAAACAGCCTTGTTTGTAGGATGATGAAGAGGTGGAATGGACAGATTGAGCTTTTCCCATTCCTTCAGCTGAATCCAGATGTGGAGACTTGGGGCTCTGTAGTAATGGCCCCATTACCCTGGTAATGCCTGGTCTGGAGTGCTGGGCATGAGGAAGGGGAAGGGCACCCAGTGAGAAGCTTCATGGTAAATATAATTTTAATTACAAAAAAATATATATGTGGGACACCAGAGGCTGCCCCTGGAAGTGTGAGTGTTCTTGGGTTTGGTGAATAGGGGAGTCCTTGTCCAGAGACAGTGATACCACCGCTCAGAGAAGTAACTTCAGGAGTGGTACTGGAGAAACAAGGGAGGAGAAATCTATGGATCTTTCATCATTGTGGGGGGAGTTTCTTGAGTAGTTTTGAAAAATTTGGTAAGTCTTCACCTAACTGTGCTGGAAGCACCTGTCTTTGAGGACATGTCAGGGCTGTCCTGTATATCACATCACACCACTGGCCAGTTTGCTGGCCAGGGGGTCTGGGGTGCTGGTGGGTGAGGGAATGGGAACTGTCAGAGGATCTGGGGCAAGAGCAGTGCTCAGGGGTTAGTGCTTGGCCACCATGTCCTGGGAGGGAGCCTTTGCCTCTCCCACTGTGCTCTTGGGTCCATTGCACTCCTCTATCCTGGCTGGAGCCCATTCAGTGGATGGTGCTACTTTCATTTCCCTGCCTTTCTGGGGAGTCAGAACCTCTGGATGAATGCAGCTGCTGCAGGGCTGGAGCCTGGGCCAAGTCTAGGGAGAAATTGGGGAACATTTCCATCCTTCTATCCTTTGCTGGGTACCAGAGAGCAGATTCTGGGGCTCTTGTCTCCCTTGTGGCCACGGCTGTGGTGAGTCCCTTGGGCTGCCCAGGGACAGGCATCCCTTCAGGAATGCATTCTTTCATCTGTGTCCCCGGCAAGATGCTGGGAGAATGGGCTTCTTAATGTCTGCAGAGAGGCTGAAGTGAAGTATGTGGTCCATTCCAAAACCTTTACGAGACAGCAGGAGTGAGCAGGGCGGTAGGTAGCCGTTATCGTCACAGCCAAGTAAGAGGCTCATCTCATACAGCTCCCACCATATAAACAGGAGCTTCTCTCTGACTGCTGGGGCAGCCAAGAGGAGTTTCTCAGCTCCAAGTGCACATCCTGTTGCTCCATACTCACAACCAGACTGTCAGAAGCTTCACTTTCTTCTTTGTAGCAAGAGGTCCTTTACTCCCTGACATCTGTTTTTAAAAAAACAAGACAACAACCACCCACTTTTTCTGGAGCTTGGCTTGGAGCACCCAGAGCTGCTTCTGGCAAGTTTGGCCCCAGCTGAGCCCCAGGGTTGTGCTGTGCTGGATGGGTGTGGGATGCTGGGCATCATTGCTCATTTGCTGCAAACCTCTAATTTAGGAGTGTCAGGAGTGGGGGTTGTGTCTCCTCTCAGCTCTGGAGCAGACGGGACTGGTGCTCTTCCTGAGCCAGACGTGTCCTGGGGCTGCCAGTATGGCTGCATTTCCTTCCCTTTTATTTTTTTTTTTTAGTCTAAAGTTCCTCTCTAAGGAGTTGCATGGAGTTACCAATGCCAAAAGCAGCTGGGGGGGAGGTACAGCACTGATGTCCTTCGCGCAGGCTGGGAATGTTCTCATGTCATGTGATTGCTGGCAGCAGGGATGCTCTAGCTTTGCTGTTGGTAGCTCCCATGGACACAGCCGATGCTTTTATCACTGTTTCCCATTCTCAGCCGGTAGAAGGATGCACAGGCTCCTTCCTTGGGCCAAAAGTTGGTGCTCTTCATGGCAATGGCTATGCTTTTTGCTGTTCTGCACACCAAGACCATAAGGATCTTCCCTGGACTGACTGCTGGAGCTAGACTTTGCTGGGAACTTCTCTCCAGGAAGGGGATTTTCCTCTAGAGGAATAATTTGTCCAGTAACATGAAATTCAAGATGGAGTTGGGGCTTTTCTGTGATCCTGCTGTATCCCTCAACAGAGCTGGCTGGGCATAGTCAGGGGAGCAGCCCTGGGGTCCTGCCCTCGCAAATGTGAGGGTGAATGGAAGGTGAGTCGTCGGGTTGGTCTCTCCTCATTCCAGCAGTTCCCTCTCCTCTTCAGGGCTATGCAAGCTGGGCTCAGCTAAGGCTGTCAGGTGAAACAATCCTGTGTTCCATGAGCAGTGATTTTTAGTTCTTTGTGGAGTCCCAAATTAGCTTGGGTTGAAAGGGTCCTTAAAGACCATCTCCTTCCGATCCCTGCATGGGAAGGGACACCTTCCACTAGACCAAGCTGCTTCAAGCCCCATCCAACCTGGCCTTGTACATTACCAGGGATGGGACAGCCACAGATTCTCTAGGCAACCTGTGCCAGGGCCACTCCATTCTTACACGGAAGAAGTTCTTCCCAATATGCCATCTAACACTGCCCTCCTCCAGCTTGAAGTCACTGTCCTGTCACTCCAGGCCGTTGTCCAAAGTCCCTGTCCAGTTCTCTTGGAGACCCTTTAGGCACTGGCAGGGGCTCTGAGGTCTCCCTGGAGACTTCTTTTCTCCAGGTGAACAGCTCTCCCAGTCTGTCTGCTTTTTTTTGTCATCTTTTTCTATATTTTTTTTTTTATTCCAGAGGAATTTTTTCTTCCCTGTTGCTGATCTTTCCCCCATACTTGGTGCATCCCCACCATGTTTATTGTGAATGAGTTTCCACTTTCCGCAGTTTTTCACCCATTGGTGCCATGTGGGTTTCAGAGCCACTGCTCACCCTTGGGCTGCAAAAATAGGCTGAAAAGATGGCACTTTGGAGTAGGTTGCTTAGGTTTGCTGCGCCCTGCTTGCTGGAAGGTGAGACACATTACATGAGGAGGTTCAGGCTGAAACAGGGATTCCTTTCTGCTCCGTGTTAGTGAAGAGTGGGTTTCTTGCTGCGGAATGTTACAAGTAAACTTTTCCTGGGCTCACAAATCCAAATGAAGGTGTTAGTTAGCACAGGGGCTGCAGCCTCTGAGGGAGCTCGTGAGCCTCAGAGTGCCAATGGAGCCCTGTTTGCTGGCACGGCTGGGGTACCTTGTGGGCTTCAAGGCTTTGCTGCCTTTACCAGGTGGTCTGGAGCAACCAATATCTACGGTGTGTCTGCAGCACAGGAGCCTCCAAGAGGGATCGTCCTTGTGGCTCTGGGTGTTCTCAGCCTCCTGCACAAGTGATTTGTAGCTGTGTTTTTTGGGGCATCCCACATAAAGGGGAACCTTGAGTGAGAACAAGGGCAGGGAGCACTGTTGCCAGGACAGCGGCTGAGGTTTGCGAGGGGCTCTGGCATCACAGAGTGCCACTCTCACAGAGGAGCCAAAGATGTGGCAGGGGCTGGCAGGGATGTGGTAACAGAGCCTCACAGCCCTGACATGTTTGGGACAGCTTTTGCCTTCAGTTGTAATTGCAGCCAGAGCCCTGGAGCTGCTCCAGTCCAGGACCAGGGTCCAGCTGTAGCCTCAGTCCTTCCTTGCGTTTTTTGCTGGTGATGGGAGGATGACAAATGCAATGAAGCAAGGATGCCCTGGGTGTCCTGTTGTGGGTGGCTGAGCTGGAATGTGCTTGAGGCTGGGTGGTGCCAAGGATGCCCATCCATGTCATGCTGCAGGGCTTTCTCTGTCTACTGTCTCTGTGGCCTCTCATCCAGTGCTGCCCACAGTCTCCAAAATTGCTGCTTATGAAGCTTTCTTTATTTGCTTGGGGGTGGTAATGCTGTTGTGGGAAGGGTTGTGCTGAGTTCCTTCAGTTCAGGCTTCCTGCTGGCCAGGAACTTGCTTTTTATTGATTAAGAAAAAGAACCTGGAGCGAGCACAGGGTGTAAAATCTCGCTTGAGGGCTGCCTCAAAAGACGGCAGCTTCTCCATCCCTGAACTGTTCAGCCACCAGTGCCAAAGAAAATTTCTCCCTCCGTGCTTGGGCATGAGCATCCCAGTATTTCCCACGTGGGAGAGGAGAGTGTTTCTGCTGGCAGAGCCAATGTCCTGCTTTCAGTCCCACCTCCCCCTGTCCCCACCGTCACACTACCTTGTAGCACCAGCTGCTTTCTGTGATCCCACCAGCAGGCTGAAGGCAGCATCCCAGTGGCTGCATGGCTGGGACAAGACACCATCCTTGATGGGAGTGTGTGGGATTTTGCTTTGCTTTCAGAAGTCCTTCGCAGATGAGGAGGAGGACCAGGGTGTGATGGGTTAGAGCTGCTCCTGCTCAAAAGAGAGAGGATGCAGGAGGGAGAGACAGAGAATGCCAATCCCAGCCCTGGTTTAATTTTGGTGATTCCAGGCGGAACATCCAGCAGAATTGTGTTTTCCAGTGCTCTTTGTCCTGTGCCAGAGGACAACTCCTCTCTGGGAAGGATCTGCAGGTGTTGCTGTGGGTGGGTTTCTATAATTGGAGAAAAGCTCTGCCTGTGTGATTTCAGGTCCACAGGTGGGTACCCAGACCTGAGGAACATCTCTAAAAGGAATCAGCCATAGCTGCGCCATGGCTACTGAGGGCAGTGCAGGAGAGCAGGCCCTGGAAGGGATGGGGACATTCCCTGTCTCTTTGGGATACTCCTCTGGAGCTGCCTCCTGCAAGGACTGGGTTTGCTCTGCAGAATACCAGCTTGGGGAAAGGGATTCATTGATCCAAACTTGCCTCCTCCTATACAACTGCACATCTATCCTGAGGTCAGGAATGCTGAACGCTCCTTTCAGTGACCAGGAACCTATCCAAGCACCACTGCCAATGTCATGGACACCATGGACCCAGTCAACCCCAAATTCCATAGCAATAAGGGAAAGAAAGGTGTATTTTTGATGAAGCACAGCTTTGCTGCTTTGTATTAAGTTCATATGGGTTGTCGGCCCATCTCCTCCCCAGCAGTGCACAGCGAGTGGTTTTGCACAGCGATTTTGCTGGAAGAGCTCGGGAGGTGCCAGGGCTGAGCTGATGCTGGAGGTTTCCCATTTTTCCATGGCTCAGCAGGCGCTGAGGACACACACCGCGTGGCCTCTCCTGTCTTCTTTGAGCCAAGGGCCTGAGCTGCTTGCAGCATGCAGGGGACTGCCCAAATCCTGTAGCCTATAATTTCCTACCTCCAGCTCTTCTCTTTTTAGAGTAAAATGGTATTTTACGCTTCTCTGGCCCCAGGCCTGCCCCCTTCAGTCTGGATAGCTTCCTTGAACTCGGTGCCACTGCAGGGCCACTGGTGAGTGTGGCCCTTGCATAGTGCTGCCAGCCCCACCGTGGCACTGAGCACATTGACACCAATTCCTGAGCTGCTTCAGGGCTTTTCCAACCCGATATTATTTTTTCTCGCAAGACAGGGCTCACAGATAACAGTGAAGAGTGTCCTGTTGCTGATGCTCCCTGTAGTGATGTTCATGGTATAGCAGCTTTTTCTATTCTAAGAAGCAAAGCACTAGTGTCTGGCTTCTTGCAGAGGAGCCACTGTGGCATGAGGCTGTGCCCCAGGGAGACCTCATCTTGCTCCAGTGGGTCACAGCACTGATGCTACATCACCCAAATCTGCTTAAAGATCCCCATGTCCGTGGTGCTGGAGGGGCTGCACTGCCCTCACTGTAGGTAGGAAGGGGACAGCAATGGGCTGGGTGTGGCATGGGTGGTGCTGGCATGGGGAGAAGGTGTTTGATGGGGAGTGAGCTGGTCTCCCACTGTCCAGGTCAGGATCAGGCCAGTTCCAGCTGGAGAAGCACCAACACTAGCTTAAGGAACCTGAGCTTCAGCCAGCCAGAATCAGCCCTGTCTAGATTTTTGCTTATTTTCTCACTTGCCATGATTTAAAAAACATTTTCAGTGAAATGAAATATTTCCCTTAAATAAAGCCCTGCAAACAAGCTTTACTTTTGTTTATTTGACATCATCAAATAAATGTCATCTGGGCTGGGGAAGGGGCCTCTGACATCATTTCTGTCCCAGAGCTGGGTCAATGCTGAACCAAAAGAAATGGGGATGTCTGTCTTCCTACACTTCTTTTTCCATTTCATACACAGGCAGGGAAGTTCTGTGAGCCAAGATGTTGCTTGAATGTGCCAGAGCTGCCTGTAACAACAGATCTGGGACAGGGTGAGGTTGTGGGGAAATAGGAAATGAAAACCTTTTCAGCCCAAAAATGCATACAATGGCAAAAAACCAAAGCAAACCAAAGCTAAATATAGTGAGACTCATGAGTTCACTTGGACTTCTGGTGAATGTTTGTGGTGGAAAAAAATTGGGATGTTTTATACCAAAAAAAGAACAACAAAAGTGGTGGTGTTGATGTGGTGCTTTGGGAAGATTCTTACTGGGGTGTTAGGGCAAGAAGAGGGAGTGAGAAGCCCTGAGGTGGCTTTTTAGCTTAGAAACATTCATTTGAATAAACAAAGTGTATTTTAAACATGACACATCAGCTGGAGCAGCCTGTCCGAACATAATGTTTGGAATTTACTGGTTTATACAGGTTTTGGGATAAAGCCACCTGGTGGGGTGGCCCCCAGTGATGCTGGGGTCAGGGAATTTCCTTGGGGATGCACAGTTGGCCCATGGCAGCAGGCAAGACTGTGGGATGTATGTGGAGTTGGGGTTGATCTTGGCCTGTCTTTCCTCCTCGGCTGCATCTCTATCTGCTGGCAGCAATTCCCTTTACTTGACTTCCATCTCCCAGTGCCTGGGCTGAGATTCCAAAAGCTCCTGACATGACATTTTGTATTTGCTGGAGCTGGGGCTGTGCAGGCATTTTCATTCACAGGATGGGAGACCTTCCCCAGCAGTTCCTGTTTGCTCCAGTTTTTAGCAGGTCCCCAAACAGATGTAGCAGTGCCGGATGCGCTATTTCCCTGCTCTGTTTTTCTCTTCAGATGGCTGGTGCCAAAGCCATCTCCAGCACTGGCATCTTTGCAATGTCTGGAAATGCTGCAGCCAAGTGCTGCCCATGGGAGGTCAGTTTTGAACAGCTCTAACGATGCAGTTAGAGTGGGCGAGCACTTTGCGCTGACTCCGGTGCCCAACAGCCACCCTTGGTGATGCCACACTGGATACAGGCACCCACCCTTGTCACTCTGCCCAGAGCCCACCAGCGAGGATGGTGCTGGGACAAACCCTGAGTCAGTGCTGAAGGGAAGGAGTGGTCCCCAGCGTCCTGGGTACTGTGCGCAGGGATGCATGCCAAAACTTGCTTGGATGTTCTGTCAGGGCTCAGGGCCATGCATGGCACACACTGAATCCCCAGTGATGCTTTCACCCTTTCCATTTGTTTTCTCCCCAGACTCCAAAGTCTTTCTCATCTACAACACGGGTGTGCAGGGCTGCCTGGAGACCAAGGACTCGCTGGTGCGCCTGGCCAAGGACTGCAACGCCAGTGCTCCAGCCCAGCAGTGGAAATGGGTCTCCCGAAATCGCCTCTTCAATGTGGGGGCCATGCAGTGCCTGGGGGTGTCATGGCATGGGGCCAATGCCACGGCAGGGCTGCACCTCTTGGCCACCTACGAGTGCGACCGCGAGTCAGTCAACATGCGCTGGAGCTGCCGCGGGCTCGGAGAGCAGCTCTCACAGCATCTCGGTGCCCGCATGGGCAATTCCTCTCTGGACAGGGGGGACCAGGCGCATGGCTCACAGTGGAGGACATATGGCACCGAGGAGGATCTGTGCTCCATGCCTTACTCTGGTAACACCTCCCTGGGCGTTAGTGTTATCCTGTAACCGAGACCAACCCCAAAACGTGAGCTGAGGCTGTGGTCCTGCAGCAATCGGTTACTGTCTGGGAAGCTCAGTCCCACCTTACTGGGGCTACAGAGCCAGGCAGGATCAGGGAGATGGGGAGTGGGAAGCCTCTGGGCACCCCATAACATCCCACACTGGGCCAACCCACACCCCTCACCCCAAATCTCCCTCCAGCCCCCACTGGCACATCCTCAAGCAAGGGCTCCTCTTTTCCCTCAGAGATTTACACCATCCAGGGCAACTCCCATGGGAAGCCCTGCACCATCCCCTTCAAGTATGACAACCAGTGGTTTCACGAGTGCACCAGCACGGGGCGGGAGGATGGGCACCTCTGGTGTGCCACGACCCAGGACTACGGCAAGGATGAGCGGTGGGGCTTCTGCCCTATAAAGAGTAAGTAAAGGGACGCATCCAATGGGAAAAAGCAAAACCTCTATGCCAGTCCTTCTTGGAGAGTCAGGCTTCTCCTCTCCCCCTGTGAGCAGTCTGCAGTGCCAGAGCAGCAAGTTACTGGGGTTTACTGGGTTACTGGGGTTATTATTGTGTCTGTGTTGGGTGCTCACCCTGCTCATCCCCACAGGCAATGACTGTGAGACCTTTTGGGACAAGGACCACCTCACGAACAGTTGCTACCAGTTCAACTTTCAGTCGACACTGTCATGGCGGGAAGCCTGGAATAGCTGTGAGCAGCAAGGGGCCAACCTGCTGAGCATCACAGAGATCCATGAGCAGACCTACATCAATGGTGGGATTCAGGCAGCCTGGCTGTGCACTCCTCATCTGGGGCAGAGCTGATTGCCACTCCCAGTTTGCTCTGCCCCAGGTTTGGGGGGATGACAAGCTGGGGACTGAGTTGGGCTTGGGGGACTGATTCTTCCTCTCTGGCTGTGTTGGCTCCAGGTCTGTTGACTGGGTACAGCTCCACACTCTGGATTGGGCTGAATGACCTGGACATCAATGGAGGCTGGCAGTGGTCAGACAACTCACCCCTCAAGTACCTCAACTGGGAAAGTGGTGAGACAGGGGAGGTTGTGGTGGTGATGGGGCCTGAGGAACCACCAGCTATGACCCCATGGCAAGGGGGGTGGCCCAGGCTGCTGCAGGGTATCCCCTTGCTGCATGGGGACAGAGAGCCCCAGGGGCCTGTGTAACAGCCTGGGAAATCTGTGGAGCTGGAGCAGGCCAACTGCTCCACAGGGAGGCATGTGTATGCTCGCTATGTGATAAATGCAGATGGTGGTAATGAAACAGGGAAACATTTCTGATTTACTTGTGCATTCAGGACTCTCATTTCTGTCAGCAATTTACTATGCTATTGTGAATTAATATAGAAAACTGACAAAATCATCTCCCCAACTAATTCAAGTTAATGAGAGGTTCTGTTGTCTTAGCCTGGAGAGAAGAAGGAGCTGAAGTTAAGTAGGAATATGAGGGTGCTAAGGGGGAGCTGGCCCTCTGCAATCACTTGTTGACCTTGTGGGTAACCTGGGTTGACATTCCTTGTTTGGCGGGTTGCTGCATCCCTGCTTAGTGCTGGAGTGTGGCTGAGGAGTGGTCCCCAGCTGCAGACACCCATCCCTGCCTCTGGGGTACTCAGAGGGAAGAGGGCCCATTGGTCATGCCTGGTGCCATCACCCAAAGGCACTTGAGTGATACCCTCACAGGAGGTTTGCGGAGGAGGAGTTAGGTCTGGTACTTAGATTCCCTATCTGTTATTAACATTTCCAGGTAAAACAGTGAGCCTTCGGGTTCTTGTGCATTGAGTCACTGTAAATAATCCTGGGCATGTTGGGGTCATGTCTTCATTGTGCAAAATAACAAAAGGGGTTTTACTGGTGTTGAAGCAGGGAGAGCTGCATTGGTGGCTCTGTCCTGGCTCCTCAGTAGCCTGTCCTCTCCTTATCCCATTCTCCAGACCAGCCTGACAACCCCAGTGAGGAGAACTGCGGGGTGATTCGCACCGAGTCATCCGGAGGGTGGCAGAACCGGGACTGTGGCATTGCCCTCCCCTACGTCTGCAAGAAGAAGCCCAATGTCACGGCTGACCCCTTCCTGACGGGTGAGCAGGGGATGACCAGCACTGGGAATGGGCAGCTCTGTAACCCATCTGGGTGTGCTCCCACCCCAGTATGGTCAGGGGATGCTGCCCATATAGGTGCCCATGATGTCCTCAGCTTGCTGGTATCCTAGGTGTACAGAGCAGGTTCCCTAGATTTAGGAAAAGTCATCCCCAGGGAACATTTCCAAGAAGTGCTTGGTGCCATTCCAGGTGGGCTGTAAGGGAGGGATGGAGAGCAGCAGGGGAGGGGATGCTGTCTGCTCTGCTCTGCCCTCATTCCTCCGCAGAGAGAAGGGATTTTGTTTTTTCCCTGGAGCTCTGAAACCACCATTCCCACACCTTGCACCACCTGTTATATTTTGGCCATGGCTCTCCCACTGCGGCTTTGGCTTGGCCTGCTGAGCACTTGCAGGACTGCTGTCCTTTCCTTGCCAAGGAGAGGGCTGGATAGCTGGGCAGGAACCCTCAGGCTGCCTTGTGTCCTGCCAGACTTGTGGTCTGAGGTGAAGGTGGACTGCGAGCCCAGCTGGCATCCCTTCCAGTCCAACTGCTACCGGCTGGTAGGAGAGAAGAAGAGCTGGCAGGAGGCAAAGAAGACCTGCCTGCGGAGCGGGGGTGATCTGGTCAGCATCCACACCCTCTCTGAGCTGGAATTTGTCACCAAGGAGATCAAGCAAGGTAAGGAGGAGCTTGCTGTGCCAGCAGCCCCTTTCCTGTCTTATGGAGTCCATGGAAAAGTCCCTAGATGCGCTGGAGGCAGCAGAGCTGACTTTGTGGTTGTGCAGGTAGCAGAGGTCCCAGGCTGGGAGGTGCTGTATTCCTTGGAGGAGCCCATAATCTGGGTGCATCCTCCACCCAGCAAATGTAAAAGCTGTTCCCAGATCCTGCAGTGCTGAGTCAAAACTACAAAGCTGCTACTATGAATGGTTCTAGTCCCAGCTGGTTAATGTAGGAAAAGATGGGAAAAAAATTCCTGCTGGACTTGTTGGAGGAGGCCAGCAAGGAGGTATAGGAGAGTGGAGGAAGGAGAGGAAATACTGCTGCACCTAGACTGGGAGCAGACTGGGATATGCTGGAAAGGAACTGTTGAAAACCAGTAGGTCACTGGACCTGAGCCTGCACACCTGGACTTCTACTCCCATACTGCTAGCCCCTCTCTGAAAGCTGCAGGAAATGTCCCTGTGTTGCCCACTCTGGGGGTCCATGTCCTTGTATTTCCCACTCTGGGGCTCCATCCTTGCAGGCAAGAGCTGTCCTGCCCTCTTCTGCCCACTGGCACAAGGAGGTCAGAGCTGAGCCCTGAGTGGGTTTTGGCAGGTGCTGTGCAGAGACCAGTCCCATCACGAGGGCTGAGGTCACCAAAAGGTTCTGCACAGAGTCAGCCAGGAGGAAGGAGTTTCACTCCCTCCCTTCCTGTCCTGGCAGATGTGGAGGAGCTCTGGATTGGCCTAAATGACCTCAAGCTGCAGATGAACTTCGAGTGGTCAGACGGGACACCCGTGAGGTTCACATACTGGCACCCCTTCGAGCCCAACAACTTCCGTGACAGCCTGGAGGACTGTGTGACCATCTGGGGACCGGTGAGAACCTGGAGGGGATGGGAGGTTATCCTGCACCTCTGCAAGGAGCATCACAGCATCCTCATTGCTGAGGAAGCCATTTCTTAGGGAGTGTCTCCAGCTGGGTTCAGCCTAACTCATCGGAGTTGTTGGGATGGGAGGGATCCATCTCATCATCCTTGGGGATTTGGTGTAGGGAAGGAAAGTCTTTGGACCCCAGGCTGTCAGACGGGCTCATTGCCATTCCTCTTCCCACCCTGCAGGAGGGCAGGTGGAACGACAGCCCCTGCAACCAGACCCTGCCATCCATCTGCAAAAAGCCTGGTCGGGTGAGCCAGGAGAAGGAGGAGGATGACCACGGGTGCCGAAAGGTGAGGGGCACCTGGGGCAGCAGTGGCTCTGGCTGCTCCATGGCTCTGCATAATGCTCAAGGCTTCAGGGGACCTTTCCCTAAAACCATTTTGAGGAGCCCCGATGAGCAGTACCCGAAGCAGCTGGTCTGTGCCTGAGAACTACTGAGCTGGAGCACTCTGGGGCTGCTGAGCCCCTCGCTGCCATGGTGGAGGGGTCTATGGGAAGAAATTGGGACACAGAGCACATGGTGCACGTTGTCCAAGACCCTCCCCATCAGGCACCCTTTGCTGCCAGCAGGGATGTTCATTTTTTCCCCCCTTGCCTCTCTTTGCGCCAAAACACAGGAGCACATGGGAGCCTGGCAGGATGGATGTGGCTGCCAGCCTTATGCCTTGACATGATGGAAGGTTGCCTTCTCCAGGCAGGGCATAGGCATTTTGGCGACACCAGACCAGTGGATTCTCACTCAGCCTGTGTCCTGCCTGTTTCCTCAGCTGTTGCATGGGGCTGAAGCTGCCCTGTTCCCACGCTTGCTGGGAAGTGACTTTTGTGGTTCTCTGCAAAGCCTCCAAGCACTGAGTCTGGCAGCACTGTGGCTCTTGAACCTCTCCCAGCCTTTCAGAGCTGGCCAGTGCACTTGTGCCCTGACTAGCAAGCAACCACTCCAGGCCAGCTCCCAGAGGTGATGCTGGGCTCCTCCCATGTCCTTGCCCCATTTCCAGCAGCTGCTTGGCTCTGCTAGAGCTCAGGGGAGCACAGCAGCCAGGAGAGGTGCCATGCAGGGCCAGATTTGAGGGTTGCCAGATGTAGCTGGAAGAGCACCAGTGTCCACAGGTACTGGGGATGAGACACTCGCTGGCAAAGTTCTGCTACTATGCATCTGTGCGTCCCCAAAGCAGTCCTGAGGATTCCATGCAGATTTAACTCCCTCCTGGCTCTCCAGTCACAGTCTTATCCTGGCTCTGGGTGCCCAGCAGAGATGCACTGGGAAACAAACTGCAAGGGACAAATGGACCAAGAACCATCCTTCCTCTACTTACTCATTCTCAATGAGGACTTTTGCCACCCAGAGACAGAAGCTGGTTCAGATGAGGCACATCTTGCTCAGGGGGTTGGTCCTATCCACTCCAGCCACTTTTCTGGTTTCCATGGTGGCCTTGCTGCTTTTTCCCCCACTTTAAAAATCTCCTTTATTTCAGGAGCAGCCTTAAAAGAAGCAATGAAGGATAGAGGTTTGGGCAATGGGGAAGGCAGATCAGGAGAGGCATGTGGGGGCGCACTAGGATTGGGAGCTGGAGGCAATGGTTGGGGGATCCTGTCCTGGCCCTCTTTTGGATCACAGAGACTTGCTGTGGTTCTCAGTGTGTGGGAGTGCACTCGGGGTATTGGGGTGTGCTGCAGCCACTGCTGGTTGGGGACCCATCTGGGGACATTGCACTGTCCCAGGACAGGCCCCTGTCTTGGCTGCTTAGTTGCATTCATGCTGTTTGAGAGGGATCTAACTTATGGGTCTGTACCTGGACTTGCCAGCTTCAGAGAAAGGCTGCCGGAGCAGGAACTTGGGGGAAAAACTGGAATTTGCAGTTGTTTTCATTTCCAAAAGCTGCTCTCTTGCTTCCCTCCCCACTGTGCTGATGACACTGCATATGGCATGTGTCCTCACTGTCCTTCCAATGCCCAGGGGACCCAGGAGTAGAACCCTAGTGATGCTTCCCCTTCCCTGGCCTCCCCTTCCCTGAGCTAGGGGCCACTTGGCTCCTTGGCTGAGGCACTTCACCAGTTTGACGTGTGTCTGTCCCCTCTTGCAGATGAACCCCCATGTCCCTCCTCACTATGCCACCACTGCTGCCAGCCCCAGGGCAACCGTGCTCCCTGCTCTGGCAGAAAACAGGCACTATTGTGTCTCCAACCCCGGAAAGACTCCAACATGAGCAAGGCGAGGGATTAAAGCTGGCTGTGGTGGTACTCACTTTGGACTCAGCCCTGCAGAGTAAAGAGGAGGACTGTGTTCCCCTGCCTGCGCCCTGGCTGGGGCTGGACGCTGGCAGAGAGAGATGTTTCCCCAGCTTTGAAGCTGTCTGGGTGTTTTTTTTCCCTGTAGCCATGTCCTCTGGGGCCAGGGGCTTGTTAGAGGTCAAAGCTGAGCGGAGTCAAGCTGGGGCAGCTAGGGGCAGGAGACCTCCCAGGAGAAAGCAGAGGCAGTGATGGGGAACTTGGGATGTTGCTTTCGTGCCTTGGGATTGCTTCCATCCTTCTTGTGAGGTCCAGGTGGGCAGTGGTGGATGTTCCCTGTCACCCGTCTCCAGGGCTGGAAGTGGCACAGCCCATCCTGCTTCTGGCTGGGTGAGGACCGTGTCCCCTACAGCGACGCCCGCAAGATGTGCTCCGACTACAGCTCCACTCTGGTTACCATCACCAACAGGTCAGTGCCATGCCAGTGGTGGTGGGTTTGCCCTGAAACAAGCCCTGCAAGATGGAGAGTGACTTCCAAGAGCTGGAGCATCATGGGCAGTTCAATGTCTCAGCTCACTGCATTGCCCACTCTCGCTGTCCCTCCAGGTTCGAGCAGGCATATGTGAGCAGCCTCATCTACGGCTGGGATGGGGAGTACTTTTGGACAGCTCTGCAGGACATCAATGAGACGGGCACATTCCGCTGGCTGAGCGGTGATGAGGTGATGTACACTCACTGGAACCGCAACCAGCCCGGTAAGGGATGGGAGTGGGATGGGTACTCCCCCTTCATGCAGGGTGGGGCCGGCACTGCCTCCCATCACAGTCCAACCCTAAGGCTGGCATCTCCCCTGCTCTCGTGAGTGCTCCAGGTTACAACAAGGGTGGCTGCATGGCCCTGGCCACCGGCAGTTCCATAGGGCTATGGGAGGTGAAGAACTGCAGCACCTTCAAGGCCAAGTACATCTGTCGACAGAACCTGGGCACCCCAGTCAATCCTGAGCTGCCTGGTCCTTTCCCTACGCCCAGCATCACTGCCACCTGCCCCCCAGGATGGAGCTCCGACCCCAAACTCCGTTATTGTTACAAGGTGAAGGAGGCTGGACATGTCAGTGTGGGGATGCACGTGCCTCCCCAGTGCAGGGGAGTGAAGGGGCACATTTTGGTGCTTGCAAGAGGCACCCTGCAACCCTGGCTGGGACTAGATGGCAGCACCGTGCCCTGGGACATGGCTGCCTGCAGGTGGGAACAGTGCTCTGCTCCTGTTCTGCTGCTGAAGAGTCCCCCATGCTGTGGGTTTCTTCTTCCACAGGTGTTCAGCTTCGAAAAGCTGCAAGAGAAGAAGACGTGGATCGCTGCACAGGAATTCTGCCGGGAGCTGGGGGCCCAGCTTCTCAGCCTAGGCAGCTATGAGGAGGAGCATTTTGTTGCCAACACCCTCAACAAGATTTTTGGGTGAGAGGCTGGCAGCATCAGTGTGTGCCCACTGCCAGAGTGTGCTTGCCACAAGCCCACAGCCCTCCTGGTGCTCTGGCACATGTGAATGGATGGATGGATGGATGGATGGATGGATGGATGGATGGATGGATGGACCTCTCTGAGGACAGACTGGTGTACAGAAGGTACATCAGTTGGTGTGGCTAATGTGGAAGATGTGCAGGAACTTCAGTGTAATCTGGGGATGGAGCTTGGGTTTAAAGCAGTTCCAGCCCTGAGATGGCATGCCTGTTATCCCAGTTCATACCTTCAGGTGTGTGAGGATGGCAGGTTTTGAAAGCAAACAGAAAAAGTCCTGATTATAAATATGTATTTATATATAAATATGAACCCCTCTGGTTTGAAGGGGGTTGTGTGCTCACCTGCTCGCCTGGCTCCCCACAGGGAGTCAGAACCAGAGCTCCATGAGCAGCACTGGTTCTGGATCGGCCTGAACCGGCGGGACCCTGCTGGAGACCAGAGCTGGAGGTGGAGCGATGGGCTAGGGGTGAGTCTGGGGGACATTTGGGTTATGAGAGGGAAAAATCTGGTGCTGGTGGAAATGCCCAACACTGCCCATCTCTCTCAACCCCCAGTTTTTCTACCACAACTTTGACCGCAGCAACTATGATGATGATGACATCCGGAGCTGCGCAGTGCTTGATCTGGCCTCCCTGCAGTGGATGCCAATGCAGTGTGAAGCCCAGCTGGACTGGATCTGCAAACTGCCCAAAGGTACTGGCAAAATCCATCAGCTGTGACTGAACTGGAGGAGCATGGGCTATGGGGTGGTTGAATCCCTGGGAGGAGGGAGGGTGATTCCTAATTCAGGGACTGGGAGAGGTGCTGTCACTTGTGGCGGAATTCAGGAGGGGCAGCCTGCCATTGTAGCCCATGGATGGTTTGTGGTGAAGCATTCATGGGAGCATCCCAGCCTGCAGCCACTGACAACTTTTCCTTGCCCTTTCTCCAGGTGCTGATGTGAAGGAGCCAGAGATCACGACCCAAGGTGTGTTGGCCACAGCCTTTTGTCACAGTCACAGAGGATTCTGGGTTGGACAGGACCCACAAGGACCATTGAGTCCAGCTCCTGGCCCTGCACCCCAACAATCCCACCCTGCACTTGAGAGTGTTGTCCAAGTGTTCCTTGAGCTCTGGCAGCCTTGGAGCTGTTCAGTGGGGAACCTGTTCAGTGCCTGACCACCCTCTAGGGGAAGAACCTTTTCCTGATACCCAACCTCAACCTCTCCTGACTCAGCTTCAAGTCATGCGTAGACCACCTGATGTCTTCAATGGGTGCAGTATTATTCAGAGGAAGATGGATCCTGGGTAGCGTCGTGGGAGGGAGGGGACCCCAGGCATCCTGCAGCAGCTCTGCTGCAGGAGAGGAACAAAAGCAAAGCAGCCTAACAGGCAGAGACCAAGGGTCAGGGTGACCATGGGAAAGGTGTCACAGCCTCAATGTGATACTGGTCCCTGCCTGCAGGCAGCAAAGAGTGGGTGAAGTACCAGGAGGCCGAGTACAAGTTCTTTGAACACCACTCAACATGGCTGCAGGCACAACGCATCTGCAGCTGGTTCCAGGCTGAGCTGACGTCGGTGCACAGCGAGGCCGAGCTGCACTTCCTGGGCCAGAACCTGAAGAAGGTACCAAGAGGGCAGGAACTTCCAGGGCTCTGCTGCCTTGTGGGCTGCTCTTCCTTGTCTTCTTTCGCCCTTCTGGAGGGACAATATTTGGGGGTGCTGGGCTTTGCTGGGTTCATGATGGATTTGTGTGGTGGCTGGTCCTGATGCCTGGGTTTGGTTTTGGGGGTCATCAGTGATGGTTTTTTGCCTTGCCTTTGCAAGCTGGGGAAGGGTCTCTGATCCCCATGGCAGCCTCAGTTGCCCCCAAAGACCCCCCAGTCCTGGAAGGGCACTGAAATGTTCTCTCTGGGCATGCAGTTCTCCAGGGGCCAGGAGCAGCACTGGTGGATTGGGCTGCACACCTATGAGAATGACGGGAGGTTCAAGTAAGTCACAGACAGCCATCATATCCCCAGACGTCCCCACACTACAGTCACCATCACATCCCCACACCACTTTGTCCCTGCATGTCCTTACACTACTGTCCCCACCTCTCGGAGTGCTGTGACTCAGCACCTGCATCTCACGGGTCTCATCCTGGGGTGCTGGGCTGGAGGTTCCTCACCTAAGAGGGCACGCTCCCGGTTAGGGCATTCAAGTGATCCCATTCACCAAATCATTGATCAGCTTCGTGCTCCTCCTGATGCTGTTCCAGGTGGTCTGATGGGTCCCTCCTCAACTTTGTCTCTTGGGCTCCGGGCAAGCCTCGACCCATCAGCAAGGACAGGAAGTGTGTGTACATGACAGCCAGCCGAGGTGAGGGCAGGACAGGGCAGGGCTCCATATGGGGCTCTGGGGGGCTGGGGCACCAGTATCGATGCAGAGGGGCATCATGCCCAGCCTGTCCCTCCCGCAGAGGATTGGGGGGACCAGAAGTGCATGACGGCACTGCCTTACATCTGCAAGCGGAGCAATGGGACAGCTGTGAAGCCTTCCCTCCCTCCAGTACCTGCTGCCACAAGTGGGGGCTGTCCCCAAGGCTGGCTGCCCTTCCTCAGCAAGGTACCACTGGAGGGAGAGGGGACAGCAGGATGGGAGAGGGGATGGCGAGATGAAGAGGTGATGACTACTTCCTGGTCTTCCACCAGCCCTGCAGAGGCACAGAGGGGGTGGCTGCAAGATGGCGGGATGGAGAGGGATGCCTGCAAATATTTTGTGGGGAGCACTGAGGGATGCATTTGCAGAGATGCTGTGGGATGGGGAAGGCGAGGTGTGTGCACAGGTTTGCCGGGAGAGATGTGGGAGGGCTGGAGGAGTTGGGGAGTGACAGGCATGAGGGTGTGAAGGGAAGAAGGATCATTGGGGCAGAATGGGGCTGCAGAAGTTGGCTGGGTGCAGGGCTCAGGGTTGGGGGCAGCTGCACCTCCTGGCCCATCCTGTGCCCCTGCCTGTGCAGTGTTTCAGCTTCAATGGCCACAACAAAGGCGAGATAGTGAAGTGGCCAGAGGCGAAGCAGGTGTGCGAGAGCCAGGGCGCCATCCTGGCTACCATTGCCAGCCCCCTGGAGCAGGGTAGGTCTCCTCTGCCCACCACCCCACCAGGGTTCTACCTGCCATTGGTGGTCCTCAGCGTCTCACCTGTCACTTGCAGCCTTCATCACATCCATGCTGCCCAACATCTCCTTTGACCTCTGGATTGGTCTGCACGATGCCCAGGGGGAGTTCCAGTGGGCGGAGGGGGAGCCACTGAGGCACGTGAGCTGGGCACCTGGAGAGCCCTCAGGCTGCAGCTCTTCCAGCCCCCGTGACGAGCCGGTGAGGGAGATTCCCCATTGCACCCCCATCCCCCAGGAAGGTCTCAGTGCCAGGCCCAGCCTTGGAAAAGGAAGGATTTAATGGGCTGGGGTGGCTCTCCAAGGGCAGCGCAGGATGCAGCCCTGCAGGGTGGAGGTTTCTGGCATGGGGATCTCTGTGGTGTAGGACAACAGTGCTAAGGACAGTGCTGACCTTGTGGCTTGGCTGTGCAGACCAACTGTGTTGTAGTGTGGCATGGCTCACCCCCCCTCTTCACGGGACGCTGGGATGACCGGAGCTGCCTGGAGGAGAAACACGGCTATGTCTGCCAGCGGAGCATAGGTAGGAGGGGGACGAGGGGACAGTCCCAGCTCTCTTGGCTGGGGATCTGCCACTGCCAGCATAGTCCCCCATGCTGTGGTGGGACTGGGGAGCTTGGGGTGATAGGTTTAGCTTGGGGAGAGTTGGGGGGACAGACTTTAACTTGGGCAGGTGGGTCTCTGGTCCCAGCCTTTTGTGGGACAGCTCCAAACCTGTGGACACCAACCTGACTCAGTGTGTCCCACAGGGACTTGCATCCTGATGGACAGCTCCCAGGTGGGGATGGTGCTAGGGTGTCACTACTTGTCATCCCTAGGGATATCCCTCTGCTCCCCTCACTTGCACCACGAGATGCAACAAGCACAATACTGCCAGGGACAGCCTGGCCTGGGTGGGGATGGACAAAGGGTGATCCACCTGGTATGCAGGAGTGTGCTTTGTGCCCTCTGACTGTGTCTCTTTACTCCTCCAGACCCGTCCCTGAGCCCTGCACAGGCACCATTCCCCCCTTCTCCTACCGGCATCCTCTTTTACCACAACAGCACTTACCGCATCCTGCAGAAACCCCTCAGGTGGCACGAGGCACTGCTGCTCTGCGAGACCCTCAATGCCACCCTGGCCACCATCCCCAACCCCTACAGCCAGGCCTTCCTCACACAGGCTGTCAGCAGCCTGCAGGCTCCACTCTGGATTGGGTTGGCCAATGATGAGGTGAGGGAAGGGGGCAGGCACCTGGGGCATGGGTCTTCAGAGGGATCACAGCAGGCCCCCAGGTATCTACTCCTTGTGGCCTTCCAGGGAGGCCGGAGCTACTCATGGCTGACAGAGGAGAACCTCATCTACACCAACTGGCAGGATGGGGAGCCCCAGCAGATCACTGGCTGCTCCTACATGGACACAGATGGGACCTGGCGCACAGCTGGCTGTGACACCAAGCTGCAGGGGGGCATCTGCCAGCTCCAAACAGGTGCTGGCCAGGGGGTCTGGGGTGGTCTGAGTGGGATGTGACCAAGGGTTGGAGATGGCATCCCACCAGGGACCTTCTGGAGCATGTTCTTGTGGGTGTGGGTGCCCCAGTGTGCTGTGGGACCCCAAAATCCTGTGGCCCACCACACATTTAATGTACCATGTGCTCCCCAGGTCACTCCCATGCACACAAGTGGAGCTACAGTGGCAGCTGTCCCAAATCGCTGGAGGACTCATCCTGGATCCCCTTCCGGGACCACTGCTACACCTTCCACATGGAGATCACCCTTGGGCAGAAGGACGCCATGAGGAGGTGCCAGAAAGGTATGAGGGGGCCGGGGTGGTTGTTTCAGTTTGAAAGACAGGTGTTTGTTAGGGAAGGCAGAAACCTCCCCTGGACTGGAGAAGGTAAACTCTCTCTCTTCAATTATTATGATTTTGAAATTAAAGGGCTCTCAAGCAAAGACTTGAGGATAGGAATAAGAGTTCTTTATTATTATATATAATAAGGCAAACAAAGCAACAGCAGCTGTGGAATCAATAACAAACAGAACAGCAACGCAGTAACGCTCATCTCAGCTGCAGGCACTTTCCCTTTGGTGCAGTTCCTGTCACAGCCGGCAGGAGGCGGTGGCGGTTCCCGATGGGCAGGGCAGGTGCCATGATCCCCACGTGCCTGCAGGGGGCGCTGTGGCACAAGCTCAGGCAGCACGCAGTGATGGCGGCTGGGCCCAGATGGGAAGGGATGGAGGAGGGAGGCTTTGCTCACAAACCCTGGGGCGGTCCCGGTGCTCCAGCAGGACTCTGGGAAACAGCATGCCAAAATGGCAAGGGTGCAGGGTCCAGCAACAGAAGAAGAGGCAACTCCCATCTGAGATATGGCAGCAGCAGCAGCAGTGACCTTCCTCTAAAGCCAAGACCAAGCGAGAGCTACAGCTGCCGCCACTCTTTTTTTATTTGCTTTTAATTTCATGGTGTCTCTGTCCCTCCCTCTGAGAGAAACTCTCAAAAACCAGAGAGGTTCCTCCACCCCTAATCAGTTCTTTTTTAGCAACTCAATGGGAAAAATTCCACAGGCAACAAGTAAAAGAAAAATCGGTCCCCAACAGTGGTAAAGGAGGGTGGTGCATCCTTAGAAATAGAAGAGTGGGATCCCCAGGATATTTGTGGGTGCAGCAGAGCCCACTTGTCCCTGTGCCCGTGTCTGGCCCTGGTCAGTCATTGTCTCATTGCTGTTCCATGTTAGGGTTCCCCAACTGTTGTGTGGTTCAAGAGTGGGTCCTCAACTTTGTCCTCTTGGGCACTGCTGCTCCATAACTCAATCTTCTCAGTTCTGGGCTCCTCCATGACAGTCTTCCCTCTGCAGTTGGCGGCACAGTGTTGTCTATCCAGGATGAGATGGAGAACATCTTTGTGTGGGAGCATCTCCAGGCGTACGAGGGCCTTTCCAAGGGAGCCTGGCTGGGCATGACCTTCAACCCCAAAGGTATAAAGGAAGGAATGACGTTTGAGCTACTCTCACAGGCACCTCCATGAATTCCCACCAAGTCTGTGGTGAGCAAAGGAAGCCCTTGGTGGTGGCACCAGTGAGGAAGGCTCGTGTCATAGTGTGACCAGGTGCACCAGTGTCTCAGACTGTGCTGGACATACTGCGTGTGTCCTCCTCTGGCTTGGTGGGATAGGAAACCCAAAGCCTTGTCCAAGGCACCGGAGCCTGCAGATTCAGGAAGGTGTGCTATAGCCCCTAGTCCTCCTCATCACACTTTCCCACCATAGAATCACTGGATGGTTTGGGTTAGAAGAGACCTTAAAGCCCATTCAGTCCCACCCCCTGCCATGTGCAGGGCCACCTTCTACTAGACCAGGTTGCTCAAAGCCTTGTCACACCTCCTTGTACTTTCTGAACTGGGACAAAGGTAGGGTGTTCTCTTCAGCATCCTCAAACCTAATTTTTCCGTTTTCCAGGTGGCACCTTGGTTTGGCATGACAACACTGCCGTGAACTACTCCAACTGGGGCCAGCACGACACAGGGCCCAGCATGCTTAGCCAGAACAGCTGCTACTGGATCCAGAGCAGCAACGGCATGTGGCATCTAGGCTCCTGCACAAATGTAACCATGGGGGTCATTTGCAAGATCCCCCGAGGTAGGGCCCCCTCTGCTACCTGAGGCTCCTGGGCTGATGTAGAGTGAGCTGGGGGTCTGGGCAGGGTGCCACATGGCAGAGCTGTCACACTGGCAGCACCAACCACATGTTTTGGGTAATTCCAGTACAGAAACTTGTATGGGTTGATGTTGGGGTCTGCAGGTCCCCACTGGGCTCCATGATTGGCTGTGCATGTCTCAGTGGCTGGGTCAGCTACTTGGGGCGGGATGAGGCCAGTGGGACAGTCACAGAGCAGAACCAGAGGACCGCCCCAGCTGTTCATCACCCATTGCCCATGTGGTGTGGCACTGGGAGCAGTGCAGGCTGTGGGTCCAGTGGTGCTGGTGGTGGGAGGATGGGAGGGTGTCGTGGCCATGCACTCACCTGTCTGTGTTGTCATTGCAGTGGAGGAGAGCAGCTTTTCCAGGGCAGGTGAGTAGCACCATTAGCCTGGGCACAGCACTTGGACTGGAAACTAGGGCTGGGAGCCTGTGCCACAGCCCAGCTTGTGTAAATAACCAAAGGAATGGGGTTTGTGGGTGGGGAATGCCAGTCCCAAGTGACTTTGGCCTTGACTTAGGACTCCTCAGCAGCAGGAGCCATCTTTCCATGAAGGTGTGTGTCTATGCAGCCACTTACAAGACTCTCCTTGTGCCCACACTGCCTAGTCAGTCTGGGGGATGGCCAGCATATCTGCTAGTAGGATCCAAAGATCCATCCCAGGCAGCTGCTAAATGTTCATACGCACCAGGAAAGACCCAGGGCGTCTGCCCAGCCCCAGGAACTCTGCCAAGGGCAAGATGTCCCCAGAGAAACCAAAGCAGATCTGCAGAGTCACAGAATATGCTGAGCTGGAAGGAATCCATGAAGATCGAGTCCAACTCTATCATTCACTCAAGTGAATGACCCATATGGCAATCAAATCCACAGCCTTGGTGTTGTTATTAGCATCATGCTCAAGCAACTAAGCTAATCTCATTCCAGTAATGACCTGCTCTGATCCACCACAGGGGAAAGAGGCTCCCCAGGGCCGTGGTTGGTCCAAGGACTGCCAGGGCTCAAGAAGTGTTTGGTCAGCTCTGTTAGGCACAGGGTGGGATTCTTGGGGTGTCCTGTGCAGGTCCAGGAGTTTGCCTTGGTGGCCTTTGTGGATTCCTTCCAACACAGGACATTCTGTGATTAAATTGCCCTGCCCAGAAACACGGGTCTGGCTGGAGCCCCACCAGTCCCAGCACCTCCTGCAGGCTGAAGAAGGAACAGGAGCCTTCTGTCTGCCTCTCAACAGCCTTTCCTCCCTGCAGCTCTGCCCGAGAACACAACAACCATTGCAGTGGTCGTGCTGTCGCTGCTGGCGCTGTGCGCCGTGCTGGGCGTCGTTGTCTTCCTGTACAAGCGCCGACAGAGCGCGGAGCGCGGTGCCTTTGAGAGTGCTCGCTACAGTCGCACCACCTCTAACCCCAGTGAATCTGCCGAGAAGAACATCCTGGTGTCGGACATGGAGATGAATGAGCAGCAAGACTAATGGCAGAGGGGACGCTGGGGATGGGGACCTGGGGAGGGGGGAGGACATAGAGCATCACACACGCTATCCCCATGGTGCACGGGGCAGGGGTGGCAGCAGGACTGGTGTGGCAGGGCAGGGAGAGGGGCTGGGGTCAGGGTTGGGTTCCAACAGGTGGGCAAGAGGAGGGAACCAGGGTCCCTCCTGCCCCGCATGTCACTGCTGTCACCTCTGGGCTTGTCCCCAGCTGCCGGGGTTTTTACTGCAGTGGCTGTGGAGGCAGTTTCAGGGCTAAAAGCTTTTGAGGGAAGTTGCTGCACAAGTTTGAGAGCTTTCCAGCGACATGAACAGGCTCCAAGACACCTTTGCCTTGGGAGAAGGCAGGTGCAGGCATTCAGGGCCCTGCAGCAAGCTCTTCCCCCCAAGAACTGAGCTGGTGTCCATGAAGACATCCTCCCAGGCAAGAGGTCTCCAAAGCTGATCTACCTCCGCTTTGTCTGCAGTGGCAGGGGCCTTGCCAGCTCCCAGTCCCACCACTGTGCTGCTCCTTTCCTCTCGTTGGCCTCATCCCCTGCCTCCAGCAGACACACTGTTGCAGCAATGCCAGCGTGCAGCCCCCAGGATCAGTGATGGAATCCTCTCCTCCTCCCTGGCCCATTCCTAGGGCTGTGTCCAGCCCCAGTGAGGCTGTGGCAGCTTCCCTGTTCTGCAAGCCAGAGCTTGTCCCATTTTCTTTGGTGTGTGTGTTCCCCAAATAACTGCCTGGGAGAGCACCACATCAAACTGCTGGCCCAGTCCCTCTGGTGGGAGCACCCTCAGCACCCCAGACCCCACAGGAGGAGTTGGGTGCCAAGGCAGGAGATGCTGCCAGAGATCTGGGGCCACTCTCTGTGCCTTGTCAGGCAGGAATGGTGTGGAGCTGGGGTCACTTGCCACTGATGCCTTGTTGGACCCCAGAGGGCCGAGGATCAGTGCTGTAGGGTGGGGAGGATTTGGAAGTTTTGGTGGTTGTTTTGAAGTTGGTGATTTGTTGGTTTTTGAGGAAATGATGGTAGCTTTTGTTGCTATACTGTACTGAGTGCGTACTGAATATATACGCTTTTTCACACGGCTGGCTGAGGTGTGTGTGTGGTTGCCTGTTTCCCATGTAGGGTGTAGCAGAGGAGGAGGTGGAGGAGAAGGAGGAAGGCAGTGTGTGACTAATCCCCTGCCTCGCTTTTGAGCTGTGCAGGAAGGAGTGGGGGTGCCCGGGACGGAGCCATCCTCCATCAGCTGCATGCAGCAGCATCCCTGGGATGAAGGATGCCTGGAGACAGCGAGAGTTATTAGGTCCCTGATGAGGGTTCCCTGCTAGAAATGAGATCCAAAGAGCCCCTTGGATCTCTGAAGTGGGGTGACACAGCCCTACAAGAGATGTTGCCTTCAGCCCTCTGCCTCTGAGACTCAAGTTGGGGTTGGTTTTGCTGCAAGAAGAGGAGCAAGCAAATTTTTTTTAAGTCTCCTTTTTGACACCTGTGTGGATTTTAAAATCTGTTGATTTTACTTAAGCTGGACATTAAGTGTTTAAGAAACTGTTGGGGGTGGGATGGGGGAACCAAGGCTTTTGTTTACTTTTTGGCAACCTCCAAAAGCTGCCATGACATTTCAGAGTAAGGAAGAATCTGGAGCACATGAACCTGCCCCAGCTCCATATCTCTCTCTCAGCTTTCTCTGCCTTTATTTCCTGAGGTCCTTTTTCATTTAGAACAGTTGGTTCTGTCCATGGGCCCATGACTTCCTGATGTGGAGCTAGATCCTGAAAAGCCAATTGTGAATCTCTTCTCATCCCCAGCTGCTGGAATTCCTGCTGCAGGGGTTCTTGGAATATCATGCTGCGCTGGAAGCTGTGCTGCTGGTGGGGATGGAGGTCTAGGATTAACTCCTTCTGGATGGGCAGAGGGGTTAGGAAGTCCTAACAAATAAAGATTGAGGTTAGGATTGATGGGCAGATGTGAGGGAGGAGCAGTGCTGAGGATGCAGCTGGGCAGGGTTGGGGCTCCTTTGAAGTGATGAGACCCTGGGCAGGGTGGGAGCAGGGTAACACGGGGCATTATGGGTGGGACGGTGGGGAGTAATAGGTGCTAGAGGAAATTCTGTGCCATGGAGAAGCTGAGAAGGAGCTCCAACAGCCATGCAGGTGGTGTTAAACTTGGCTCCAGCCCAACCTGGAAGACCTTGCTTAAGAGAGTTTTCTTTTTTTCTTCTGGATTACTTTGTATTTTTCCTTCTCCTTTGCTTTTGAGAAAAGAAATCTGTACAGTCTAGGAAAAATGTAGTCTGAGAAGAGTTTTGTGAGCTGTCAGCAGTGATCAGGATTACAGGGAAGTGCATATATGGTTACATGTTATCTCCTATCACCATTAGATAATGTGAAGAATTGCTTAACAGGACCCTGTCAATTATATATATATATTTATATATATATATATATATATTTGCTGTTTTTTAAACTCTCTGTGGTTTGTAAGGTCCTTTTAGAAGCTTGGAAATAAAATTTCCTTTCCCACTTCTCTTCCTTTTGTTTTTTTTTTCCTTCCTTTTAATTGGGAGAAGCAAAACTTGTCTTTCTCTATGTCCCCAACAAATAATGAATAAAAAGCTGAAATGACACTTACCTGCTTGCTGCAGAGGAGGTTCCACGGTGCCCAGGTGAGGGGGATATGGTATTGATTCCTTGTGTTTTTTGGTTGCATGTCCCATGGATATGATGTCTGTGCTCCACTGGTTGTTTGGAAGTGTTGGCTGGAGCACTCCCACACACCAGGAATCCCCTGCTTGCACCAGTCACTCGGTGCTGTTTCCTCACCTCCCTCTTCTTTGGGGCTTCCCCATCCCTTTAGTAGCCTGGGGCTGTCCACACCCACCCCTCCCTTCCGTGGGGTCAGAACCAGCACTGTCCCACTTGACCCCTGTGCTGGGAAGAGATGTGATTTCATAATCACAGAATCACAGACTCACATATCATGGAATTGTTTAGGTTGGGAAAGTCCTCTAAGCTCATCGAGTTCAACCATTCCCCCAGCACATGTCCCCAGTTGCCTCATCCACACAGCTTTTAAATTTCGGTGAGGTTTCATTTGGCTTTACTGAGGCCATTTGCTTTTGTCTTTGATTGGGTGAAGAACACAGGGCAGGAACCTGGAACAGAAAATATCAGGATGCTTTGGAGGAAGAAATTATTTTTCTCTTCTATTGTTTTTCACCCAAGAGGTGAGAGGATCTCAGGGAGGGCTGCTCCATTTAATTGCGAACAGCAGTGGAAATAATGTGGAGTGACACTGCATTGCAGCTGGGAAAAGGAGACTGGAGTCGCCTTCCTTTTGGAGTTTCAACCCTCTAAGGGTGACCTGACCTGAAATCAGGTATGTGTTTTCTCTTCAAAGGAAGCTCAGCAAAGCTTGTACTACTGATGTGAAACAGTGAAGATCAGAAGGTGGTTTATTTATTTATATTTTAATCTAAAAGAAATGTGGCCTTTGGGAAAAGCACAGTTTGTAGTAACCAGAGGCCCTTTCTTATGGGCATGAAGAATGTCTGCCTTTTATCAACTCTTCTAAACTTGAATTGAGCATTTTCATTTTAAAAGACTCATTTGAAAATTCCATGAGATCTTGTTCAGAGTGAGTTCATCTGGAGGAGGATACAAAATAGCCTCGTTGTTTTAATCCCCTTTAATTTCCCTACTGAATACCAAGGTATCAAACAGAGGGAAGGCATCACCTCCAAGGCAGGCAACTAATTCTAAATTAGTCCCTGGCAGGTGAGTTGCCTGTCAGCCCACAGATCAGCCCTGGATCACGGGCTACTGTGGGGGTGTGGGAGGGAAAATTTCTCTTTTATTTTCAGAAGCAGTTTATAGTACATGTAAGTGCAGCACACCACACCCAGACCCCAGGTTGGACTTCATCTGATAAACCTGAGTCAGCCCCAGGTGTTGACACAGCCTGAGCCTCCCACTGTGTTCACTCTGGTGCGCTCACTGGGTGCTGGCAGATCTAAACTAGGTCATGTGAACAGTGACCTAAAGATCCCCGTTCTGAAGAAAAACAGGAGACTGGGGCAGCTTGGTGAGCTGCAATGTCTACATCACACCTGATGGTAGGTGCACAGAATCCTGCCCTCAGAGGTTAAATCCCTCAATTTGATAGTTAAAAGCAGACCTAAGCTGCTTTGGACTTGCTCATCATCTGCATTGAATACTTGTAGCACTGAGATGGCCCCGATATCCACAGTGTGTGGGAAGCACTCTAGTGCGTTTGGGAGCCCTACAGCACAGGCGGTGCAGGATCCAACGTGCAGCGTTCAGCCCTACTAAAGGCGTGCAACAGGTTTGTCTACATGCTGTAGCTAGTAGAGTATAGTGAGGGTGAGGAGCCTACTCAGCTGAGCTGCTCTTTGCCACTCGGATCCAATACAGTGCTGCTTGTGAAGGTCACAATTCAGTGTTAAACGTTCACGAACACGAATGTGAAGAGGGGCTACAGTATAACAGGTCAGAAGTCAGGCTTTGCAGAGGTCAAGGCTTTGCAGAGCCATGGACGTGTCTGGGCTGTGACCAGTGGCCACCACCTTCTTGAATTAAATTGCACTTGGCAGCTGTTTTCATTTCACCCCGTGGTAAAATCTGCTACACTGAAAACAACCAGTTTATGCAAAACGAGTCACCACAAGACCTTTGTTTTCTCATTCCCAGAAGCCAGGCATAAGCCTGACTCAGAAGGTATCTATCTGTGTGGGATAAAGGAGAATCCAATGTTCTGTGAATGCCGTGTCTGCTTTGTAAGTAATTTTGTTCAGGAATAATCAAATATGATGGGTGCTCCTCAGTTAGGATGGTTACCAGTCAAATTATCATGTAGAGTTCATGCTTAATTGTTACCTTCTAATTCATGCAGTTAGTACACAGTTTGTAAGGCCCAATGTGAACGCCAGTGAGCATGGTCCCACATATGGATCATGTTTCCAGTGATGGACAATAACCAGTACGGTGTTAACCAGCAGCATAGGGGATATTAAGTCCCTTAAACTTTACAAAATTATGCTGTCTTGTCACAGAGTTAAAATAATTATCTAGTATAAGCAATATGTTTCAAGATCATGTAATTAAGAAAATGTGTAAATCAGGCAAGAATTCAGAAAGTGCATATACAAATGCAAGCCTTAAAAAAAAACTTTAAAGGATTTATAAAGCAAATTTTTACTGAACAATTCTTTTGCTGAGATGCAAATTCTCCAGGCTTTTTAACTGTACAGTGCAGTGAAGCCTTCAGGCTCTTTCCTAGCTTCACTTCCAAACAACAGCTGTATTTTCTAGTTGCTTTCCATGGATTCAACTCTGTGTGTCAGCATTCGAGTCAAGATCTGAGCAACTGTTTTCCTTCTGCCTACTTCTCCCTTATAAAACAAAGGAAAATCCCCACTTTGTTGATGTTAGGGGGTTAGGTTTCTTCTCTTGTTCCTTCTCACCTATTGAATTTTCCCCATGAGTTGTTGGGAAACGCTGACTGCCGGTACTTAGAGGTACCTGAGAAAACAAAGGGTTGGCCGGGCCCAGGCAAAAAGGAGCTGGGGCAGCTGCTGGCTCTGGCTCTGCAGCTTCAGAGGGGGACGGGACGCTCGGAGCCGTTTTGTGCTTGGGAATTCGCCATAACCCAGCCTGGGATGAGCCTCTGATCGTGAGAGCTGCTACTGATCGGGACCTCATCAACACCTACCTCACTAAAAGAGGGCCCTGTCCCCATGTGCTCGGTTCAGGGAACCCTGATCCCCCATCCCTGCCCTGATCCCCCATCCCTGTCCTTGTCAGGAAAATTAATCTACAAACACCAGAGGTTTATGTCCAAAAAGGAGACAGAGGAGTCCTTTTTGCTTTATTCGAATAAAGGGAGAGGCTATGGGACATTCCCCTGGGATCTCTCAAATTTTTGGAGGACACAGCCTCCTTTTTATCCTATTTTCCGGGCCGCATTTCCCTCTCTCTTTCCCCATTGGCTGAGGTACTTGAGAGGCACAGACTTCCCGGAACACCTGATACCTGAAATTCCCCTCTAATGTATAACCCTCCCTTTTAATTTTTAATTCTTATAGAATTCATAGTTTTCTCCCCGTTGCTTCTTTCATCTTTCGATATCCAATTTCATTTATCAGCAGCCCTACAGTTTGTTTGTAAAGGCAAATATCTTTTTCCATTCATCAATCAGTGGAATCCATCCTATTGTTTCTTTTATCTCTCAGTGCTAGCCTTATCTACAAGCAGATCCACAACTCATTTGTAAAGACAAATTCAACATTCCTCCCATCCTGATCCCATCCCTGCCCTGACACCCCATCCCTGCCCTGATCCCATCCCTGCCCTGATCCCCCATCCCTGCCCTGATCCTCCATCCCTGCCCTGATCCCCCATCCCTGCCCTGATCCCCATCCCTGCCCTGATCCCCCATCCCTGCCCTGATCCCCCATCCCTGTCCTGATCCCATCCCTGCCCTGATCCCCCATCCCTGCCCTGATCCCCCATCCCTGCCCTGATCCCATCCCTGCCCTGATCCCCCATCCCTGCCCTGATCCCCCATCCCTGCCCTGATCCCCATCCCTGTCCTGATCCCATCCCTGTCCTGATCCCATCCCTGCCCTGATCCCCCATCCCTGCCCTGATCCTCCATCCCTGCCCTGATCCCCCATCCCTGCCCTGATCCCCATCCCTGTCCTGATCCCATCCCTGCCCTGATCCCCCATCCCTGCACTGCTCGGGCCGGGCTGAGCTGCCCCAACCCCGCTGCTCCTCCGGCCTGCTCTGGGTCTCTCTGCTCTGGGTCTCTCTGCTCTGGGTTTCTCTCTCTGCTCTGAGTTTCTCTGCTCTGTTTCTCTGCTCTGGGTCTCTCTCTGCTCTGGGTTTCTCTGCTCTGCAGCCCCATAGTCCCTGTCCTGACAGGATCCGCAGTTCAAACACTGCCCAGAGTTTTGATCCATCTCCTCCCCCAGCCCGGGATTTCTGTTCATTCCTGCCCTTCCAGCTCGGTGCTGCTCAGAGTCCTTGTGGGGCACTGGGACTGACCCCAGGGCTTTGTGACACAAAGCCTATCCTCCATCCTTCCCATCTCGGCTGTCATGGGGTCCCTGCTTCCCTTTGTTATTAATTCCATAGCTGTTGTTGTTGTGTTTGCCTTGTTGTACATACTAGTAAAGAACTGTTATTCCTATCCTCATACCTTCACCTGAGAGTGCCTTAATTTCAAAATTATAATAATTTGGAGGGAGAGTCCTGCCTTCCTTAGTAGACACCAGTCTTTCAAACCAAGACAGTTGAGGCCATGGTAGTTGTTAGAGAATGTTAAATACAAGAACATTCCCGAAAGTTCATCCCAGTTCAGCTGAGAGAAAGCCCTCTGTGCTGTTCACAGATGTAAAAGTGTCTTTTCCCCTTGGCTGGAAGCTGTGGACAGGATCAAATTACTTTATAAGCTCAAACTCTAATTCGAAGAAACCTCAGAAGCAAAGAATGTCAGTATTAAATGTGACTCTAGATGCACATCAGGGGACCACAGGCATCTCCACAGCTTGTGATTTTAAAAGGTTGAAGGAGGCTAGCTAAAAACACCACTTACTAGCCAACTGTTTCCAATTAGGTGAGGCAGTTTTGGGACATAATCAACGGAAATGCCGTTGACTTCACTACTAGTTACCTTGACCTGTGCTCTTTGAAAGTAATTAGCTGTCAGTGTTTGGACTTTAAAAGACAACAGTAGAAGTTCAAAAAGGACTGTGTGACATAAGCACACTTATTTTGGCTTTAGTTAAAGTAGGAGAAAAGTAAGAGTATAAAAAAACAATGAAAAGGGTACTTGATACAAAGGCTTCTTGGTGGAATTCCAAGGTCATGAGAGTTTAAATTGTTTTTCTCAGGATCTGTAAATGAAGAATGAAGGGTGGTTTAGAATTCCTTTCTTCATCAACAAGAAAAAACTAAGTGGAGTAACAATATGAAAAGTTATTGCCTTCTCTTAAGCTTGGAGATAAAGAACAATCACTGAATAATTATTTTGATTGCCAATTATCTGCATTATCTTGCTGTTCTGTTCTCCAAGGCACCTGCACGACTGCTTCTGAACTTGGTTTTGCTGCCCATCTGAGGGTACAACAGCTTCCTCAGCATTCAAAGACTGTTTATCAAAGGCTGTAAATTGATGTAGCCTTTATTTATACAGTTTGACTTACTGTGACAAAGTATAAGGTGTAAATAAGGTTTTCTCATAACACATAAACTGCTAAGAACTCCACTGCCTCAGTGTCTCTTTGCTTAAAATGGGAATTTTGTAATCCTTACTGTACTGTTGGTAACTCCTAATATGTGGAAAACCTTTTCAAGTCACTGGTTGCAAATCATGCAAAACCTGCAGAGTCCTGCTTGCTTAGATTAGCTATTATTTACAATACATCTGAAAAAACTGTTTTCTTTTTGATGAGTTTGTCAAATCTATAGCATTGTTAACTCTTCAATATTTTATAAGAAGTAAATTTAGTCCATTCAGTAACTACCAGACGTAATTTTTTTGGCATATTGGCTCGATGGGGCACAGTGTTAAAAAAAAAAGCAGGAAGGTCTATTTAGAAAGAGATATGATCATTAATTAATTAAGATTTAATTCAAAACACTATTTTATATTCTAAGGAATGTGGCAGTATGAGCAAGTCACTTTTTGTCTCTCTCTGTTTGAGAACTTTTTGCCCCGTGCTGTTATGGAAGGCGATATGCTGGAAGTGGAAAGGCAAGTCCTGCTGTAGGAATTCCTCACTGCTGGGATAGAGCCTGTGAAAGTTCCAGCTGTAATTAGCCAGGCAGCTACTAGATGTCACTGCAACCTCAGCCAACAGGACCAGAAGAGCTCTCCTTTGGCCAAAACCCATGGAAGGGGAAGCGCATCCATCAGGAACGAGACTCACTCCAGCTGTTAAGTTTTGCTGAGAACAAGAATTGTGTTACAGACAGAGGGGCTGAAGCCTTTCTCCACTCGCTTGGCATTTCCCATTGCTCCCAGTCATTGCAAGCCTAAGTCCTGTTTATGGGTGGTGTTTTTCCTGTAACTGGCACGTTTGAAAGAGAAATGTCACTTTAGCAGCAGCATTGCAATCAGCAATTTCATCATCAGCTCCTAGGTAAAAGGATATGCAAGATAACAAATACCTGTCAGTCACTATCAGTCTATTTAAAATGTGCATTCTCATTTTTCTCTTCACTACATGGACAATGGATTGTAATGGCACCTGGAAGGTGAAGGAAAAGTATCTGGTTTGGCCAAAGAAGGCAAATTTACACTCTGGAGAATATTATTATGCTACAGTAATAAATTATTTTCTATAAAGAAACTTCTCTTACCCTTGTATTTGCATTTTATTTCAACCTTTTAAAGAAATACAACCCCTTCTATTGGTTGAGGGACAGGAGTCCCCGTTCTGTAACACAATTCAGCAGTGATACATCAGGAACAGGGAGTTTTTAAGCCAGTAATAATTTTCCACAAAACTTAGTTAAACAGTTAAATATGAAGTTTACTTTGCCTAAATAGCCATTAAAAAAATCAGAGCTGGGACAAGGAAAAATAGCTCTGTAATGGAAAATAGATAAAATACCTGTACAATGGATAGTTTAACTCTAAGATCAAAGTGAAGGTTGTGAGTAGGAACTTTGGAGGCAGCAGATAAATAATTACAAGGCAAAGAGCAAACGTAAACTATGTTATACTCAGACATGGGAAGTGAGTGATCCCTGACTCATCAGGTGATAGAAGTATCAATAAAAAGCAAGTTTCATGATTACATTTAAATTTTTTTCTTTACTTCTCATTGATGCCATTAAAAACCCCCTTGTTGACAAAAGATGTTACAGGTGTTGCTGTGGCTTAGATGTACTGCAAGATTGAAAATGATTTTATTTTACCAGAATAATATCACATTCAGGAAAAGCTGTGAGGCAAAACAGAGTTTGAAGGGTGGGAAAGGGGGCACAGACTGAAAGAGCATGTTGAACTCCAGAGACTGCTGAAAACATATTTTTTAAATCAGTAATATCAGCACTTCTTTAAAATTCCTGTCTGGAATGCAAGGTAAAAATAAATTAAAATTGCAGATATGTTTTAGCAGGTTACAAGGAGTCCCAACATACTTCTGAACTCAGCAGGGATGGGTATCTAAAAATTCAATGGCTTAATGTAGTTGTAGATCTTGAACCCTGAGAAAAGAAATAAACCCAGGAAGTTTCCTCAAAGGATGAGGCTTCAGCTGGTCTTTGTCCAGGCACTGAACCTATTGTGGAAAACAGCTTGGGCCTCCTCCTCTGTTTGATATAGCCCTGCTCCTTGACATCAGAGCTATATGAGTAAATGCTCAATGTTCTAACCCACAGAATCCAAAATCATCTTGCAAGTAAAAGCAGAGCATTTTCTTACAGAAAATGTAAGAAATTAGAAATTTTCTTAGTTTGTCATTGCACCTTAAAAAGTAATCCAGCTCCTTGCCCTGGTTTGCAATGTCAATGCCTCACTGTTAACAATGCTCTGGTAAATAGGGTGTGTACCTAGAATCTCCTTATCAGCTCAAAGGAAAGAAATCATAGTGACTTTGTTAGAATTAGATGAGAACAAAAGCCTTATTAAATGGAAAGTCTTCAGAGAGGTGACAGCATTCTTTCTAGATGTTCCAGAAAAAGCTTGTAAGTGCTGGTACAGGCAATTTCACATCTTACTGAAATGAATAATCAGGGGATGGCCAGCACAGAAAGCATGTAACCAATTGAATTTTACTGCAGTAAACTTTTAAAGAATTGTTGGGGGTTGAATTGTTCCCTTTTCTTTCTGTGGAATTTCTCCCATTGTTATGCTAAGTAGTTGTGGCTACACATTAGGAATGATAATGTTCTCTCGTAGGGGGGTGGGTGGAGAACCGGAAAAGGAAAGGTGGGAGAGGGGTCTGGAGCGGGGCTCTCTCTCGCTGGGCTCGTGGAGTGAAAAGACAGCCTGGGCTTCGCTCTGGCATCTCCCCCTGCCATCCCAGCACTGAGATCCACGCTCCCTGCCTTGGACCTTGCTCTGCTGCTCTCCCATCTCACCCTACTATCTCCGGACACTCTGCGGAGCACCACGACCGACACCGTGAGGGGGGGAGTCACTTTCCCCATCCCGCTCACCTCTGGGCCTCCGCCGCCATCACTCCAGCCCTCTGCAACTGCGCGGGACCCGCCCTGCCCCCACGGCACCGGTAACTGAGCACAGGGACACGGCCTGAGGCCAAAAGGGACTGGAGCGGAGCTAGACTGTTCTGTTCTGTTGCCAATTTTCATAGCTGTTGTTGTTCTCCTGCCTTGTTAGATATCAGTAAAGAACTGTTATTCGTATCCCCAAATCTCCTGCCTGAAGGCCTCTGATTTGAAACTAAAATGATTAAAAGGGAGGGGGTTGCACTCTGCATCTCAGGAAAGGGGGTCTCGCTTTTCTTTAGAAGATACCTGTCTTTCAAACCGAGACAAGAATTAAAGACTAAAGCTCAATAGCCAGAATTTGTGCCCTGTGGGGGTTTATTTTTTCTTGTCATTTTTTATTGCTATTGTGGAGAACTTCAGTTAAATATCTTTACTTCACAGTTGATACTATGTAAATTTTCCTAATTTCTGAAACTTGCATTTCTGAACATTTCCTGAATTTTTTCCTACCTCTTTTTGATGTATATTGTGTTTAATTTATATCTAACGTCTTTCTTGACAATTCATGAGATTGTTCATAATTAATGGGAATAGTTAAACAAGAATTTTGTAAAAATTTAAGATCTTTTGGAGTTCTAAGCTCCAAAGCTGACTTTCATTTTCCTCTGCTTTAGGCTATCTTGAGCACTCAGAGAAAGATTAATAAAGGTTTGCCATTTTAACACTGATTAGATGTACAATTTAATGTGGCTGGAAAAAGCTAAGAGAATGCTTTGTAGGAAAATAAAGTATGGAAATGTTTAAAAAACAGGACAAGTGCGGAAATACTTAAGATACAGTAAAGCTTTGGATTACTTTCAGTATCAAAATTACTTGTAAACAGACATAACTGGTTTGCCATTAAATTTTACCCATCTATTAATTTGTACTAAAAGGCTCATTTCATTTAAGCATCTGGTACCAAGATAAATCTAAAGTTGTGCATTTTTATGATTTTTTTAAAGTTGTTGGCTTTTGGAATCAACTTTTTACATGGGGAAAGACTACCAGAACCCTCCAGTATTTTTATGGATTTAATAATGTTCTAATAACACTCAAACATTGGAGTAAAACTGAACTTAGACTAGGAGTAAAGAATAGAACGTGTTCTTCTGAGATGCATGTGAGAGAGTGTGGCATCTACACTTGGTGTTTGTCATTTCCAAGTACAATTTGAACTGAGACTGAAAGAAGAGAGGTGTATGATCATGACATTTGACTTGTGTGGTCATTTCAGCTCAAGGTCTTTTGCCTCTTCTTCACAGAATGGCACCTGGAGCATGAGGAAATATCTATCCTCCCTCTGGGCTTTGGCTGACAGGAGGGAGGTGGACAGGGCTTTTTTCAAAACCCAAAGGTCTCCTATAACTGAAAGCTCCTGGTTTCAGTCCCTGCTCTCCATCCCAGCTGTATAAACATAGACCTGCATGGGTGAAATGTTAAATGATGCAAACAGCTCAGCAGCAGAAGAGTACTGAGGGTAAACTTTTATTAAAACAGGATCAAATTCTCATTAATTGGCCATCATAGATGCAGCAGTCCCCCACTGTTCCACCTTTAGACAGTGTCTCTGCTCCTTTATTTTTCCCGCGACAATCTATTTGCACGAAGTGGACTTACTCAGGTATCAAAAAGCACATGGACTTCACAACTGAATGTAAATGGTTCTGTATCAAAATATTTGAATGACTACCTGACAAAAGATTGTGAAAATACGCCCTGAACCCCTGCCATGGCTCTGTGTTTTAATTCAGTATTACCTCTGTAGTGCTTGTTTAAAAGTGATTTCTCTTTCATTCTGCCTGTTACAAATAGCCTCCTCCGGAGAGTTTTCAGCCCAGACGTTTGTAACCTCTGGCTGCAACATTGCATCCTTTGACACTAAAGCTGTCACTTCAATTCCCAACTCTTTTAGGAAAACTATGGCAAATTGAAATATTTGGCATTTTGTACTGTTTCTCCTACTTGCTGCAAATGCACCACATGTATGACCTGGGCTTGTGTTACAGCAGAGGGAGTCGGACTAATTTAGATCACATTTGACCATGTAATACTGGGTCATTAACTAATAATTGAGGCTGCTCAGAACCCAGACTCATTCTGGCTATAATTCTGTCCTGATGCTGTTCGAGTCCAACCAACCGGAGCAGATTCTACACCTAGTCCTCTCACCTGTTGCTTCGTATCTCCCACCTGAAAACAGCATTTCAGAGATATCTCTGGATTACCTGGTTATGCTCTTAAAAAGATGAGATTTTCCACAGTGAGGCTCCTGTAACCAGTTTGTTATCTTTTGCAAGGTAAGATGAACCACATATAGAATAGAAAATTTCTGTATCTTAGACTCTACAGAGATCTTTTAAAAAGTGGCCAACTGATGTTGGCTTTGGGAATATCTCAAATTAATCTCCTTTTGCCCAGTTTTTGGGAGTGCTAAATTCTTTGTTCAGTTAGCACTGGCACTGCAATCAGCATTCTGAATGGCAAATGGAAGGGTTTTAATATTATAATAGACAGTCAAAGTGAGTTTTCAACTGAGAATTTGTGGAACTGCCAAGACCTAATACACCACAGAGAAGTGGCTTATGTGCTTCATCTCAAAATGTTACTTCACTTTTTATTATAAATCAATGGTTTCTCAGGAGAAAACTGTGAGGTTTGTCCTTTGGGTTTTCTTGAGAGATGTTGTCTTGCTTTTAATGATGTTCAGCCATAACTAAGCCAAAAATACCCACTGATTTCAAGGATACAGATATAACAACAATAAAAGAAAATAATTATTCTTATCACAGTGCTATTTTAAAGTGGACATTTCAAAATGAAAAGACTAGAAAAGATTCACAAAAATCCAACATCTCATAGCGTGGGTTCTAATTAAAATCCCTCCCAGCCTCAAGACAGTCAGGACAGGAAGTCACTATCCCTGTAGTTTCAAAATGACTGATGAAAGACTTCAGACAAACCACAAGCAGCCACTGGATCACTTGATGTGACTTTTTTTAGAGCAGCTAAACTACAGTCCTAATGCTCCACTGAAAAGATATTCTAGAAATTTAAAAACATCAAAATGCCTTTCCAGAGAGCTTTGCAAGGTACAGAACATATTTCGGTGCAGAGTTTGACTGCCAATTTACTGGAAAGTTTCATCCACTGTTTTGCAGCTTGCAACAAGCTAAGAGAAGAGAAGTGGGTTCTAATTTGACATGTCTTCAGTCTTGACCCTCTGACTGGTCACAAATGACAGCACCACAAATGGATCCGAACTCTGTGTATATGCCTGAAATGAGCGGAAAAATGAGGGATTTCTCAAGATGGAAATTGCATTCACCAAGCCAAGAAAAGTTTTCACATGGATTGGGATGCTTGTCGTATGAATAAGTGCTGGAAAAAGACCTCATCAAAACCCTCATTTTCACCATTAGTTTAATTAAGATTCCCTATTTCATTGCTGCCAAAACTACTGAACAGAGTTGGTGACTTGTTAACATCGGCCAGAGAAGCTGAAAGGGATGTATCTCTCCTCATGTAAATCAGCACTGTCAAAAAAAGTCCTTATAGGCCTCATTCCTTAGTCATTCCCGGTAAAAAAAAGCTCAACAAAAGAGAACTAGTTAAGTGCTGTAATACCCGGAAGAAAAGCAGTGAGGATGTGATCCTGTAACCTTGTAACCCTTTATCTACAAGATAACAAGAAATTCTGTACTTTTGCTACCTTTCTTACCCTTTTTCTGATAATCAGCATGTTGCTGTCTCAGAATTCTGTAAGTCTTTAAAAATAAAGGTGATGCAGTTCAGGAGGCAGGCCTGAATCTGTAAGTTTGTGCTGTGCCTGTATGTAAATCCCAAATCTGTACTTCCCTTCTTGGTGTCTGCTTTGTGCTGAACTACATGAGTGTTAGAAAATCCCATCTCTACAGAGACAGGGCAATTGAGAGGTGTTTTAAAAGATTTTGCTCCATTATCAGTCTCATTGCAGGGTGAAACATTAGAGATGAAAAACTCTACACCATTCTATCAGAAGCTGAGTTATTTCCTGGTTACAATACCTTATAAATATTTTTCAGCCTATTACCTTTTTGCCACACAATGGTGCTAATACTTCTAACACAAATCACCTATTATTTTACCCCACATGGTCTTGCTACAATGCACCTTTCACAGTTCTAATTCTTCAAAATATCTGGTCTTTTTGCAAGGCCATTGTTCGAGACTTGTTTCTAGTTCAGTCTCTCTCTCAACAATGTCTTCTCTATTCTATGGCCTTTCTACGTCAGCACACTTTATCTCAGAGTTTGCATAAGATGGACAGGACTGTGTGAGCTTTCAGTCAGGCTTCGATAATCCTTTACAAATCCACTTCTCACACATGAGGATAATAGAACTAACTACATTCAGGCCATGTTGCCGTAATGACAACCTGTCTTGTGGCTGGGTAGATATTTAACCCTGCATTTAATTGATCTCTCTTACATTAAATGACTGAAAGGCATCAGACATATGTGTCTGGCCCAGTGAATATTAATGAAGATCAGGAAGAAAGAAAATGTTAAATACTGACTAGATAAGAGCAATGGCGACTTCGAAGCATCAATTAAAAGGAGTAAGTGATGATGCAATTGAGACTACAGATGTAAAATCAAAAACTGGGAGATGGCTCATGTGTATGGTTTTTGGAAGGAGGTGGTTGCTTCATTTTTTAATCTAATTCAACTACAATGCAGATAATAATCATGTAGGCACACATATTGAGAAAGCAAGAAAATTACAGTCTGAAAAATATTCCAGGCTGGAGCTTTTCAGCTCTGTTCCCAGCTGATAAGCTGGTCCAGCTCAAGGCTAGGGAGAATTTCTCTCAGGGTGATAACTTGGTCAAAATGAAAAGGAATTAGTAACACAGATAGAACACCTGTTGTGGTGTGTGACCAGGCCCTGGCAATGGGGTGTCTTCTCTCTGAACCAATCACCTTTTCTCTACTCTTGGAATTGCGAGTCATGCTATAAAACCAAGTGTGTTTGTGAATAAACTTGTCTCTTACTTTCCTATCATGAAAGTACATGACCATGTAGCTGTGCATCTTATTTCCGCTGCACTTAAAGGGTTAAAACCCCTTTCCACGGCTACATTTGGAAGGTTCCACCGATGGACATTTGAAAGTCCACGGGACCTCTGTCGAAAAGGGCACTGAAGAATTCGGGGCCTGAAGCCTGCCGAACCGGGGCAGACCCAGCGAGGCTGTCGATAACCGGGGCTGTGCTCAGAGCTGAGCTTTGTCTAGCCAGAGCTGTGCTGGAGCAGGCTGGAATACCCAGAAAACCAGGACACCGGTCTCTGGGGCTAGGACCGGACCCGTGACGGCAGCCGGGACCGAGAGAGCCGTCTGGGAAGATCGTGGATCCCTTACCCGACTGCAGCGGGACGGGACATCCCACGGAATTCGTCGGCTGTGCCTCCATCACAGAGGTAACGGGAGCACTTTTGCTCCAGAGCTATTGTTTAGCTCGCTTTAGGCGGCGGAAACCCCAGGATTATTCCTGGGAGGATCGGGTTTTTCTTTAAATATGGGAATTCAACATTCTAAACAGCAGGACACCGTGCTCTCAACTCTGAGAGACATTTTAATTGATTTAGACTGCACCGGAACCTTTACCTCTCCGTGTCTCCCCATCTGCGTCCCGGGGCCCTCTACCTGCCGGGGCCTCACGGCCGCCCATGCGGGCTGTGCTGGCACAAGCCCGAGCTCTCGCTGTGAGCAAGATCGCAGAGTCCAGGCGCGCAGAAATGCCGGCTGATCCCTCTCCGCCTGCCGCCGCTGCGAGCGGCCGGGACGGCTGCGCGGTGGTCCGTGCCTGTCCGGGGGCCCCGCGCAGCCCAGCGGGGGGCGGTGATCAATCCCCTCGTCCCCCACCTTCCCCAAACCAAGGGAGGGGAGGCGGCGGCGACCGCTGCTCTCCCCCAGCCGCGCTCCGAGGGGCATCCATTCCCCCCCATCACGGGATGAGGCAGCCGAGCCGCTTTCGCAGCGCCGGCTCCCCGCTCACGTGTCCCCCTCGCCCGCAGAGACAGAGTTTTTTCCAAGTGGCGTGGTCACTCAATTCATGGCCGTGATCACAGAACAAGTTATGCAAGCTGTAAATAAGGAACTAGAAGTTTTAACAGCCACTCAACTCGGCGCAGCAGTGCCCGAGACGCTCCCGGGCACCGCGAGCGAAAAGTTGGCAGCGCCCGGGGACTGCGCGTCCCCGGCAGCTGTGCCCGCTTTTGCTGCCCATGCACCGGCGGCTGCCGGCTCGGGGTCGCCGGCGGGGCCCAGCCCCGGCGCCGCCGCCACCGCTGCTGCAGCGGGGCCGCCGGCGGCTGACCCGCCCTTTCTGTCCTTTCCCGGGCCGGGCCCGGGCGCCGTTTCGCTCGCCCCCTCCTTCGCTGGGGCGGGGAGCGCTCCGGTCGCCGTAGCGGCTGACGCGCCCGCCGCCGCCCGCCCGGAGCTGACACCGCTGGCTGCTGCTGGGCAGCCTCGAGCTCGCCGTGAGCCGCTCCAACTCAGCAGCACCCCCCGAGCCGCTCACGGGGGGCGCAGCCTCACGGCCAGCGCCTGCGGGGGCTGCGCTGCCCTCCGGGGCCGCCCGATGCTGGGAGGGAGATGCGGCCGCCCCCCCCAGCCCGAGGGGCGGTGGCAACTCCCCCCTCCCCTGCCGGGCTGTCGCCCTCCCTCTCAGAGAGAGGGGCGGTGCTGGCCCGACCTTTCACGATGACATCGGATCCCGACCCGCTTGCTGCTGAGAGGGGGACGCGGGCACCCTTCCCGAGCCCGGGGATGGTGCCGGCTCCTCCCTTCTCCCTGGTGTCAGAGCCTGGCTCCTTCGTGGGGCCTGGGTCTCTGCCTTCTTTCTCTGCTCCGGCAAAGGAAAGGGTGTTTTCTCTTTCCCCCTCAGCCTCATCATTCATTCGCCAAGAAGAGATGATTTTTTCCTCGAATTTGCTGACCCCAGCACCGATCTCATCGACCAGAGGAGACCTGTCTGTCTGTCCGGTCTCAGGGGGACTCCTCCCACCGATCCACCGCGCTGCATCGCTCCAGCCCTGTGCTGACAGCAGCAACAACCCTGCTCTCGTTTCGAAAGGGGGAGGAGCTGGGTCTCGGTCCATTCTTGGGGTGGGCATGGGGAAAAGGAATTCTCAGGCAGATGTTTCTGTGCTCGAGTCAATTTCTGCAGGAGAATTCCTGACAAATTGCATGGATGACAGTCAAATGGGAGAAGCACAGGTTTTTCTTATGGATGTTGCTGTCTCAAACACAGAACAGCAAAATTCTGTTGCTATCTCCAAGGCAGAACAGAGAAATTGGAAAAAGAGAAAAACGAAATCAAAATAATCCTGTTCTTGTGAATCACCTTTGCCTCATTACAGGCTTTGGATGAGACACGTCCGGATCCTTGCTGTAACCTGCAAGAGATGCTCCCTCTGTCCTTGACCAGCAGAAGCAGAATGTGGTCACTGTTCAGTTTCCATGCTGCACAATAAACCAAACACCAACGGGATGATCCCTCTGCATGTGGGGAATGGACATTCATCTGTTCATTGAGCTGTTGATATGCGTTTGGGTGAAATGATAGCAGTTTTCACAATTGTATTAGTATAATCACTTAGTGGTGAAATGTCCATTGTTTTACTTCACTTAGTGATGGGATTTAGGCAGAGAAAAGACACCAAACCCTTGGCACTCAAATATCCTCAGGTCTTTGGGTTGTGTTTGTTTTTCCTGGCTCTGCTGGGAAGCACAAACACTTCTCTCTTCCTTTTTTAATATATTTCGGAAGGGGGACCTGTGGGACACATATTGAGAAAGTAAGAAAATTACAGCCTGAAAAATATTCCAGGCTGGAGCTTTTCAGCTCTGTTCCCAGCCGATAAGCTGGTCCAGCTCAAGGCTAGGGAGAATTTCTCCCAGGGTGATAATTTGGTCAAAATAAAAAGGAATTAATAACACAGATAGAACACCTGTTGTGGTGTGTGACCAGGCCCTGGCAATGGGGTGTCTTCTCTCTGAACCAATCACCTTTTCTCTACTCTTGGAATTGCGAGTCATGCTATAAAACCAAGTGTATTTCTGAATAAACTTGTCTCTTTCTTCCTGTCATGAAAGATGACCATGTAGCTGTGCATCTTATTTCTGCTGCACTTAAAGGGTTAAAACCCCTTTCCACGGCTACATAATCACTAATATGAAAAACAAGGAATTCATTTCCTGCACTGCTAGATGGAAGGTCTCTAAGGAAAATCCTAGCACAGTGGGAACCCAGGTGCAGAATCAGATTGTGTTAAGCTTTCCTGAAACAGATCGTGAAAGATGTGTGAGCTCTCTGTAAGTGCCAGTTCTCAGGGACATACAGCAAGAGCTCTTGACTACCTGTGGGTAGTGAACATTTCATGGTACTTGTAACTGTCACAAAAATGCAGCACCCTGGAAGTGTTCAATGAAGGGTAATTTAATTTGCACTCTATGGTTCTAATTGAATACTTTTTCTTAAAATAGTGAATCTTGTCCCAGCAGACATCTCATTAGAGGTAGAAATGAGCCAAGACACAGACTCTCATTTAACAACATGAGAAGGGTAGCAGTTTATTCTTCATTAGAGCTTAGCGATCCTGGCTTACTACAGCAAGCTCCTTCTGTAGGGTCCAGCTCTGACTGCTGGCTATTTCCTGCTAGATTATGACTGCAAGTATTGGTTTGCAGACTCTGACTGCAGGCTTTCACCTAGCTCAACTATGACTGCAGGCTCCAATAGCAGGCTCTGACTCCATCTGACCCAGACCCACCTCTCGTAGATCTTTTACTGCAGAAACTTGCTCTCTTGTTTCATTCTTCTTTGTATCTCTCTGAATCGTTCCTTCTTCCTCAGGGTTCCTCTACCTCCTCAAGGTCCTTTTTCTCATGTCCTTAAGGATCCCACTGACCAGCCAACCCACCCCTCTTAACAAACTTATCTTTATTAATCAAAGCCACAACCCATTAAGGGCAACGCTGTTGATCTTCTTTGGTAATTAGTACAGCTGTGACTTATCACGGGTGAGATTGCCTGTAATCCCTTCTTTACACTGTCCTGGTTTAGGGCAAATTTGGGGGAAAACCTCCGGAAGGAGCCCCCAGAAAGCAAACCCACATGACTCCTCCCCCCACCACTGGGTTTGGGAAGAATTTCCTCAGAGAGGAGTGGAGATAAAAAGCCTGTTTATTTAACAAGCAAAACACTCCCCAGCACGAAAAAAAATGAACAACATCAGATGACAAAAGCTCTTTCACCGCTCTGAATGGATGACAAACTCAGAAAGTATCTCCTGCGAGTGGTCGCCCATTTATCAGTCTCTGGCGCTGGGGAATGACTGCTACAGATCACGAAATGCAGACTCCCGGTGTTTCTTGGTGTTTCCCAGGTCCCCGTCCGGAACAGGTTCAGATGGTATTCAGGAAAGGGAGAGGGAAAAAAAACAGTCCAGGGAAAAAATTGGACTGCCTAGCTGAACTAGCTAATAAGCAAAAGCAAATCGTAGGAGCAAAAGCAAGCGAGCAAGCGAGCAAGCAAGCCTAGCCTCTCCTAAACACAGACCATGGGGGAGGTGAGCCGGCTGATAACAAGACAAAACAAACCTTCACTTTCAGAGTCCGTCCTGAAAGCACAGAACATAATACCAAGCACAAACAGAACACACGATTGGGGATACGAGCACCATAACATCACTCTAGGACATACACCTGTAAGAGTCGGTCCGGAGTTTCCCTCATTTGCCTCACGACCGTCGCGAGGATAGAGGCTGTCCCAAGGACCCCCACCCGCTTCTGGACAGGAGTTCTGGCCTGGCCGAGGTGGCTGCTGGCCAAGGGACTGTTTGCTGGTGCTCTGTGCTTGCTGTGCTGTCCACGGTACAGAGCCTTTGAACAGGTACTGCACCTACAGCTGCTTCTCAGAGCAGCCACCACTGCAACCACTGCATGTTCTGTCTCGAGCACCTCACAATGGCCCATAAATCTCCCACCTCTTGTCCAGACTCCACTCACTTTGGAAAAGGACGTTAAGAAAGCGACCCTCTGGAGAAGCCTTTGAGATCTCCCCACAGAAGACGTGTCTATTGGCTGGGACCACAAGGACACCGGAGTCTATTGGGCCAGACCACGAGGACATCCGTCTCCTCTGTTGGTAGCTATTCTCCATCCCCCCTTTTTTTCTCTCTCTCTCTCTCTTTACTTTGTTTCCTTTAACTCTCCCTCTATCACAAAACTGAGTTTTTGGCACTCAATAAAGTGTATTTTGCTTTGAGCAAACTGATTTGTCCTCTGTTGTTGCCTTTTGCACCCCTGAGATCAAAACGAACCTTCACGACCCCCACCTGTATTAACAGCGGATCATGACAACACCCACAAATCTAATCAAACCTCAGGACAAAACATTTATTTTGTCTCACTCTTGACAAGCAAGTGTTTTGTTTACAGTTCCCTCTGTAATTACAGTCTCAGCTGCCAATAGTGAAATGATCTATAGAAATTAATAATTTATTCCTCTGTAAATACACTGTACAATATTTCTGTCGTGGAAAAATAGCCTTTATTTCAAGACAGAGATGGCTCTATTCCACTGATTAGGGACCAAAAATGCTGTGTAATATGGGGGCGGGGGGGCGGAGCTGAAGAGGGTTTAGAGGCAGAACGGCTGACAGGAGGGATTTTTGTGCATGTGCACTTACAGAATGCACATGCTGGATGTTGAATGTAAATTCAAGCTTGATAAAATCTACTTTCGGGCAACCAATGGTGTTTCAGAGAGCTACCATACTGCTTTTGAAAACTGTAAGTAGGAAGAGGCAACACCAGCTAGCCTACAAATAAAAGTAGCATCACCCTTAACTGTGACTTTATCTGACACAAGACTTTGAGCAAAACGCCTTTGATTTTTGTTTAGGTCGTTTGGGGGTGCTGGTGTGTCCCTCTCATGGGTCAACTATTCTGGTACCCCTAGGAGAGGCTATAACTGGGTTGGTGTATTCTTTGTGCTGTATTATTCTGTGCTTTAGTGTGCTTATAAGTGTTCCTCAGATTGTTCTTTTAACTGTTGTCTCTTTCTCCACCCTTTCTCCCCAGCTCTCTGTATTCTTTTCTTCTCAAGCCAGAATGATATTCTTCAGGCTTTCAGTAAATGCCAGCCAAACTCAGCTTAAGTAAAAGGCTTTGTTCATATGTATTTTACAACATACTGGCAAATCAACCATCTAGAAAATAGTTTGCTGGTGAACACCTCTGTCAGAGTATTCTGGGAAATAATTTTATTTTATGAGTAAAACTAAAAGGCATGCAGATTAGGAATATACAATGTTTATTGCAAATAATCTGAGAAAGACACCTCTACCAGATTGTGCATTTTCTCTTGTTAATAGGAAGGGCTCTGGCTCATTGAATTATTTATTTATATGAGTAGAAACGCTGAAAAGGACACCTAACTATATGTTTTAGGTGCTTTTGGCATCACTAGGAATGCATCACAAATAATAGCCTAAAATTGCAGCAGTATAATAAGATATAAAATACCTCAAGAAACAAACACCATTACTCTAAATAATCTAGTAATAATCCACACTTGGAATTCATCCGAGCTTTAAAATGCTGGGCGGGGAAAGAGCCTTACAACTTCTCCTTGTGTGGAATGTGTAAGCAGGATGTTGTGAGTTACAAAATGAGGCTTGAAATGAGGCTCAGTTCAAATTCAAAGCTCCAAAACCAAACTCTGTGCAAACTCACATGCAAACATTGTTACTTGGCTGCCAGTACCAGAAAACTCTAATGTGTGGAAGTGAGGATTCATACTTCTACCAGGTATTCAGAGGAAAGCCAAGACTTTGGAAAGACTGTGGAGAAGGCAATTCCTATTTGCAGTTTACTAAAAAGCCTAGTTTTAATATCTTAGTTTAGCTTGCAGAGTGAAGTCCTGTCTGTGACTTGAACTCCCTCGAGTCAAGCAAACTTGAAAGTAACAATGAAAGTATAGAATTTGTGCATTAAAATCCAAGAATGGTGTTTGCAATCTTACCGAGAAATCCTTTTTTGGTTGTGGAGCTTCTGTCAGGAAGCGATCTTTAGATGTTTGCAGCTTTAGGAGAGAGAGCCCCACTTTCAGTCACGGGCACCATGAAAGCTGACAGGTCAGACTGGCCTTGGCTTCTAAGGGGCCATATCTCAGCTGCCCCAAAGACAGTCAGGCATTGGGCTTTACTTGCTGGGGAAAGGAGCTGCACTGAACGGCCAGGCACCTGTGGCTGAAAGTGGGATTCTGCCTCCTAGAACTGCGAAAGAATGAGGATTTCTCCCAGAAGAAAGCTGCCAAGAGCTATGGCTCTGGCTGACCTTGGACTCCTGGAAGCCACCTGAAATGCCCACAAGACACTGGGTTGCCCAGTTGGATGTAGTTGTGGGAGGTAATGGTTAGAGTGGCAGCTGGGTAGTGGTTAGGGTAGTGGTTAGGGTAGTGGTTAAGAGTAGTGATCAGGGTAGTTCTAAGGCCAGTGGTTAGGGTAGTGGTCAGGGAAATGGTTAGCGGTAGTGGTTAGGGCAGTTAAAAATGGCAACTTTTATTATCTATTTATATATAGAGGTTTTTTTAAAATAAAAATTTATTTCCAACTACAACCCCATATATACTGCTTTATATGCAGCATCTTAGAGAATAAGAAATTCTAAATACAGATACATAGGGCTTGAAAATGCAAATATAGCTTTTGTTGTATAAATTAAATAATAAAGGGCTTGAAAACAGGAGAAAATATGATCTCTGTGAAGGCAATAGAAATCGTTCTGTGTATTCAAAGCTTTTTAGTGTGACTGAAATGCCATCCGAGATCTTGGCTGGGAATTAAGTCGCTGCTGCCACCTGGTGATAAGTACAAGGTATTGCGGATGTACACTATTTTTAATGACTTTGTACTGACACCTGCAGACTAAAAGCGGTACTGCACCTAAAAATGCGTGGATGAGCAGCGATTTGACGGTGACTATGCATTTGCCATGGCTTTTTACACTGACGCTGCTGCCCAGTAGGGAACATCCAGTACTGCGAGTCAGCACTTCCAGTGGCTGCCGCTGCCTCCCAACTGGCCCTGGTGCATGAGTAGTCCTCAGGAGCAGCGTGGGAGCTCCAGGCGCAGGTCCCAGCTTCTGTGGTAGTTCTCTGAGGAGATCATCCATTTCACAGTGTCAGCAGGGCAATGTAAGTAGATATCTAAGTTGAAATAGAGAAGTCTGATACTGGTGTCAAAATACACAAGTCTAAACAGTCTAAATATACGGTTTGTGTAAGTGCTAATACAAGTTTAACAGAAATAGATATTCTATATAGTAAGTGCACATATAGTCTAAATAGATGAGTATATATAAATTATGTTTTTAATATCTTTTATATAAAGTGTAGTCCAATATATTTTTATATCTTATTTATATTAAATTTATTTACATTTTTATATTTATATAAGTAATTATATGAATATATGAAAGTGTTTTGGGAAAAGGTTATGGTTTCTGGCTGCATAAATCCAGGCAGATATGTCTTTCCCAGAAGAAACTGTGAAGTTTCTTTCAGATACTGTTTGGGATTTATGCAGCCAGAAACCACCTGGGATTCATGCAGCTAGAAACCAAAAACCCTCACATTGTCACAGAGAAAAACAAAATCAAAAATCGCTGGAACAGGGTTGTATAAAGGTTCAAATACAGCTTTCCTCCACAAGACTCAACTGAACTGACTGAGATAACACACAGATGGTTCATTGGATTCTCTGGGTTATTATTAAGTCTTGCTGGATTTTTTTGATTAGGTTAAATTGTGACTCTGCACCAAAAACTTGAAGCCATGAAGCTCAATAAGCTGTGCTGCAAAACCTAGTGGACTTCTTGTGTCCCTGACTGTACCTGTTCAGGTGTTCACCTACTGTGTTGTCAGTACTTCCTGTCAGAGCAGGGGGGTGGCAGATCCAAAGAGATGGAGTTGAACACCATGGAGGCATTTTGAAGAAGATGGACAGTACCAAGGCAGAGCTGCTTAGGGATGGCAGGCAGAAACTAAAGCCCTCACAGCTAAAGATGTCTGACCACAATCTTCTTTTTTTTTTTTTTCCTACGACAGCAGCTGTCCTCAGTCATTCCTGCTGTTTGCAGTGAATAAAAAAATCACCCATGGGATTTCTTCTGGGAACAGTGATCCATTTCCTAATGGGAGTCAACTGAGTGTCTGTGAGAAATGAGGATGCTGCAGATGGAGTGATGGGAATGGGGAGTCTGTAGTGAATATTGTCAGGTGAGTCTCCTGGTGTGCCTGTTCTAACACTGTGCTGGCACCGAGTGACCTCATTCTGATGTGCACTGTCTTGAAATGTGTGCTGGAAATACAATAAAATGCATGTGGGAATCTTTGCTCCTGTAGGCTTTTATGAGCTTAGAAATAGATTTTGGGATCTAGCAGTGAATTCAGTGAACTGTCCCAGCAAGAGATCTTTTTGTTGACTTAAAAGTAACTTTTAAACCCCAGAAGCACAGGGTTTGTAGTATTTTACAATAGCAGAGTGAGACCCAATGCATTACCTCATTCAGCAATGCAGCTGCCACGAGGGCTGGGTCAGCTAGGACAGCCCTTGCTGTCATGTGTTTTCCTCTCTCAGAGGAGGCTTTACCATGTAGGGTACACTGAGGTTGTGAATTGCAACCCAGAGCATATTCAGACTCTTAGTGCTTGAGGCTGTGGTGTCTGGTGCACAGAACACACTCCAGTGTGTCTAACTTGGGTTTAGACGTATATTTCCAGTTACTCAGATTGGGAAAAGGCAAAGCCGGTAGTGGAAAGGGCTTACTCCCAGGCCTGGACACCCTCAAGGCAAGAGATGATTTTTAAATACTTCTTGTCTTTTGTTTCTCAGCTCAGAGCTAACTTGCTGTTCCCTGAATTGGATGTGTACTTAGGGTGCTCAAAGGATCGTTGCAAGCATAGCACTGGAAAAGTCAGGAACAATCAAACGAAGAGAGCAGCAAGTGGGAGAAAGCAGGAAGGACTATTTTTAGATTTGACCTCGGGTTCCAATTCCTCATGGTGGGTCTGTGGAGCCCAAAGTACAAAGGCAATAAATCCTGGAGTACTTGTTTGTTCACGTCTTGAGCTTGGAAGAGAGGCACTGGACATGAAATTCCAGGGAAGCTGCACTTGCAGTAGTGGCTGGAGTGAGAAGCAGTGGAAGCTGTTCGCTGTCTGCTTGCTCTCCACCTTCAGCTCAGTTTCCTGGGGCCCCAGGTAATCGCACATCACCTTTGCTTTTTCCAAGGTGCCTGCTAAAGTGTTTCTAAATGTGGTAGTGAGATTTTCCATAGCTGGAATTTATTTCTATTTCAGGAATTGTGTCTCATTGTACCGTCTGTGACTTAATAGTTCCCATGCAAGGATAATTGCAGTGGAAGAAGGCTACCGAAGCCAAGAGCCTGGATGAGGATGCCCCAGGCCCCTGCCAAGCACAGGTTACAAAACAGCAAAAAGAAGCTGACAAAAACAAAACAGACTGGGAGTAGCACAGAAGATACACAAAAGATAATGACCATTAACAATTATCCACAATCATCAACTCCAAATGTCACCCCTGGCGTGGTCGGAAACATCTGGTCTGGAAAAGACTGATGAGAAAACCAAGGAATGAGCACCAAATTAGCATCAATGGCGAAGAAATCCATAACCGATAGGAAATCAAATACTAAGAACTGCATAACTTCAGACCAATGAACATTGAACCAATGAAATTCTATGGGTTTTGACTGTATCAAGTTTAGGAAAAATCTAGTAAAATTAATGTGTCATGGAACGATTTTCTCTACACACCTGGGCAATGTGTGGATGAAATTATTTATGTTGCACATCCTGGCCAGAACAATACCCTGTCCAGAATAAAGGAAAGCCTTGATTCTCTAACACTAAAAATGTTGTTGGAGAGTGGTTTTTTTTGTTTTTTCTGGCAGCTTCAGTGACACTGTGTGTGCTGGTTATACCTGGTTGAGCAGACTCAGAGGTTTTCTCTATGAGAACTTCTTCTGTGAGTTGATGGGACCAGTTGACTGGTTTGGTTATTGACAGCCTGAGAAACCAATTGGAAATAGTTCGCTCTGTGACCACACATTTTGAAGGAGGTAACCCAGAAAAAAGCTTTCTTTCTTTTCCGGCAGCAGTGCTGGTAACACTGGCCCGGCCTGGCCCCACTGCAGGACTGAGGGCCTGGCAGAGGGGCAGGGCTGGGCCCTTCTGTCTGGGGAGCTGGCATGGCCCGGCAGGGAGGAGGGGTGGCCAAGGCAGTGACTGCTGCTGCTGCTGAGCCCAGAGAGGCTGATTGAGATCCCAGCTGTTCCCACTCCTCCCCCTTTCCAGCGCAGCTTGAAATTTCCGAGATCCTGACACAGCTCCAGCATTGCAGCCTTGATTTCTCCATGCAAAATCTTAACTTTTTCAATGCTCAGATAAGTCTTGCAGACTTTTCAATCTTCCACGGAGTGAGAAGAGAAAAATAAAAGAGCTAAGTTTCTTTAGATGGAAGGAAACTTGAAACTTCAGTTTCAGAAATATTCAGCCCCTTTCCCAGCCCGTTGTTTTCTGGCTCACACCCAGCTTGGAGATTGGACAAGAAAACCAAAAACCAGCAGAATAAGCTCTGCTGGCTTTTTGTTTTTCTTAGTTATTTGATGTTATTTTTTATATATTCAATTTTACTTTTATTTTTATTCTTATTTAAATTCTTAATTTTTTTTTTAATCTGGAGGAAGGAAGGAGAGCCCCAGAAGGAAGGAGGGCTGGGGGAAAGTGGTTTTTAGGTTTTTTTTACCTTTTCATTATCCTGCTCTAATTTGGTTGATAATAAATTCAGTTCCTATCTCCAGGGTGATTATGTTTTGCCTGTGATGGTGATCAGGGAGGGATCTCTCCTGTCCTTATCTTAACTACTGGGCCTTTTCTTATATTTTCTCCCTCAGTTGCCAGGCAGACCGCCCAGCACCAAGTGCCCCAAGCTGTACTCAGCCTCCCAGTCCCGCCCAGCCTCCCACTCCCAGACATCTCTCCTCTCTCCCAGCACATTCCAGCCCATTCCCAGTCCCTCTCAATGATTCTCAACCCTCTCCTCTCTCTCCCACTGTTGCTCAGCTCATCCTGGTGTTTCCTTGCCTTCTCCAAGTGCCCCCCATCGTGTCCATTCGGCTGCTGCAACTGAGCTCCCAGCCTGGCCCCAGGTGCCTGCTCTGCTTCATGCTGGATTTCTCCCCTGTGCAGGTGCAGCTAAGGTGGACCCAGGGCAGGCAGGAGCTCTAGGGGCAGGTGGTGGCCACCAACATGGTCCCCAGCAGGAATTGGACCCACCAGCTCCTGCTGCTGCTGGAAACGCCACCTGGTGTGGGGTCACCTACACCTGCCAGGTGGAGCACATCAGCCTGACCTCCCAGCTCAGCCCCTCCTGCAATTCTCACCCTTTGGCTCAGCCTGTGTGTCCTCGAGAGGAGCTGGCAGAGCTGTTGGGGCCGGGCCAGGAGCAGGACAGCCCCAACATTCCCCTCTCTGGGACACGGCAGCTGTGGCAGCTCCAGCGTTCCCCTGTCTGTGACACCACAGCCCTGGCAGCCTCAACCTTCCATCCCTGAGCTGGCACTGGGGTATGGCCTGGCTTCCACAGAGCCAGGGGTAGGGAGAGAACTGGGAGAATGGGGGCCTGGGGTTAACTGCGGGCCCTGATTGGGAACCCCTTTCATGCTCCTCCACCTCCCCTTATCCCCCCACTCCCACCCCTTTCCCATCCTTTCTCACAAACCTCTGCTCTCCCCAGCTTGGTTTCAGGGCGACCCAGCCCTTTCCCATCACGTCCCTTCCAGGCGCTCCTCACCTGAAAGCTTCTTGCCTGCAGCTAGAGGGACAGAAGAGAGGCAGGAGGAAGAGGAGGGACAGAGCAGAAGGAGCGGGAGTAGGAAGAGAATCAGGAATATGGGCCATCACATGTGTATACCACCCTCTGCATCTGCAGCCTCTTGGCCCCAGGAGCATCATCCCCACCTGCATCCTGCAGATAACCAGGGAGGGGGAGCTCACCCCAAATATCCTGGGTGGCTTTTTTTGAAGGGGGGATGAATATTTAGCAATTAAGAGGCCAATTAAAGCACTGGGCAGCAGCAGAAACCTCAGCAGAACTATGTGGACAACCACTGACCATCCACAACTCCACAGCAGCCTCACTGGGAGTGTTTCCTATCAGCTGCCTTTAAAGAAGCTGTTTGAGGCAGTGTACTGGTTTGAAAGCAAAACCAGTGAGAGACTCCAAGTCAGTAATACAATTTAATTTAAAAAAAAAGAGAAAAAAATAAAATACATGCAATAATACAAAAGAAAAACCACTGACAGAGTCAGAATACAACTTGACACCCTGTCAGTCAGGGTGTTGGTAGCAGTCCCATTAAATGGTGGCTGCAGTCCTGCTGGATGACAGATGTGGTTCAGTTGAAGCAGTGGTCCCATAGAAGGGTGAGGTTTTCCTCCAAAGGTCCAAAGATGATGTGGAAAAGGTCCAACTTTCCTCTGGGATCCAGTGGAAAGGGCTGCCTTGGTGTTCCAAACCTCAGTTTTTTTATCTAGGTAGGAAAGGCTTGGCTCCTCCCCCTGGCTGGAGCATCTCCCAATGGGAGAAACAGCCCTGCAGGGTGTGACAGCAGCAGTGGGACAGCGAGGCTGCCATGGATCCCTTCCTGCTGTGCCGGGCACGGCGTGTCCAGATGTGCAGAGAAAGCCCCCGGCTGCTGAGTGTCAGGAGAAGGCTGAGGGAAATGCACCCACCACGGCGTCTCTGCAGATCACTCAGCATCTGGTCCAGCAGTTTGGCTGCCTCCAGGGATTTCTTGTTTCCTGTTTCTTGGGCCTTGCCTGTTGGTGGATCTTAGAGCAAAGTAATTCAACTTCATGTGGATGGATTCCACAAAAGCAGTGCTCAGCTTGTGGGGTCAGCAGGGACACACTACTCACTCCTGCTATGGGAATTGGATTTGGACACAGCATCCAGCCCTGGAGCTGCCAAAGTGCTCCCTGCAGACACACCTGTAACTCAACAGCCACACAAGCTTCTGTCACCTGATTCCTGACAGGTTGTCAATGATTATGCTGTGAGGGGAAGTTGAGAACTTACCTGCAGAAGCTCCCAAGAGTTCCAAACATCTCCTTGAGAAGCTTTCCCAGGAACCTCACCTAGAAGGGAGCACAGATCAGAAGCATTTCCATGGTGTGCTGGGATCCCCTTCTGCAAACAAAACATGTTTTCAGACTATCAGTTGTGGTTGAAATTAGGATAAAGCCAAAGTTAGATATCCTTCTGCCCCTCAATGGATATTCTGCTCTGAATCCAAGCTTTGTGATTCAAATGCACTTTTAGTGGAGGCATGAATCAAATTACTGAGCTGGAACTTCACTGCTTTCAGTTGCAGGGATTGGTTCAGACTCCTCTCTGAGCGATGGTCTCTTCTGCAGGGTTTAATAAGAGAGAATCAATCTGATATATCCTGGGGTTTAACATCAGACAGGGTGCAGCTTTTTAAGCACAAATTAATCTTCTAAGATATAAAGTCTAGAATGCATTTGCAATCCACTTCAACCACCTTAGCAGCGTGTGCAGATGAATTTGTTTAATCAAGGAAGGAGGGAAAGCCCCTTAAATTTAAGGGTACACAATCTAAGCCACATAAGCTTTTTTACACCTCTTTTATAGCACTCACCTCTGACCTGGCACTTTATATATTATATTCTAGGCCAGATAATGAGTTTCACTTATAAGGTAATGGAAAAAATGAAGCATTTTTTGTAAAACTTGGCATGGGAGCATATGTTCCCAGAGTCTTGGGAGGACTTTTCTCACTGAAAAGTTGCTTCATTCTAAACTTGGTTAAAATGCAAACCGAAATCCAAGAGCATTGGTTTGCTTAACTTCACCAAAAATTATAAACTGCTGAAAGTGAACTCAGGTCTCTGCCTGTTGAGCTGATGGATGGTTCATAAACGTGCCTTTAAAAACAATGCAATGCCTGCTTTTCTTTACGTGCTTCAGCAGCTCTCCCAGCTCACATTCATCTTGCCCATTGTGAGCAGTTACAACACAGAACTCAATTAAACTTAGCAATTGAAATTTCATGTAGAGCCTCTCTGCAGGCTGCCTGGGGAGATTCAGGTGCCCATGGCAAGGACAGCCCTGGAGCACAGGTGACATCCACACCTGGCTGCTGCTGTTCTCCAGGCAGGAGCCTCCTCAGCGGGATTAGGGCTGGAGAAGGGAGGGGTTTCTCTACCCACCGTGGCTGGGCAGGCAGCAGCCTCTGCCCCATGAGCTGGGGGAAGCCAGAGCTGAGCTGTGCCTGCCTGGCCCTGTCCATCCCCACTGCCCACGAGTGTTCCCTGCAGCTCCATTCCTGCCCAGCAGGCTTTGATTGGAGCTCCCCGGGTCAGAAAAAGGCTGGTGAAGGAGGAAGGATGAAAGAAGGTGATGCTTTGACAGCTCCTTTCTCATGGTAAGGAACAGAGCTGCTCCTTCTCCCTCCTCTGCCTTCTCTTTCTTTAGAGAAGGGAAGAATTCAGCTCTGCCTCCCAGGCACTGACCAGACAAACTGGAGGGCTCAGGCTGTTTGTTGGGCTCTGCCCATGGAGCTATTGCTCACTTTAGGGGTTATTTGCTGTTTGTTCTCTGGATATAATGACAGGTAAATGTGGATTAATAGAATTAAAGCTTTGGCTTGAGGACATGAGGTAGCAAAGCATCAATTACTTCCTGGTGATTTCTGCTCTGGGAGTCATGCTCCCTCAGGAAACAGAGATTCATTAATTTAGCTGGTCCTGGGAACCTGCCACAGGAAAGCTCCCTCTTCTTGGAAGGAGAAGGAATAAATGCTACCTTTCCAGCATTAATAGTTTTCTGTTCTAAAAACAACATCATTTGATACAGAGATAATTTGGATTATAAGCAAGGTGCACCCTAACTAGGAGAAAAGGCTTGTTTGATGCAAGATATTGCTGCTTGCAGAAGCAGGGCCCTAAGTAGTAAGGCTGGAGAACTGCAATTTAAGCATAAACTACTTTTAATACTTCAAAACAAGTGCCAAACCTTAGGGATTGACAGCTCCTCGATTTTATAAACAGTACAGATCTAAACTCTAAGGATCTTAGATCCTTAGTGATAGGGTTTTGATGTAAAATCAAAGCTTAGATCATTCATATTCCACATAGTATTTACCTCAAAAGCTTTCTACTTATTTAATTTTCAAGTTTCCTATTTTTAAATGCATTTAAAGCATCCTTTGGAAACTGTAAACCATGATGAACAAAAACCTGTAAACCAAAGAGAGCAAAGCAGGCAGGGAACAAGGGCAGAGGGAGGCAAGCAGCAAAGTGTAAAACTGACAGCACAGGAATAAAACTGGTGCAGACTTCTGCTGTAGAGAGATCTCTCAGTTCCCTGAGTGTCATCAGTCTCTGCTCCCTGCTCCTGTCCAAGGATGTCTTTATCACCTGCAGCTCTGTCCAGCACTCACACACCCAAAGCCTCCTCTCAAATTTTGTGCCACCTGGACAAATTGCCATGATTCCCATTGCCTCACAACAGCAAGGAGTTGGTATTGATGACAGTAGTCAAGCAAAAATTGTCCAGATTTTCTTTATTGTCTAATTATTAAAGTAGAAGAAGAGTTCTAGGGTGCCTAAATAGAAATCATTATCATTATGACTGGAAATAACCTACTATAGACACCTTCTAGTGTGGATTAGTGTTTCCTTCCCAGGGCTTTTTTCCTACACTTAATAGAGTTGATCCTGTATCAGTTAGGAATATTTCTATATTTCCCTCCTGGTTTTGGATTATTGATTTGGATGTGTTTGGTCCATCTTGTTCTATCTCATAGAGTAAATGATAACCTGAGAAATTATTGAAAAGATCAGGGCACTGTCTCCTGAAAGAAAAAAAAACTGAACTGTTTCCAGAAGAAGATAACCTAAAGCACAACTTTTTAGAGAAATTGGCACTAATGAAATAAATAAATGGAGAAAATTATGCTAGAGACCGTCAGTCTTCATATTCACACAAGAGTATGAGGGGCTGAAACAAACCTTTCTGTACTCCACGCCATAAGGATTCCTACTCATTAACACATAGAAATGCTGATGGGTAATTAAGTAATTTGGGAGACAGACCATGCATATGGGAAGCATTTTTGGTATTTTATGACCTCCTTCACTGACTGTTGGGGGTTGGATTGTTCCCCTTTTCTTTCTGTGGAATTCCTCCATTGTTATGCTAAGTAGTTGTGGCTACACCTTAAAACGACAGATAATGTTCTCTCGTAGGGGGGTGGGTGGAGGGGGAGGGGGGGGAACCGGAAAAGGAAAGGTGGGAGAGGGGTCTGGAGCGGGGCTCTCTCTCGCTTGGCTCGTGGAGTGGGAGGACAGCCTGGGCTTCGCTCTGGCATCTCCCCCTGCCATCCCAGCACTGAGATCCACGCTCCCTGCCTTTGGACATCGCTCTGCTGCTCTCCCATCTCACCCTACTATCTCCGGACACTCTGCGGAGCACCACGACCGACACCGTGAGAGGGGGGAGTCACTTTCCCCATCCCGCTCACCTCTGGGCCTCCGCCGCCATCACTCCAGCCCTCTGCAACTGCGCGGGACCCGCCCTGCCCCCACAGCACCGGTAACTGAGCACAGGGAGACGGCCTGAGGCCAAAAGGGACTGGAGCGGAGCTAGACTGTTCTGTTCTGTTGCCAATTTTCATAGCTGTTGTTGTTTTCTGCCTTGTTAGATACCAGTAAAGAACTGTTATTCTTATCCCCATATCTCCTGCCTGAAAGCGTCTGATTTGGGCCTAAAATAATTAAAAGGGAGGGGGGTTGCACTCTGCATTGCAGAAAAGGGGCTCTTGCCTTTCCTTAGACCATACCTGTCTTTTCAAACCAAGACACTGACCTATGTAATTACTGTGCTGGTGACTAATGCAGCAACATAAACCCTCTGTGAACATCTCTATTATGAAGTTTACTTCAATTCTAAATGACCTTTCTTTTTATTTGTTACACTGGGATCAAAAACATGCTTGTTAAATTGTTCTATTTCTTCCAGTGCTATTAAAGAGAAAAAGAATATGGACACTTTATTAAATAATAAATTTCTAAGCCATCTCCAATGTAGTATAGAAAACAGAGCCAACTCATATTTGGCAAGAACAATTCATGTCAAACCAATCCAATTTCCTTTTCTGACAGGGCAAATAGCTCAATAGATGAAAGAAATAGTAGATGTGAAATTTTTACTGTAGTAACATTTTCAAGTGTGGCATTTTTATGAACAATACTTAGAAATCATAGGACTATATTAGAATATATGGCTGGTGTCACCTTGTGCTGGAGCAATGCCTAGTGGGGGGAAAAAAAGGAGTTTAGGGAATAGAGGTTAATGATTTGTGCCAGGGAATAACTCCCTGGGCACTGCATAAAAATAGGGCTTGCCTGACTTCCTAAACTCCCTTGTAATCAGGCACTGGGAATTACACACTTTTAATGTAATATCAATGATAAATATATAATTTCTTGTGATGCCTTTTTCCTCTGAAACGAATTTAACTCAAGCTTTTCTGTAAGGAATTTATTGAAATTTACCTTTAAAGTTGAGCTGACTCACTAACTTGACAGGGATTAAAAAACAAAAGCTGAAAGATAGTCCAGACAGAAACCTGACACATTCATCAGAGTAGGAAGATTAGGATGGGCAGCTGAAGACAAGAACTATGAACCATTTGGTCAACTAGGCTGTTTTAGGAGCCTAAAGATGTGACAGGGACATTTCAAACCCTGGCACAGGAACCTGTGCCCTCAGAGAAAGTTCATGTTTAAGTCATACAGATTTGCAGGAGTATGAATCTGGAATATTAAATCAGGAATAGGTGATTATAGTGACACACTCTAATTCAGGACAATGTTTAATCACTTGCAGGTACTTAAACATTTTCTTGACTAAATGCAAACTATGTTCTTTCCTGCACTAGGGATTGTAACTTAAGGTCATGGTTGGGATTCCAAATCTAAGTGATAGCAAGTAGGTCTCAGATGAAGGTCTAGAAGAGGGATTTAGATGCTAAAAGAGATTTTAAAATCTGAACCGAAAGGAACCCTAACCATACAAATACATAAATTAAAAACACTAACAGGCAACAGGATTCCACCAAAATAAGCCAACTCAAATTACCCATAAACAAATTCTCGAATATAATAAAAAAAAATCCCATGTCCAATTCCTTTTAAAAACCTCCAAAATATACACAGAAAAACAAAACCCCAAAACTGAAAAAACCCTGCCTCTAACCAAAGAAAAACCAAAGAAACGTGTTAGGTTAATGAATTTAAATACTTTAAAACACATCAAAACCACAAAAATATAAAACCTTAGTCAACACTAGTACACACTAAACCCATCACAACATATAAAAACAAAACCTATTTCTGTTATTAACATAACAAAAAAGCAAAATATTTAACTGTAATAAAACTTTTTAAAAGTAGCTAGAAAAAAAAATTAAATCCCATTATAATTAAGACAAAACTCAAATTCTAAACACAAACTTCCTCCAAAACAAACATTTCAAAAAAGCAAAAAAATTCAAACATTTTGCATATAGTAGACTCCACATATCTACTATAAAACCAGAAATAATTAAACAATTAAACACCTTACTTAAACTATAAAAAACTATAATATAACTTCTTTAAAAACCCCCAACAAATACTGATTAACACCTCAACAATCCACCACCAACAATATCAAACTCAAAATACTTTAAGTCCCAGCCACAAAATACTCCATAAACTAAAAATCTAAAACTAATCAACAAAACCCACTCACCCTTCAACAACCTCATTTAACCTATACACAAATCTATAAAAAATAACTATTAACTGTTGGACCTTAAATAACTCCACCATTAAACATGACTGTACCAAATGTATTAAAACTCCAATATAAACTAAAATCCAAAACGACAATACTAGTATGTTAATATTACTAATATTAACATTACCAATACATTTTTCTCCATTCCTCTAACAATCTAATACAAATTTCAATTTACTTTCACCTAAAAAAACATACAATACACCTAAAAACAAGTACCTCAAAAAATAAAATCCTACTGTCTACCATAAATTAATTAAAATTACAGTTAAAAAAACTCCTCCAAAACCTCTACAATATATCAACATTATATTAAAAATACAACAAAAGCATTTTAAAAATCATCCAAATTCTCCTAAAAATAAATTTTCCAATTCCTAAAAATATAATAACAAAACAGCATCAAATTCCCACCATATCTACATAACAATCACAATAGCTCCACCAGCCAACAAAAAATCTTAGCAAGCTGTTAAAAAATCCAAACTACCTCAGAAACAATAAACACTAAAGCACAACTCCTCCTACCATCCCAACTACCAATATTAAAATAAATATTCAAAACTAAAATGCTCTCTATCATGCCACCAATATCACATAAAACAAATCATTTATCCTCATCATACAGCACACCCATATCAAAAATCTAAATCGTTCTAAAATCTTAAAAATAATTACAAATTAACCCAAAAGTTAAAACTTTAATCTCACTAACAAAAAAACCAACAAAAACGTACACCATACAGCCCACTACCAGCAATAAAAAAACCACACTCTTTTCACTAACAATTCTTATCACATCATAAAAATGAAACAAAAATAAAAAAAACATATAGAAGTTCTCACAACAAAGCACAAAAACTACTACAAAGAATGAATCAAACCAGCTTACTAAACTCAAAACCATGCAACTGACCCTAAACATTACTAAAAAACCCCCAAAACTCTGCCTCTCCACTAACTCATAAATAGTAACCAATGCTCTATAAAATAATTTTAAAAACCCCAAACTAATTAACAACATCAAAAGAATCTAAAGTACTAAAAAATTAAAAAATCACTACCAGAATAAAAAAAACTACCTAAAAAATACACCCTATAAATACTCATGTTCCCAAAAATAAAACTAATAAAAAACACCAAAATAACAAACAAATAAATCAAACCACAAAAGTAAAACCAGCACAAATAAACTTAAAGTAACAACACCAAAAAAATTATTCCTAACTCAATAAACCCATTAGGTCTCAAACCATCAAAATAAACACAAAACCAAAAGATAAATTTAACCATAAACAGTATCTCCCAAATTATCCATAACCATAAAACATATACAATAATCAAAGCAAACAAATAAAACCCCTATGATATAACAACCTAATATAAATAACATATAATAACAATCCATATTTACTAATTTACTAATATTCCAATTATAAATATTAAAACACCTAATAAATTAGCTCCATGACACTACCTCAAACCCACCAAAACAAGCACTACATACTCACAATAATAAAAGCCATCACAAAATAAATAAAAACCTACCCTATACCTCATGCTCAGCCCATAACACCATTGTAAACCTTAAAAACCATATCCTTTAAAAGCAACACCCCACCAAAAAAAACCCAACAAAACTCAATTAAAAAAAACCTTATCAACACCTAGACTAAAAAGCATAGCATGAAATAAATAGACTATATGTTATCATACATCATCTACAAACAAAATAAAACTATACAATAAATTATAGAAAAACATCTTAAAAGCACTATATTAAAAAGAAACAAAACCTTTCAAAAATTAAAAATGGCATTTAACAAAAGCTATCTAATAAATTAACAACCAAAACTCCATCATCAGAGCTGGCCCTACCCAAAACCCAATTGTACATATCAAAAATCTATTTTAAAAACCTACTTAAATTAACTCTACCTCAAATACAAAGCCATCCATAAAATTACCTTCACTCAAAACCAAAATTGCACATAGTAAATAATATCAAAAAATAAAACAGCACACTCTATACTACCAAAAAATGTAATATTGAATAAAAAACAAATGTAAATGCCATTGTTTATTAAATAACACAGTCTTATCTATATTTAACTGTGACTCTATATAAATGTATATATGTAATCAACATACATTAATTAGAGCATACAGCTGACAATATAAATAATAAAATGTCCTAGAATTATATTATAATAGGATATCCTCTATCATCCTCCCCCAAAATCTCTCTCAACATTGTCTAGCACAAAAACCCCTGCATTTTTTACTTTTTTAAATCAACTTCTCATTTATTAGCCAGAACAAGAAGTTTTGCCAAAACTCTAACTTCCTGCTTTTCTAAAATTGCCAGGGAAGGAACGTGAGCAGGGCCCTTGGCCAAGACATTGGTGCTGGGCAGAAGTGCCCTCAAACAGTGGCACAGCCCCACTGAAACTCCTGCAATGCTGCAAAACTGCAGCTGGATTCAGGTGAACCCCTGAGGCAACGGGGAGCCTTCACCTCACCTTCAACGGCTAATAAACGTCTTCTCCCATTCAGTTTAGTCCCCTGCAGTAGCAGAAAAGAAGGGGTTTTCCTCAAATCTTTCAAAAAATGGAAAAGGGGGGTTTTTAACTCAATTCCAACCCTTACTAAGCAGGGACAACAGGGCTTCTTCCCCCGTTTAAACCATAGGATGATGAAAATGAGGGGGTTACCCTCAAATCAAACCCACAATAGGACAACAATTTTCCACCTTCCATTTAAAACAGAATACAGGGATTCCCTGATACCCTCAACACCCTAGAAAAGGCAGGTTTTCCTTCCATCAACACCCTTAAAATCGCAGGTGAAGGAGCATTTCCCCCAGTTTACACACAAACAATAATGGAAGAGGAGTCGCTTCACTCAAAATTCCTTTTGTCTTCATAATCCCCATTTTTTTCTGGGGGCACCGGGGAGGGATTAGCAATATAAAACTGAAAAGGGAAAAGAGACAAGTCCCCACTAAAATCCACTCTGACTCGCCTGTTCAGTTGCTGCCTCCTGGCACAAAGGTTTATCCCCCAAACATCTCCTTTAAGCAATGCTTCCCATCCCAGTACATCCAGGTGCTCCCCCAGGTCCTGTGAGACGCTCTCACTGCCATTCCACGAGACATCCCCAGAAGCCCACCATAAACTCCTCTCCTCCAGAGAGAGAGCTAAGGAAACCCTGACCTTGAAACAGCCCCCGGCAGGCCCCATCCCCTCCTCATGGTCCCTGCTCACACCTGTGGCTGCTCTGAGTCCTCATCACCTCAAGTGCTCACACCTGGGACTGTTGAGTGGCACCGCCCAGCACAGCATGACAGGGATGTGGTCCTCTCTTGGCAGGGGAGGGGCGTGGCGAGAGGTACACGACTGGCACAATGTGGCTCTGCCCATGCAAGATGGCGGCTGGGGCAGGACCTCGGCAGAGAGGTGTCACCACTGCAGCATGTCGGCGACCTCTGGGCTCCTGCCTGCCCACCACTCCGCTGAACCCACATCCCGCATCCGCACGCCTGGAAATTCCTCGGAAAATTGCGCCGGGGGGCACTGTCAGGGTCACAGGCAGGCAGCCAACCAGATGGACCAAGGTCCTTGCTTTCCAGCCCTTCTTGCCACCATCTTTGGAAGGCCAGTCAAATCACACCTGAGCCACCATCTTGGGAGTGGTGTCACATGACTTCTGCCGTTCCTCATTGCCATCTTTGTTGTGATACCCTGCCTCCTCACAATGGCGTCTACTCTGCTGCCTCAACCCAGCCCCGATACCGGCTGATGCTCTCGGCGCAGTTTTCCTCCACCATTCCCGGCGCTAGGATGTGAGTGGTGGAGTCAGTGGCGCCAGAGCCTGGCAGTGGCTGCCTGATTACTGGCAGGCAGCGGCAAGAACGCCTCTCTCTCGCCTGGGGGCCAGCCGCGGCCGCCATCTTGAGTGTGGCCAAAACTAAAATCTTGCCAAAACCCACCCAGATGCCCCCAAATCCCCCAAATTCTCCCCAAAATCCAGTCGGGATCCCCAAAGTTCACCAAATTTACCCCAAAATTCCACCTGGGAGCCAGAAAAATACTCCACCAAAATGCCCCAAATTCACACCGAAATCCCACACTGGATCCTCCAAACCCTCACCTGGGACCCCCAAAATTCCACCTGAAATCCAGCTTCGATTCTTCAAATTCACCCTGAAATTCCACCTGCATCTCCCAAAATCCCACCTGGAAACACAGATTCCACCTGGAACCCTCCAAGTTCCACAAATTCACCCCAAAATTCATCTGGGAACCACAAAATCCTCCTGGGACACCCAAAATTCATGTCAGAAATCCACCTGGCAAAGCCAAAATCCCCAAAATTCACCCCAAAGTCCCATCTGGGACGCCCAGCACTCACATGCTAACTCCCAGAATTCTACAAATTCACTGCAACCTTCACCTGGGAACCCCAAATCTCCCAAATTCAAACCAAAATTCCACCTGGGACCCCCCCTAACTTCACCTGGGAGGCTCCAAAATCCCTCTAATCCCCCAAAATGGCTCCAATCCTCAACAGAGCCCTTCAGGGCCACCCCCAGAATCCCGCAAACTCACGACAAAGCCCCCAAATTCTCTCCCCAAGGAAACCGGGACCCCCAATATCCCTGAAATCCCCCTCAAATCCAACCCAGATGCCCAAAAATTTCTCAAATTCACCCCAAAATCCACACAGGACCCCCAAAAATCCCCCAAATTCACACCGAAATCCCACACTGGTTCCCCCAAACCCTCACCTGAGACCCCCAAAATTCCACCTGAAATCCAGCTTCGATTCCTCAAATCCCCCAAATTCACCCTGAAATTCCCCTTGCATCTCCCAAAATCCCACCTGGAAACCCAGATTCCACCTAGCACCCTCCAACTTCCACAAATTCATCCCAAAATTCATCTGGGAACCACAAAATCCTCCTGGGACACCCAAAATTCATGTCAGAAATCCACCTGGCAAAGCCAAAATCCCCAAAATTCACCCCAAAGTCCCACCTGGGACGCCCAACACTCCCCTGCTAACTCCCAAAATTTCACAAATTCACCGTAACATTCATCTGGGGCTACCAGAATTCATGGGAGACCCCCATGTCTCCAGACTTCATCCTGAAATCCAACTTGCAAGCCAGAAAATCCCACCAGAATGAAGGAAGGGAAGAAGGAAAGGTCAGTGCCGATGGCAGAATCCTAAATCTGGTCCTTAGCAGCACCTGGAGCCTGAAATCTGGTGTTTTCTGGCTGTGCCACTGCCCAGATCCTGAAATTTCCCAGTGCCAGCACATCCCGAGTCTAGCAATTTGCATGCACCGAAAGCCAAAATGCGGCAATTTCCCAGATCCGGCACCAGCAGAGCCCAGATCTGGTCATGTGAGGGTGCCAGGACTCCAGATCCAGCAGATTGTTGACGCTGGCAGTGCCCAGGTCTGGCATTTGCCAGTGTCGGTGCTGCCCAGAGCTGTCAGGTTCCTGCTGCTGGGGCACTCGGGGGTTCTGGCTGAGCATGAAAGGTGAGCCTGTGCCAGGAGCTTTTCTTGGCTGGAGCAAAGGCACAGCATGCAGAGACCCTGCTTCTTCTTGGAACTGAAAAATAAACAAGTACTCGGTCTTTTAAAACTGAAAACATGAGCTGTACCTTGAAGTCTTCCTCCTTAAGAGAACTCCAAACTGACTCCAAGCAGCTGCACAAGGCCTGGAGACTGGAAGACATTGGAAAGAGGACAAAGAGCTCCTGAGGGTTTTCTGTGTTTTAATGATCCCCACGGTGGATTTGTTGCTGAGTCCAGGACCCCCAGGCACTGAGAGGAGTTTGAAGTAGCTCCTCGAGGAGTCAAAAGCAAAACTCCAAGTCCCTTGGAGCATCAATGGACCCACTGAGGGCCAGGACTGCCAAAGGCTCCCCAGGGAGCGGTGAGAGCAGATCCTTGAGGCCAGGATTGCAGGAGCCCGAGGCTGTGAGCAGGGAACTGCAATGCTGAGCAAGGCCTGGGCTGGTTGGAGGAAGCAGAAAGGCCAAGGCCTGAGCCCAGGCCTGGGCCAGCAGGGTCTGTCCCTCACAGGTGGCTCGGGGCTGTTCCTGGGGCAGTGGGATGGGAGGGGCAGCAAGGACAAATGTCATCAAGCTGTGTGACACTCCAGATGCTCATGTGTCACAGCATAGGCTGGCGGTACTGTGCAGTTAATCTGACCACTGATTGGATAAGTAGTCTGGCTGAAAATGCCAGCCCCCAAAGAACAGAGACAGGACAGGATTAGAGACAGACAAGGATTTAATCCAATGAGTTCCAGCCCTGGCTGCAGAGAGCTATCGGTCAGAGGGCTGGGCAGCCTGACCTGGGAGCCAATCACAGACGCTTACCTGGGAACATTGAAAGGGGTATATAAAGTGAGGTCAGAACTGAATAAAGGCTTTTGTCACATAGATCACAGAGTGTGGGATCTTCTGTCTTGGGTCCCACGTCACTCGAACTCAACATCTGGTGAGTCCCGATGTGATCTGATATGATAGCCATAACCGCCATGAGCGGGGGAGACAGACTATCCTAGAGACGGTGGACACTGGCTGAGAGCCAGGGAACGTCTGGACGAGAGCCAGGTTCTGCCCATAGAGGCAGGGGGAACATTGGCCAGAGTCAGGAATACGTCCGAGAGACAAGAAAGATGCCCAAAAAGAGAGGCAACAGGAGCTGATCACAGCCAGAGTGTCCTAGAGACGGAGGTAAACTTCAGCCAAAAAGCTACAAGAAAACACTGGGGAACTTCCTTTCTACAAACATGTATCCAGTTATAGAGGTATGGACAGAGTTTTTGGAGAGTGGGAAATTGAATATGAAAAATAATTGCTTTTTGATTTAATACTATGGACAAAAGAAAAGAGGGTGGAACCGACTGTAGAAACTGCATTAAATATAGACTATTGGACTAAAACTGGAGTAGAAATACTAAATGCTGCCTTAAAAAATGATAAAAATGCAATTCAGGTTTTAAAGCCTTGGAAAACTATCTTAAAGCTGATAAAAGAGATAAAAGCGGATTTATCCAGTGAAAGCATGGAAGAAAAGATACTTAGATTCATGACTGCTAATGAGTTAACGCCCTATGATATAAAGCAGATTGCGAAGTCAATCTGCGCTCCAGTGCAGTATATGATATTTGAATCAACCTGGAGAATATATGCAGAGGAGCAAGAGTTGCAAAACTCGAGATTATCACAACAAGATCCGTGCTTTGGGGTGGGGGTTCCCCAGTTGTTAGGAGTACGCCCCATGGAGGATCCTCAAACACAAGCATGCTTAAATTCTGTGTTATTAAACCAAGCGAAAGAATTAGGAATGAGAGCCCTAAACAAAGTTACAAAGATGTCTGAGCCAACCCCAGGATATAGAAACATAAAACAAAACCCAAATGAACCATATACACAGTTCATAGAGCGATTGCAAAATACCATAGAAAAGGAAGTAGATAATAATGATGCACAAAATCTAGTATTGTTCCAATTAGCACGAGATAATGTGAATGAGGACTGCAAAAAACTCATAAATGTAATACCCAAAGAAAATCCATCCTTGGAAGAAATAATTAATGCTAAATTAATAATGTGCTAAACTTAAGACAACATCAACTAACATACAGAGATTAGCTGATTCTATTGCAGCTGCAGTGAGGCTGAGAACAGAAAGCTTCAATCAGAGACAACAAAGCCACCGGAAGGCAAGCTGTCCCATGAGACCTGCCTTACAGAAGAAGGCCAGAAGACCAGGTAATCTCAAATCATCCTATAATAGAGGTGGGAAAACCAGAACAGTAAAAATGAAAATTAAAAAACTTACTTACACTAATCAGGGTAATGCAACCAGCAATGTTCACCTTCAGCAAAGGCTTTTGTCACATAGATCACAGAGTGTGGGGTCTTCTGTCTCGGGTCTCATGCCGCTCGAGCTCAACAGGCCTGTCTCTCACAGGTGGCTTGGGGCTGTTCCTGGGGCAGTGGGATGGGAGGGGCAGCAAGGACAAATGTCATCAACCTGTGTGACACTCCAGATGCTCATGGAACCAAGGGCCAGTGTGACACAGCAGGGCCTCATGGAAACAAGAGGCCATGCTGAGCCTGCGCGCCTGTAACACCCCAGAACACTGAAATGCTGAGGGTGAGCAAAGGTTCCTTTACTTGAGTTTGGTGCAGAGTAGAAACCCCAGCCAGATATTCTCAAGAGGCCAAAACGACACAAAATTGTACTGGAAAAATACAGAAAAGGAGCTACTTTGGCAAATTCTTTAATACAACGTCCAATTCAATGTGAAACACTTAGCATAGCAGGAACATCATTAACTCAGCCCATTTAAGATGGAAACCTTTAGCCATAAAAATGTTAAATGACTCAAAAACATTCCAGTTAAAGAGGATAAGCAGGTTAAAAGAGAAAAAAGAGACAGAAAGACAGAAGATCTCCAGATAGATATGCATCTAGCTACTAACTGCTAGGGTTCCAGTGTGGGTGAGACACAAACTCAGGAGATTTCCGGATCCCAACCAGGGCTTGACATCTTGCCCGATTTTTAAATCCCTAGGGTTTTGTAAACTCTCCTCTTTTAGGGAACATCTACTTTCTTACCAATCACTGCTGCATTTCCTTGCCTTTGTGTGTGATTGATTGACAGCTCAGCCAGTCACAGCTGGGTTTGCTCTGCCCCTGCTGTGTGATTGGCAGCTCTGCCAGGCCATGGCTGGGGGCGGGGCTCTGTCCCACCACATTCCAAGGTCTGTCCCAGCCGCGGCGCCACTCGGGCATTCCGAGCATCCCGAGGTGTCTGGGGACATTGATCTCATCCAGCCTCTGACAGCGACCATGGTGACACTGCAGAACCTCATGGAACCAAAGAGACCATTGTGACACTCTGGTGCCTCATGGAATCAGGGGGACCAGTGTGAAACTCAGGACCCCTGTGGAACCAAGGGTCAGTGATGAAGCTGTGGGGCCCAGAGAACCAAGGAGCCATTGTGACACAGCGGGGCCACATGGAGCCCAGGGGCCATGGTGACACTGCAAGAACTTATGGAAGCAAGGGGCCATTGTGACACTACAGAAGCAAGGAGAATATTGTGACAAGGAGAATATTGGGGCACTACAGGGACTCCTGGAACCATTGTGACACTGTGGGGCCCATGGAACCAAGGGAGCATGGAACAGGTCTGGCTGGCTGGGCCTCCCAGGTGCCTCCTGACAGGTCTGGCTGATCTTGGCATGTCGAGGGCTGCTCTGAAGCACTGGGGCTCTGTGCTTTCCTTCCTGTGGAAAAGAACTGTCCTTCTCCTCCAGGTGTCCATCGGCAAAATTGGGATTCCTTCTCCAAAAATCCCTATGTCCAAGTGTTTCCCCCAGATGAAAGCTGCCAGGACAGACAGCTCTGGCTGCACTTGGCCTCTTGGTGGCTGCCTCTCAGCTGCTTTTGAAACACTGTAGCTCATTGCTTTCCTTCCAATGGAAAAGAACCATCCTTTTTCTCAAGGTGTTCGTGGTCAAAATCGAGACGCACCCACCAAACTACTGAAGATCCAAGAACTTCTCTGTGACAACAACTGCCAGGACAAACACATCTGGCTGGCTTGGCCTCCCAGGAGCCACCTGTCTACTGTAATGCCTTTCAAACACTTGGGCTCTGTGCTTTCCTTCCTATGGAAAAAAGTCCCTCTTATCAATGCAGAAATGGCCAAAATTGGTATTCAACCTCTGAAATTCCCTATATCCAAGAGTTGCTTTCAGACAAAAGGTACCAGACAAGAGAGGTCTGCCTGGTCTTGGCTTCTGAGAGACACCATTCATCTGCCCCTGTAACGACACTGTTCCATGCTTTCCTTCCTGTGGAAAAGAACCGTCCTTCTCTTCTAGATGTCCATGTCTGAAATTGCTATTCTGCCTCTAAAATTACATCTATCGGAGGATTACTCCCAGAGAAAATTTGCCAGCACTGTCTAATCTGACTGTCCTTGGTGTCTGGTGACTGCCCTTCATCTGCTCCTGCAACACTGGGGCTCGGTTGTTTCTTTCCTATGGAGAACATTGTGACACTGTGGGGACTCTGTGGCCCCAAGGACATCACTGTGGCCCTGCTGGGCCACATGGTCCCAAGGGCCCAATGTGAAGCAGCAGGGCTTTGTGGAAGCAAGAGGCCACTGTTGCATTACAGGGCCTCATGCAGCCCAAGGGCCCTTGTGATCCTGCAGGGCACCGTGGATCCATGGAGACCATTGTAGCATTGCAAAGCCCCATGGAATCATGGAAACTATTGTGACTCCGTGGGGTCCCATGGACCCAAATCTCCATTGTGACAGTACAGAAACTCATGGAACCAAGGGGCCTTTGTGACACTGCAAGGCCTCAGGGAACCAAGGAGTCCAAGGGACTCAAACATTCCTTGCAGGGTTCTGCCTTGGATGAAGGGGAACATCCTGGGTGGCACCTTAAGCTTGGCACACACCTGAGGAGTGTGACTGTTTTCAATGGGGAATGTTTGGAGTTTTAGATTGCGAGAAAAATAGAAAAAGGAAAAACTCCAGTTTACCTGATTGCAGCCAGTTCTCCAAGCAAAGCAGGTCCCAGGTGAGTGAGGACAGACAGGATGGGGTTGGGGAATGTGCAGCAAGGTTGTCCACACTGGCTCAGACCTCAAGGCACAGCTTCTGTGAGCAGGCCAGACCTCCTGAGGAGAGACCCTGGATGAATATCAACCACAAAATGCTTCCATAAAGAGAATAGAAATAAAACACACTTTTTAAAATAGGAATGTGTATTTCTCAGAATCTCTTTGAATTATTTCCCCATAATTGCAGTAGAATGAACTTCACCAGACCAGAGGGAAATCAAGGCAGAGCCATGGTTTGTCAGGACTTGCTTGATCCCAATCAGCCCCGTGGTGCATTTGGAGCTGAGCCCTTGAACCTCAGGGCCTGAGAGGAGATTGCACAAACCTTTCCAGGAGTCCAAGTCAGAAGAAAAACCAAAGTGTCTCAAAGCATTAATGGGTCCCACTGAGGCCCATCCCCAACACAGGCTCCTCATGGACTCCTTGGAGGAGAGAACTGGAGCCCATAATTGCCCAAAAATCTCTCAGAGACTCATAAAAGAAAGGAAAATCCAAAGTACCTTTGCAACCTTGAGTATCTCAAAATATTCATTAAGTCCCACTGAGTGTCAATACAAAGCTCTCAAGGGACTCATAAAAGTAGATAATTGGGGCCATGATTGCATAAACTACTAAAAGAGTTGGTGTCAAAAGGGAAACTCAGAGTACCTTAAAAAAACTGAGTACCTTGAAGCATTAATGAGCCCCACTGAGTGTTGTTACTGACAAAGGCTCTCAAGGGACTAATTAAAGCAGATAATTGGAGGCCATGATTGCACAAAGCTCTCAGAGACTCCAAGGCAAAAGCAAAACCCAAAGTCCTCTGAAAAACCTGCAGTCCCTGGGAGCATGAAGGAGCCCCCAGGGCCATTCCTGACCAAGGCTCCCCAGGGACTCGTCCCAGCAGATCCCTGAGGCCACTGGGATGTGGGGGGATGCTGAGGGCAGGACAAGGGGTGACAGTGGCCAGCCTTGCTGGGGCTGTGCCAGGAGGCCCCAGTGGCTCAGGACAAGGTGTCTCCTCCCAGCCCTTGGTGGCACAGACCCTGCTGTGCCCCAGGGCACCAAGACTTGGCTTCTCTTTGTCCCCACTTGTCATCACTGCCTCCAATTTCCTGCTCTAACTGGAACCTGGGGACACTTTCTCAGTTGTGTCCCTCAGTGGGAACCATTAAAACTTTAGGAAACTTTGGAGTTCAATTCTGACTGAACTCTTGAGAGGTTTCCTAACAAACCATGGCTCTGCCTTGATTTCCCTCTGGTCCAATGCAGTTCATTAGAAAGGTTTCCTACTCCAGTTCTGGAGAAATATTTTAAAGAGCTTCTTAGAAATATCCATTGCTATTTTAAAGAGCGTATTTTATTACTCTTCTGTTTAGAGCAGATGTGATTGCAGCATTTTGTGGTTGATATTGATCCAGGGTCTCTCCTCAGGAGGTCTGGCCTGCTCACAGAAGCTGTGCCTTGAGGTCTGAGCCAGTGTGGACAACCTTGCTGCACATTCCCCAACCCCATCCTGTCTGTCCTCACTCACCTGGGACCTGCTTTGCTTGGAGAACTGACTGCAATCAGGCAAAGAGGAGTTTTATTTTTCTTTTTCTCAAGGCAATCTAAAACTCCTAATTTTCCCCACTGCAGACACACTCCTCAGGTGTGTGCAAAGCCCAAGGTGCCACCAAGGAGGTTCAGCTCCGGGGATCGGCGCTTCGGGGGCGGTGCCTGCAGTCGGCGCCATCTTTCCTTTCTGCCTCTAACTCCCGTCATGCCCCGCGGCCCCATAGAGCCCCATTGGAGCCGGGACTACAACACCCATCATGCCCCGCTCTCCACAGAACCCCGGTATCCGCTCCCCATCTGCCCTATACGTGCTCCCGGACCCTGGAGGATCTGTAATTGCCCCCTCAGGGCTCATTCCAGAACCCCAAAAACGTCCCCAGATCCCCTGAATGCTCCCAACCCCATAGATGCCTCTTACAGCTATTTCTGCTGTGATAATTGATAAAAGATTCGTGTTAATCACAAAAGCACTGGGGTTTGTATAAAACAGAATACTAAGCTCTGAAGTGAAGTATGGTGTTGCATTTCGTAGATACATTGTAAATGATACATTCCGTGACCCCTGCTGTGCCCTGTAGCTTGGTCCCTCTCCCCTCCTGGCCATACAGGGCTGGCTGGGATCCAATTTCCCTCTGCCCCCCTTTCCAGACCCTAGAAAAGGTTGGTACCCCCTGGCCTCTGTCTCTTTTCCCCTCTTTTCTCCCCCTCCCTCTTTCCCTCGCTACCCACGAGAAATAAACCCTGTAACTTCTTCAGGGGAAAGAGCCTCCTTTGTTATCTTATTTACGTCCATGAGGCCAGGGCCCAGGGAAACTTCACCCTAACACTTGAGCTAGACCGGAGGAAGGGTGAAGAACCCCAATTTAGGGCCAAGTAAAAGCCTCAGTTGGCGCCCCAACGTGGTTAGTCTCTGCAGAGCACCCCACGTTCAGCTGTGACTCCTATTTTCAGGATTCAACAAGCCTTGGAGCTGATCAACTAGCTTAAATTTCTTTAAGCTGCATTTTGTGCAGTTCAAAGACTTTTAAGCACGAACCGGGAGCCTGTCAGGAGCCCAGACAAGGCGGTTCTGGACGTAGACCCACTACAGTTACACAGACGCCTCTGCCTGCAAGAGAAAAGGTGAGTTAAAGCCTCCTTTCGCGGCGGGTTGGTTCCTGGAGCTCCGCGGGGGGGTTCTCACGGGTGGCATTTTGGCGGCCCTGCGCCGTTCTCAGGAGGAGAGGCGGCGCGGGCGTGTTTGCAGTGTGCGTGCGGCTCTGTGTGCCCGCAGCCACGTGGTGTGGTGCAGGGGCTGGGGGGGGCTGGACGCGGCCACCCAGGCGCCGCGTGGCAGGCAGACAGCTTTGATCCGTTTCAAAGCTGTGGCACAGGGGGTTTTTTGCGTTTTTTTGTGGTTTTTACGGGTTTTTGCAGCGGGGTCGATTCCTACAGCAGCGGGGGGCCACGTGGGTTTTACCGACAGAAATGGCGAAATTAACATCGGCTCCGCATCCAGTAAAGCCTGAAAACCGTAGTGTACCTGGCACGTCTTAACAACTAACTCCTTTCCTGTGTTTTAACTGTAGTGGGGTGGATATAGTGCAAATTGCTAAACACCATGGGCTTACAGCAATCTGCCCTACAAAAGAGTGTAAGAAACTAACTCAGGGAAATATTAAGTTCAGGAAATGTTTTAATATCTAAGAAAAAATTATCCCATTTTGCCAGCTGGCTGTCTGTTGAAAAATCTGACCTTGAATTGCAAAATATAAATTCGATTTCATTTTGGGATGAAATAGGGGCTTTATTAACTTTAAAAGCGGAGAATGGAGATAAAACAGCCGCTGTATTCCTCCCGATATTCTTACAAATTCAGAAACTTTTAATTCAGACAGAAAACAACAGACAGCAGCAGCAAAACGGTTCAGAATCACCTTCCCTTTCCCCAAAACCCTATAACCCGGACCTGGAGGGTACCCACGGGTCTCCCTGGGAGATGCAAGGCACCCAGCACGGCTGTAACTGTTCTAAGTCCCTGTGTCCTCCCCAGTATCACGGATCTGATAATTTTTCGAAAATTGTCAGCACTCCTTCCTTGTTCCCTTCCTCTCTGGGCAACAGCCACGTGGCTACATGTGTCGGGGTCCCAGATAGCTCTGGCCATGTGGTACAGGGAGTGGGGAGGGGCCCATATGGTGGCAGCCATGTGTTTCCTCCTTCATCCCACAACCCCCTTCACCCTTCAGTCCCTGCCCCTGAACCTGTCCCCTCCCATAACCCATCCCTGCCCTCAGCTCCACTGCCCCCTCCCCCCTCCAAGACCCCGCCCTGCACGACACCTGGTGACCCCGCCCACAGGTGTTGCAACCCTGGATCCCACCACCACACCCCTGCTCTGGTTTCACATTCCTTCCCTCCAAGCTGCTGCAGGGTGGGGGAAGGCAATGAAGCCCCTGCTGGGTTCAGTGCCGGTGGGGGTGGGGAAGGATCAGCTCACAGCCCCTGGGGGACGGATAGTGCCCCCGTACTAGAAAGGGGTGGGCAGCCTCCCAGGCCCGGTGGGGGGGAGGGTGCCCAACCCTGAAAGTCAACACCAGGGAAAAGAGTATATACCATCAGTTGCTCCTGTAGTTTATCTTGGTAGAAGAAACGGTAAAAGAAGTTATCAACCTTTGTCCTATCAAGATAAAAAAGAAATTTGTAAAGTACAAAGAGAATTTGGTAGAAATAGTGAAATCTTTAAAAGCATGATGAGAGCCACCTTTAACTCAAATGAACTGGTTCCTTATGGCATCAAAGAGCTTTTCTGATGTCAGTTAACTCCTTCAGAATATGATCTATGGGAAAGCCTGTGGAAAAGATCTTTAAAAGTGCTTTTACAAGAGCTTTTAAAAAGCTCAGATAATGCAAAAGATGCTGATAATAATGATATAACATATGAACACCTATGTGGGGAAAAGGATTGGCATTGCCCTGAAAGCCAAACCAGAGTACTATCCAAGTCTGTCCTGGATAAAATATGCAATGTTGCAGAAAAGGCTTTTAATCAATTACCAACAGTAGATACTAAAGGCAGTTATATTAACATTAAACAGTTTGCTTCTGAGAATTTCTTAGTTTGTGGACCACCTTAATACGCAAGTAGAAAGACAGGTGTCTGACCCAGTAGTACAAGCTGAATTAATTAAAGAAATGGCTCAGAGGAATGCTAATGAAACCTGCCGTAGGGTTATCCTTGGCCTTCCCCTGGAGCCAGAGCCTAGCTTAGCACAGATGATAGAAGCCTGCGCCAGGAAAGCAGAACTGCTCAGTGGACACGAAAAAAATCCAGGACTGGCACACCCAAAGACCATGGCAGCTGTAACACCAGAAGCCAAGAAGCAACCAATGTCACCAGAGCAACTGCAGCACATCATCTGCTTCTAGTGCAAGCAGCCAGGACACTTCGCCAGAGACTGTCCACACAACCAGAAATAGAAGAAGACCAACTGTCTTGGTTTGAAAAGACAGGTATGGTCTAAGGAAAGGCAAGAGCCCCTTTTCTGCAATGCAAAGTGCAACCCCTCTCCCTTTTAATTATTTTAGGTCCAAATCAGACGCTTTCAGGCAGGAGATATGGGGGTAAGAATAACAGTTCTTTACTGGTATCTAACAAGGCAGAAAACAACAACAGCTATGAAAATTGGCAACAGAACAGAACAGTCTAGCTCTGCTCCAGTCCCTTCTGGCCACAGGCCGTCTCCCTGTGCTCAGTTACCGGTGCTGTGGGGGCAGGGCGAGTCCCGCGCAGTTGCAGAGAGCTGGAGTGATGGCGGCGGAGGCCCAGGGGTGAGCAGGGATGGGAAAGTGACTCCCCCCCCTCACGGTGTTGGTCGTGGTGCTCAGCAGAGTGTCCGGAGATAGTAGGGTGAGATGGGAGAGCAGCAGAGCGATGTCCAAAGGCAGGGAGCGTGGATCTCAGTGCTGGGATGGCAGGGGGAGATGCCAGAGCGAAGCCCAGGCTGTCTTTCCACTCCACGAGCCAAGCGAGAGAGAGAGCCCCGCTCCAGACCCCTCTCCCACCTTTCCTTTTCCGGTTCCCCCCCCCCCCCCCTCCACCCACCCCCCTGCGAGAGAGCATTATCTGTCGTTTTAAGGTGTAGCCACAACTACTTAGCATAACAATGGGAGGAATTCCACAGAAAGAAAAAGGGGAACAATCCAACCCCCAACATTATCCACCCCTGAATTTCTCCCATACTAATATGCTATATCAAATTAAACTGTTACATTATATATACATACATGCAGTTAGAGACATAGGCACAGTACTATAGGTATTTCACCCTAAAACAAGGTCTCCTTGGGGTATGCATCGGGTCTCTCCATTCTTTTGCATCACCCACCAGGTGCAACCTGGTCCTTGAGCGAATACAACTCCATGGATGGGATTGTCTTTGCTGGAGGCAGGATTCACCCAAACAGTTTTTCCTAGCATACCTCTCATGTGTACCACTGGAACCTTATCTCCATCTGATATTCCCAAGGGCTCAGATTGCGCAGGGCCTGCTCGGTTAGTGGAACCTCGGGTGTTCACTAACCAGGTGGCCTTTGGTAGATTAATCTCCCAGTTCTTGAAAGTTCCCCCACCCAGTGCCTTCAAGGTGGTTTTAAGCAGGCCATTGCACCGTTCAACTTTCCCTGCAGCTGGTGCATGGTAGGGGATATGGTACACCCACTCAATGCCATGTTCTCTAGCCCAGGTGTTTATAAGGCTGTTCTTGAAATGAGTCCCATTGTCTGACTCAATTCTCTCAGGGGTACCATGCCTCCAAAGAACTTGTTTTTCCAGGCCCAGGATGGTGTTCCGAGCAGTGGCATGAGGCACAGGGTAGGTCTCTAACCACCCAGTGGTGGCTTCCACCATGGTCAGTACATAGCGCTTGCCCTGGCGAGTTTGAGGCAGTGTGATGTAGTCAATCTGCCAGGCCTCTCCATACTTATATTTGGCCCATCGCCCCCCATACCAGAGGGGCTTCACCCGCTTGGCTTGCTTGATGGCAGCGCACGTCTCACAGTCATGGATAACTTGAGAAATACTGTCCATGGTTAGATCCACCCCTCGGTCTCGTGCCCACTTATATGTGGCATCTCTGCCCTGATGACCTGAGGCATCATGGGCCCATCGAGCCAGGAACAACTCTCCCTTGTGCTGCCAGTCTAAATCTATCTTCGACACCTCTATCTGTGCAGCCTGATCTACCTGCTCATTGTGTCGGTGTTCCTCATTAGCCCGACTCTTGGGGACATGGGCATCTACGTGACGGACTTTCACAGGCAGCTTCTCTATCCTGGTGGCAATGTCTTTCCATTCATTGGCAGCCCAGATTGGTTTTCCCCTACGTTGCCAGTCAGCCTTTTTCCACCTTTCCAGCCATCCCCACAGAGCATTGGCTACCATCCAAGAATCAGTGTAAAGGTAGAGTTTTGGCCACTTCTCTCTTTCAGCAATGTCCAGGGCCAGCTGAACAGCTTTGAGTTCAGCAAGTTGACTCGATCCACCTTCTCCTTCGGTAGCTTGTGCAACCTGTCGTGTGGGGCTCCATACGGCTGCTTTCCACTTCCGGTTCATCCCCACGATGCGGCAGGAACCATCAGTGAAAAGAGCATAGCATGTTTCATCTGCTGGCAGTTGGTTATACGGTGGGGCTTCTTCAGCCCGGGTCACTTGTTCTTGTTCCTCTTCTTCGGCAAGACCAAAGTCTTCCCCTTCCGGCCAGTTGGTAATTATCTCCAAAATCCCAGGGCGATTCGGGTTTCCAATACGGGCGCGTTGTGTGATGAGGGCAATCCATTTACTCCATGTGGCGTCAGTGGCATGGTGGGTTGAGGGAACTTTTCCTTTAAACATCCACCCCAGCACTGGCAGTCGGGGTGCCAGAAGGAGTTGTGTTTCTGTGCCAACCACCTCTGAGGCAGCTTGGACCCCTTCATAGGCGGCCAAGATCTCCCTCTCCGTTGGAGTGTAGTTGGCCTCGGACCCTCTGTAGCTTCGACTCCAGAATCCCAGTGGTCGGCCTCGCGTCTCACCAGGCACCTTCTGCCAAAGGCTCCAGGACAGACCATGGTTCCCGGCTGCAGAGTAGAGCACGTTCTTCACATCTGGTCCTGTCCTGACTGGGCCAAGGGCTACCGCATGAGCAATCTCCTGCTTGATCTGGGCAAAGGCTTGCTGCTGCTCAGGGCCCCAGTGGAAATCGTTCTTCTTGCGGGTGACCAGGTAAAGAGGGCTCACAATCTGGCTGTACTCAGGAATGTGCATTCTCCAAAAGCCTATGGCACCTAGGAAGGCTTGTGTTTCCTTCTTGCTGGTTGGTGGAGACATTGCAGTGATCTTATTGATGACCTCACTGGGGATCTGGCGCCGTCCATCTTGCCACTTTACTCCCAGGAACTGGATCTCTTGGGCAGGCCCTTTGACTTTGCTTTTTTTAATGTTGAAGCCGGCTCCCAGCAGAATCTCAATGATCTTTTCTCCTTTCTGAAATACCTCCATTGCTGTGTCCCCCCACACATTGATGTCATCAATGTACTGCAGATGTTCTGGAGCTCCACCCTTCTCCAGTGTAGCCTGGATCAATCCATGACAGATGGTGGGGCTGTGTTTCCACCCCTGGGGCAGTCGGTTCCACGTGTATTGCACGCCCCTCCAGGTGAAAGCAAACTGAGGCCTGCACTCTGCTGCCAGAGGAATGGAGAAGAATGCATTGGCGATGTCAATGGTGGCGTACCACTTGGCTGCCTTGGACTCCAGCTCGTACTGCAGTTCCAGCATGTCCGGCACAGCAGCGCTCAGCGGTGGAGTCACCTCATTCAATGCACGATAGTCCACTGTCAGTCTCCATTCTCCTTCAGATTTACGCACAGGCCAGATGGGGCTGTTGAAGGGTGAGTGGGTTTTGCTGACCACCCCTTGGCTCTCCAGCTCACGGATCATCTTGTGTATGGGGATCACGGCATCTCGATTCGTCCGGTACTGCCGGCGGTGCACTGTTGAGGTAGCAATTGGCACCTGTTGCTCTTTCACCCTGAGGAGTCCCACTGCAGATGGGTTTTCTGATAGCCCAGGCAGGGTGTTCAACTGCTTAATGCCCTCTGCCTCTACAGCAGCTATTCCAAAAGCCCACCTGAGTCCCTTTGGGTCTTTGTAATAGCCGTTCCTGAGGAAGTCTATGCCTAGGATACATGGTGCCTCTGGGCCAGTCACAATTGGATGTTTCTGCCACTCTTTCCCAGTCAGGCTCACCTCAGCCTCCAGCAAAGTCAATTCCTGAGATCCCCCCGTAACCCCAGCAATTGAAACAGGTTCCTTCCCGACATGTCCTGATGGTATTAATGTACATTGTGAACCAGTGTCAACCAATGCTCTGTGTTCCTGTGGCTCTGATGTGCCAGGCCATCGGATCCACACCGTCCAAAAGATCCGGTTTTCCCGTGCCTCTCCCTGGCTAGAGGCAGGGCCCCTCTAGCCCTGGTTATTATTTCTCTCCTGGGCATACATACTAGAGGTTCCTTCAAGGGGATCTGACAGATCATCCTCCCTTCTGTAATACCCTGCACCTCCATGGGAGGCTGAGGCTACCTTCACTTTAGTGGAGTTCCCTCTGTTGGTGTTCCCCTCCCTGAGTTGGCGCACCCGTGCTGCCAGGACAGAAGTGGGTTTCCCATCCCACCTTCTCATGTCTTCCCTGTGGTCACGTAGAAAAAACCACAGGTCAGCACGTGGGGTATACCCTCTCTCCCTAGCTGGGGGGCGTTGGGCTCTACTTTTGAGGTCCATGATTCGCACTGGTGCTGCACTGATCTTCCTCACCTCTTCCCTTATCTCCTTCATCTCCTCCTTAAACTCCTCTCTGAGGTCCTTAGCCACAGCAGAGACATGAGCCTGCATTGGGCCAGCCATCATACTCTGATAATTCCTGAGCCTGTTGGCAACAGAACCCACTGTCACTTGGTTGGTATCAGCATCAATCTTTGCAATAAAGGAGGTATATTGAGATGGGCCCAGGTTTGCCAGATTCCACAACATCTGTCCTGTGCACCTGACCTTGTCAGGGTCATTGTCATGTTGTCCATCCCTCCCAAAGAGCACCTCCAGTACTGCCACTTCTCTCAGCTTTTGGATCCCTTCCTCAAGGGTATTCCAACGTGTTCTCTGGTGGTACTCCTGCATTCTTTCCCTGTGGACAAATCTCTCTCTCACGCTCATTAAAAGTCGCTCCCAGAGGGAAAGGAGACCTGTCTCCCTTACAAATACCTGGTCCACACCTGAGTCCTGGGTCAAGGGTCCCAAATTCCTTGCCTCAGTACCATCCAGTTGCACACCTGTACCCATAAGGTCCCAGACCCACAGTAACCAGGTTGTAAAAGGCTCACGGCCCCGTCGTACAATGTCTTTTCGCAGGTTACGGAGACTCTCGTATGACAGGGACTCGGTGATGATCTCAACTTCTGGCTCCCCTGCTGGTTGTGAGGGGCCCCCTTCCTGACCCTTATTATCTAGGTGCCTTGTTTTCATCCTAGACTTCCTAGTTTCCACAGGGGCAACTGCTGCTGGCTGTGAGTGCCCTTGCAGTTCAGCTGGAACCTGGACAGATGTAACATCTGTGGGTCCCACTGCTGCACCATCAGATTCTCCCTCTTTAAGGCAGGGGGAGGGTTTCTCACCAGCTGGGGAGAGGTACTCCTTCAGCATCTGGCCCATCTCACGTATCTCCTTCGCTAGCACCCCCACCCATTCTGGGTGGTTCCTTTCCGAGGTGGGCTGTGGGGCAGGGTCAAACTCTGGGGTAATATCCCTAGTCTCTGGGACAGGATCAGGCTCTGGGGTAACCTCCCTAGTCTCTGGGACAGGATCAGGCTCTGGGGTAACATCACTAATCCCTGGGGTAGGTATCAGGGTTGTTATCCAAGTCAATCTCCCCTTATCTCTGAATGTTAGATAGAACAGGTTTAACAGGGATATAAACAACACTAGCCACAATATAATGTCATTAGCATTTAAAGCGGATTGGAACCCCTTGAAGACTGGTGGGGTGAACTTCAAAAACCCTGTGATGGGTTGAGAAAAAATTTCACCTGCTGCCACTTCCTCACAGTAAGTACCATTATTGAAGTAGCCCCAGAAACATACACTTAGAGTGCGATAGCTCTGAATCCATGTGGCCATCTTCCAGAGAAAATTAAAAATCCATGAATTCCTCAACTGATCAACCCACATAATAAACCGGATAATAGCCACAGTAACCTTGGTTATGAAACTCATGTTTAAAAAAAAGGGCTTGCAAATGGGAGAGATATAGCAGTGACCACATGGAGGCCAATCCAGGGTAAGCTGGACAGCATGGTGTCACCTACCACAAGCTTGGGTAATTCAAGAACTGTTATTCCCTTTTCTACCCCTCTCTCAATGCCCTCAGGCAATGCTCCACGTTTCGGGCGCCAAAATCTGTCTTGGTTTGAAAAGACAGGTATGGTCTAAGGAAAGGCAAGAGCCCCTTTTCTGCAATGCAAAGTGCAACCCCCCTCCCTTTTAATTATTTTAGGTCCAAATCAGACGCTTTCAGGCAGGAGATATGGGGGTAAGAACAACAGTTCTTTACTGGTATCTAACAAGGCAGAAAACAACAGCTATAAAAAAATTGGCAACAGAACAGAACAGTCTAGCTCTGCTCCAGTCCCTTCTGGCCTCAGGCCGTGTCCCTGTGCTCAGTTACCAGTGCTGTGGGGGCAGGGCAGGTCCCGCGCAGTTGAAGAGGGGCTGGAGTGATGGCGGCAGAGGCCCAGAGGTGAGCGGGATGGGGAAAGTGACTCCCCCCCCTCACGGTGTCGGTCGTGGTGCTCCGCAGAGTGTCCGGAGATAGTAGGGTGAGATGGGAGAGCAGCAGAGCAATGTCCAAAGGCAGGGAGCATGGATCTCAGTGCTGGGATGGCAGGGGGAGATGCCAGAGCGAAGCCCAGGCTGTCTTTCCACTCCATGAGCAAAGCGAGAGAGAGCCCCGCTCCAGACCCCTCTCCCACCTTTCCTTTTCCGGTTCCCCCCCCCTCCCCCTCCACCCACCCCCCTACGAGAGAACATTATCTGTCGTTTTAAGGTGTAGCCACAACTACTTAGCATAACAATGGAGGAATTCCACAGAAAGAAAAGGGGAACAATCCAACCCCCAACACCCACAAACAAAAAAACTAGATCTACAGCGCATACCCGCCATTAACACAATAGCGCGCTCGGCTATAAATACTGCGGGCTCCACACTCACAAAGGACTCTCTCTTAATAAACAAAAACGGGGAGGATGGGATAGAGGGTGTGGGGATGCATGGCAATGAAAATATTAAATGTTCAATTAACAAGGTTTGGAAGCCACTAGGCCGTTTTAGGCTCGTGACTACCAAAGGTTTTCATTTCAGGTCACCTGATTGGACAGTCATAACAGTGGACTTACCTAACAGTACACAGGACGTGACGTTAAACCACATGAAACTGGACAGTGAGTACTTTGTTTTCAGGGACACAGCACACACACCCCTAGAGATTGAGGTAGCTCCCATGACCATCAAGGGAAGCATAACTGGCCTCATTCTCCTGGCACGATGTCCTCTACCACCATATTACCTGGTTGAGGGACAAATCCTCGCCCAGGCCATTCCTGTTCCAGCGGAGGTCCCGGTAGATGGAAAATCACCTGAAGTCTACTGGGCAGAAGTGGTGGGTGAGGACAAACCTTCTCTGGCATGCAACCTAACCCGTGGATCAGATCACCTCCATGTGGAGGGGGTACTGGACACGGGTGCTGATGTGACTATCGTACCCGAAAGGATGTGGCCATCACATTGGGAACTTCAGCCTGTGGCAGGCAGAATCCAAGGTGTAGGAGGAGTCAAATTGGCAAAAATATCAAAAAGCATCGTACAAATTGAGGGGCCAGATGGAAAATTGGCTAGCATCCGTCCATTTGTTACAGACTATAAATGCCCTCTATGGGGGAGAGACACCATGTCCCAGTGGGGGGTGATATTGATTATTCCTAAAACTCCTTGGAATTTTTGAAGCGGCCACTGTGGGGCGCCCTACCCAAAAGTTGAAATGGCTAGATGATACCCCAAAGTGGGTAGCACAGTGGCCGATGAGTAAGGAGAAGCTCAGGGCACTTGAGGAGCTTGTGGAGGAGCAATTGGCTAAAGGCCACATAGAGGGGACCACAAGTGTGTGGAATTTCCCGATTTTTGTGATAAAGAAACCGGGGAAGGACAAATGGAGGCTGCTCCACGACCTCCGGGAAAGCAAAGTAATTGAGGACATGGGGTCTCTCCAACCTGGGATGCCTTCTCCAACAATGCTTCTTAGAGATTGGCAATTGGCTGTTCTAGATATCAAAGACTGTTTCTTCCACATTCCCCTACACCCAGAGGATGCCCCACGGTTTGCCTTCTCGGTTCCTACCATCAATCGAGAAGCCCCAATGAAGCGCTACCACTGGAAGGTTTTGCCCCAGGGATTAAAATGTAGTCCCTCCATTAGCCAGTGGCATGTGGCCTCATTGCTGTCCCAGGTGCGTGCCCAGAGAGGGGAGGCCATTATCCTTCATTACATGGATGATGTGCTAGTGTGTGCCCCTGATAACTCTCTACTTCAAGACACACTTGACCTAGTGGTTAAAGTTTTAACCTCTGCTGGATTTGAATTGCAGGAAGACAAAGTCCAAAGGATGCCACCTTGGAAGTACCTGGGCCTGGAAATTACTGCACGGACCATTGTTCTGCAGAAATTGGAAATTAATTGTAATCCAAAAACCTTAGCAGATCTCCATTCCCTGTCTGGGTCACTGAATTGGGTTAGGCCCTGGCTTGGCCTCACTAATGAGGACCTAGAACCTCTCTTCAATTTATTGAAGGGGGAGAGAGAGCTGTTTTCTCCCAAGGAACTGACCCCAGAGGCAAAGACTGCAATCGAAAAGGTACAAAAGACTTTAGGAGAGAGTCAAGCTCACCGTTACCAGCCCGAGCTGCCCTTCAAATTCATTGTCCTAGGAAAACTGTCACACTTACATGGGTTAATATTCCAATGGATCAAGGAGCAGAGAGAGTCACTCTTAATCATAGAGTGGGTCTTCCTCTCCCACCAAAGATCCAAAACTATCACTAAGCCACAAGAGTTAATAGCTCAGCTGATTCAGAAAGCAAGGATCAGACTGTATGAATTGGCTGGTTGTGACTTCACATGTATTCACCTCCCTGTCAAACTGTCTCAGGAGGGAAGGAACTCTCCTGAAAAATTGACTAAAGAGATGTTTGAGCACTTGCTCCAGAGCAATGCCAGTCTCCAATTAGCCCTGGACAGCTACAGAGGACAAATATCAGTCCATGCCCCATCTCACAAGTTGTTTAATGAGGAATTCCACCTCATTCCTTGTGAGAAGAGGAGTGGGAGACCACTCAAAGCTCTCACAGTGTTCACGGATGCATCTGGGGCGTCCCACAAGTCGGTGATGACTTGGAGAGACCCTCAGACTCAGCATTGGGAAGCTGATGTTGAGTTTGTAGAAGGATCGCCCCAGGTAGCTGAACCGGCAGCAGTTGTGAGAGCCTTTGAGAAGTTCTCAGAGCCAATAAACTTGGTAACAGACTCAGCCTATGTAGCGGGGGTAGTGTCCAGGGCAGAGCAGGCAGTGCTCAGAGACATCGAAAATGAGCAGCTTTTCAGGTTGCTTTCCAAACTAATTTATTTGATTTCTCATAGAGAACACCCATTCTATGTGATGCATGTGAGATCACACACAGATTTGCCAGGCGAAATTGCAGAAGGGAACCATCAGGCAGACTCCCTTGCAACCCCAGCAGAACAAGCAACCCCAGCAGAACAAGCACGCCTTCCTGACATCTTCCAACAGGCAAAGCTGAGCCACCAGCAGTATCACCAGAATACACCAGGTCTAATGCATCAGTTCCAGTTAACACGGAGTCAGGCTCCAGCCATTGTGGCCACCTGTCCCAACTGTCAGCTGCACACCATGCCCTCAATAGGCATGGGGGTTAACCCCCGAGGTCTTGGCAGTTGTGAGGTATGGCAGACAGACATCACACACATTCCTAGTTTTGGTCACCTCAAATATGTGCATGTTAGTATTGACACGTATTCAGGCACAGTCTATGCCTCTGCCCATGCAGGAGAAAGGGCAATGCACGCCAAACAACACCTAGTGCAAGCCTTTTCAGTGTTGGGGATCCCTAGGGAAATCAAAACTGATAAGAGCGCAGCATATAAGTCCAAGGAGTTCCTGGAATTCGTCCAGCAGTGGGGAGTGGAACATAAAACTGGCACCTCCCACTCCCCCACAGGCCAAGGTGTAGCTGAGCGAGCTAATCAGACGCTCAAGCAGGTCTTGGCTAAACAGAGCAGTTCAACTGTGTGGATGTCTCCACAGCAGAAGCTCTGCAAAGCCATGTTTACTTATCAATTTCCTGACTTGTTCATTTGAGAACATGAGTCCACCTGTGGTACGTCACTTTAACAGTGGTAAACAGTTCAAGTTATCTGAACATCCTCCAGTTTTGATTAGGGACCCAGAAACCGGGAAAATCAAAGGTCCCTATGAGCTCATTACCTGGGGGCTTGGCTATGTGTGTGTATCCACTCCCTCAGGCCCTCGGTGGATTCCCCAAAAGTGGGTGAAACCGTATGTCCCCAAACATCCTGCTCCAACTGAAGGGAACGAGGAGCAGGTGGCTGTGGCTTCAAAAAGAAGACGCCGCCAGAAAAAAGGAAAAGAAATCCTCATAGAGGGTGGCATTCCGGCAGATAGAGACCTTTAATAGGTTTTATAATGTTTGTCTTTCCTTTTAGAGAAAAGCTTCTCTTCTCTCAGTCCCGTGATGAACCCCATCCAAGCTGTCTTCCTGTTAAAACTGAACAGTCTGGCAGCTGCCTGGATTGTCCCTCAGCCACGTCAGAATATCTGGGTGACCCTGGCACAGATGCTCCAACAAGAAAACATATGCCTGTCCACAGCAGCAACAGCAAACCCTATGTCCACCTGCCTGGTAGGAATCCCATTGAAGGCTGGAGAATATTCAGCCAGTTTTGAAACACACTTGTCCAATGAAATTCCTGAGTCACACACCATTTCATCACAGAAAAATCATAGGCAGCAAGCTGGAGTAAGTAAGAATCCCATAGAAGAGTTGATACCAAGTTTGCCCAAAGCAGCTCAGGAACCCCAAGAATTAGAGCTGTTAGGTTCCTACCCAGCATAATATTGCATTCACTTTAGGATCTTCCCAAAACCTTCTAGCATAAAGGAATTCCACAACATAATGCAGTATCCTGGGGAATTCACTGCCAAAAGGTGGTGCAATACTATAAGCCATATTGCAGCTGATACCCCAACTTATTCAAGCCCCAAAAGCCTCACAAATGGATTGTTCTTAATTTGTGGAGACTGGGCGTGGGCAGGGATTTCTTCTCGGCTCTTAGGAGGGCCATGCACCTTTGGTCAGTTGTCCCTGTTGGCACCCAACGAAACCTTAATTAAGGATTGGACTCACAAAAACAAATCAGGTAATAAAATCCAAAAAAGAAGTGCAGACAATTTGGACTCAAACTGTAATTCTGAAATTTTCCATTGGGCCAAGTCCAAAAGAATTGCTGCATCCCTGTTTCTTCCGTGGGTTGCAGCAGCTAAAGCTCTAGGCGAATTGGGCCACCTAGAGTGTTGGGTAGTCAAACAGGCAAACTTAACATCCACCGCAATCAGCTCCCTCCTAGAAGACGAGGAAATTACCAGGCAGGCCACACTACAAAATCCTGCTGCTATAGATTTTCTCTTACTACTGCACGGACATGAGTGCCAGGAATTTGAAAGACTTTGCTGTATGGAACTGACCTCGAGAGCTCCTAACATCCATGCTGCCCTCCGAAACATGAACAACTTGATGGGACAAGTGAAGTAAGAATCTGAAGATTGGTTCAATGGACTGTTCAAAGGCTGGGGACTCACAGGGTGGTGGATATCTATAGTCAAAACAATTATGTTAATTTTTGTTATTCTTTTCCTTGTAATGATAGCATTCTGGATCCTACGTCACTTAGTTTTCAAGGCCATTAATGGTTTCATTCCCTCTACCTCAGTAGTCAATCACATAGAAATGAAAAATTTAGAACAACCTAACCCTCCCACCAACTGCAAGTGGTGGGCAAAATCATAATTTGAATGAAACTAATATCCTTCTTTCAACTTTGTAAAACAATAAACGGGGAGATGTTGCATTTCCTAGATGCATTGTAAATGGTAGATTCCGTGACCCCTGCTGTGCCCTGTAGCTTGGTCCCTCTCCCCTCCTGGCCATACAGGGCTGGCTGAGATCCAATTTCTCCCCGCCCCCCTTTCCAGACCCTAGAAAAGGTTGGTACCCCCTGGCCTCTGTCTCTTTTCCCCTCTTTTCTCCCCCTCCCTCTTTCCCTCGCTACCCACGAGAAATAAACCCTGTAACTTCTTCAGGGGAAAGAGCCTCCTTTGTTATCTTATTTACGTCCATGAGGCCAGGGCCCAGGGAAACTTCACCCTAACACTTGAGCTAGACCGGAGGAAGGGTGAAGAACCCCAATTTAGGGCCAAGTAAAAGCCTCAGTATGGACACTAGACAAAGGAAATTATATGATTAAATAATTCTGTTTAAAATCACCATGTTATGTTATATTATGTTATATTTTGTTATATTATGTTATATTATGTTATATTATGTTATGTTTTCCAAATAAGTTGTATCGGCTACCAACTTGCAAAATCAGACTTCCCAATAGCCCTTCCTGCCTTTGTCTAATCAATACTGCTTATCTCAAGGACCAGACTCCCAGAACTTCTCTGGTGGTTATCTACAAGGACCAGATGGCTCTCTGTGACTGATTATCGCCCGAAGGCTTTGTGAATTTGTGTAAGGGTGCTTATTCAACCACCACTGCTTATGACAATAAAAAAACCAAATATTATTGATTACAACGAGAAACCACAGTATAAGAAGAGGCTGCAATCTGAGGTTCGGTGGAGCGTGGAGTGGGCGGTGACCCCTCACATTCCCCAGCGCGCTGCTTGCTCTTTCTATATCAAATAAAACAATCTAAATTTTGCTGAATATCGAGACTTTTGTCTCTCATTTATAACACTGCGAATTCATCTCCTGCCTTTCCCCTTGAGCTCAGAGCACCTCATAACTCAGTCTCACGCTGAAAACTCCTGTCCTGACCCGTGCCCCATAGAGCCCGGTTAGAGCTCCCCAGGCTCCCCTCAAGTTCTCCCGACCCGTATACGTTCCTCCCTGAGGAGCTGAAGCTGCCACTCAGAGGCAAACGTGTTTCTCAAGTGCCTTCCCAGACCCCCAAACTATCAATAAGAACCACTTCCGGGACTACAGATCCCATCATAATCCACGACTCCGCCATTCTAACCATGCCTTCAACTCCCATCGTGCCCCGCGCCCCTCAAAGACACACTGCAGCTGCGCCTACAACTCCCGTGATGCTCCACTGCTCCTTTAAACCTTATTATATTTGCGCCTACAACTCCCATCACCCTCAGAGCCACAGAGAGCCCCGTTAGAGCCCCGCAAGTGCCCATCCAGACCCCAAATGGCCCCAGATTCCCCTCCCTGACCGTCAAGGGCCTCCCTGAAACAGCCAAGTAACACTCTGAAGTCCAGAGTTTCCCTCAGGATCTCCAAGTTCTCTGTTAGCGCCCACTCGAAGCTCCCAAGTTTCCTCCCGCCCCTCAACTTTCTTCTAAATTCTTTCCCCAGACCCAAAATTGCCGTGAATGTGCCCCAGAAATGTCTCCCTGGACCCGAAGTGCCCCCTTGGACCCTGACACAGAAAAAGATGATAATAAAGGCGACCAAATTACATCAAATATTACAAATTATCATAACAAGGGAGAAATTGTGTTACTTAGAACCATTGGCCAATAATTTTTCTGGTTGCTAATAATGTATAGAGTTTTATTATAAATAAAAAAATTAGGTTATAAAAATATAGAATAGTACTATTATAAATAAGAAAAATATAATTATATTTTAATATCTAAGAATATTTTTAATTTAAAGATAAATTTATGAGGTTTTTTTCTATTTTGGGTTGTCAGTCAAAGGTGGACGATATCATGACACAGTTATGATGGGGTTGAGGAGCAGGTTGTCCAAACAGGGCCAGCCAGCAAAGGGCTCATTCTTCTCTGTGCCCAAACCTCCTAAGGAGATATTCAGCATCAATATCACTCCAGAAATGCTGCTGTTATTAGTGAAGTTCTATTTGTCCAATTTATCAGAAAAGATTAAATTTGGCAACAGTTTTTTTAATAGGAACAATTGTATATAAAGGTATACAATTAAAGTATATTAGATATATATATTTGAGTATATAGAAAATTTGGCAGTGAGTAATTTAGTTAATTGAGGTTTATATAAAGCATAAGCAAAACCAACCGGGGGTACGGGGAGGGGTTCGCCCTTCCTCACGTGCTGAACAATTGTGGAGAGCCTGGTACAGGACTGCCTTATAGAGAAAGGCCACAGTCAGACTAACCTAATAATGCTGAGGGAGAAGTAGGACAAAGGTAGCTACAAGGACGGAGTGCCCTTGCAGAAGGGAAGAACCGCTGGAATGTGATAAACAGGACGCAAAAGAGAAACAAAAGTTAGCTACAAAATCACAAGATTACAATGGCGCTTAGCCAAGCTTTGCTGTAATGCGAATAGTTTAATAGCCAATGATGAGCTAGGATTTTGCACTATGCATGAGCTAATTAAGCGTTGTATTTAACCAAGTGCTTGCTTGCTAATAAACGAGACTTTGCTGATGGCCATCTGGCGTCCGCGTCTCCCTTCTCCGACAAACAATCAAGCCAAAAATTTCACTTATGTACTATATGCGAATGCACATTAATACAGAAGTTTCTGGAAAACTCCTCCTAGTTTCTATTCCTAGAATCTACGTCACTATGTTGTGTTGCACATGCTCTACTAGTAGTTAGGGATCTCTCATCCTGGATGTGTGGCTCTTGGAACAGAGTCCAGTCTTCCCTTTTAGCTTGGTTACAAAGGGTTTCACAGATGTAATTACGGCTTTTAATCTTGGCATCGTGAGTGATTGGACAGGTCCTGATTATATGAGCTGTTGATTCATAATCAGCATCACAATGTCTGCAAGATCTTACGCAGTCATCCTTCCTCGCCCTGGCCAGGAACTCTCTTGTGGGGTAGACATTCGCTCTTAATTGTAACACAGTAATCAACTTTCGATTGAGGTATGCCTCTATACCAGGTTAACCATCTGTTACTGACGTTATCATTCTCAAAATTCTCAATACCATGGCCCTGCATAACCAGATGTTTCCATTTATTTAACTCAACTTTCCATCAATTACATGGTCTCAGGTAGCGGACTTTGGAAAAGGGGCTTCCCATTCTGACAGATATTCATCTCCCATAATAACATTACCAACCACTGGAATAGGCTCCCAGATCATCAGGATGGACTCCTTCTCCCCACCAGCTCGTAACCATAATTTCTCAAATAGCAATTCCAGATGTTCTCCTTTCAAAAAGGTCACTAGAGCCTCATCCAAAGACTAAGCCAATCTATGCACTTGTATGCTTGGAATAAGTGCTGACAATTTGATAATACCTAGTCCTCCATCTTTACAGCTTGAATACAAGATAGTATCACATGCACTTGATGGGAGGTGAGGCCATTCCTTGACTGCGTTCCTAATAATTAAGTCAAGGGAATCGAGGGGCCCAACTTTTGTCTCGGTGTGGTCCACCAGATACACCAGTCTCTGCATGGTATAAGTCCTGAGTATATTGACTTTCTGGAGAAGTTTGAGTGGTGCATCACCAATCCGATGGAGCCAACCTTCTAATTTCTCTGATAGACCTGATTTGGCAAAGCCAGTCTAGGGATCAACCCGTATACCGAGATACTTTTCAAAGTTTTCTGGATCAATCATGGTGAGGGAGGAACCATTTATGATCCAAGCAGGACAGTCATTGATGGTATAAGTGTTGGCTTGATGTAAAAGCCATAACACTTTTTCCCATGTGTCTGGAGACCCATACATTCACAAAAAGTCTCCAGAATCTTGATGCTACCACACATTCCGTCCCAGGAATTACTCAACAGTACTAAATTATCGGCAAAGGCCATAGCTGTAATTTTCAACCCTCCTCGTTGGACCCCCTGACCATCCTTTTCCAATCCACAAAGAAGAGGATCAAGTGAGGAGATTAAATAACACAGGTGACATGGTATCTCCTTGCTTGACTCCTGTAAGAATCTTAATGGGGTCAGTTTTCTCAGTTTTCAAACCGATTTATTTACGTGGTAACATTCCTATACATTTCTTTAACAAGATGAATCACATGGGAATCAACCTCCCTCTGCACCAGATCCATAATAATATGTTTAGAGATGGTATCAAAGGCCTTGGCAATGTCCACAAACACAATCTCCATTTCACAATGCTCCCACTTAGCATATTTGACCACAAGCTGTAATAGCTTCAGGTTCTCAGAACACCTTGATGCCCGAATGAAACCCTTTTGCCTGGGGTTAATGGGACATGCCATGGGGGTCAGTCTCGCTGTAACAATCCTGGAAAACAACCTAAACACCATAGAGGCAATAGTGATAGGCCTCCAGTTATTGATGTCACCCAACTTACCCACATTGCTGGACTTCAGAATCAAGACAGTCCAGCAGTCCCGGAGTGTATCGGGTATAGTTCCAGAAACAAGCCAGAGGTTGAAGATCTCCATCAACAGAGAAAACTTTGGGTGTTTTTTAATAAGATGACTGTGATAGGTTGACTTGGGAGGAAGAAACTCAGAAGTTCTTCCTGGGGGAGTTTCCTTTGTGGGGGGTTTTTTGGGATACTTGTAACAGCCAATCAAAGAAAGTCGGTTCGCTCCGTGCACACACATTTTAAAAAAGGGTAATCCCGGAAGACGCGCTCTTTGTCTTTCCGGCGGCTGAACAGGTAACACCAAGCTGAGCCGCTTCCCCTCTCCCCCATGCGGGGGAGGGGGGGGAACGGCTCGGAGGCCGCTTGGGCCCCGTTTGCCAACGAGGGGGACCCGATAGCTGAGGGGAGGAAAAGTTGTGTGATAAAACCTTCACGGATTCTTTTTCCACCGGCCTGTGGCTCTGGCGTGGGGAGATGCTGACTTTTTATGCTGCCGGCTGGGCCGGGCCGGGCCGGGTGGCCATGAACCACGGGGGCTGCAGCCCAGCCCCGCAGGGGCTGAGTGGCGCTACCGCCCCCCCCCAGCACGGCCGAGCCTGGCCCAACTTTTGTAGTTGAGTTAAACTTTAACTCTTTAGTGTTCAGATAAGATTTGCAAAGCCTCCAGCCTTCCCTTTAAATATGAAAGAGAATAAGGAAAGTTCTGAAGTCAGTGATGCAAGAACTAAGTATTTTAAGATGGAAGGAGAGTGAGAAGATGCTGAAATGGCTGAAAATCTTTTTGGGAAATTGTAGGAATGAACTAATGTACTGAATATTCCTTTAAACCATGGAAAAAGACATGGGGGGATGGAAATGTTCCTTCTTAGGAGATAATTTGATTAAAGAACACCTGTGTTGGGAATTTGAATTTCTGCCCTGGGAAAAGAAGGGGATTGCAGTTTTTTCTGAGGATGAAGCCTGAGCAGAGAAAAGGAAGACAAATAAAAATCGTTGCTGTTGGACATTTTCAATTCTTAAAAGTAATAACCCATGAAATAGACATGACCCATATCTACAACTTTGGGACGGCTGTAGATTGGGAGGAGCGTCACGGTTGCAGATTTCCCGGGCGGATGCAATCGTGAGAAATAAAACTACAAGAGGACTTTTTTTTCTTCTTGTGGAACACAACTCCTACAACTTCGACAAAAAGAAACTTCTTTTCTCCAAAAGTAAACAGAAAAAGACTAAATTAGGCACTGACTGAAGTATTTGTTATATATTTGTTTTGTCGTTGTGAAGACTGGGAGAGGGAGGGACGGAGTAATGTGAAAAAATCTTATTCTGAAATTTTTTTTTTTCCCCCTTTTTTGTTTGTGTAGTTAATAAATTTTCTTCTATACCCTTTCAAAGTTTTAAGCCTGCCTTGCTCTTTGACTCCTGGTTCTGTCTCACAACAGAAAGAAATAAGTTTATCTAAATTGGCAACTCAAACCCTAGACATTAATTTGGTGCATTGGCCGGGAAAGTAAAAATTAAACCATACCTGTCTTTTCAAACTAAGACAATGACCCAAAGTAATCTTATCTGGCCCGGGAGCAGAGGTTTTTACCCATCTCTTTTATGTTCTTCTCAATTCCTTTTTCCATAATCATAGCCTGAAAAACGGTGTTATCAGCTTCCCCATGTGGTGGGAAAGATTCAAGACTCCTAAAATCAACCAATGTTTCCCATCAAGCTTTAAAGGCAGCGTGGACAATGCCAGATGGTATTTGGTACTGCAATGCTTTGATGTCATCCAATATAATTCGTGCAAGTCTCCCTCTGTGCAAATGGAACAATTTCTGATATCAAAGATATTTCCCTTTCTTCTTAGCCCTTTTTTGCATCCAATTAGTTGCCATCATGGATGCTTTCTAGCCTCGAGACTTCTGTGACTTCCAGTCCCTGGAAAATTCTACATTCTGGCTAAGCCCACCCAGGCTACCAAAAAACTTCTCATAGATTTCTTTCACCACCATTTGTGGATCTTGTCCATCCAAAATTTTCTCAAAGGCTCCCTGACAATTGGCAAAACCATATGCCGCCAATCTCCTCTTGATGGCATCACAGGAATGGAGCTTCAACTGTCCCTCCTTCGGCAAACCAGCACCTTGAGGAAGTTCCTCTTTCACCTCTTTTCTGCTCTCATCTACCGTTCGAGCTCTCTTGGAGGGAGCCTTCATCAAAAGGCGTCTTTTATACTGATCTGCTTTGTAGTCTTAGATGGAATATGCTCTGCAATTAACTGGTTGATGTTCTTATTACCAGCATACTTCACCACTAATTGACTCAGGAGAGCCTCTTCCTCTACCATCCACACCTTCTTGTGGGCCCCTCGTAATGATGATTCTTTAGGATGGGAGGCTACAATCCATTCCGAATTTCTCACAAGAGGATGCACCAGCCTCTTGTGCTGGCTCAGGCCAATCTTGGTGGAAAAATTTCCCTGGCATATCTCAAAACCCAATCACCTGTTGGTACCACACACACCTCCCCTCTGCACTGTGGGACATGACAGGTAATGCTGTAGTATTTAAGATTTTGCTTACCACACTTCGAGCATTTAAACCAGATCTTTTTCTGCCCATGATTTCTCTTTAGATGGTCAATCAGCCCTAACATCTGGGTAAAACAGGTAGCACAATGAGGACAGGATGGATTTTTGTCTGTGACGGACAGAACAGGTGTTCTGATGAGTGTCCCACCCTCGCTGGTCCCAGGAAGAGCTTTTGGTGTCCTCAGCTCTTCAATCACCCTTTGTATACACTCAGATTCACCTTCCCGAGCAAGCCTAACAGGCAAGGTCTCATATGGCTCAGGTAAGTTGGCCAAGCCCTCCCGGATAGTTTCTAGATGGATTCCAACCTCATGAATATAGGAGGAGTTTACAAACTCCAAACATACCAGCTTGAATCCCTCATCACTCCATATAAAGGGTAGTGATGGAACATCAGCAGGTTTGACTGTTAGATCTCAAGGGTCCATCTGAGTGGCCATTTATATGTACTGTAAAGCCAACAATTGTACCATTGTAAGTCCAGAGAAATGCTAAAAGTCACGTCCAAGTGAGAGATATCAAAGTCAGCAGCGGGCCCTCACCCACATTGCCAACTGTGTCCAACTTAGGCCCGTGAAGCAGGCTCTGGGTGACAGCGCAATAGCTGTGCCAATAATTTGTTTTGGCAGGTTCGTGAAACTACCGCTGGGTGGCGAGTCCAAGTGATAGGGAGGGGCAGATATGACACCCTCACTCACACTGGGGCAGAAGTCGACTCAGTTACCACAAAGGGTATCCAGCAGGACCCTGGAGAGGTGCGACTTCTGCAGCTGAGCCCAGTCAGTAACTGTGCCCTCATAAGGGTTAAGTAAAGGTGGCCCGTCCACCTTGGACAAGTCCGGTAAATTGGTCCAAATCAGGTGGTAATTGACACGTTATGAAATAAGTCCTGTCCCTACTCACTATTGGCTGCCTAACTGGCTTGTGGCTGCCCTACGTCCCTAGCTACCATCTTATTTATTAAAATACAAAAAATGTTTAAGACATGTAAAAATACAAAAATCCTACAAAAAGTTACAAAATGAAACAGTAAAAAAGTTACAAAAATCACCTACTCTGGATTACATAGTTTTCTGGCCCTACTGGCGAACATATGTACAATGTCCACAGATGACATGAGCGCTGCCACGGATAAAGTCCTTGCAATTTTCTCTTGCATTGATTTACAAAGGCCAAGAGCTTCCAAAAGTTCAAAGTTTCCCTGGTGCCATTTTCCCCACACTCCAAGGGGAAAGCCCATAAAAACAATTTCCTTTGCATTGGTGAGGTTTTGTATCTTAGTTTCCAGATGTTTGTACTTGTTCACTTTCTCTGCTGCAGTGTCCTCCAGCAATGTTTTGGCTGCTTCGTATCGTACTGTCACATCCACGACAAGTGCACGGGCGTCCTTCACAAATATCAGATCTGGCTTGTACAGTTCCTTGTTGGTATCCCTTATGTGCAGTTCTTTGAACACTACCCAGTCCTTCTTCTTCACCTCCTCAAGAAGTATTTTGCAGATGTAATTGTGCCTCTTGATCCGAGTGTCCTGCGTCACTGGGCAGTTGCCAATGATGTGGGCACTGGTTTCATTGTCCGCATTGCAGTGCCTACACGCCTTGATGTATTTATCCTGTCTACCCCTGGCTAGAAATTCTCTCGTGGGGTAGACGTTGGCCCTGAGTTGTAATGCAGTGAGGAGCTTCCTGTGACGGTATGCTTCTGTAATATTGTAGCCAATGATTGCTAATTTTATCTCCCTCAAAATTTATAATTCTGCGGCCTTGGGACACTAATTTGGTCCATTTGTTAAATTCATTTTTCCTCCAATTGCATGGTTTTGGAAATTTACTTTTCAGGGTCAGTGCTTCGCACTCCAAAGTTGCGCTTGCACTATTAGATGGTTCATTCACCGGTGGAGCTTCCCAAATTGAAGGTATCTTCTCCCTGTTGCCTCCAGCTTGAATCCACAATTTCATATGCATTTGTTCCATTTGATCTTTCTCCAGGAACTTCTTCATCATTTCATCCAAAGACTGTGCAATCTGATGCAGTCTTTGGGCCTGCATGCTGGGGATCAATCCTGCCAATTTGGTGATGTCCAAACCACTGTCCTTCATGCTCAAGTACAAGATGGCATCGCAGGTGCACGAAGCTAGGTGCAGCCAGTCCTTGACCACTGTTCGAATTTTCTGGTCAAGGGTCTTGAGGAACCCTGCTTTCAGTTCTGAATGGTCTGCTAGGTAGGTCAGTCGAGGGATGGTGTATGTTTTGAGGATATCAATTCTCTGCAGAAGTTTGAGTGGAGCTTGATCAATTCCTTGGAGACAGAATTCCAGTTTTGTGGAGAGGTCGGATTTTGCTAGCCCAGTCCAAGGGTCAATCTGCAGGCCAGGGTATTTCTCTGATTCGCTGGGGTCAATCATGTTCAGGGGTGTACCGTTGATGGTCCAGGCAGCGCAATCATTGATGGTGTAAGAGTCCTTCATTGGTTTGATGTAGAAGCCGTGGCACTTTTCCCCCTGTGTTTTGAGACCAATGAGATTGCAGAAGGTCTCTAATATTTTGATGTTTGTTTTCATGTTTTCCCTGGAGTCACTAAACAAGACCAGATCGTCTGTAAATGCCATTGCTGTGATGCTGCTCTGTTCTCGGTGGTACCCTTTGCCCTTCTCTTCCAGCTTGCACAATAGGGCGTCCATCGCCAGGTTAAATAAAAGGAGTGACATGGGGTCACCCTGTTTTACTCTCACCCAGATATGGATTTTATCTGTGTGCGTGTTTTTCTTCGTGGTGACATATGTACCGATGTCCATGTACATATTGCTCACCAGTTCGATGATGTGGGATCCACTCCCCTTTGCTGCAAGGCATGTATGATGCGCTGGTGGCTTACGGTGTCAAAAGCCTTGGCGATGTCCATGAATACAACACCCAGTGGTCTGTGTTCTCTTTTGGCCAACTGAATTATAGTTTGCAGGAGTTTGAGGTTTTCAGAGCATCCCATCACCCTAATAAAGCCTCTTTGCCTTGGATTGATGGGGCATGCCTTGCTCAGCCTACCTGTTACAATCCTGGAGAACAGTCTCAACAAGATGGAACCGATCGTGATAGGTGTCCAGTAATTAATGTCCTTTAAGTGCTCCAGTTTTGTTGATTTAGGAATTAAAACAATCCTGCACCTTCTCACCATGTCCAGGATTTTTCCAGATGTTAACCACAAATTGAAGATCTTGGTGGTCCAGAAATACTCGGGATCCATCTTTTTGATGTCCCCAAGAGTAATCCCATCTGGACCAGGAGCCGAGCCCTTGCTCATCCCCTGCACATTTTTCTCAATTTCTTTAGCCGTAATTAAGTCTCTGAAAGCACTATTGTTGGCTTTCCCAGTAATTTGGAAGTCCCCAAGGGTCTCGAATTTACCATGTGTTTCCCATCTGGCTTTAAAAACCGACTAAATTTCACTGGGTGGTATATCACAGGACAAACACTCTATGTCGTCCAAAATAATTTTTGCAAGTTTCCCCCTATCAAGATGGAATAACCTCAGGAAGTAAAGGTAATCACCTCTCTTAATTGCTCTGTCCTTCATCCACTTCTGAAAAGGTCTCATTGGTTGCTTCTCCTGCATCCCCTTTTTGTTCTTATCTCGGGTTGCTGTTCTTATCTGGCTTATCGATTCCAGGCATCCAAAGCAGACCCATGCTGCTCGATCAATGATTGGTTGCATGTTCTGGCAGTCCAGTAACTGCTTGAATGCCCGGGGGAAGGTTAATTAATTCCTTAACTAATTAACGGTTAATTGCTTCGTTAATTGTGCCAGCTGATAAGTGTTCCCCAAGTATCCGTTGATGATGGGCCTGCAGCTGCTGATTGGTGGTTCCCATCCGTCTGTTATCCTTATCAGGGTGGTGCCTTATCTTCTCCATTGTTCTCCTGGCAGCTGGTCTCCCTGACAGTTGGCTCTTATCAGGTCCATTGTCATTGGTTCCTGCCTGGGATTGATGACTCATCTCAGGTTCCTCTCTCAAGCCCGCGGCTGCTCTCCTGGTGCAATGACTTATCCAGGGTCCTTATCTTCTTCCTCTGCTGGTTTCCTGGGCAGCAACCTCCTCTTGTCACTGATTTGCTGAGCCGTTTTGGTTGTGATGTGTTCTGCTATAAGCTTATTAATGTTTTTGTTGCCCTCAAACTGTGCCTCCAGCCTTATCAGCAGTTCTTCCTCCTCCTTTGTCCAGCATCTTTTCTGAGCTCCTCGGTTTGATGTTTCTTTCAGTTGGGATGCAACGATCCTTTCCTGATTTCTTATCAATTAATGTGCCAATCTTTTGTGTTGTCCCAGGCCTATTTTAGTTTTGAAATCTCTGCTGCATACCTCACAAATCCACTCCCCAGCTGGAGCCATTTCAGTCTCTGGACCCCTGCATTTTGTGAAATGACAAACAACACTGTGATAGTTATTATTTTCCTTCCCACATTTAACACACTGAAAACAAACCCTTATTTTCCTGTGCAACCCCTTCAGATGTTCAATCAGGCCCAACACAGAGCTTACCCGGGTACCATAGCAAAGACAAGGTGGATTTTTGTCAGGAACAGTCACCGTCACGGTGTCCTCTGGTGTCTGCTCCCCATGTTTCCCAGGCATTGGAGGCGATGTTTTTGGCGTGTCCCACTTTTCTTCTTGCCGCTCCGCTCCTCAAGCGCAAATGGTTCGCTGTCTCATGGGAGGCTAGAATCTAAATTCTCTTCCGCACACGATTGTGGTGCAAGCTGTTCATACACCTCAGGCAACCCACTCACTCCCTCCCAATTAACAGAAAAATGAACACTTTCATGCACATGCAAATCCGACCTATAAAACTCTAAGTTCACCAGCAAAGCCAATTCATTTTCTGCCAAATTGGAAGTTTTAGATGGTAAATTTTGAGTTGCCATGTCTACCTGGACATTATTGGAAAACAGGTTGATCCGCTGTTTAGGAAATAAAGACACCAGGTCAACCCCCTGGGACTTAGATGTGGAGCCTGGTTTAAAATTCCAGGATACCAGGTCAACCCAGTCAGAGGGGGACGTCTGAGTACCGATCAATACCCTGGACTGGCGTACCAGTGGCCCTCAAACCCCCTCCTCCCAAGGAAGGTTCTGGAATTTACCATCTAATTGCGACCACATTCAACGGAGAGAATGGAGTAGGTGGGCGATCCACTTACCGAACTCATTGCCCCTGATGAAACTGGGGGGCCAGGTTTCAGGCAAGGAAGCCACATGGCTTTTACCTACGAATTTCACCGAATTTTGGCAGGAGTTCATTAGGCTGATGATTCCCAACAGCACCATACCTGGGGCAGAGGTCGACTTTGTCACCCTATGCAGGGTTACCAGCGGGACCACGAAGAAGTATGATCTCTGCAGTGATGCCTAGTTTGTAACTATACTATCCAAAGCTGCCTTAAAAGAGTCATAGTTACTCCTGCCGTTTTACCTGCACTTCATTGAATTTCTTCACTTTGACACTCAGAGCGCTGGGCAGAAACCACATGGCATCAACACCTGCCTCGGGCCTTCGTGATGCTTTGTTTTAATTAAACAGTCCAATTCCTCTGCTCCGCATCAGTTCTAAGCCGGCCCGGGGACCACCCCCCCCGGGGATCCTCCCCTGCACGAACCACTCGGCTGACGCCAGCCAAGGCTGTGTGCACCAGCGGCAAACTGTGCAAACCCCACCGGCGGGAACCAACGGGGCAGCGGTGCACGGCAACAATGGCAGCCTCCACTGAGACGCCAGCCCCGGCAAGGTGGAGGGCGGGCAGACAAGGGGCGAGCGTCACCTGCTGAAGCTGAGGCAATCCACGGGAAGGGCTCAGCATGCATCCAGAGTCACTGCCACGTGCGCGCATATCCTGGCACCCAGGCGGGCCACACGGAGCGCACTCACCTGTGTGCAGTGCCTCATCCAGCTGCAGCCTGTGCCCAGCCCTGCTTCGTGTGCCAGCCTGACCAACCCAGCCCTTAGAGCCAATCCTTATCCTGAAGTTATGGATCCAGCTTGCCCACTTCCCTTACCTACATTGTTCCAACATGCCAGAGGCTGTTCACCTTGGAGACCTGCTGCGGATATGGGTACGGCCTGGCACGAGACTTACACCCTCTCCCCTGGATTTTCACAGACCAGCAAGAGCTCACCGGATGCCACCAGAACTGTGATGCTTTCCAAGGTGTGGGCCCCTCTCTCGGGACGAACCCATTCCAGGGCGCCCGGTCCTTCACAAAGAAAAGAGAACTCTCCCCGGGGCTCCCTCCGGCTTCTCCGGGATCGGTTGCATCACCGCACTGGGCACCTCATGGTGCCCGTCTCTGCCACTCTGGATTAGGAGATCTGAACCCGACTCCCTTTCGATCAGCTGAGGGCAACGGAGGCCATTGCCCGCCCTTTTGGAACTGCGCTCGCCTATCGCTAAGGACCGACTGACCCATGTTCAACTGCTGTTCACATGGAACCCTGCTCCACCTTGAACTTCAAAGCTCTTGTTTGAATATTTGCTCCAATATTTGTCCAACAGCAGCTCCAGCACCCAATTCCTCCTCCTGGCCTTTGCAGACCCACCAGAGCTGCAGCTCCTGCACTTGGGGCACTTCCTGGGCATCTCACTGGCCACCCTCCTGGGTTTTGACCTCATCATCCCTGTGAGAGTCTGCAACCACCAACTGCACACCCCGAGGGACTTCTTCCTGCTCAGCCTCTCTCTGCTCTACCAGGGCTCCATCTGCACCACTGTCCCTAAAACCATGGCCAATTCCCTCTGGGACACCAGTGCCACCTCCTATCGGGAATGGGCTGCACCAGACTTTTTTCTCTACCTCTTCCTTGGAACAGAA